>JAVKLA010000054.1:4567693-4586774 GCA_034782735.1 Sagittarius serpentarius | reverse complement strand
CCCCCCCCCCCCCCCCCCCCCCCCCCCCCCCCCCCCCCCCCCCCCCCCCCCCCCCCCCCCCCCCCCCCCAGAAAAAAGGTGTCAGCCTTTTCTTCCTCTGTTGTATTGCAGCATTCACTAGAACAGATCTGTACAATGTAAGACCTATCGATCATCTACAGCCTTGAAAGCAATTTCTTTGGTCTTCTGGTGCTTACAGTGCGCACCATTTGGCCTGCAGCATGTGCCTCCCTGCCAGATGGGCAACCAATCTGTATACCTTCCACCCGGGCAGTAAGCCAGTCCTAATGTGCCTACCTCCTGCCTGGAAGTTACGTGTGTGCTGTTTGGCCAGCAGCAACTGGGAATACAGTATTGCTTCTGAGCATTGGGTTGGCTAAAAAATAGCATGTGCTTCCCAGGAAAATATTTTTTGAGAACAGTCAGTGGCAAAAGGGTGGGGATGGTGCTACCAGTGTGCCCTTTCTTCCTTCTTTACGTTGGAAGGAAAAATGGGAAAGGCAGGAGAAGAGACATTGTCCTAGAAAGGGCACGTTCAGTTGTGGAGAGGAAGGATTTCAGGTCAAGAGATGCACAATGACTGGCGGCAAGAGGGAAAATCTTGGTACAGAAACAGGGAATGAAGTGGCAGGGAAAACGATGACCCACTGTCAACAGACTGGACTTGGGAAAGGGCCTCACATATTTGAGACAGAAGGCTGTCACATCACACTTGCTAAGTACAGGAGTATAACACAAGAGTTTGATCCAGGCAGCTATTCAACTTTCTCTGTCCAGGTAACAGAAACGAAACTCTCAAAAAATCCACCCTAGTTTACTACCATTACATTCAGCAAAGTAATCTTTACTACATTAAAATGAATTTACAAATCTCTAAATCATGCCTGAAAACACAAAACTAAGGTTTTAATATCTCAGATCACGACACGAGGGCATGCCAAATTTCTTCTACCAATTCAGTGGCAGAATTTGTAATTAAGCTTACATACTTATTGAAACCCTGACTTAGAGTACTAGGCTAATAAGCCACGATTATTCAGAGGAAGGACTATCTTCAACCATTGACTTCAAGAAATTTATTTGTTCAGATGTTGTTTTTCAGAGCGCAAAGGCCTAGGATTCCTCAAGTCTCAAGCCTGAAACAGAAAAGGGGAAAAAGTCTTGCTCATACTGTTTTGGATAATTTAGTCAAGATAGCTAACATCTCTATTACCTGCAGAAGGTCTTTATATATTCTTGATTGAATCTGATGAAGCCAGCGCACTGTTGAAAGGATTTGGGACCCAGACCTTTAACTTCCTTGAGCTGTTCTCGGTTTATAAATGGTCCGTTCTTCTCTCGCCATTCAATTATGTTTTTAGCCCTGTTAGCATTCAGTCCTGCAATGTGTCTAAGAGAAAAGTTTACAGAATACATTTATTACCACTGAACAGTCATTAATACAAATGCTATCCATTACAAGGATACACATTACCACAGAAAATCTCGTTTACAAAACTTAAGAACAGCTAAGAAATTTGCAAATAGACTCGCAGACCAAAGGCATCGTCTAAAAAAGGACCCCTTCTCTTAGTTCTATGGAAGGAATCCACTCAAGTCAACAAAACTTGGTACAGCAATACGGTTCTGCACATACCTAACTAGTAAGCCGAGGATGTGTAATTTATGATCTGTTGGCTATTTCTGTAACGCCAATTCAATTTGTCACGTCTTACGGCCTGCCCCTAGCTGCCCTCTTCAGGAAACAACGTGGGAGGAGGCTTCAGGACAGATAAATTGTTCCTGTGAGAGCAGCTCCTTCTCAGCTATTCTCTTCCAATGGTACCGCAACACCTTGCCCCAACATGAAGGGCTGACGTCTGCTATGCAGAAGGAGAGCGGCTAGGAGCAGCTTAGCTTGCCTTCCTCACACAATTTAACAGATCCACACAGCTTGTTCCTTTTCTCTCAGCTGCTCTTGAGATAGAAGAGCAGCTGGGAACAGGCTGCATGAGTTGTTCTGGGGGCAACTCGGATCTGGCAAAGAACTTACCTGTGAAGTGCAACTGCAGTTAGCCAAGCTCCTTCAGGAAGCAGCGGGTTTGCTGCACATTTTCTGTACATACATGTGAGCACAACTTTCTGTGTATGGAGTAGGTTAATCATAGAAAGAGGGAAAAGAGCTGTGGTGGGCAGCTACTCCTGGCACTAGAGAAGAAAACGTCACCCATCTAGCTCTATATATCAGATGCCATTGCTTTAAGTCAACGGCAGCAGAGAACTGTTTCTGGAATGGCACAGGCTGATTCTAGAAGAACACCACGAGCAAACTTGGCAAGAATAATCAAAGATCGGGGGGGGAATCTTTCCATTATTCTCATCCTCAAGCAGAAGTTAAAAAAATAATCCAAAGTTAATGAAACCTCAGAATTAAATTGGAGAGGCACACCTTTAGCTATAGACAAAATATTAATCATTAGGAATGGAATTTTCTCCAAAAATTTCCTAGGAACATTATAAAATCCAGCTTATTCACATTGACAAAGGAACATGACACCAAGTTCACAGAATTTTCCACTGATGATCTCAAGTCCTTCAAGTACAACACTCAGCAGTAATGCAAGTACTGTAGCATTGTCACCTCTTCCATGTGTAATGTGTCAACAAGCGTATTTGATGCATTAGAAAGCACGAGCAGAAAGCCCTGCTCATGGTACATTCTAGCTAGGGTGACAATTTCATACACTATACATCTGAGGGAAACTTAGGCCACATCTGCACAGAACAGCAGAATTGAACTGCTGAGGATCAAGTTAGATCCAGAACTTGATTTAGCACGTGCATACGACCATCATAAGCCAGGTTAATTTAGACCAAAGAAAGCATTTAGCCAACACAGTTACCACCTGTAACCATGACTGGACAGTGTCACTCCACGTTCACAGTTTTGTGGAGACACAGTAGCACCTCAGCCTAGTGCCTTCTGCTGAACTGCACAATATGGCTGTAACCTGCAGACAGCTGACAGTGCTCTCCCACTGCACGTACTCTGGTAGGCTTTTATTCACGGAATGAAAGCTCGTCAGCCTCATTTACCAATAGGTATTGCTTGCTTTCTTCCTAAAAGTGGATCTAAATCTGAAAGAAGGTAAAACAGAGGGTAAATCAGGAGTCAGGCTAAGGACTGGATACACAGATAAAGAATATGGAAGAGAAAGTGGAAAAACATGAAGAATAGAAAGAGAGCCCCTTCCAACATACGGAAAGACATTTTCAAGAATGATTATAAGAGTTTAAAAAACTAAAGACAGAGCTAGCAAGAATATAATTTTCCTAACTTTGATACCTAACATACTTGTCAATACCAAGATTATGGACATTCTTTTTCTTCCCCTTGTGCTACGGAGGATGACAGCAACACCTTTGCTCTTCTGAGAGGCTGTTCAGCTAAATGATCCTGAATTCTACACACTCAAGAGAGAATGAGCTTTTAATTTCTAACCAAGAGAAATACAATCCAGAACATTTTCCATGTAAATATGGCATAATTACTTAAAAAAAAAAAATCAGTAAAAAGGGATAAATTTTTCAGCAGTTTCCCCTTAAATCTTTCCTTTTCTCCTTTCCTTGCCCAACTTTTACAACCTGTTCCACTTAACAGTACCTATAAAAATACCTTCTAAGAGACAGAAAGTACATTTGAAAATCCCTTTCTCAGTGTAGAAATACAAATTTATTATATGAAGTTTTTCTAAAATTGCAATGTTGGCTCAAAGTTTTTAAATACCTGTTTTTCTCCAAAGAATAGTTTTACCTTGGAGAATCACACATACCCCTAAAAACTGACTCTTAATGATCCAGTGAAATACTGTCTTAATGTGTCATTTTCATGTAATTGGAAGTTTAACACAAGAGCCATTTGCTCCAGCTGAGCTTGAGTCAGATGGCAGACTAAACAGAGTCTCTGTGATCCAGAGCCATGTAATTACTGGAATAGGAAAATGTTTGACTCACCTTAACAGTATTTCTGAGCAGATGTTAATATCAACTCCTACAAAGCTGACACACTCTTCCACCACACTGTCCAGGGTTGCTTTAAGCAAAGTCTGTGATACATCATGCTGAGAACCAAAAATGGAAATAATCAGGTTACTGAAATATCGAAGCATTCATAAATAAGAACTGCAAACAATACTAACATTAAAAAAATAGTTGCTAGAACTTACCAATATCTTCTGTGAGTGCACCAGTTAAAAACATAAATTGTAGAACATATTTTTAAGAGGTCTCTAGTATTTCTTTGCAACATCTTTGTTATGATACAAATCCCTAGAATAAGGCACTCTTCACATTACTGTATTTTTTTTGTTTAATAACTATTTCCCTGCATCATGTAAAAACAAAACTATATTAAACACATAATTACTCAAAAGGAGTAATGCTTCTGTTCATCCACTACATCTTGTCTTTAATCTGACATATACTTACGTATAATAGTTTAATAAAATAGGACAATATTTTAAAGATAAGGTATTTACAGAAAAGACCACAAATACTGTACTTTTGCACCTGCACACACAAACGTTAGCAAAATTGTCCCATTTATGAGCATCACACTACAGTAGGAGTTATTTACTAAAATGACAAGCCATGTATTGTATGAGGGTGGGCAATACATAAGGTACATATCAGCCCTGCAGCAAGAAAATGTTTCAGATTTTAACAGATATTTCTGGGAAGATTGGCAGGCCCTTGATCAAAGCACCACTAATGGAAATTCTTCCAGTTTTTCCATTATTGTTCATAGTGTTTCCCCTTCCCCCCCGCCCCCCCCAAAAAAAAAGAAAATCAGTCACACTTGTCAATGGTCAAAGTTCTGAAGCTCTAAGATTTCTTTTCCTCCACAACGTAGGCATACTTCAATCTGTAACTGCTAGTTCCCCACACAAGCCCATCAAGTGCTTAGAAGTCTGACCTGGAGGGAGAAGCCTCTCTAAATGCAGGAGCTAATTCAATCACTATGTTGGCTTAGCTTCAGGGCTCTTATACGTCACTCATGTAAATCTGGGTTGATCTGTTGTGGTTTCATACTGCATTCATTTACGACATCAAGCTGGATCCAAGCCAAGACACCAAACACTTCATCCACTACTTTGTTTTACCTTCTAAGCCATTCAGACCTTTTAAAGATTCCACAGTTAAATTTAACACGCCAACAGCATCAATCCCAATCTACTGATATTGGTAGTTCATCAAGTAGCAGTTAACAACTGAAACAATTGTAAAACTTATGACAATGCATTTCATAGCCCCCTCATTTCAGGTAATGTGATGTATTTTCATGATGTGATACATAATAAAGTTACTTACAAACAGGAAGCACCAATTTTGCCAGTATTACTCCTCCCATATAAAGTTCGCATGCAAAAAGCCATGTACATGTGTAAGTACTGGCATTTGCACACAGTCTTGGCCTCACAACCACAAAGCTTACTTGTACACTTTGCAGATTAAATGTCAGTTTCTACTTACTAATGTGTTGCTACTATAACACAACGGCTTTTCTGAAGAGAGTTATAAACAAATAAACACACCCTAAAAAGAAGTCTTATGTTTCTATTTTTCTGACTTATTGAAGATGCAGTTTCTCTTAGTGAGGACGTTCTATACATTCCCTCCTCCTCCTGCCATTAGGCAGGTAATGTAGTGGAGCTAGAGGCCTCCAGCTCACACGTACGCTCATGCAAGGATGCATTTATATAACAGTACAAGAACCAGAGTAAAACTGTTCAGAAACAACACTCATCATCTCTTCTTTGCCAAGCGCAGCTGCCAAATACAGAGCTAGATTTTCCATGATGAACCACAAATTAAAAATTTAATAAGATAAAGAGACTAATTTAACAATCTTTTTCATTATGAAGAATGCAAAAGGAGAAAAAAAATACACAGTACTCAAAATTTCCTTCTGCTTTTAGGAAAGGCTACTGACTCCAAGGTACTTGGAAGCTGATTATCGTCTAGTTTCACAAGTTAGATTAACAAGTTCCATTAACTGTAGCAGCACTTGGCCACCTCTAGAAAAATCTTGGTCGAAAGCAGCTACTCAGAACATAAAGTAGAGACACTGGCAGACAGTAGGGTAGACTGCTGTTTCCCGAAGTTTCAGTCTCATTCCTGATGATGATCATTCTTCAGAAGCAATAACATACAGTTACATGGTTCAAAACAGAGACATTTGTCATTGTCTCCACAATGCCTTACAGCATACGGTATAGCAAAGAGGGTAATCCATAGATCTGGCCTAATCTTTCTAAGCAGTTCTTTGGAAGAGACTTGATTCAGCAGGAGCTTTATTTCCAGTCTGCTGAAAGTGAACATAGGTAGCAATTCAGCCAGCCGTACCCCCCCCAGAACAAGGAAAGGAGATATCACAATCAAAAGCTAAGCACCCCGAAATACCTCTGCTAGTGGAAGAAAGACCAGTGTTCACACATCCTAAGTTTCAAATGTGAAGCTGGCAGTTAGCTGAAGATTTAAGTTTGTGAATGCAATAGTTCGTGTAGAATTTGTGTGACAGAATACACAGAGTTTGGAAAAACTGTAATATTCAACTGTGTATTTCTTTTGCCAGGAAGACAAGAAGTTCTCAGGTCTCTCCAAGATGATTTGCATCTTTTAACTTTATTGCTGCTTGACAGTCACCATTAAAAACACAAAACGACATGCACAAGTTGTTCTTTACGGCTCCAACATGTAACAGTCGTACCACTTGGAATGGACATCTCAGCACGTGTGTGAAGGCATAGATAAGGAAAAAGCAAACAGGTAGATGTGACAGAACAAAATAAGCATAAGACAGCATGGCTAAAAAAATCCCTAAGCTACCAATACCTTACAGGAGTAAGATACGTTCAACTAGTGAATGGTGTTAAGTTGCGAACGCTAGGAAACCTTTCCAAACTGCAAATCTGCGTCCCAAGATGCAGCTACTGACCATCACAGCTCCCTTGTGCTATAATGAAGAAATTTCTACATCCCTCTTTACACTGATATGAAGCACAGGAAGTGTTATGAATTTAGTTTCTAAAAGTAGTTAATTAAAAACATTATCATCCCAATACCATCATCAAGACTTCCTACTGCTAACAGGTTACACTTCAGAAAGGTTTAAAGTGCAGTCCATTTTCCAGTCTTCTAACAATTTCACTCATCTTCTCAAGTATCGGGTTAGATGATATTATATACTCCTATGTACTATTTATATGCACTGGGGTGGTATCAAATTATTCAGACAGTACCAGAAGCACACATATTCCATGCTACTCACTTACTACAATAGGTCTATAAAGACAGGAATCTCTCTCAACTGTTGCATTAAGCACGTCCGAATAAAACCTGCACAAATAAAGCCCAAGTCCAATATGCAAGGCTACTTTCAAAGTGGGCTTAAGCAGAATTTTGTGCTGCACAGCCTCCAACCACCCCTCCACACACCAACGTGGCAGATTGTTGCTTCACCTGATCCTCTGCAAATTCTTCTAAAGGAACCATTTTCATACTAACACTAACTCTGAACGCACCCGTATGCACGAGGGTGTCCCTGCTAAAACTGTTAAGTATTGTCTTTTCTTTTTAATCAGAGTAACTTACTAACTTCCTTTATCTGTGGAACAAATACCACAACTGCCCCCACAACTCCCCTTACAAAACCAGGAGAAACTAGCTCCCTCAGCCAGCTGAACCATTTGTCCCAGAAGCTTACTTGGAGTCAAGCACACAAGCTGCCCTGACAGCTATGCCTAACAAGTAGGAACACGTCCTTCAGTGCGATTTGCAAACGTCATATTGAATTTACCACCCAAATAAATCACTAAGGTTTTATTAAATGGGTACTCAGAAATGACTACCATTAGAATACTCACTGCTGGGATTGTAGACCTGGAGCAGAAGACTTCATTTTGTATGATGATCTCCAAGCAAAAAAATGCATTAATACCCCCAATTTATGGAAACTAAGGCCAGCAGAAACAAGGGACTTGCCACAAACTGCAGGATGTCCAGTGCATATCTGCAAACTTTCTTTTATTATCACTCTCCAGAAAACAAAGCCACCTTGCTCCACAGAAGGCATTAGGAAGCACCTAGACCTCTGTTTGGTTTGAGTTTTTTGTGGGGAGGACCATAGAAATTAATCTGCCCTTAGAAATATCAGGCACTGTAACCATATTTTAGTACTTGTTTTCTAAGGAATTATGAAGTAAGCCAGGGAACAAGATACATAAAATTAAATTACTTGATTAATTGAAACTGCTACAGTAAATAATTGTAGTTGACAAATAAATGAAATTCAAACTTTATATTTTTATAATATTTTTATAAGGAGTATCCCAAGTATCCCAAATGTAGTTTACATTCATAAACCTAGAAGAAAATCAAGGGCTGCTATTTTGATTTCTGGTCATGATTACCACTCAAATTAGTCTGTGGTAAATTGGTTAAAATTACCAGAAAAAAGAATATTATATTGCATATGTTAAAACCACCATTCTGCAAAACCATGTTAAAAATCAATAACTTCATTTCATGTACTTCCATTAAACACAGCACAGAATGTTTAAAGAATAGAGTTTAAGAACACCTGTCTATAATGCACATGATAGTTTTGCCCTATTATTATATCCCAATACTTCAGCTATCTTTTCTTTTCATATGGTATGTAGCAGAGAGCAAAACATTGTTTCACTCAGTTTCAAGAGCTACAAACACTCACTGGAAATAATTAACATTACTAAAACTCCATCCGTTCCTTGAGAGGGTGCTACTACAACTGTAATTGAAAGCCATTTTCCAGTTTCAAAAACCTGTTGATGTACACAAAAGCAAGGCAGTACTTTAAACAGCTTCTCAGCTCAGTTATTTCTAGCAGTATACCAGTACAGACACTGTAAAAAATACATTTGTCATCAGCATGAGAAATTTATCGAGTCAAAGAACCACTGTTCACGTGAAGCCTGGAGGCTGTACGTGGTCGATCTGCATGAGCACCGATGGTGAACCAGTACACTAACTTTGCCTGACCAAACACACTAAACACTAGATTACTAGTGCTAGACTAGAACAACCCTAACTGGCAGGTTTTACGTGGAAATAAATTACAACTCTAAGCTGTTCACCTTTGGCAACCTAAACCTCCCCCCCAATACTAAAACAATACACATAACTATAATGCATTTGGTAACATTTTCCTGGTGCTCTATAAAATCATAATTCCAGAAAATACGGTATGACTGCATGTCTCAAAGACAAATTCAAGCAACTTAAAATTCTACTGCAACACACAGCAATTTTTAAATACTTATTTTTTTACGTTTACAAACATTAGTAGACATTGACACGACCAGCCTGTGCATTGTTATTACTTGAGAGTGCCCCAGAGCCAAGCAAGACACCTTCCAACGCAGAGGAAAGAATTACTCGTACCCTGCGGAGTAGTGCAGACATGACTTATCGACGCTGGTCACAAAGCAGTGGAGAGGGGAAGAGTTCTCAAGTCTGGGCAGCAACCTGCAGGTTCTTGACCCAGGCTCAGCATTACAGTATTATAACAAGATCAACATTGATCCTAAATAAGACTGAGCTGCACATCAGACAATCTGTTTTGGTTTTTGATCAAGTTATACCTCACTTGTCCTTTGAATCCAAAAGTCAACCTTCAACAAAATAAATGCAATTTAATTTTTTCTGTCTTTAAGTAAGACCTGAAACACTTCTAACACCTCATAAAACATTATTTTATTGGCACCTACTGTTAACTTCTGTATCCATGAATTTTAATATTGGCATGTGAGACGCGCCAACATGCCTCTTGAAAAAAATACTTTTTTTCCTTTAAGAAGTGGTCTAACTGTGCAAACAATGACATTTACTGAATGAGAAATTAGGTGGGGCAACAAATCCTATGCAAAGTTCAAAGCTACATTATTTTACAGAGATTCAATCCATGGAAATGTGTTTTAAAATTTTAAAAAGGGAAAAAATGTTCTCTAGTAGTGCTGTGGCCTACATACAATCAGGTGCATTTCAAATGCTTGTGAAGCCACAAAAGCAAAATGCATTCAGGACAAGCCCTTAAGTACAGGACTAACGCAACACAGTCTAATGAGAAGTACCTTTTCATGTGCAGAATTACAAAAAAATTAAAAATGCACCTTACATATCAGGTGGAAACACTGGAAAGTTCAGGCAGGGGGTTTTAATATGTAGAGTCCTCTGGAAAATCCCTTTCAGTTAGATTCTATGAAAACAAGCGTATCCCTCTGATGTTTGATAAAAGGACCTAACTTCAAGAATTTCTTTTGAAGATTGTTTGTGGTTTCTCCAAATGTTATATTGTTATAGGCTATATTGTTATCCTATGTACTTAACTCTGACTCATTTCTTGCTTTCAAAAACCTAAATTGTTTATTTTAACAGTATATTACTATTACTGAAATATCCCAAGAGAAATGGATTTATATTTCCAAAGAAAATGATTAAACAAAGTCTGTCAGCTCTGACATTAAAAAAAGAAAACAAAAATGCACACTTTATCACGTAAACGCTTCAAGTTACTTGCAAGTTGTTGGATTTCATCTTACATTTACTTGTGCTTGTGTCCTAACAGAAGCAGTAACACTGCTAAGCCTGTTACACAAATTCAGTCCCATTGCTAATATGTCTGATTTCTAAAGCCAACTTCTTTGACATGAGCAAGCTAGCAGCAAATGACGTATACCCAAAAACGCTTTCCTTTTTCCAGAGCAGGCACCTGTTTTCTCCAATGCATGTTGTTATGTGACTAAGGGGCAGCAATCTGAATTGCAATTATAATCAGCCACCTAACTCCTGGAGATTTCAGTGGGATATTTTCTTTTTCCAGTAAGTAGCAAAGGAGATCGCCCAAACTGCTAGATGGAAGCCTACATTTCAATTTCAGTCCAAAACTGTATTTTGGGGTTTCTAAAGCTCTACAAATATAGGCCATACCCTGCAATACTACAGAAAGATAAAGCAAGGACCATCAGGATTAGTTTCATATGTCACACAGCTGAAAGGCAACAAATTCACTTGGGGATTTTCCTGAAAAGTGCTGAGGGATAAGAGGGAAAAAAGATTACATTGATAGAGGGAGAAGGAATAGTACATTTCTAGAGGGACAAGACAGAAGTCATGAAGCCCAGGTGAGTGGAATTCTGGGAACTCTGTTTAGTCCGAGGTCAGTGACCATCCATCCCCCTGCAGCAGACGACTGAGGAACAGCAGCTCCTGGGCATAAAGTTCCAACTCAAAGCAAGGGGAGCTCCCAGGGTATGTGAAGGAGCTTGGAAAAAGTCTATGTAAATACACATGCTTCTTCCAGCTCCACTGAAGACAAGCTGGGGTTCCTCTCACTAACCTCTAATGAGGAATGTGGTACTTGCAACATTATGAAAAACTACAACAAAAATGCAAATTAATTTAAGGGTATTTTCTAGAAAGAAAATATTTGTACAGTTGATACATATTTTGTCATATCCTAGATGTCTAATATAAGCAACTTCTTGCACTCACTGGCTTTCTCAAAGTTAGTATACAAACACACTTAGCCACTGCTACACCAGGTGACTCATACCAGCAATGCACTGAGAATATATTTAATACAATGAACACCCATCTGCTCATTAGGAAAAAAGTGTGTATGTTGAACAATGACATTCAGCAGTTTTTTAATCCCGCACCAACAGAATTAGTCATGACACAATTAAGGGGGAAAAAAAATTATTTAACATGACACCAGCTCCCGACACGTTTGCTGGAAAAAGCTTTTAGGTAATTTGACTTTCCTCAACCCCTCCCCCTGCTTTTTTTTAAAGCTATCAGTTCAAATTGAATATGCTTAAAGAACACTTTCAAATCCTGCTGTTCAGTTCTCTCCCTCTCTTTTTATTTGGCTCCTCTGTTTTCATCAGGCACTCCCCCCACCTCTGCATCCCCAACCTCTTCCACTGCATAGCTGAAAGCAAAAATAAGCTAGGAATGAAACAAAATGCAAGGCACTGTCCTGCAGAAGACAAAGCCAAACTCAAATAAAGCAAGTTTATTTTCTCTGCTTACTAAAAACCACACGCTTCAGTTTGACTGACATACGGCAACTCAAAAAAGTCACCCGGGGTAGTGTTTATTGCATGACCCATGGAAGACTGAAAGCTGACAGAAAACCAGGAAACATGAAAAAACAAAAGTTTGTTCAGTAGCAGCATTTATGGATTTGACAGGCAGAGTACGTAAGCATCCATTGTGTCACTCACATCTTTGATAACAAACCAATTTCAGCACTACTCATTACATATAATAGCAAATTATATTTAAAGCAAAAGTCTAAATAAATAATTGGTTAAAAAACTATGATGTAGTAAGTTTGTGCTTTTTGAAAATTCTGCTCTGCGCTCAGCTTAACAAAATGTGCATTAAAATGTTTATTTAGTACTTTTCCTATTACATACATAGCACAAGCAAAATGTTTGCACATTGGAGGCTGAATAGTTGACAGGACTGAATAATGAATTAGCTGCACTAACTTGTTGGCACTAAAAAATTAAGTTTTTAATGACGATTTTTACAAGTCAACAAGAACACCAACAGTTGTCATTCTCAAAACCAAGCAACATTTCAGAACCACCATCACTATTGACAGTATATGACTGTTACTACTAAAGTGATTAGCATAATATAAAAAGTGAGAAGTCAAAATGAACTAGTAGAATGGTATAAACAAGAACAGTGCATGTATTACCCTGTACATGGAAATAGCAGTTGAGTACTCTTGCAGTATACATATTTTTTTAAACAAGTAAGATCTCAGCAGGTAGGATGGAAAAGCACAAATCAAAGAGCACTTATTTTCTCAGTATCCCTGACAGATGCTGTGATTTGTGGCCTCATAACATAACCTTTACTTTTATTCAAGTCTGGAAATTCCTTCAAAGGCTTCTTTAAAACATTAAAAAAATTATAGTGTTTAATTTATTTGCAAACGTATAAAATAATATAAAATTCTATAGTGCAAAAAATTAATAAAAATTGCTTGGAAAAAAGTTTTCTTAGGTATTCTCTAGTGGCAGATTTGTAAATAATCACTGCATTACTATTACTGACTTACAAAGTTTACAAGTTACTTAAAAGTTAAATATTTTAACTATTGCATATATGAATAAATTCATTGCAAATGTGTAATCTGATCACAGATTATGGCACCGTTCATTTTAAAGATTAACCTCTATTTCCCTTGCAAAATCTTTTTTTATAAAGGATCTAAAGCTTAACCAAACCAAGTTTTAAGCAAGCTTGGGAAATCAAAAAGAAATAAGATATGAAATAAAGTATTTGAGAACTTAAGATTTAATAATTTAGAAACTCCTAAAACCTACCATTTTAAAACGAGGTATCTTTATGGATTCTAATTACAAAAACATTTAGTCCAAAAAGCAACTGTACTGCTTCAGGTTTGGTTTTGCTAAAGTTTGTAAGGTAGTGGGAATAGAATTCTCTAGTTGTACAAAGACTTACAACTGCAAGTTGGTATATCACTGAGCAAGAAGGGAATTAAAACCATCTCTGATTTTGCAGCACTTATGTCTGCCTCCCACCATTTGCAGAAGTATACCCTTACTTTACAACGTGAACAGCAATACAAAATCAAGGCCTGCTCCACTGAAATCACTGCCTGATGTCCCATTACATTAATTAAGGACAGAAGTTCAACAGAAGTTTTATCTGTGCTCTGCCGGACTGGGAGTTGAGATGACATACCAGATGGATCAACCAAATGATGAGATAGGCTTATTCAATATGTGTCTGCTTTGGCAAATTGTTACAAGAATCCAGAATTTTTAAATATGAAAAAAAAATCTTTATTATTGGATGTTCCTTTCTGTATCAAATTTGTATTTTAAGAACACCAAAAGACAGTTGTTCTTCTAAATAACCTAGATTAAGGTATCAAGCTTCGGACTTCTCCTCACACAAGGCAGAAATTGCTCTGATCAGAAATTAGACGACTGAGACACCTTAGATCAGCTATGGCCAAGCTTCATCTTCTGGAACACACAAAGCTTGGCAAGAAAGCTCAAGGGCAAGCCCTGTAGTGAGGTCTGGCTCACTAACATGGCTGGCTAGACTGATGTAAGGAGCAGAGGTAATCCAAATCATGGTGAGATGAGGAAGACAGCTATGCCTGGCAAGTCATGGACAGCTAATGCCACTCCAAGCCTGCAAACTCAGAGCAAGATGCAACTGCTCTCGATGCAGGTCCCAGCCACACAAAGATTCAGTGTGTACCACCTGAGGTTCAAAGGTAATTCTTGCATCCAAAGGCAATCCCACAAATATACCCTTCTAAGTTTAATCAACTGGAGCAAAGGCCTATCGAAGTTTACTGATAAGACGTTTCAATATTAAGCATATGCTCATCTTAATAAGAGAATCTAGTAGGAGATTGGAACTTTTCAGTAACTATGGTAGATAGTTCAACCGATTTAGAATAATAATTAGCTTTTCATATAACTGTAAAAACCAAGAAAAATTCAAGGAAGAGGAAATAGTAATCTCCATTAGAGGAAAAGTTTCAGAAAACCACTCTTTTTTACTTTTTAAAAACAGGCAGTCAAGAATGTGAAGAGGAAAATGCATTTTAAGTAATAGCGTTGGTGATTCTGTGCTGCCTGGAATGCTCTTCCATCACAAAGCCAGAACAATTTCCTCTTAAAATTGTTAGCTTAGCTTATTCAAAAAAAACAAAAACACACACCCCCCGCAAACCCAACCAAACAAAAAAACCCTAGTCACCCCAAATTCTAATAATTTAAAAAAAAAAAAAAAAAAAGCATTTGATGTGCAGGTTGAAAAAAATTATACAAGAGTGTTTTAATTGCAATAGTCAGACTGCTCTGTCTTCAGGTACTTTCCAGTGCCAGGCAGAAGACTCTTGCTTTCTGACTCACACAGGCAAGGATATAATGCTTTCAGCAGATCAGGGCTGGAAGGGGGTTAGCATCATGTCCCAACAGAAAGAGACCAGAGTTCAGAGATGATGTGGAAGCTTATCAAATCTCAGCTTGCTAGTTTTCAGCCACAGCAAACCTCTCAAGTTTATATGCCACACTGGGAACACACACAGTTCTGATACAGGTTTAAAAATCTACATTCAACAATTTAATTTTCTGTTTTAAAACAGATGTAAATATTGAGAGGTTTTAGCTGAATCATGAATTTAGTGTTTTAGTATTCCTTTCTAAACATTCACAAATATGAATAATTGTACATGCACATAAGAAATTAATTTGAGGTGATCTGCTCAACAGGCTTCCATCTCCATTCAAGCTCTATTTTCTTTATTCAAATGGATAACAGAAATGAAAGACAGAGACATTTGAGTGTTTCACAGTATAATTAGGACTAATGTATATGACTTTGCCCATCACGAAAGATGTAAGATGCAGTTATAAGAAGTTCTATGATGTGCCTCACTGTCATTAGCAATGAAAAATGCTGAATTGACTCTAATTCAGGACATGAAATCATTTCAGTTAAGGGCTTGTAAACAGAGTTGAAGGTTTTGAGGACGAAAAGTACAATCCAAAGTCATTCAATTATTTTTTAAGTTACCAGTAACAGAACACAACCTTTTAAACAGGTTTAGATTTGTTTTATGGGGTATCAAACAACCTGAAAAGACATAGCAAATAGCTGCTGTATACAACAATACACACGGTATTTTTCCAGCTACTCATCCTGCAATGAAGAGCAAACTAGTCACTGAACCTCAATCTCTAGCTACCACTTTTTCATTCTGTAGATCCTGCTCCTGAGAGTCTAGGAAATCTGCACATTAGAGTAGTGCATTCTCAACAACTCTGAAGTCCCTTCATAAAACGTTAAAAAAAACCTCTTAACTTCTTCCAAACTTTCAGTGGCAGAAAATGCATAGCTGGTAGTGCTGAGATACCAAGTGGTGACTATCGGTTTTGGTGTACTTACTCAGACTACTTTGACCTGTAGGTGACAGAACTCGGAGATACTTTCTTACAGTAACAGTTCTGGTTTTGCTAGGATATTGTGAAATTAGAATAGCAATAGTCTCCCCTGCCACACATGCACAAACATTGCAGAACCTTTAAACCTCACACTACTGAGATACAGGTACCCGAAAACAGTCCCAGTTTTACAGATGACAAATCAAAACCCCAAGAACTTAGTAATTTTTCTTAAACCAAAGAAGTAGTAAATGAAAAAGTACCACAATTCTTCATTCCCTGTCTGCAACCTGAGCATCATTACCCAGAAGCAAACAGCACACACTTTGCTTCTCCAGTATTTTACGATGTTCATGCACTGATCGCTATATTCTCTGATTGCATGGTCCAGAGTCGGCTTACAAATGTTTTCATATCTTTGTTTTGAGTTGTCCTATGCATCAATAGACAACAATTAAAACATTGCTCTAAATACCCTTCACTTTAGAAGCTAATAACCACTTCTCATTAAGCAATTGTCTTAGTTATCACAGCTGAAGTACAAGAAGTGCTGTAACTGAATCCATTATATCCTGTTCCAGAGGAAGTGCTCATATGCCCAGTTCAGTGATAAAAATTAAGCTGCCCTCTTTCAAAAGTTATTTTCAAGTAGGAATCTAGATTTAGATGCAACCAGGCTATCCCCTCAGACTAACAGATTTAAGGTCTGCACAAGAAGTTGGAAAACAAAAACTGTTTAACACCACAGATGTAGTCAAATCTTAGCAGTGGGGAAAAAAATGCCTCCAAAAGCTGATACCAAGTTCTCCTGCTGCTACTTAACTGCTAGCAACACCAACATGACTACCTTACATGCCCAACCAAATAGGATGAATGGCTCCAAAATTGTTTAAGTATATTCCTAAGATACTGACTGTGTAAAACAGGTATGTGGAAAAATTAAAAATGGCCTGTACTTTGGTTTGTTTTTTTGTCTTTTTTTTTTTTCTCCCCCTCCTATGTTAGATGGGACTTACGAGGAACAGATTTCTATTATTGCATGTACGTTTCTGAAAGAGAACTGGAAACCAACATCCAAATGGTTCAAGTTACATGCATACCAACGACCTCTAGGTATGAGGTACAGAAACCTGGTCCAAAGTATACTGAAATATGGATAGTTAGGAAAACAAGAAGAGAGCACATAGACTCTACATTATGTCACATCACATGAAAGAAGTAAGTAGTTCCTCTTGAAAATGTTTCTCAAAGGAAGACAAAAATGTTCCTAGCCACATCAGCCATTTTGAAATCTATACTTGGAACAAACAAGAAGCTACAACTGATGGTGTTCTTCATGACGGCTTATGCTCAGATATGTTCTTTAAGTACTTTCAGTCTTCTCCATCATTTGATTCTAATGTTTCAGAAAAGAAATGAATACCTCATGATTCAGATTTTTCAGGAGAGTTTAATTTCTTCCTCTTTCTCTTCCCATCTGCACACGCTGCAACCTCATTGCACTAAAACATGCATTTTCTCAGTCTGAAATTCCGTCTGTAAGTCTTAGCCACTGAAAGAGTTCTCCTGGAGAGCTGCAGCACTAGAACATATCCAATAGCTACTAATGCAGAAGCAGCACAAATTCTGCAGATTGCTATGCAAATATTACATTATTACACAACAGCCTGGAATTTTAGCTAAATTCCTTTGTCACATACAAGAGCGTTCTAATAGAGTCCAGTTCCAGCTTGCTGTCTCTTCAGAGATCAGAAATGTAAAACCACACTGGCATTTTCAGAAGACTATTGCACTTGCCCAGAATTCACTCTCATTTCCAACTGATCCAAAGGTTTCATAAAGCATTCATAGCTAAATCATTCATCTAGTAATCTATTTCCTATTTGTCTTAGTTATGTACCCTACATTCTATCACTGGAAGAAAAAAGGCAAAAAACTCACCCACAGAAAAAAAGCCATTCTGAAAGGTATCTCTAAAATTCAGGATGCTGACACTCAAAGAGATAGAAGCCTTAGCACACTTCTTCCCAAAGCTCTGAAAATCTAAACCCCACAACACATTAAGATATGCCATTTACCTGGGACATTGGCTTTTCAGAAAAGATTATGGTAGAAGCATAGTGGCTTACTAAATAGAGCTGGGAAATTATATGGTACCTAGTTATAGCAACACAGGATCAAATCTCAGGATGTGATAAAAGACAGTCTAATGATGTGTACACAGAGGGAAGGAATGTTATGAAAATAAAGAGCACGGACATACTATTTTGCATACACTTCAGGCCAAAATCTGTACCATTACCCTTCCTACCCACACATACAAGATTTTTCAGCAGAATACCTGGTTTCTTTAACAGTGCCACTCAGAGTAAAGTACTTCTAACAATGGCCCACAGGTAAGTAAGGAAAAGCTATGGCAAAAACAGATTACCTGAGATATCTCTAAGATATTCATTCATCGTAACATATATGCATAACATTCATCAACATGGCTTTACTACACCACCATGGAGAGAAGCACTCGCAGAGACAGAAGACAGCGGGCAACTCTGCTGACTTAGACCTTCTGAGAAGACAAGACTGAGGGAGCGTTCAGGAATGCTGCTTTACAACAGCCTTAATTACAATTAAAAGTAGTGTTTCACTATAATTTAGGAATAAGTGGGACCTGTCACTGATATAAACCTCTTCCATTGAAGAGACAGAAATTTAGGAGGACATAATGGAAATAACATTTCCTTAACTTCCCCCTATTAATATATAGTTGCATCCATCAGACAAATTGAAATAAAATGAAGGACGACTACACAGCAGGAATAAAGGGTGGGGGGAAAAATACCCAAACAGGGAGGATTTTAACACTTATAAAGAATGTCCAGATTATCAACCTATCTACTTTGAGGTTGTGCTTTAACCCCAGCCAGCAACTCAGCACCACACAGCCACTCACTCACCTCCTTCCCACCTAGTGGGATGGGGGAGAGAATCGGAAAAATAAAGTAAAGCTCGTGGATTGAGATAAGAACAGTTTAACAGAACAGAATGGAAGA
>JAVKLA010000054.1:4534134-4567372 GCA_034782735.1 Sagittarius serpentarius | reverse complement strand
GCTGTCTCCCCTCCCACCTTTCCTGTGCCCCTCCAGCCTCCTTGCTGGCTGGGCAGGAGAAGCTGAAGAGTCCTTGATTTAGTCTAAACACAACTTAGCAACAACTGAAAACATCAGGGTGTTATCAACGTTCTTCTCATACTGAGCTGAAAACACAGCGCTGTACCAGCTACTAGGAAGACAATTAACACTATTCCAGCCAAAACCAGGACAGTGATGTCTAAATTTATGCTAATCTTAAGGGAGCAAACAGGTACAAGAATCTTGACTCACAGCAGCATTTCTATGAAAGCTAAGGAAGCCAAATTGAAATAAGCATGATAACTTAAAACAGTGAATTAGAGAGAAAAAAACCAACCACCTTCCACTGCATCCAACAGGACAGTAGCCATTTACCTGTACCCCTTGTATTTCCAAGTGCTGTTCAAGGTCCCCATGCCACCCTCCTCATTTTGCACAGGTTGGGTCAAACTTCACAACAGCTCAACTTTCCTTTGAAACACTGCCACGTTCGGCCTGTTTAAGAATGAAATCTCCTTGCCCTTAGGACTTGATAGAGTTAAAGGGCAAAATGCTGGCTCCATTTAAAGTCAGTGGGCAGTTTGCCATTTAATTCAATTGGTCTAGTATTTCACAGCGACCTTAAGGGTATACCGACAAGCTTGTACCCATGTATCCTGTCTTTGCTTGGAGGAATAGCAGTGGCGTGCATTAGTTTTTAACAGTAAAGTCTGGGTGGCAACTAGGGACGCTTTTGCTTTTACTTTGAAAGTTCACATGAAGCTCACAAGCATTCATTCAGAATTAAGAGACAGAACTGTAAACTGGTTCATCAACATAAATTTTATCTTCTAATCGGTATTCAAAAATTTATTTTAAAATTTAGAAACTACAGAACAGGCATCTGAGAAAACATTCACTTTCACTCAGTCTAGATCATTTTAAAGAAAAGGCTCAAGCAAATATTTTATTTCACAGCAAGAACACACAAGGTTTTTAATATTCACCAAAATGTGGCTGTACCAGTGCCATATCACAAATTACCGGAGACATTTGCAGAGACAGCATAAGCAGGACATACTTTACATTACCATCTCAGCATCCTAAACAAACTATGGTGGCATGGGGTTGGATGACTATATCAATTTGTGTATTACTATGGGTAGGTAAAAAAATCTATAGAGAAGCTTTTATAAAACGGTAATTAGCCAGCTAAGAGAACAGTTGATCAGAAATTCTAATTATGGTATGCAGAAAATTTTTTTTAATCAATCAGCAGCTCAATGTACAATCACTTGTAATTAATGACACTATTACCTCCTTATAAAACAAGATTCAAATGCTCCCTCATAAAAATGATACAAATTTACTCTTGCAGGACTGTACAGCTAACCTGTGGAAACCCTCAAATATTTCCCATGTTTTACTTCTCTCACTCCAGTAAAACAACAGTAGCCATAAGTGATGGATGCCGGGACACTTGGATCTCTACTTTTTCAGTTCCCTTATGTAAACAGTAATCTGTTTCAAAGTTAAAAATACTCCTTTTCCTCTCAGCTAATGTATATGGGTACTTTTATATCCTTATTTAGAAGCTTGGCAAGAAATGCAGAGGGTAACTGATTTTGCATAATGTCTCCCTTTCCCATTTTCAACATTCCGGAATAATATTAAAGACCAACTTTGTAAATATGAGGGCAGAAAAATTACGTTATGTGCTGCTTTCTCAGTTTTTTACTAGAAATTAAATCAGCAATCATTGTTCAGAAGATTTGTTAATACCATAAGCTTGCTCTCATGCCCAAAACTTCAAAAATAAATAGTAGTAAAGGCTGCAGATAGTCACTTTCATCTTAAGACTGACACTGTAGTACTTGTACAGTCATTAAAAAACATTTTCCACTTATTTTCATCATGTAAAATGAAAATATATTCCATCATTCAAATTATGGAAGTGCAACCTAGCACAACCTGCTAGCCCAGGAGAGGAAGAAAGAAGGAGAATGCCAATTAACTCGGTTACTGACAGAAAAGATATCAGGATGAGTACCTATCAGGTCAGGTTCAAAAACACATCAGAAGCACCAGTGTTAAAGAAAAAAAAGAAAAAAAAAAAGACGAAGAAAGAAAAAAGCTTGCACTCCCTGTGCTGAGCAGCACTATTAAATTCAGATGCAGGGTTGTGTTTAGGTTGGACAGGCCCCAACAGTAGAACAAAGTCAGTCTGTCTTAGTACCATAACCAAATTCTACAAGTTAACAGCTTTTCATGAAAAGCTGCCATTTCAAAATGTCAATCAAACCTGAATATAAGTGGGAACTCCTGCAGAAATAACCAGCTGCAGGTTTGAAAAACATTTTTCACTGAAAGTGGAAACACAAAAGATGTTTGAATGAGATCTCTTTTCATTCCTGTAACAGTAGACGGTCATTTTCACAACATCAAGGACAAAAACACAAGACAAAATTGCAAATAACATCTTGAAAGAACCATTTGCAGGGGTGATGAATGATTCAAGTTACAAATGACAGAACTATTGGCAAATGGAAACTCATTAATATGAAAAAGCTTCTCTTATAAGATTGCAGTTTGTCTCCACTTTTTCTTATTGCATCTGAATGATTAGGTTGTACGTATTAATTTCAATCCTTGTTTAACGTTCGCTTTCTCACCTTGAGGCAGCAGCTTGCACCACGATCATCCAACTTGCAATAAAAGTAGTATGTCTTTATAGGGTTTTAGGTGTTTATTAAACAAAAGAATCAGTCTCAGTTAATCAAAATGCAGATTCTAACAGAACAAAGTTAAAATTTATAAGCTACCCACTGAAAGAACTCAAATTTTCTAATTCAGTTCTGTACATCCAAACATAAGGCCCACTTACTCAATAAACCAAGGGGAAAATATTATTTATACAAGTGTACACTATAATGGAAAATAAACTTACCAATATCACTTTGGCCACATTCTCCTTTCTAAAAGATATAGCAGGAACAAAGCTATTTTTTCTAGTCTCTGAAAAATGCATACTGTCTCTGAAAACGAGTTTGCTATTCAAATACCAGCTTCATCAATTTCTTATTCAACAGACTGATGTAGCAGCGATTTATTTCACAAATCTCTACATTCGATGCCGTGAAACAAATGTAGCCAACAGGAAGGCTTACTGAAGAGTTATACCATATTTAAAAGATTTCCACTACTCCACCCCCCCGAAAAGTCACACTTGTACTGCAGCATCAACAGTCATCATGCAGTTTTCTTATTATAAACAACAACAATAATAATAATAAAGAATAAATTGTATAGTAATGAACACCTCAGCATGTCTATAAGTTTCAAGTATTAATGTAGACATACTGCCTTATATATATATTTACCTCCTTCCCAGCGTGACTATCACTGACTATGATCATCACGCGAATGGGATAACATTAACTCTTTTGGGTGACATGACCTTTTTCTCAAGTTACACTTTTCACCAAAGTGAAAACACATTTATGAGTTACACAAAATTCACAGATTAGAATGAGATGAAGCAGCACAGTTATATTAAACATAATTGGACATATTTAAGACAAAAGTTTGAAAAGTTAAAGGTGGAAAATAACAGGTACGATTCTTCAGGAGTGTTCACTGAAAACTGAGATGCTACACAACATAAAACTCAAACAACTCATCACTATAGCCTCAGTGTACTGAGATATCAGTTACATCAAATGCACTCTGTAGCACTGTTTTCTATAGCATACATTAATTTCTGATATACAAATACATTAATTTCTGATATACAAAATCTCAATCTTCGTACTATATCAAGCTGCATTTCTCCAGCTGCAGGCTGCAGCACCCTAGCAAAGTTACGCGAGATTTTTTCCTTGCACTCAAACTTCTCTTCAGTAGAATCACAGCGGAAGTTTATCAATACTGCTCCCAACAAGACAACAAAAAAAACAGTGATATTTTTCATCACGAGCTCTTGTTCTTATCACTTTGTATCATCAGCATTTGTTTTTAAGTAAGCTGGAGTATACATAGCCTGCTCTGAGTTTCTGGGGATGAATAGTTAGCTGTATGAAGAAATACCTGAAGTAAGATGAACTTGACCATAAAATGTTGCTACCAAGCTATTTAAAACCTGAGGCAGTAAAAAAAGAAAGAAGAAAAAACCCCAAACTGTGCCAAACCTAATGCCTTAGCAAGCAGAGTGTTTTTTTGAACATTCTCAAAAAGCATAAGGTTTCCTATTTACTTCAGGAAACAGCTTACAAGCCAAAACGTGCTGGAGGTTTTTTCGTTTTGTTTTGTTTCGAGCTGCCAATTGTTAGTCAAGATTACTATTCACTTTACAGGAGTGTTAAGAATGCAAATGGTTAACAGTAGTATAAACTATATACTTGGTTTAAGTTTGAATGTCTAAAACTATTACACACTGCATTCATCTGCATTCCCTGTTTATGGGAATGAAATATGTAGTCATTTGAAGTCCACAATATGTATACTGTGTTTGTAATAACTGCAGATTTTACAAGCACATTATTCTTTCCATTAGGATTAAAACCTCACCGAATAGCAATTTGTGAAAGAATTCTAGCAGGGCCCTGAGCCCAGAACTCTGACCTCTGATGAGATGCTTGGCAGCAACAAACTCTAGGTCTAAGCAAAACATCTGGTTTGAGTTAGACTTCCTGAAAAAATAGCCCCTGTACTGGGGAAACTGGTATTCACTCAGCTTTGTCTATACACTTTGACTGACTTCAACACTGTTGAAGCGGCGGGGGAGGGGGGGGGGGGGGGGGGGGGGGGTGATTTGCCAGAATGCACGTCAATCACTGTAGACTTCTTGGTGGCCTCCAAAGAGCCAAACACTTACATTAGGAGACACTGTATGCATTTGTTCATGCTTCTTGGGCTTTTTCCTATTGTACTTCAGAGCTCAATTTTTTTTTTTTGAATTAGTGCCAACTCTGAATTATCTAATCCAAAACTAGTTGAGCTCAAAATATAAATTTTGCTTGAAGAAATAGTTTCTGAAGATCTTTTTAAAATAATAATTATTTTAACTTAATTTTTCTTGCACATTTAGACAATCAGTGTCATCATAAAATGAACAGGAATATTCCCAAAAGAAAAACAAACTCCCACTGCCAAGAAATTTGTAAGAACAGCAACAGCTTTTGGTTGGCTCTCAAAATTTTTATGCACAGCACCATTTTTACATACATTACATAGATAACAGTACCACAGAAGGGTAAGTGTAACGACAATGCTGATATCCTGATACACTGGGCCAGGATGTCCTGAGGCTGCTACTCATATGTGTAATCAGCACAAGCTCCTGCAAAAAACGGTAAAAGGATAGAACTGGTGCTTACTTCTCATTTTCCCGAGATGGAAGGTACATCATACCACAGGAGCAGGCGGAAATGAAGAAATGAACAACTCTTGCAGGCTCGGTAAGAGCTGCACTTTGTTAAAGCTGACAGCGCAGGTAAGGAAGACATGAACAGCTGGGTGCATACATAGGATACAGCTTCAGTAACATACATGACTGTCAAGGAGAAGTACATGGCCAAACTCAGTTCGCCAGACTGACGTTTTCTTTGCAGGAGATTTTGTATTTTTAAGTATCATAGTGAAGCCTTTTGAAAGTCATTAAGTCATAACAATGAAACAGCTAGCAATACCTACTGAGACCCGTCACATTAACAGATACACACAGTGGCATTACGTGTCTTGCACAGAACTAAAGGATCTCACAATAATTGCATATTAAAGTAACAGAGAATTTAATGGAGATCTCTGTCAACATATTCATCGATGTTGCATATATATATGCATATACATATATATATATATCAGAGGTTGTATAAGAGACGTGATGATACTTATCTATACACAATATTGCTGTGTACAGATGAATTTACCTTTGCTGGGACTATTAGTAGGACCTAATTCTATCAGTAGAAATTTTTTCTGTACACTCTCTACTTGATAAAAGTGTGTTGCGGTGAAAAAAGCATCTGCAAAAGTATTTTCTTCCATCTACTACTCTATTTTACACAAGTCTGCCATACAACTGTATATTGTCAATGTGCTTGTAGTTTATTTTCTTCCTGTGATTGCTAATGCAATAATATTTTTATGCCTGATCTAGCAGTAACTTCACACTGGAATTAAATGTCAATTTCTACTTTCCACCCCGAAAATTCTAAATTAAAAGCCACTGATACCAACCCCCTGCATTCAGGCAAAATGCAGCCACCAACCCACAAAGGGACATTTATAAAATAAGCCTTGCTTGTTTGAACTGCAATAGTGCCGTCACTGGAGTTTCAGCCGGGAGACTTAAATAAATAAAAATAAACCAAAGTAATAAACACCATGTTTTATGGAGCTGTACAGAAAAAAAAGAGGTCCTCCTGGCAAACTTGAAAGATTAGACTTAAAAGCTGCCTCTCTCATTCCGGAAGACTTCTGGCCCACACTACTCAATACCATCTCTGAAGGACAGTCAGCTGCGGGCAGCAGGGCCACCCACACAAGTGTTCACACTGCCACAAGCTGCCCTTCTGTGCATGACAATACAGGAAACAAAACAATGTTCCAAATTAAGCCAACTTAAGAGATTTCTGAGTGCAACAGGAATAATGAATCACCTACTAGCATCTCAAGCAATACAAGGCATGTTGAAAAAAAACCAACAAACCTGCCTCTAGCCCAAGGCTTTGTAATATATAGTTATGTTCCCTGAGGAGCTAAAGTTTTCTAGTACTGATGGCATTCCAGTGGCCATGTTACCCAAACGTCTGATGTGAAACAATTTTTTTTTTTTTTTTTTTTTTTTTTTAAGAAATAAGTCACATCTGTCCATAGACTTTAGTTTTCTGGAAGACTGAATATAATTTTAGAATCATCATCATCAGTTGGTTGACAGCAATAAAGACAACATTCACTTTAAATAACCCTGAATTATATACAGTTGAGTAAATTTGCATTTGTTTTGCTTTAAGGTCTTCCAAAGTTGAGGCCAACATGCTGAACAAAAATATTAAACTATCTATAACCCTGTGTCAACATATGATGCTACTGGGAATGGTAAGTGAATTAATTTTCCAAGGAAAATTAATTACTTATGACTTACAGTTGTAAAAGCAAACAACGTAACTCTGGATTAGGGCACATTTAATTTCTGTTTGGAGTAGCGATTAAATTAATTTCATATAATTCATGGTATGTAATGGAAAGCAGAACAAAGATGAAATCTTAGACAATGACTGACACAGAAAAAAGTGTATATTTATGTTCCTAATACAAAAATAAAGGTCACAGATATTAATCACTGTCTAGCGAAACACGGTTTTATTTCTAAAATGATTTTTTCAAAACTGTTTGTTAGAAAAAGTGTTATTAGCAAGATAAAAATCTAAAAAGCAACACATTACAAAACAGAGGAATCTTGCATGTTAGATTGTCTCTTAGTGAAAAGAGACTACAATTTTCAGTGATATCTATTGAATGACATAACTCACAGAATTATTATGAGGAACAGAAACCCTAACTTTAATTTACCCTACGTTAATTTAAGTTCATCTTACTTTAAGAAAGAGAGGAAAAATTTGATCACAGATCCAATATTTAAACAAATATGTACTCTAACACCACATCACAACCTAAACATGAAATGCAGGATTTTTAGCAGTTACTTATATTTTATAGTAAAGAGTTACTGAGAAAAATAAATCCATAGCTCAAGTGAACCTATGACAGAGTTCTTGCAGCATTCCATAATTTGGTATTTCTTCAAGCTAAGTAAGAATAATTATTTTATGTATTTCAGTGAGAAACATATCAGGTTCTTATTTTACGTAATATCTACCACTAGAACCGTACGTATTAACAAACCATTTATGGGTTTAAAATATAATAAGAATTTTAATTGCCACTTATAGTCTCCTACTGAAGGTGAATATAAATTTAGTGCTGACTCCAGATTTTTGGATATCAAGTCAACAGCTGCTGTGCTATGAACTCACATGGAATCACTCAAAAGTACGATAATGTTAGTATTTTTCCTTATGAGTCAAATGAATATACTGTTAATTCATGAAACCAAAACAACAGATGTAACAGATGACTGCTACACAGCAAGCACTGACTACAGAATTCCACTAACAAATAATATTTACATTCATGATGTTTAAATTGACACACACACACACACCCCCATTCAAAGTAAGTGATTCACATCCCCACTGCCACTTCTACCTGACTTTGGACACGAAAGAGATGCTTTTATTATGGTCATTGTTTAATCAATTTTATCATTATAATATTTACATTAAAATCTGACTAGAATTCATAACATAGCACCTTAAAGATTAACTTACTTCACAGAAAAGATGAATGTTTGAGCCTGAAATGCAAGTTCTGAGCACAAATATCACATCATGGATATAGCTAATGCCAAGACTAATTTGCAGCTCTCTGGCTGTTTTTTTTTACTGTAGTATTTTTAAGAATATTTCAAAAATGTAAAAAACTTAAGTTATGAAATTTTAATTGAAACCTAGGTGAAAGGAGCTGACCAATTTTTCAATGCTAAAATTGTGTACATTCACTTAAGGTTATTAAACACTTGAAATGTAAACAGGAAACCCAACAGTATCTAACACATTTTAGAAACCGTTCAATCAAAATACTTTTGGAAGGACAGACTTAATCATCCTCTTTTCTGTTCCAGCTTTTAGTCAACCAAGTGTTTCCAAACTGTGAGAAGCCATACCAAGCGGATTTGCAGGCTCCCAGCCTCACAACTCCCATTTTGCTCCTCTTGCCACTTGGCTCCCATGTCAGAACAGTCTCTCACAAGAGTTTAAATCCACCTGGCTGGACCACAACTCAGCTCACCTGTGTTTGAACCAGTTCTGCCCAAGTACATTTATGGAAAGGCAACAAAAAAAAAAATCAAACCAAACTATTAAACAGGCTTGCACAGAGGACTCCCTATACCTGGGCAATTCTGCTCAGGAGTTTCTATCTGCTGCTTTTGTGGCAGTCTGGAAGTAAACAACATTTATACCCATTTTCCATGAACTACAGCATATATAATTTTAATCCAATTAGAGCACAAATCATATAAGAAATTTTGCACCAAGTCTGTTATATGGTGACAAAAAACTTCCTAACAAACTTCCGCCAAGAGAGCTGGTAATTAAGCGATCAGAAACAAACTGACAAGAGAGGGCAAATCTGTCCAGCAGCTGTTTCCTATCAACACCCTTAGATCATCCCACCTCAGTACACCAACGCTGCTTCTGAAGCTTCCCTACTTTTGCTAAAACCTCAGCCGCTCTATAAAACCCCACATATGCAGATACAAACTCTCTAACAATAAATAGCAGCGATGCGAGAGGGGGATTATCAGCAGTAATGTCTAAAATTTACCTGCAGTTCAGGTTGCTTACAAAGGCACATCTCTGACAAGTTTTCAAATGCTGCCTACAGTGCATTTTTGGTGACAGCAGTGAGGAGATGCAGTCCACGGGCAGCTTCGTGAGTGACATGTGCAGATGCGGTGATACTGCTGTGCTCTTGCACGCTTTGTAAATACACATGCACACATTTTCCTTCATTTCCTTAAAGGGGCAGCATCGCACCTCAGCAAGCTGGCACACTTTCTTGGAGATGCCAGTAAATACATACAGTCTACTAACTAAAATCATTAACAACACAACTGTTATGTTCTTTCTATATCCTTTTGTTTTGTTGTAACTGACCATAACAGACTAGCAGAACTTTATTGTGCTTCACGGACAGTTGATTTCTCTTTGCCAGCCAGAGAATAGGTAGACATAACCAAAGAGACTCTGCCAAGTTACAGGATATATAAACCAACCCTGGTAGCCAGCAAAACTGCTGCTGAAGATTAAGTGACATGAACTTGCCAGAGGTGTAACTTATTTGGAAAGGAATCTCAAGTTTTGCACACCCACTTCACTGGGGTGGGGAAGCATCCAAGAAAACATTACGGGGTGAATACCTCTGACAAAGCTGTCTGCAAAGTTTTTGTTCCCATGGATGTCAGACAGCTTTGTTCACAAGGCTTTACTTTTCAAAATGAAAAGCACATCATTTACCCCAAAAATGGCGTTGGGCAAAACCACGTATGATTTTTGCTTGATTTCCTCACAGAGCTAATGCTTTATTGCTACGGAATCCTTAATTGTCATGTAGTAGAGTTGCTGGGTGTTAGAAATCCTGCAATAAGCACAAATGTATTCACCAGCCTACGTATCCACTTTCTTTTTTTCAAATACACCTTCTCCCTACTGACAAGACCCTTTTCTTTTCTGCCTGCCTTTAACAATATTTTATAGGTAAAGCCACCACATCCCATCCCTCAAAAAGTTTTTGTACACCTTAAAACTTCGAGTACACCTCTCCCTTTTCCACAAATTTCAAAGCAAGTAATTCCTTACAGCACACTACAAAAAAATTCTGCGACAATAGTGTCTTTGCAGGAGCCTACAGGTTCACGGGAGAGGTTTAAGTTTCCTTTACTGAGGAACAGAGCTAAGAGCACTGTGAAATACTATCCCACATGCCCCTGTCTTCCACGTCCCAGTAAGTTCAGAGATGAATACAGAAGCAGCCCAGAATCTGTCCTGTTACCACCATAATTTTTTTTTTTTTATTTACAGTAGTGGTAACATATCCTTTAGTCTATGTTGTTCAGGAATTTCTTTAATATCAGAATAGCCAGGTTTCCCTCAAGATACCCCACAGTTTCAACCAGACTCCTGTCAACCAGCATATTTCATATTATAAGTTTTTTCAGCTTAAGGTACACCCGTAATTAACCCGTTGCCATATACTGCCAAAAAGGAGTGATATACATTCATTAATAAGTGGTCTCATTACTGCGAGGTAAACAGACATAAGCACTGGTATCCTAGTGTTTAAGCAAAGGTTCTCTTTACACAATCATTTCAATTAAGTACAGAAAACCATAAGCAAGCTCACAAAACTGCAATTATATCACAGAAGATTCATTCTGTGCGTAACTGCATGTGTAAATTCACTGTAATAATACAGAAGGAATGCTAAAGCATTTAGTAGACAGGCTGTTCAACCAAGCGTTGAAACCTGCAACGTACAATTCTGACCAAACAACATTCCTGCTGTACTGAGTTTCCACAGGAGCTACGTCAATCGCACAATATAAAGCGCTGCTCACCTAATAAGATATCCCATTTTTTTTAATTAGAAAAATATAAGTTGCAAACCTACACAAATTTGTTTTAATAAGCTTAATAAAGCACGCTCAAGTTTGAGGTTGTTTTGACAATCACACCTCAGAGATTTAAAAGACAGTCTTGCACATCATATGTCATCATATTCTCACATCATACATGAGTGATTCTCCTATACTGTCCAAGTAACACACCTAACTACTCATATACTCTATGGGTCAATTAACAAAAAAAAAAAAGTGAAATAAAGTTCTTAAATATTCAGTGAAAAACATACATTTCTGACTGAAAAACCAGCCAGCTCCAGTACTTTGCTCCGTGTTGTTAAATAAAAGCACACTACTGAAGGATATGTAACCAAAATCAGATACCAAGAAAGATATCAAGTCTCTTATATTTCACCATTACAAACTGTGTTATCTATTTTAAGGAAAAATGAAGACGAAGATTTTCTTAAACCACACACTGATTCTTCGTGATGGCCAATATTCAATTTATAACAACTCTTGTTTGCAATCACTAACTGCTTCACAGCTTTCTTTTTGTTAGCAACTTCCTATTTAAACACTAATTTTCAAGTTTCCACTATTAGAGAAACAATACAACATTCAGTTTACCCAAAATATTGGTTTAGATAGCAAATCTAAGAAACCTATCTAAAGTGTGTTAAGCCTCAGAATGGCTTAACAAATAAAGCTACCTAGTTATCTTTGCTAGGGTTTTGCAAGAACAGGCTGATAAACACCTGCAGTGCAAGGGACAAGCCAGCTTTTCTTGCAGGAAGACAACAAATAGAAAAAATGCGTAGGCTTGTTCTGCCCACAGTTGTATCAGGCTGACCCAACTGTATCTAATCTTACTCTTGTACTTACCAGATACCCTTGAGGTCCCTTTGATACCTGTATTTCTAAAATGTTGCTATAGTTCACCTCCCAAATATCTCCAATTTTATAACTATCGAGCATTAAATATACAGTCCGTTTGCCTCATTTAAATATTTTGCATGATGGGCATTCAGAAGAGTAATAAAACTTTAAATAATACTACTGTCAAAAATGAGGTTAACGCCACGCCTTTGCCATACCCATCCGGTCACATAGGCACCCACTGGAGGTTTGGAAAAACTTGAGAGTAGCAATGCCACGCACACCTTTTGAGGGAGGAAGAAGATAATTCAAGAATGCTCCAAACTAGAAGGGCCACATCCAGTTAGAAGGGCTACATCCAGTTTCAGCCACGTGTAGGAGAGACTAGTAACATCCTTCCACCACTGCCCACCATTTCCCCCTCACCAGCATGAGTATGGTTTGGCACTAAGGCAGGAAAGACCCACGCAGGGGTGGCCTGCAACGTCAGAAAGTGTTCTGCGTGGCCGCCTAGGCGAAAGGAAAAAGCCTCCTTCCTTTCCAACAGGAACTGAGGTACAACTTCAGTAAGATGCCTCACTATTAACCAGCTAGCTGTAGATTTTAAAGTCGTTTATATCTGCAATGCCGTAATTAAGACAGAACTGGTCCCATTAAGGAGGAAGCATATCTGATTAAAAGTGTTCACTAAAGTTGCATTGTCATTTAAAAAAACTCCTCTTTTGGGAAGAAAAACACAAGCCTAAAAGGCATATGGCAGCTGAAATAATAAAATGTCCTACAGATAATAATCAAATGCAAAACTGATGCACTTCAATAATGAGAGGAACACGGGGAGGAAAAAGGAGAAGAGGCACAGAAAAGGCATTTCCAAATTTAATTATTATTAGGCATTCTGATTAGCTTTATGAAACTCTCCTTTGATCAGGACCTTCCAGCATTATATAGAAAATAAACCAAGAATTAGCTGAACCATTTTTTTTTTTCCAGAAGAAATTGCTACTTAAGAGTATTGTTTACAAATTTATTCGACACAAAATGTTCCAGTTACATCTTGGAATCAAGTATCCTCCCACTTCAGAGGTTGCAAACCTACATATATTATCTCTTAGATCCTTTTGGGATGTTAATTTTCCAAACGTGTTAAACAGTGAAGATGTTACCACCTACAAAAATATATCATGAAGACACATGACTTGTGAGAAGTTCTGATCCTTCAACGCGCACCATATTTTGTTCCTGGGCTACAAGCAAGTTTGAGCTCCACCTAGCTCTTTCCCTAGAGGTTACTGTTTTTTTAGCACCCAGGGATTTTGCACATTAAATGAAAAGCAAAAGACCAACCAAACTTCACATAGTCCCTTAGCATTATTTCTCCTTTCTCTGCCTTATAATACAGATTCAGGTTTTGACTTTTTAGAAGTTTATTAATTTAATTCCCCCTTTACTTGAAGCTATTTGTCTTCGATGGGGACTGGTGAACAGAAAGTTTGTGCTAGTGCTGTTTTATTCTCCTATGAAAAGTTGGGTTTCTATTTGAGAGGAAGGAATTTTTTTCTTCTTCAGGCATCTTTTTTACTTTTTATTCATTTTCTTTGCTCTGGAATTCCATTCCCTAACCACAAGCTTTGTGAAGCAGCTTTGTTCTCAGCTCTTATCTACATCTTCCAAGATCATTACAACTGTAGCGGTAATTCATCAGCCAGAATTCAGTTTGCAGCATAATAAAGTCTTGAGCCACTAACTGCTTCTTCCCCAATAGGGATTTAGCTTTGAACTGGCACGGGGAGGTGGCAAGGCAAACATATTCTGTATCAGGCAGTGTCTGGGCATCATCTTCATGTTCAACTACAGAAGAAATCATAGTAATACAGCCTGAAGGTGATACATTAATTTTGGCTAGCTTCCTGTCTGGGAGGAAAGACCAATTTTCCTAATGAGATAAAGATGAAGGAAGACAAGGACCTTTAGGCAACTGGAATTTAGTCTGAGAGAGGCCCTAATAAATCAGGTTGTGCTTCTCTTTGTTTAAGAAAATACCTGTTAGGAAATCCAGGGCCTGTTTACTTTTCTCTGACAAACCTGATTTTCTTGGTAGTGCACAAACTCAGAACCATAACTCAAAATGAGAAAAAAAGCAGGTGGTCAAGCACAAGTTTCAATTTTTTTCGGTTATCTAAAGTAAGGTAAACACAAATCGCAACTGATGGGACTCAATTTACAGAGATCTCCTGCTACCTGAAAACTCAGATTTCCACACCCAAAGTCTCCATACCCAAATGAGCAGATTTGCTTGGCAAACTTGTGCTCGAAAAACTAGAAAACACCAATATTCTCACACATGCATGGGAATTACCAAGAGGCCAGGTGGGAGGGATCCAAAATCCCATGGAAGCAGTGACTACAAGAAGACAGCCTCTTCACACACATTCCACTGACTTTGACAAAACTCACATTGCGAGCAGCAGATGTAACACATGACCACTTCACTTTCCTGTAGCACTACTGTCATAGCTGATAGCAGCAGCTCCTGCCCAAGGGGCTCACTCAGCTGAACGTAAAATGTTCCTGTGCCACAGTCCCGTTACAAAAGCTACAGCCTTCATCAGGCAGGTTCTGCTTCACCAGACTGTCACATCAACCTGTGAAAAAAAAACCCTCCCAGAAAAGACAGAGAAATTAACATCTCTGCCATTGCCTTTCATGTACAGTAGTTTGGGACCGCTGGCTATCTTAAACCAGTAAGAGAGGCCATGTCCCAAGTCAATCAAAACTCAGGCTGCTGTGAAAGCAGTAGCCACAGCTCCACTCCTCCCCCAAGCTATGCATTGCTGCCCCGCACTTAATGCCAACCCAGGACATCATGTAGCCAGCACCAGAAAAGGATCAGAGCACTTGGGCAGGAATAGCAGCAAAGTCAGGACGGCCCCTTCAGGGAGCTCACACTTTGATCAACACACAGTGAGCGTGCAACCATCTCTCTCCTGCTTGTTGTATACAGCTTCCACAGTCATCGGCAGCAGCACACAGTCTCAGCCTGCCTCTGCCTAAAGAGGCAGAGGCAGAGTGAAGGACTAATTGCTGTCTGTCCTTCAGAACAAGAATGCCAAAACCTGGTTTTGTCAGATTCTTAAATATCAATTGCAGGGTGTTTAAGAAAGGAGAAGTCATATTTAAATGCTAGGTTTATAGTTACAGTGGGCTAAGAAAGTAACCATCTCTGTGAAAAGCCTGTTAACATTTTTGATCTGGACTGCACAATACATATTTTACCCCAGAAATTAATAAAAGAAGCTACAGCCAGCAATTAGATTATGAATTAAAATGTAATAAAACCTTTCAAATTGTCTTGGATAATATAAAATTCTGTACCCAATATACTCTTTATCTGAGGGACTGTATCACCTACTACTCTGGGACACCCTGTACAATGCAACAGCTTTTTCCATGCCTGCCCTCTGACACGCCAGCAAGTGACTGTTATCTCTGAAGGAAGACCAGTTATAACAGCTTAACTCCCCTTCTCCTCCCTTCCCTGCCACGAGAGAGCTCTCACACCCAAAGGGCAGCAGAGCTTCTGACTTTGCTTTCAAGAGTGCAGATTTCCTTTTCATAATGTCACATAAGGCTCTAGGACCTCAGAAATACTGAAAGGCAAGTTATATAAGTTAGTTTTACCAATCAGTCTTGCGATTAGCAAGCAGCATGAATATGTTTTATAGTCTGTGGCAATACAAGTAGGGTTTGCAAAAGCAGTACCCAGCACTACCTTAACCAACTAAAATGTTGACCTCAGTTCTTTAAAAACAAAAGAAAACAGGATATACACTTCCGTGACATTTTTCATAGCACCTTTCTTTGTCATGTCACCTTTAGCGGTGGCAGTAAAGGATTCTAGGCTGGGAATTGCATTCTATCCCATTAACTCTCATGCGCTAACATGAAAGCACAGATCCAGACAGTTCCGTGCTTTCTGTTCTGACTTCTGTTCCAGCCTTTCAAATTTACTCACATTCTATGGTTTAAAAAAACAGAGAAAAGCACATGATGAATTTTTTTTTTTTTTACTTCTCTATTTGGTGGAACTTAAGCACCTGCATAAATACTTTCCTGAATCGATGCCAATATGCTATAAAATGATGATAACTTATGTGCCACTTCTCAATACCATTCACTTTGTAAAGACACTTTGAAGGTAAAAGTTACTCTCAGAAATAACCTACAAAAATGTATAAGAGTTGTCAAACATTTTCCAGTTCACCTTTAGTAAATGAAAAATTCAAACCAAATGCTTTTATTACAAACTTCTAAGAAGGAATGCACCTAATAGTACAAATTAATGGCTTCTAAATGGAGGATCAATATTTCATTGTATTTTACACAAAGAGATAAAATGCCATTGCTGTAACAATACAAAAAAAGAGAAAGCTTTACAGATCAGGTTACCTGTCTGATTTGATGTTTTTAATAGACTATACATCTGGCTAGGCCCATTTCAGAGTCTCAATCACAATTGTTAAAAGTAGAGATTAAAAAAAGAAGCAGTTTATGACTTTTAAGTATTTACTACCATTCTATCAGGTCTACAAATGTCTTTTAAAGGAGACATAACTAGTTGACAATTATAAAGCAGCATTTTGGTGTTGCTCTATATCATGATAGATTACTTAAATTATACGTATTATCTTACCTGGTACATTCCAACTCCTATGTGTTTGGGCTCAATTTTCACTAGCTCAGCTAATGGGTCTTGGACGCGTCTAGCTATGGAAACTGAAAAATATAATTAGAAAACAACTATGGGTTTTATCTGAAAAATCAGAATCATGTAATTGCTTTTGTTATTTTTTTTTTTTAAATCTTCTACATGTTTAATATCTTTTTTTAGCCTGGAAATAATAATATAGCAAAACATGGACATGAAATGTACATTAATCAAACATTTTAATTGAATAATTCAAGCAAAGACCTAAGGAGATTTCAAACTGTAATCATAACATTTAAAAAAATTTTTTTTCAGGCTACAGGGTTAATAAATAGAACTGTGTACACTAAATTTTTCCCTTGTATCCATACTAAATGTACATGTAACATTTAAAATTAAATTCTGAAATAACCTTTAACCTTAAATCATAGACATGTAGAAAAAATACACATTTTAAAAAAGAATGGAGTAACTGTTCACAGACTTATCTAATATAGTATTTCTTAAGGTATATATTATGTACCTATATATTACATATTTATATAATTCAACCATAAAATTCAGTGTTCATTTTGAAAATGCTTCTTGGATTTTACTAGTCTAAACTGCATACCAAAACACATCAATTTGCAATCTGTCATCGTTATAACCATGTTCACTAAAAAAAAAAGAAAAGGCAATTTACAACACTTCTGGTGCCATTAAAAGCACATGGGAAGAACCTTTGGTCTTCTAAATCCAAATGTTGAATCAAGACTGCATTTTTGAAGCCTATATTTATTGATAAATCCTTTCTTTTCTGAAATCTCAGAAAAAACACACTTATTTGCAAATGTCAATTCTAAACCTTGGTCTAATTCTGCAGATACAGGGTTGCACTCAGTATTTGCAACTATGCTCCCTCCCACATATACTGAATTAGAAGAGTTATACTCTACCAGTATTATGTTTATAAACTTTTTTTCTCCTGAGTAAAGACAATAGGTTAGCTGGTCTAGCAGCTCTTAGAAAATTCATTCTATCTAGTGAAGTAAACACTGATGAAGATGAGGAACTTCTGGAGATACTGCAAAAGTCTTTCCAAAAAGAAGGACCAAAGGTCTTTCTGAACCCAGCCCCCCACCCCCCCAAAAAAACCCAACCCCAACCCCACCTCAAAAAATCCCCACAAAAACAAAACCCCAAACCAAAACCCACCAAGCACAGAAACAACCCCCCCCCACCGTAAACCAACAAAAAAATCAAAACCCCAAAAGAACAAAAAACCAAGGCCAGGTCTTGTTGCTAAGGCTCCTTTTCCTAGCATGTGCATTTGTGCAAGAATGAGACAAATGGGGTGGGACAGAAAAAAAGCTGTGATCCTTTATAAGCTGTCTCCAGAATCACACCCACAGCTGGTATTAGTCATTTCAAGAGACATTTCCTAAAATTTATTTTACATTTAAATTCATTTTTAAGCAAATTAAGAGAGGGTTAGAGAAAGAACAGACAGGAGTCAGGATTCAATATGTATATGCTTTGTGGTTTGGTCAACAATACATACGTAATATTGAAATAGGAAAACTGGAAGTATCTCCAATGGTCAATAGCTGATTTTATACACACACACATATAAAATCATGAGCATGATTATGATTATCATATGAGAGAGAGAGAGATATACATAAAAAAATACATAAGCACCTGTACAGAATCGTTTAAGTTGGACAGACCTCTTGAAGACAGACCTCATGTTGTTTAACAACCCTGCTGAAGCAGGGTCAGCTAGAGCAGGTTGCCTAGGATCACTTCCAGTTGGGTTTTGAATACCTCCATGGATGGAGACTCCACAACCTGCCTGGGCAATCCATTCCAGTGTTTGACCACCCCGACAGTAAGTCAGTGTTTTCTTGTGTTCAGATGGAATTTGCTGTGTTTCAAGCTGTACCCATTGCCTTTCGTCCTGACAGCGGGCACTACTGAGAAGAGTCTGCTTCTCTCTTCTTCATTCCCTTCCATCAGACATTTATACACATTCATAAGATCCCCCTGAGCCTCCTCTTCTCCAGGCTAAACACTCCTGGTTGTCTCAGTTTCTCCTTGTATGAAAGGCACTCCAGTCCCTTAACCATCTTTGCAACCCTAATTTAAATAGCAACTACCACCACTGCAGAGTGTTAAAGACTTCACAGCATTTCAGAAAAGGACTTAACATCGTCACTTGAACCCAAAACAGTAGACAGATCTAACATTTATTGGCTACGCAGGCTCTTCAAACTACAACTGTGAAGTTTATCAATTAAATGCAGCATTAGAGATTTCACTTTTAAAGATCTGCACCGCTAAATGCACAGTTAACATGAACTGCATGGTCATGCAAGACATCATATCCTTTATTAACCATTTTAACATATGCTAACAATGGCAGTTTACTAGCTGGGCTCAGAAAGCATTGTGCTGGTGACATCTGAGATGCCTGCTCCTCTGATAGACAAGTACTGAATTCAAAGGCAATCATATATGCCTTCTTGTCAAAATAAGAAAAAACCACCCCAAAAATCACAAAAGGTTAACGAGTGTAAGTACATGGGTTACCGCTTACACAAATACAGCTTGCTGCAGAAATGCTCTCCTGTAACAATATTTCATATTAATTACTTCAAAATACTAGTGGTACCTATGGCCTGTCACCTAACAAAAGTGGAACAAAACACCAATAAAAGTAGTATTGATCCAAACGAAGAAACATTTAGAACTATGTATTTCTTCTGAATGCATTTGTCTATGTATAGGTACTATACTTGTCTTTCAGCAAGCTTTCTTAAACTCAACTTGTTTAATAGCTATATAATGTCTTAGAGAATTTTCTTTCAGTTCCACCTAATGGCAAAACACATTTCAAAAGTTACATTTTAGATAAGCTGAAAGCAAATATCTCTCACTGTCCACATCTCCTTTCATTACATCTTTTAAAAATAGACAACTACATGCATAGGTTGACACAGGAATTTTCCAAGCATAACTTCCTCTCAGGAACCTTCAATTAAGAAGTAAAATTTAGACTCTTCTTGTCATAATAGCTAAGTTGACAATGCCATCATATCCTTAGGAGTCTTCCAGCGGAGGTGTAGGACCTGATCCAGCAAAGCACTTCAGCACAGATGCATGTCAGTATTCCCACCAGAACCAGCAAAACTACTCACATGCATAAAGTTACGTAGACATTTAAGTGCTTTCCTGGATCAGGCCTAATAGTTACAATATTGAAGCACAAAGATAACTAACTGTCAGTTATACAATTTAAGGGATGCAGCTCCTACGGCCAATACCAGCAGGATAGCTGACCTGCAGAATTCCCACTAAAGCTGCAATTTTACTCCAGAACTTTTCAAATTCAAAATAAAAGAGAGCACAACAGGGAAAAGGCAAGAGTTGTCCACATTCTCTCAAGACATAAATTCAGTTAAGATTAGCATCTACTGTCTCTTGTACAGACAAACCACTTTTTCTTTGTTACAGTACCAGCATGCTGCAATAGATAGATATTTTTAGGGGGCAGTGAGGCTCCGCTCTGGCAGTGTGATCCACGTGGCTGGACTCTTACAATACAAGCAGAGTATTACTGAAATCATAAGGGCTCTGCAGAAGTGCAAGGTCTGCTACCATGGACCAGAGACAGTAAAATCTGATGGTCCTACATTTTCCCCTTAAAAATTAAATCAAGACAATTCAAAAGGTTTTTTTAATAGTAAATGTATATTATTTTACACTAATACAGGTACTGCTTAAAACTATTTGTTTATATGCTTAAAGTACATTTCAGGAATGGCTAGAAACCATGCATTTTTAGAAGACCGACAATGAAACAGGTAATGCACTCACTTCTACAGTTAAGAGATGCTTCCCTTTTGCTTAAGCAAATACAAAATAAACTATATGATGGCATGCAGCGCAAAAACAGAAAATCAGATTTCTCAAAAGTAATCAGTAGGGCCAAACATGAAATGTTTAAGATGCCATTCTTAAAATATGCGAGTAAGTAAAATGTGAAACCCCTCCCATTCAATATTAAACAGGGTACTAAGATCAGGATGACATGGTCCTCTATTAGAAAATCACCACAAGAATTGCACACCTGATAGATGCAAAGCTTCAAGTTGTCACTTAAGAAGAACACATTATTGCAATACTTGGAATGACAGTAACATACTGTGCTGCCATGCAGTAAATCCATGTAAAATTTTAAAGCTTGGGGGGACAGGATGGTCTAGGCGGTCCTCTGACTTTAATGTAGATGAACTTCACCTCCAAATGCAATGAAAAATAAGGAAGGTTACAGAAAGCATATTTACTGAAATCCTGTCTTGTCATTAGGACATTTTCTGCCATTTTGTAAAAAAGGCCATTTAACTGTTTGGTGGTCTTTATTCACTCCATACTTTGGTTACTTGACAAGACAAACACACAAGATAGTTAAGTATTTTTGCCTGTCAGCGATGAAGTGCAACGACAGTGTGGTGGGCGAAAAGCCTCCATTACAGTTGCTTGCACAACTCATGTCAGTCTCAGTGTCTGATCTTCATAGAAAATAAGGAGTTACATCAAAATGTTTTGTTTCCTAATGGCTAATGAGCAGATGTGCCCTCATGAACTTGCAAACATACTTAATTATCTGGCTACACCCATCTTACAAAGATCAAATCTCTCAATTCCAAACTGACAAATTTAAAATTAAGACTATTTTCCTCACACATACATGTCACATAACTTTGTTTTTACTAGTACTTTCTACAGCAAGTAATATAATTTTTCACAGGGATTAAAAAGGAGAGAGTTTCCACTCTGGAATACAGACAATTTTCAGGCTAAATCTTTTCAGACTAAAGATGGGAAGAAGTGCCCACTCTCAACAGTAAGGGGCAAAACAATACATCAGGCTTCCAAGTATTTCTCTAGATGGGGCCATGTCAGCTGCCAGCCCTAAAAAAACAGAATTAGTGCTAACTTCTTAATTAGGCTGCCTGCCTCCCCTCAGTAATGGAATAGATCTAAAGCAATTATTATGGCCCAAATCAGATGGGCACACTATTAAGGGTGCAAGAGCAGCTAGAAATCTTATCAACTACATAACAAAATTTATTATAAATAGTTTCAAGTATTGTGCCTGCTTTGACGGCAGCCTGCCAAATTCTGTATTCAGACAATTGCATATTAAAATGTTCTCATTTTGCCACACCATAAAGCAAAAGCTTAATGGCTGTAGATAGGGAAAGAGTAAAAATGAACAAAGAAAGTTCTGCCAAATGCAGTGAGAGAGACTGCCAGGAATGAGTATGGGTGGAAGAGGAAGAAAAAAAAAAAATTCAACATCTTTCAGTTACAGTGGCATTCAAGTGTTGCTTGCTACCGCAAGCAGAAAAACATTTTTGGCCAGAAGTCCAAGATGATGGCATTCCTTCCTTTAAACACACAGGTCTTTATATAACGAAAAAACATGTCCCAGCCAACAACTGTGACAGTTTAGCTACCTCGTATCAGTGGGAGCATTTGTGTTTTGAAACAATGTGAAGCTTCCAGATATGAAGGCAGTGGATAGTTTTGCAAATGTTTCACAAATAAATATATGGCAACCACAAACTACTAGGCTAGGATTAGTTCAACCTCAATTTTGTCATAAATGAGAATATTCTGTATTTTTATTCTAAAACCTCAGTATTTTGTTCTTGCCAAGACATGCTACTATAACATTGAAGTACCTCTTGCCCCCTCCTATTTTAAATTAACCTTTGTACCTTAAAAGTCTGGGTTGAAACTTCAATGTCAATCAAATTAAAAAAAAAATTAAGGTAATCAGAGACTAACTCACAAATGCATATGTAATTACTGTCAATATATCATACCAGGGTAGATACGGAAACATTACAACTTATTTAAATCCTTTATAAAGCCTATTATTGCATTCAAGATCAATTACTCTCCATAAGTATCTGCAATAATGTTTACTCAGTGATCGATTGTTCAGGTTTCCTGAGTCCTGGAAGCTTTCTATCCTGTTGACCTGAATTTCACCCTCCTTGCAAAGGATACAGTGAAACGTACAGTAGTCTTTTCATTAAGCATTCTTTCTCAGTGGGTCAGGATTTGTGACACAGTTTTGAATCCTCATATATCTTCTTGGTGGGTTTAAAGTATGCAATTTATTTTAAGCAACTGCTCAACAGCTGCATTTCATCCAAAATTCTTCTGTGGCAAGTGAGCAGGTTTTTGTTTTAAAAAGGTTACATTTTAGTTTACTTTTAACTCCATAAAACTGATAATCTGTTATTTGCCTAAGATTAATGAAATAATGAATGACAATGTCCTATTTATTTACTGCAAAAATCTTTAAAAGAGATGGCTTGAAGACAAAAAGGAAGAAATACATTTAAAGAGAAAATCTCAACAAGTAAATATTACACTGCAGCTTTTTTAAGTCAGTATTTTTTCTTAGAAACACTCTCAAAAACACTTCTCAAGTACTGATAATTTCTGTATCACAGGATAGTAGCACTTCTTTTGTCCAAGGTGAGATGGGAAACATATAATCATTTAATTGAAGCCTGATGTGTTTTTTCTGTCACAGAAATGAGTTAGTCTTACAGGATGGTATAAATTCAGAAAAATCTTTTCCCATCTGCTCAGCTTAAAAGGTAGACATCAGAATGCTTTTCACATTCAGACTGATGGTACTAATTTTAATTGCATCACCATGCCATTCATTACTGTTACTACTAAAAGTAAAAAATTACTTGAAGTTCTGTACTTACAAGAGTTACTCATTTCTATCAACAACAAAAATTAACCTTTCATAACTGACTAGAACGTCTTTTCCTATGCCTATAGTAAGAAAAGCAGCTTTGGTGGGTAATGCATCATACTGCTATATTAAAAGCAAACCAAAACTCCTTAAATTTTAGAGCATCCTTTTACTCATCGTTCCTCTGGCTCCATGCTTAAAAGAAACAACAAAGCCTTCTAAGGAAAATACAGACACACATATGCACAGAGTTACATCCAGAGGGAGGAAAGTAAATCATTTTCATAACTCTCTCATGCTAAGGGAAACTGGCTCTACCAGAGCCTAGACTAGTGCTCTGCTTCTGGAGACTACTTTTAGACAAACTGGTGGTGTATTTTGTTTGTTCACAAGCAGAGAAAATGATACTTTGTAAATAAAAGGCCACATCCATTTTGAACTCAGATCCATCTGGCATATAAGAAATAGGTAAATGACAGGAAGGCAAGGTAAACATCACATCTTACCACAAAGCATGCAAAGTTCACAGATCAGTTGCAAACATTAACACGTACACAGAAAATGATGCTCAGTTAAAAGCTATACACCCCCCCGCCCCGCCTCTCTCAGCATAGTGAAAATACTGATCCAAACCAGCCAGACAGAAGAGTTTTCACCTGGCTCAAGATAATCTCCTGTTTTAATTTTGTAACAAGGCAGAGGCCTCGCGGAATCTACACAGGTCTTGATCTTGCAGATTACAGAAGATCAAACTCCTCTGCTCCAGCCTACTACTACACTACTCTCAGCTTCAGAGGAAATACAGTGCCAATGAACAGGATGTTAATGATTAGATACCATCTCCCACACATGCCATGAAGCTTGCAGATTGGAAAATGTTAGATTCTTGTTTGTAGTCTTTACTTTCTTGTTCTAGACATCTCTAACACCTGTGTAACAACCCATTCAGCATTGTGCCACTGGTTTGGGGCAATTCAAGCTTGTTTTTCCCTCTCTCAAAATTCTGATGCAGGCACATGTGTCCATGCAGAACTGCAGGAGGCCTAGTCATTTCCAGACTATGTGCAGTTAGGGACTGCTTTTTAAAGTTACCCACAGATGCCCTATAACTTCTGTTTAAACTGTAGAGCCTAGCCCACACCTTGAGATGAACTTCTGCTCATTAGTAGGAACTGGGTCCTATGGGGAGAGAAGGAACAAGCCCCTCATTACCTATTACTGCTGTTCACCATCCATTTTGTTTCTAACCACTGCATCTTTTCGCTTCCAACAGCATAATTAAACTCATTCTTAAATGCTACACAATACAGCAGATGAAAGATGGAATATGATTTCATTTTGTACTGCTGTAATTGCACAAAACCCGGTTAAACAGGCTGGCAAAGTGTTTTAACATGTAAGAATTAAGCGCTTACTTTTCTTTCTTCTAACTCCCAAAACTTGTGGAACTTGCACCAATCCTGTACGATTAGCTGTAGAAGGAAGCTTCCATTTAGAAAGCACTGAAAATGGTTTAACTGTAAGACTTCTGTTCAATAAAGTTTTTGAAAAATGACCTTCTCTCCTAAGTAGCCAAGAGGGAGTAGTGCTCTTTTAAGAAGATGAAGAAATTAGCTCAAGTAGACATCAAGGCACTATGTCCCACACATCTAATCATCAAATTGTTCTACTTTCCTTAAGATAAAGTCACAAGAAATTACATTTTTCCAATCTCTACCTTCTACTTGCTGGCCAGTATGACAGCTCGGAAATGTATGTCTCCATCTTTAACAGCACCCCAGGGAATAAAACCCTGTAGCATGACAGTCTCAAAGTCCTAACAAGCCCCCAAAGCCTATGAGGCTTTCTTTTGCAAGAAAAAGTACAAGTGGTGTGCTGAACTTTGAGCGTACAGTAATCCAATGTATTCTGCCCTGTGGAGAGGAGACAAGCAGATGGGATTTGACAATGCTAACGTAAGCTGTGCTGTGTGACCTTTTGCTCTCTCAGATTCTTCTTTATCCTCAGAAATCATCCTTTAGAAGCAACACGTTTTCTTTACTGGATCATACCTGTGCATGCAGCATGACACACATGCTTGCCCAGTTAGCATTCCAAATCTTTGCAAAAAAAGTAACTTTAAGGAACATTTTATCTGTACTCGTTGCTTTCCTAAACGGGTGACACAACCATGCAGTCTTGACAGAGGACCCCAAGCCCTTCATGTCTGAGAGGAAAATGAGCATTTCTTGGAACTGCTGCATTAGACAAGCCTAAGTATGTTGCTCGTTTCAGCATCTGAACACAGAACTGCAAATTGAAAACCAAATGCATATGATTGCATCAAGGTATGGAAATAAATCAGAGAGGCTTAGCATGAGATCTCCTCTAACAAGCAATTACACAAACGTGATGTCTGAAAAGACAATCTCCTTTCCTACTTCATCCTGTGCTTAAAGAATTCTACATATTCAGGTTTGTCTGCATTTTTATAAATCAATGCAATGAAGTGCATTAGGTTTTTATTTTGCTTTTTAAACAGTGAAAGAAAGAAAGAGATCGCTTATTTGTTAGAGCAGTCATCTCAAAATGAAACGTAATTCATCAATTTAATGAAAGGAAAGCATTTCTCATTTAATATAACTGAGTGTATATCGAAACCAGGGTAAAATCCCAGCATGACTACTGCCTCATAGCGATTCTCCACCATCAGGCCACTGTTTCACCAGAATTCAGCAGTTTCCTCTGCTTCTTAAAGTTATTAAGCGACATTCATTTCATCATGGTATCTACTTCAAGAGGTGGAGAGGCAGCAGAAGAAAAAAAATTATGATGTGAGCACATGCATCCTTTATCCTCCTTGTGCTACGGACAACAACAAAGCTACCACTAGCTGAAAATACTTTAAAGGTTTCCAGGCATCCAGAAGTAAATAAATTCCATATTTCTGTGTGTCAGTCCTTCAACATAAGTCATACGTGCTTACACTTTCTATATACTTTACCTGTCCCTCCACAGTCTTCGCATTTTGTCTAGCCAAACTTGTTCAAGCCAACAAGCATTTGCAACAACAAGGAACTGTAGAAGTGGAGAAGCGCTGAGAGAAAAAAACAAAGAGAAAGCGTGGCAGTGTCTATGCACTGACACCTGCACAAACTCATTTCATCTCTCATCCCAGAAGCCTCATTTTCATTAGGAACACAGGTTCTGCACAACAAAATAAACCCTTGGGCAAAACTATACAGGACAGGATAGAGGTAAACCAAAGATACCAACCTTTAGAAAACCATTTAATTCCAGAGTTCACAGGCCCAGTGACAGCAACCGAAACCAGATCAACACTGATTGTCACAGAGTCCATCTGTTTGAGGGAGGAATGCTTGTCACCACTGAGTTTAGCTTTTTTCTTTTACTCATGCAAAGAATACCACATCAAGACAGCCTTCTCAACCACTCTGATAATGAAAGACAACTAATGGCAAGAAGAATTACTAGTAAACTTGCAAGGCAAAGTAACAGTTCACTGAGTACAGTACTTAAAACTGCTTCAAAGGGAAACTTCCATCCAGGCCTTCCATTAAAAAAAAGGCACAAGCAACTCTCAACTACAAGAGACCTAGAATAATCCAGAAGATCTTACGGACAAGTTACAGCGAAAAACCTTCTACTTTTAGTTGCCATGAATAAAAGCTAACCGAAGGTTAAATATGAAGTGTTACACCAATGGTAGCTCAGGGGGTGGGGAAAAAACCAAACCAGAAAAATCCAACGAAAGAACAGGACAAGTAAATATGAATTTCATGGCTTCATGAAAACTCCACCAAATTAAACATTTGGCTTCTTCTCTAAGAGGGTGGCCAGAGGACACATGCTGGGGCAGAAACAGAACTCCAGTCACCCATCCAGCCTCGCAGCTCCCTCATTACCATTCCACTAACCCTAGAACAGGCAGTGACAAAGCCTTGAGGGGGCACACATTAATAAGCTTCACAAAGGTGATCAAAATTTCCAGCTTGCTACGCACTCTTTTTTATGGTGTCCAGTCTCCCCTACAAAAAAATCCCACCCCAAACCTTCAGCCTGTCCTTAGGCACAGCTTTTAGGAAGGAGAATTCAAGGAAGCCTTGCATTCCCTTCTTTGTCAGGCTGCAACACTATTGCAAGTTCATCCAAAAACCCCCATTACTGAACTCCAGTGGCTTGTTGTCTAGGCAGAACCGTCCTGATCTGCTGCAGCTGAGCTTCCTCAGCCTATCAAGTAGGAAATCCTTTTATTTCTCTGGCCTATAAGCCTCTTATCTCCTAATTCCATGAGGCTCAGAAAGAGCTGTTCTGCTCATTAATCCTACAATGACTGTCAGAAGGGGATATACACCTTCTCACTCTACTCAAACACAAGTAACTAGGTTTCATCAAGTTCTTTACTGTCTACTTAGTTGAGTCCCACTCCACAAGATTTTGTAGGAATTGGAGTAGCAGTACAGAAGCTTCTGCACTTTCGTGAAATATTGAGATTTGGTGCTATAAAAATTTTAAAGAGCCTGGTTCAGTGTAAAGAATTGATATTAGGAGCTGACATTGCCTAGTGCCAGAAAGAAGGTAGCCATCTCTGGAGGACAGTTCTAAAGCTGGAGAGACCCTACTCCATTCTCTGCACTGTAGATACCAGCAAATTGCTTAAGAAACAAGCCTTTTTTTTTTTTTTTATCTCCAAGCAAGTGCAAGTTTGGCTAAAAGTGCCATATGCATGACTAGAAAGACTTCCACTATAGTTTATACATACACCATTAGTTTATAATGAGATCCTTCTCAATCACTTATTACAAACCCATGTCATCCATGACCTTCAAAGACAGCTCAAATGGAAAAAAAAAAAGCAGTTGAGTTCTTGACTTAACTAATACCTTTAATTAGCACCCCCAAGAAATGCCAAAGCTTGCCATTTTTCCCATGTATACAATGCTCAGCCAAGGAGAAATTAATAAGATAATATTTTTATCAGGATTGACATCTTCTATTTCTCTGTATGGAGCAAAAACTTACAAAGAACAGTTGCTAAACAGCACTGCAAATATCACAGTCATCATATCACAAGATGTGAAAGTAAGTTTTCATGTAATATGCATTAATATATTACATTTATGTACCTGATGGACAAACATAGGCCTACCTGTGTAATTCAAAAAACCCGAAACCCTTCTATAAAGTTTGTGTTGAGAAAAATGTTAAAGTGGCAAACTGCATTAAAATCACAGATATCTCACGTCAGCTGTACCTTTTATTTTAACTATAAATGTCACACTTCATCATGCAGCTGTCAGTTTCCTTTAATGTACTAAATGCTATCATGTAAGCACAGAACCTGACATGATGTAACACAACAATTAAAATAAAAAGCAAGTCGGCTTTGACACCATGTCACTTTTCTGTTTGCTGCAAATTAAAGGAAAATCAAAAGTACAAAAGTAAAAGCTAGTCAAGAAAAAAAGTTTGAAAAAAAAACACCCAAACATCAGTTAATGTTTCCCTCTAATGTTATGTCACATTTCTACTTTCAGCTTTTAAAAAATGTCCACAGCTTTAGCACAGCTAATTATAAATTGATACCAAAAGATGTCAAGAAGAAAGTCTAAAACTTCTAGAAAGACTCTACTGTAATAAATATACTGCTAGCTGGCAGTTCCATAACAGCCAACATCCATGGAACTAAGCAATACTTTTCAAACCAGATGCAACAGCACTTAAGTTACGCCTGAAGCAATTCACAGTAATAATGTAGAAATTATGAACTCTAGATAATTAATCCTGAAATTGGTCATGTATTACAAATTCGATTTTCATTTATTGTATTTGATGCACAACACTAGAAGTGTCTGAAATGTTTAAAAATTAACTTTGGAAAAAAGGAAAATCACGTACATCTGGAAAAGTATATTGTTAATACTTCAATTTCCTCCTTTTCAGTGTTTTTCTATTCATTCACATCAACTCTAAACCCACCTCTAATATATCAGCAACATAAAAAACTCTGGCCCAAGGGAAAGTTAGTGGCATCTGTCACAAATACAGAAATGTCACGTGCCTAATATTTGCTCTGACCATACCACAGCACATTCAAAACCTCTGTGGGCCAGGGAAGAAATAATCACAACAGAATCCGTTCGCAGGCAGGGAGGAGAGTCAAGCAAAAAGAAATTAGAAGCCTGTCCTCCAAAGGGAAGGGCTGATACAGACATTTAAAAAATATTCCTGTAAAAACAGTCACTTGAAACACTGAGTTAACAAATCCCTTTTTCCCCTTTGTGGAAATAAAAGGAAAGGGGAACATGGGGAATTCTAGAAAGTTTTACCCCTAAATACCATATAACTTCAGAACTGTTTTCTGCTGATCTACTTCTACACCTTCCTAAGGATTTCCAGGCCGGTAAGTTGCTAGAGTAACATTAAAAGTAAGAACAGTATCATTTTGACTGGAAAAGATTTATACATGAGTGTTACTGCATTTTCAAATTTTCTATATTTGATTGAGTATGACAGCAAACTGCAGAAAAAACAAGAAAAAAAAACTGAGGTAGATAAAAAGAAATACAAAAAGACACACAAATAAAAATACACAAATGAAGTAATCAAAAAATAATCTCAGACCTGCCCTTACAGCTATCTCCCAATAAACCAAATCCACAAGTAGAATTTGGGTACCAGTGAAGCTGCTCGGAATTTGATCTTTAAAGACTACTCTTTAACCAAACACCGAAAAATCATACCAGTGGCAACACTTGTACATTTCTAAGAAGCTGGGCTGTATTATACTTCAGTGACATCTAAGCTGAAGTAGATAATTTTTTAAAACTAAAACTAAACAGTATTTCTTGAAAGCTATATTCAGCTACATGAAGACTTCAAAGTGATCACAATGAATGCACACCTTTAGATTATCTGTTCTATTCTTACATTTTCTTCTAGCCCTTGAAGCGTTTAATTATTCTTAGACACATTTGTGTACATACAAGGGACAAAAGAGGGAAGGTCTAGCTCTTGTGGGCATGGACATATCCAACTGTGAAAGTTTATGCAATTCATTGGTTCTATTAATACCCTTAAATTCTCCTGTACCAGCCTATTGAAGGAATACATCCACAAGGACCTTTACATTACAAGCCTTAGTAGAAGGTGATGTCACAGATTTGCATACCTGGGACTTCATATGTGAAATGACAGAAGAATTAAAGTTTAGAAACAAAACATCCAAAACCTTCACTTTTTATACTTTTGACTATTATTATACTTAATATTATAGACAATACAGTCTGAGAACTGGGACTTGAGCTCCATGTTGAAATCATAATGAAATATACTTCATACCTGCACTTCTTAGGTTAGGGTCTAGGTCTGGCATTTCCTTGGCCGCTTCTGGACTGACGCTGTAGATTGATGCTCCTGCTTCACTGACAATGCTGAAAAATAAAATGGCAAATAATCAAAACACCACACAATGGAACAACAGAACTGAAAGACTTAGCAAGTAACTTAATTGAATATTTGGATTTTTTTTAAAGCCTCATGTTTTGAAAATATTTTGAATCAACTGAATACTTACAAGACAGAACAAAGGAAAAAGATCTCCACTTAAGCCAAAACACCCCTCACTCAGCTGCAACATCCATTCTTTTTCAATTCTAGCCCTATTATAAATACACACTGTGCACAGTATCAGCCTCTGTAGTAAACTTACAACAGAGAAAATGAACACGAGAAACAAGTGTTACCAGAAGTAAATAGGCAAACCAGCTTCCATAAACAAAACTCTACCTGACAATTTCAGTAAAAACACCTACATTCTAAAGTCTAACATCAATTAAACTATTACATGAATCCAAGCCATGAGTGTGCATACACATTGTCTAAAGCTAGCTGCCTAAGTTACTCAGGAAAACCCCAACTTGATCAGACCGAGCCAGAGCTGCAGCTTGCTTCTCAGCGGCATTTAATACCGTCTTCTCTCTGCTGTCACCGCCATTCCCAAAGTAAAACACAGACTGCATGTCTTCAGTAATTTAAACTACAGTTCATGTATCTACAACACACCTCAAACTCATTCAGTAATGATGATAAACTCACCAATTCAAATCACAACACAATTAAAAAACCCTCCAGTGCTCTAGTTGGACTCAAGAGAAAACAGCAATCAAGTATTCACAGTGTAAGTTTATTTTCAGCTGTGAAATTTTGACACCACTGAATCAACAGTGTATTTCTTCAAATAACTGCAACAGAACTTGAATTTCAGGTTGATAATTAAGCCATGGTACAGCTACTACACTGGAGAGGAATACTATCAGTTTCAGAACTATTTTTACTTTTACTGTTCCACTCTTAGAATAAAATTATCTTTGCCATAAGAAGGGAAACCACAACCCTCAAGAACCAGACCTTTCAAAAAAATCATAACTTTGCTTTACATAGTTTTAAAATTAGACTATAAATTTTCCTTTTAAGAACATTTAGTAGGTCAAATTTTTAAATAAAGAAACTGATACCTAGAAGCCCCTCCTTTTAGAAAAAGCTGGAGAAAAGCTCAGAGATAAAACACATTCCCATTCAATGTTCCAAGCGTATTAACAGTAAATAGTGTAAAATGCAGATATAGGAGGTAAAAATTTCTTACTGTTGTTTTAACAGATTTCCCCCCTGCCCCCATCAAAACTGGAATTTGGTAGATTGTTGTACACACAAGTCGGATTTTATAGTTACTCTAAACTCAAAAGAACATTTCAACATTACAGACAGACTGGATCTTTCAATAAATACAGAGAATAAAATCCTGTTCTCTTTTGTATTCGTGTAACTCCAGACCCATTTAAACAACTGGTTTAACAGAGCAAAAAATTGCTCAGACCAGCTGAATGGGGCAAGTGAAAATGAAACTACATGAACTTTCAAAAAGCTTCAGTATTACGGGCATTCCTTCACTACAACAGACATTCAGAAAACAGTGCCATAACAGAGTTCAGAAATATGGTCATATCACAAAAACCTAACTGCTTAAAGAAGCTTCAAACTGATTTTTCTGATGAATGGGTAGTTTAAAAAACAATGCAGCAGAATGTATTTCTTAACCCGTTCACACGTTATAGAAGCAGCATCTGGCAAGCACTCCCTTTTTCAATATTGCTTCCAAAAAACCATACACATGAGCACATACTTCTAACAGTTTTTCACTAATTACGCTTCAATCTTGGTATTCAAACAGATTGAAAAAGTTACCTTTCATGCGATTTCTAAGTTTAATACATTGATATTACACTTAGATTAAAAAAAAACAAAACAAAACACATCAGTGTTTTGCATACATTTTTAAAGTGCTGTACTATAAACTGTATTACTGCACAAAGCTTATTGCTTGATCCCTCACAGTATTTTTTGCAGTGAAAAAACAAAGTCACCTGGATGGGAATTTTAACACACTTGACATTTTGTTGAGTCTCATTAATGCTACACTGACAATTTTCAGAAGTGAGAGGACTGCAATACTACTCTCATTCTATGGTAGTACGTGAATTGTGCCTAATTTTAAGGCAGGTAGTAAAAAAACTCCTCGCTAAAATGAGTAAATAAAATTAAACTCAGGATGGGAGGAAGAAACATTTGAAAAGAGCAG
>JAVKLA010000054.1:4504205-4534025 GCA_034782735.1 Sagittarius serpentarius | reverse complement strand
ATATAAAAAGCACTTTCAGAAGCAGCATACACTGGATATTTGACATCCAGTCTGAGATGGTTTTGTATACGCATGCAATTATTCTATGAAGTATTTGGTGTAGCACACTTGGAAAAGGCAGGGAGAAGAATTTCCGCTCATGCCAAACTCCATACTGCTGCGCCTCAGACAGCAAAACCCAGACATTAAATAAATTTGTTACCCAGAGTAAATGCACAGTGCCACAAACTCCAAAGCAACTATCCTCCGGTTCATTCAACGATAGTCAACCAAACTTTTACAGACCTATTAGTGGCTGTCATGTGGTTTTATTTAGTTTGTTTTTAAGCTACAGTGAGGTGGGTACTAATGTGACAGTGGCATATACAATGCTCAAACATTTAGCTTAGTCACAATGCTAAGATTACAAGCAAAATAGGTTTGGGGATTTTTGCTTGCAGTTCTGGATTTTGCTTTTTGACTAGACAGGAGTCAGTCACTTTGGTTCACAGATACTTGGTCTATTTGTTTTCCAAATTCCAATAATTCTCTTCAAAAGGAGGATGCTATATGGGATAATTTAAGCTAATTTGATGTTGTAAAATGCTCTACATCATGCTTTCAAAGAATATACATATTTTATGTCAGAGCACACGAAGACAAAAGCAAACCTGCTCAAATCAGTAGGCGACAGAAATTTACTCCAAACTACCGCAGTCCACACTGTTCTCTAACCTCTCCCTCCCCTTTTTCTAAAGGATAAATTTTTCAAGAGTCAAAAGAAAGCCCTCATAAACGTTGATAAAAACTGTATCTAAAAATCTGTAGATCTTCAGAACTAGAATTTGTTTCTACTTGGGACTTTTTAAGCCACATAATGCATTAAAACAGAAAACTAGACTCCCCACCCCCTCATAAAATGAGATCCTTATTTCCGTGCATTGCTTAAGAGTAAAGATTCTTGCACTGATGAAAATCTCAACAGTTAAAACAACATTAAAAGTTATTTTGGTATTTAAACTCAAATGTGGTAGGTAAATAAAAGTGGTCATGATATGATATGCTTACAGTACATGAATGGACAAGTTTCATAAACTGCTCTCTGAATTAACAAAAAAGCAGGTAAAGAATCTGGGACTATGCCTCTATACTGTCTGCTTCCCACATCAGTCATCCTACAGATAAGTTTTTTTCTTCAGCATCTATATCCAACTTTTAAAACGTAAAGTGCCCAAACCACAAAGCCACTACACGATATTTCAATTTACTCTTTTTAATTGTACAAACAGGCTTGTTGCACAGAAAGTAAGTTTTCGTATACTGCACCGGTCTCATTCACATTTGTTAAGACACATTTTAAGTACTGTTAAACCAACATTAAATGTATTCCACTAGCACCACCTGGTGGGCCCAGAGCTTTATGCTAGAGACAATGCCTGCTGTATTCTAAATACTTTAAGGAGCCTTTTGACATTTACTATAGCAAGTTATTTTCTTACTCAGCTTAAATAAGCATTATATATTTTGTATGAAAAGATAATTTGAAGACCTGTTCAAAACATTCAGATTTTCAATCTCCTAATTTTTACAGGAAAAGCGCCTTTCTTGTAAAAGGTAAAAAACCCCTAAGAATAATTACAATTTTTTTTAATTCAAAGCTATTACATACCTACAAAAACGCATAGTGCTAAAGATTACACGTAACAAACTACAGTTGCCAACAGTTGTTTAATTATATTACCGTTTCATGTACATGCATGTAATGGTACTTTTTTTAAAACTTACAAGGTTCTTGGGTAGTAAAGTTTTCACTGAAAATCTTTTCTAAACTATGTGCAAAAATCTAATGTACTTATAGCAAAGAAGATATACCAGGCTAGAGGGCTTCTAGGGTTAAAGACAGATACAACTTCCTGACTTTTTCATGAACCTTACCACCATTTCAGACTATTTTATTACATTGAAGTCATTTCCCCACAAGCAAGTGTAACACTGTATTAATAACCTACAGAGAAAGAAAAAGTAACTTTATCCAACTTTAAATAATTTACTGTTCCTACAATCTCCAAAACCCTGATTTACAACTTGAAGCCTTTAAAATAACATTTTAAGACATTATACCAGTACAAAGAAGAGACCAGTGTTGATACTTGGAAGAAAAACAGGGTCACTCTAAAAGTGAAGGGTATGTCAACTTCAAAACGGGCCCAGATTTTCATATTTGGTCATAAAATTATGATCTGCCAAAATATAACTCCTTTCCCAATCAAAATTTAGTAATTGTGGTTAACTCCTTTAACCCAACTTTTTACAATTAACTGATAAATATATTCTTCATGAGCTTGTGGCAACAAAAGCTAGAGGCTCCCCATAAAGGGCAGAAGTACAGAAGGGTTAAAGGATTATCCAGTGTAACTTACAAAACAACTGGTGTAAGATTTACCCCGGACAGAAAAAAATAAAACAAAATAAAATGACAGAATACTTGCTAGAAAAGAAAGTTACATTTAGAAGGTCGATTGGAATGCTACAAGCTTTAATTATGTTGATAGACTGAGGAGGGGCAGGGAAGACTTAATTAAAAGTACAGGCTCAAAAGAAGATAGGGTTATTTAATGAATGAGAAATCCATTGGGACTTACTCAAAACACAGCAGTCACAACTAGCTCCAGAAAGCCTAAAACCAAAAACAGTTTGAGAGCTAGTGAAGTACTAGAGAAATAGGATGTCTGCATCTGTTCTTATACATCCCCCCTACATACCCATTTTTGGCAACTAATGAAAACCACCTAGGGGAAGTCAAAGCAGCTCTTCATATGAAACAGCAATAATCCCTTTATTTGCATTTTGACTTGTGTCTCGCTCTTCTCTTCTGTCAACCAGGACACTGCTTATGGCAAAAGCAATTCTGACAGCCCCTCCAACTCCTCATCATTACCAATGGCAAGCTACAGGTTTCTTGCCATCACGGGCAGAGTTATCTGCTGTTGCCAGGATCTCACGTTTGGGTACGTGAGTACTCCAGCCCCTACGTGCTGTGCACAGCACAGCTCCTTCTGCCAGGGCGGTGATGAATACAGCCGACTGGAGACTGCAGTCCAGCGCAGGCCGAGAGAGACACTGTGATTTATTCAGCCACATGTGCTTCGCCACAGGAACAATAGGATACCAAGCTTGACAGACCCTGGCTCTGACACAGCTAAGCTATTACTTTTTTTTTTTTCCTTATGAGGAACATATGCCATGGAAGTGCAAGATAAAAAGGTTCTGGTATATACTCAATAATGTATTCAAAGAATAAAAAGCCTGAAAAGATTTTTAAAAGCCTGTTCATTCTGACAGATGAGATTAAATTCAAAATCTGGTTTTTCCCCCAACTCCAATAAGCTAGTGGTATGGCAAAGGAAGATGTTAGGGTCACGAAAAAAGATTATACTAGAAAGCAATCATTAGTCAACAGAATCCAGCCCATACAATTCATCTGTGCTTTTAAATAATCTAAAGATTTAGCTTTAAATTTTAACAATATATAGAACTCGAGAGACCAGTATTAAATAAGTTTTACAATGACAAAACATACTATTAGATAGGAAAGGAATTTTCATCGAATTTCCATTGCTTCATTCAAAACATTTAGTAACTACATCCCATTCAAGTTTTGCTTATATGGAAGCCCACCTTCCAAAATCAGTCACATTAGACAAGAAGTGTTACAGTCTTCTTTTCCAAACGTACTATAGAAAAGCTCATAGTAACTCATAGTGAAGCCATTCAATTAGTCGCGTGGACGGATGACAAGTTTTAAAGAACAGTTCCTACTCAGGAGCTCCCAAGCACACAAGAAGTTAAGCCCACAAAGTGTCTTCATACAGCACATCAAATGATAAACAGTGATACAGACCCTACATTGTTGCTCAGCCACATTCTGAAAGTTTTCATAGAAAATATTAGGTGAAATTCTGCTTGCAACTAGTGTTTTGAATTCACAAAGTTCGTAAATGTTTCTACCCATGTATAAATGAGTTTGCTTGGTATTTCACAAAGTTTACCAGAAATTACACCATGCAAAGAAGAAAGCAACTTTGTCCTGACCAACTCAATCTACTTTTTAAAGTAAAAATTCTTAAACTATTTCAAACCAGGAACTCTGTCATGCAGCAAATTACAACACAGAACAACAGTCCGTTTTCCAGTCACAAACCCTACTTTTGAAACAGCTTGCTGACCATACAGCAGGGACAAAATAAGCACCTTATAAAGCAGCTTCTGAAATGACAGAATTTCAAGGCAACCATCCCTGCATTAGGAATTATTTCTCTCCTGTTCAGATAAAAATGATATTTAGTACCACTTATGCTGGTGGCTTTCCTGGTAGACAGTGTAGATCTTTAGTACCTACTGAAAACAAAAGAATTAGGCCAGTTTCTATCAGTGTTTAGCAAGATAATCTAATCACAGTTTGTATCATTGCTTCAAATCATTAAAAGTGACTTATCTTAAAATAACATTGTCTTAGAACAATATTTGGTTTTCCATTTTTCCAGTATGCTTATGCAGAACTAAACTTCCCTACAGAACCGAAGTATGCACTGTCAGATGAAGAACAATATGCAAAAGAAAAATTTAATGGTTTGAAATACCAAATTATAGTTTTTCAACATGAGATAAAATGCAACAATTCCTCAATGTCTGTTTTATGAGAAATTAAAAGGTATACAAGAAATCAAAGCTAGTTTAACTAAAAAGACCTGTATCCAAATCTCAGAAGAAATGTATGACAGACTGAAAAATTAGTAAGTATATTAAAAAATGCAATTATTGAAATAGTAGTCTTCAAGTATCACCCACTTCCCTGCAAGCCGGGAAATATTAGGGCTAACAAAGCCCAACATTTTTGAATTTCACTGCTTTGGAGCGTAAAAGAGGGCTGTGTGTTGATTTTACATTCTAAGAGCATTTTGCCTGTAAACAAACATAATGAAGGGATATTTCAAACATAAGGACAACCGTGTTCTGAGCCATGAAACCTGATTGCCTATTTGTTAGCACAAAACAGGTTTCAAGAATATGGGAGAAGCAATTGTGGCATAGGATTTAAAAGCTTCTCCTTTGAAAAACTTACTACTTTGGAAAATGCAGCCCAGTTCTACTAACTTCCAAATTTGGATGAAAGCAGAAAACAAATCCCACATAAAACACCTCACTGGTTACAGAATTACAAGAGTTCAAAACTTTCTGATTTCAATTCTTCAACTACCATCATTCCCCTTCCCAAAGAAAAATGGTGTGACATTTCCTGCCATTAAAACAATAAGACAATTGCTATTTGCAGCAGAATGAAATAGGTTTGAGAATTATTGCAAGATATAACAAGTCACCATGCTTTAATTTCTTCCTTACTAGATCTAACTCTATGAACCCCTAAATCAAAAACTACTTACCATACTAAACTAATAAAACTAACTGTATAGCTACAGCCTGGAATCCTTTATTCATCTGTGTACGAACCATGCCCTCAGCACATCCCTGCAAAGGGAAAAACGATCAGATATCTGTCTTCATCTTGTCTGAAAACGATGACATTTTTCAGTAAGAAAAGGGTCCAAATGGCAGGTGTCAAAGAGCTTTAGCTTCACACGTGGTGCTAGGAGGCAGAAAAAACAACAGTAGCGTGTGGCCATGTCAGAGCTGCACAGAAGCTGCCGTACAAATGCATATCTGAAAAGAGCAAACCTCATAGCCTGTTAAATCAATCTAGTGCCAGATGCTGTTATCAGAACAAAACTAGTGCTGCAGATTCATCCCCAGAAGAAATACACGTCCCATGTCTGCAGTGAAAAGTGAAAGACCCAGGGTGGCATGTCTCAAGACTGAAGGTGACAGTCACCTGTGACTGCCCCCACCGCTTTCACTGACAGTTTCAGACAACAGGTCCTGTCACTGCTCATAAAGCAGCTGGAGTTGAAGCTCCTTTCTGCTCTTGCAGAGAGCTTTGAAATCTGAACTCCAGGTCCAAAATCTACTTCCAAGTTAACCATCCAACTAAAAAGCAGTTAAGTAATTTATTTTTACTTTAAACACTGTAGTACAGTAGGAAAGTAAGAGAGAAAATTTAGCTACTGCTCTTCTCCATGTTGCAGCAATGCCATGAAGAGAAATTGCACCATTACAGATAACATTATAGAATACAGTATTATCTTAATGTAAGAGGACAAGTTTAAAAAGAAAAAAACCCACATTTTATGTGATTACAATATGATAGCATTAAAGTAATTTTAAGCAGAATTAATGATAATTAGAGGTATTCAAATATGTTTAAAAATTACCTGTCTATAACCAATTAGAAGAAAGGAAAGAGTAAAAAAAGGCTTCAGGATTGACACAGGAAATGAAAACCCTAGAGTCCACTTTGAAAAATATAATAGGCATGAAAATGGGTATGTTCCTTATGAATACACTTTATAATCTCAAGACCAATGCTGCCAGCACTCACCCAGTTTTACACAAATTATCCCAGTGACCTCAGGGGAACAAACCATATATACAATGACAAAAAATACAGGCAAACACTGACAAGATTTTACCTAGCCTCTTCTTATCCACTGGGAGGAGGGCACAGGGAGACAAAGAAACAACCAATTTTGGCAGTCACGCTTCAAAAAGAAAAGAAACACTAGGTGACGTTTAACACTTGCATTTCATATATTTATAGAGATCCCTGAAATGAAATTGCCTGAAGGCATACATTAGAAACATGACACAGTCCAAAAAGATGATGATGCTCCCCCAAAAGCCTAGCAAAACCATTCCAGACTGAAGAGCTCAATGAGGAGCCTTATTTACCCCCTGCCCCTCCCAGTTCTCAAGAGCCTGGTGAAGCCAACAAGCCTGACCCAACACCATGAGACACAACAGACGCAAGGAAGCTGCAAGTTCCATAGCAGAAGACCGTCACCAACACTGTCCTGCGAGAAGCAACTTCTCAGCTCAGCAAAGCAGAAACCCTTGCAGTGGTAGCACATGGGGAAAGCTGGTGTTTCATCCAGCCCACCTCCAGCCACACGGGATCTTAGAGCAAGAAGTAAGACCCATCCTGGCTGCTTTTAGAAACAGCAGAGGGAAAGGATAAAACCCTGGAATGTAGCAGTTCATGTTCACGCATAGTTACTTGAGTTGGAGCACTATAAGTTACCAAGAACTAAGGTTTAGGGAACAAATAAAACTTCTTTTTAAAAAAAGATTCCTGCCTATAAAGAAATACCTAGACTTCACTAGTACCATCTATATTTGGCTCTGTCACCAACAGTTTGTAGTTGGGGAAACTGATGTCCACCTAAAGTCTGTCTAATTTTGAAACCAAAACATTTCCCTATTGCACACACTGTCCTACCCACACCACACCCTTTTCCTGGGGGACACAGGGCATTTCAGACACAGATGATTCATTAATCAGAGTCCCTCAGGTTCTCCAGTGAATACAGACCTCTCAACCAGTTTGTCAGTGAACTTCATAGAGTGTTCAGATTTAGTCAAAAATAGTATCAAGAAGTGTCACATGCAAAGAGTCAGTTTGAAATTATGTAGAAAGGCTACAAGAACAAGCTATTCAGTTGCTATAATTGCTCTCAGGAATCATTTTTATCTGATAGAACAGGCACCACAGATGCAGCAACTGTTGCGGCTAAAACACAGCAAGTTAAGCCAGACCAAAGGCTGGAGCACAGAGTCACATTAACTCCCATGCAGACTTTGTCCCCAGAGTGGAGCGTAACTGGACAAGACCACAACATATGGAGCAAAATGCCTCTTGGAGAGCAGCACCTCCAGCAACTGTCATTTTCTTTAATGCTCACTCTGGGCAGCTGGGAGGCAGCCTGTCCAGTGCTGCTGTGCAGCCTCCACAGCCCTGATTCATGCAAAATTCTGACCTGTAGCTTTGGCTCAAGTCAGGCTTTATTCTGTTCCCCCCCACCCCCAGTACCACTGACTTAATACTTGATCTCTCCTTAGCGAGCTACCCTCTCACCAGCACAGACCCACAAGAGAAGGCTGGAGTCAACTATACCCCTTTTGTTAGGGCTGAGCAATGCAATGCAGATAGACCCTCTGCACGGTGTGAGGGAATCCTAGATCCTCCGCTGCTGCTCCTCTCTGTTCCCTTCCTATCCCCTCAAAACACCTACGCTGTATCTGAAGACATCATATTAAATATTTTTAAGCTAGAGACGCTTCTTGGCACAGTTTACTGAACTGTGAAGTACCCGGGTTTTCCACATAGAGAAACTCAATATAAATTAAGAATTCTTGAATTAGAATGAATGCTGGCAGGAAAACTTCTTTGAGGTATTAAATACTAAGGAAAAGTGTGACCACATCTTCCTAGCCATGTCATTTCTTCTTACTTTACTTTGATTTGGAATTCACCGAAAAAAAAAAAAAAGCTGTCTCCTTTAGTTCACAAAAGATACATTCACCTCCTGTGTTTACTCTCCAGCTCAACATACTTGAGACCAATGTTACATAAATTAAATGGTGCTTCATGCAGACCTGATCACGATTATATGCCGCTATCTCTCAAAAATAATTTCTGCAGACTGAATCATGACAGTGCTCTTAAAATTTTTAAAGTCTTCATTTGTTTTTCTGTTTTATTTCTTTTTTTTTTTAATACAGGAAAAAAGTTTGCTTTGACATTTTCCTGTACTCTAGTTTATGCCTATTCAAAACTGACGCTGGTCAAGAAGTGTTCCATTCTGTCAATCAAGGAAATTGGTTTTCTTCATTGGAAAAAAGTCTGTAAAACTGAGGTACTAGTGCTTCCAGCAAAATCTATTAATCCCCTATGAAGGGCCTGTAGCATTACAGTATAAAAAAGATGATAGCAACAGACAGGAAAAATAAACCACAAAAAAGTTAAGAAAAAGAGTACGTTACTCATTCTTTAGAAAAAGGCAAGATTTTTTTTCATGCAAAACAAAAAAAAAATTAAATGAAGCTTGCTTTACCTTAACAAGCATATTTTAATAGCTCAGTTACTTGTCTCAGACACAGATTTAAAGGTAAGACGACATACTCAAAAGTCTGTAGAGCAACATAAGTAGATTGAATGTTTCATCATTAAATTATAAATTTTTCTCTTTTTAGGTCTCTAGGGTTCTTTCATGTCTTCTCTGGTGCTTCTCATTGTCATAGTGTAGAATATTATTATTTTACTGATATCATATGCAACCAGTGGGCATTTACAGTATAAGATGCTAATCTGAATCAAATATATCTCCAAAGGAAAGTGAGCTAAACATTAGGTACATTATTGTTTATCCTTTAACCATTTAAAACAGTAGATGCCATCTCATTTTGCATTACAAACAGAAGTATGTATCAACCTCAGTGAAAAAACAAATAAAAATAACCACCAAATCCTCACAAACTTGAAATGGATTCATGAATTGCATGTTTTTACAGAAAACAAATTCCTTTAGTAAGACTGTAACCAAAAGGGGGAAAAAACTGACAAAAATAAATATCTGGATTTAGTGAAATAAAAGTTCAGTTAGGGAGTGCTGTATTTGTTTTCCCCCCCACCTCTTAAAAGGGAATAATTTGTTCCCTCAGGTTGTGACAGATCCACACTGGAGACTTTCCATGAGTAATATCACTAGAACTGGCATAAACATATGCTGAAAGACCACTTCATTTAGAACACGTTTTTCATCCAGTTAAACACTTAAAAAAATGATTCTTCTGGACTGAAATTTCTTATGCTTCACTCCTAACCAATTACTTTTAGACTTCAAAAAAACCCCAACTATAAAAGTCTTTTTTTTTTTTTTAGTTATCCAAGTATGAAAGCATAGGATAAGATGGCTTTCTAGTTTTTTAAGATATCCTTACATCTAAATCATAAAAATGTAGCTAAATTATTTTATGTCCTACTTTTTACACCACAATTTTCAAAGTGATTCTCCAGGCATAGGTATGTTACACAGTACTTAGCTACTCAATCACCTGCAATTCTAGCAATAAAATATCTTACAGTAGTGTAAAGGTTCATTAACACATTTATACATCTAATTACTCATGAGTCCAACGACGCATATTTTGCAGAAAAAAATCTTGGAACATGCATCTTTTTAACTGCGTTAGCCCTCTTTTTGACCTACCATTTTATAAGAGGAAAGTATCTTAGAAACATTTGAGGAGTTGCAGGTCACAGTTACACTATTTTAAACAAACGAAACTAAAATTGTTGACTCATCCTTTTCAAATATGACTACACTGTTTTCTCTAATGGATGACAAAGTTTGCACCAGAAAGTTCATAGTCAGTTTTTTCCTGTAAGGAAAAAAAAAAAAAAAAAAAAAAAAAAAAAATCCATCAACAGCCCAACTTCCACTCAAAACCAAAGCCTAGAGCAACCTACTGATTTCCTCCTTCCCCCATTCAAAGCTCTGTTTTCTCTCCTCATCACACGTTACTTCAAAGTGGGAGCAATTTCAAAGCTTTCCTGCCAATTCATATCTGGGCAGCAAGAAAGAAAAGTACACTGGAACTCAATTGAAGAGTCTTCTGGAGAGCATTACACAAAGTACAGACGATCAGAACCTACACCTGTGGATGCCAGCAAAGTCTACAGTTACCCTACCATGTGGGCAATGGGCATCTACTCCACACCTACTTCTCTGGATCAGTCATTAGATTTGTACGTCTCGATACTGCAAGATAAGCCAGCAGTGAAGAGTGAGGGTCTTAGAATGATACTTTCAGCTTTTGGAAACTGTTGAATGCCAAGGTGTCATGGCAGTTGAAAGCAACCTGCGGAAACTGGCTGGTCTAACACCCTTGCTCAAAGCAGGGTCAGCCAAGGCAAGCTGCTCAGGTCTGTAGCCAGGCAGGTTTCAAATATTTCCATGAGTGGAGCCTCCAAAACATACTCCATACTAACAGCAACACTTGGATCCTCTGTAGCTGAGAACTGAGGTTTTGATAACACCGAACTGAGGTGCAGAATTTTTTTACTGGCAGTTTAAAAATTTAGCACCATGTATACATTTCAGAAAAGTATATATCCGCCCCGGAACAGTGTCTGAGAAAAAAAATATGGAGATTTAAAAAGTCAACACTCTTTGCTTTCAAACAGTGCTGCACTGAAAACTTACTAAACAATACTAGCTTCCTCAAATGCTGTAAGCAAAAAGAAAACCTGAAACTGTTCAGAAATGAAATGAATGGAAATGTGTTCCCTGCCAATTCCTGCAGTAACAGAGCAGGCCCACTTAATCGCACATGTCTGATGTTAAACTGTTAAGACTATTCTCGCAGTTGATAACTAACAGCTGTTACTTAAAAAAAACTTCAAAATTTGGAGATCAGGGCTATAGAAGCGGAGACAACACAGTATTAAAACAATAATTGTCTAGATGAGAACAAGAGTTTATCTGATAGAGACTCCACAGCAGCGCAGAGCCTGGAGGGGCTCTGGCTGATGCAGACAACTCCTACAAGGGGTTATAGAGAACATATGCCAGCGTGGGATATGCAGCACCCGTTAATACGACAGAACATCTTCCGCCCTCAGGCACCTGCTCAGCTCTGCTGGCTAGCGTGGAAGGTGGCAAAGCCAAGCCTTGTCCTCAGCCTGCCCCTGGTCGACAGGCCAGTACTATCGCTGCCATCAGCATCTCCGCAGCCCTAAGCCAGAGCAGCACGAAGCTCACATTCGCACACCAGCATCATCACATGCAACAACAAAACCGAGATCTGCACTGGGCCATTCTGGGGCTTTTACTGGTCAGGTTGTTATGAGGCTGAGAGCATTTCTTACATCCACTGCAGAAATGGGGGTAACAAGATCCTCCTCCACCAAAACAACAAGGCACGAACTCCCCAGGAGAAAGGACAGCTTTCCAAGTCTAAGCATAAATAAAAATTCAGTAATTCAGATCCAAATTATATTAAGGAAGTATCAATGCAGATGTTAATATTAAGGGTCTAATTGCTACTTTCCTTCCTCCCCCTCCTAATTTATGAAACTGCATAAAGGAGAATCTAATCCTAAAAGGCCATGTAAGTACTTCTAAACTACATATTTGAAAATTATTTTCTGAATTTAGCCAAAAGACAGGTATGTCCAGAATTCTGTTCAAGATCTTGAAACATTTTCTTACAAAAATATAAATAAAACTTGAAAATTACTAACACCACAAACTGGCATGTCCTAGATTTGGGTTTAACCAAACCCTGAGAAACAGAACAAACACAGTTCACAAGATCCAAGTTTTAACTTCCTCTGAAGTTCATAAAGGCTCACAACATCACCATCATCACAAGCACCATGTGATTTATGCAATTTATTTATATCAACTGTGGCACAGTAAAGAAGAAACCCCAAACTTACATTTTGTCATTAAACCCAATGGAAACTAACGTACAAATGCTTTATAAATAAGGAGTAGACATGAACTTAAACCATACATATTCCATAAAATTTTGACATGAGACCTATTTTAATCATTAAAATCTTCAACTCTTATTGAGGGCAAAACCTGGTATTTCAGATGAGGCAAAGACAATCTACATAAAGAAAGCATCTCCCCCTAAGTTCACTATACTAATTATAAATTTTAGTTTATCACAACCTAATATTAACCACAAATTAACTTGGCTTCCTAATGCTGGTATTTAAAGTTGAGCAAAAAATAATCAACTTCGCACTTTTTGCACTGCACATCAAGTAAAATATATTTACACAAAGCATTAGAATCAACATTTAATCTGTATCTTCACTTTATAAAAACCTAGAAGAAATTCCCTACAGACCATAAAACTAAAGAGTATCTGCTATGAATCAGATACCAACAGTTTTTTCTTCTCACTTAGCACTAGAACAACACCTTTATTCAAAATCCTGTCTCATTTGGAAAACATTGCCCCTGCTAATATCAGAAGTCCAGTAACCTACAACCTACTGGAACCGCTTTATCAAAAAGAACCCAGTGAAAAGAAAAATAATTTCCCCTAACTTGCTCTGCTAATAATGACCAGCGGCACTGCCTTTCCAGTAAGTGGTCTTCTCCAGAAACGCCAAGAGGTCATTAGGCAGCTTCCCTAAGGAAAAAGCTACGGCCGATGAGGCACCAAGCGGCTGTGGACGTGCAGGTAAAAGAGGACGCAGGATGCCAGCAGAGCCAGCCAGGGCCTACCGAAGCAGGGGAAGACAAGAGGAATAGTGAAGAGGACAGCCTTAAGCATTCCTTTAAAAGTCTTTTGTTGTTGTTGTTGTTGTTGTTAACTAAAGAAACAAGATATATCAAAAGGATACCATATCATGATTTCAAGATTATTTCATTCTAAAACATTCAAATTGACAATGTCTCTTTCTACGTACTCTTACAGCAGAAAATTATTGGAGTTAACATTTCCTTCAGCAGAGAGAGAATCAATGAGAAGTAACACAGGAATATCCAGTTTGATTTACTTAAAAATGACTAACTTCCGGAAAATAAGTTTAATAAAAACAAATGACAAAGGAACTTTGAGCTGTGATTTTATATTATGAGGAAAGTAGACCAGGAACACATCACTGATTTTACTGAAAGCCCACTTCCAAAGTATATTTACAGTACAACATCATAACACTGACAAGAGAATCACCCATGGAGGATGCATGTCTAAACTGTTTCCCTGGAACATTTATGTCAAATTCAAATGTCAAAGTGTATTTTATCCAAATGTTAGTTCTAGTCCAACCCAGTAAAAGAACTGAACAGGCAATAGGCACGTTGCCTTAGCTGCCAAAGACATTTAACAAAATATAAAAATTAGCTAGGTTTGAGAGAAAAGTGTTATGTGAAAAGCCAATTTAATATTAGCAATAACTATAAATGTATATACATGGACACCTCCCCCCCTCCCCCGACACACCTCCAGGTTTTTTAATTTAGAAAGCTCCAGACAACCGAGCTGTTTGAATAGTATTTACTATTACACAAAATAATCTGATACAATTAGAAACTGTGATATTACTTGCAGTTGCAAACAGGATTAAAGTGAAAACATTATTTCCATGCGTGCAGCAAATTTGCTTTCAGGAGCACTGGGTGTTTGAAGGAAAAGAAAATAACTACTGTACAGAATTGCTAGATGGACATGATTATATTTACAACTGTACATGAAGCCACCAAAGCAACACAAATCTCCCCAAATTGAAAAGGAACAGGAAAACCAGCGCCACTCTCTCCTCTCTGCCCTTTCCCCTTCACCTGCCCATTCTTCCCAGTTGTTGCTGCTAGGAGAGCATAGTACTGAAGAAGGTGTTTCATGTAGCTTGTGCTTTTTGATGTCTGCTTTCAGATGTACTCTTTCTCACATTCGTAACACCCACCACGACAAACAGACTATTTCTCCTTCACTGCACTTACTCATAATTGACAAAACTGCTGGGATCCAGTTATAGAAAGGAATTATCCTCAACAGGCACCTTCAGTTACAACCATCTGACACTGCAGTCATCTAAATCTAATCCCTTTTCAAGCTGAAATAACCTACTCAAAGGCCCTTTGAGACACACAGCATGTCAATGTTCTCTGCCTCTCACACCCTGAAAATATCAGAAGTATGCTGAAGTATCTCCTGTTGCTGTGGCTTCTTTCAATGTCATTCTGGAAACTTTCAAGATTGCCATACACTTTGTTGATAAGAAAAAGTTAGAAGAGTCCAGGCAAGCATAGCCCCCAGTTTCAGTATCACACTAAATTACTCCAACTGAAGATGCAACATGAGTAGTGCTCACTCCTGCACTGCCAACAACCTCTAAGAGCTGATAGCCTGAAATGAGGAATAGAAATGACAATTTTACGTCACTGCAGAGGGAAAGAGCCCTTACTTTACTGACAGACGTATTTGCTTTTCAGTCCTGGAAGATTCTCAGGCTAATCAGACATCTAAAAGTCATTAATGTTTCATTTTCAAGTCTCCCTAAAATCCAAGACATTTTTGTCCTTTTTTTTTTTTTTTTTTTTTTTTTTTTTTAAATCAGTGTTTGTAATAGTTGCTTTCCTGGTACTGGGGGAATTTGTTAGCAAAGTAGCAAGTAGCAATTTCCTGAGGTTTACTACTCAAAACAAACCTGAACGTATTCTCAGAGGGAGACTTCTATCCAATCTTTGGATTTGCCAGCAAACTTTCATTTTCACCAGATCTCAACAGTATTGATACTTCAGAGAATAAAGAAACTTCTCCCTATTAATGACATTTGTGCATATGCTCACTCCTTTATTTTCTTAAAAATTTCTAATTATTATTTCGCAATATATGCAACACATACACACTCTCTAACACAGATCTAGGATGAAGAATTTCATCCCAAATGTAATGCTCTGCCAGTTAAAAGCCACTGAAATTAAGATACCTAATGTACAGTGTTAGACAGCCTAATGTAATCTAACCACCTAACCTAAGCTTCTGCTATCAACATCAATGACAATAGCATGGTAAGTTAAAATAAATAAATCTGTATATCATCTCACAACAATAAAGGAAGCCCAGTAAGAGCTGAAATGCAGAACACCAAATGTGGTTTCACAAATAAATAGGTATAAAGTTTGGCAGAATCTCAACTTCAGTAAAAACATACTATTGGCAGCCTCATACAAATGGAAAAATGCTCATTTCTCCATTAGGTTCCTACAGAATGTCTACTTGAAGAAAAAACACTATCCAAATATACAACCAGGTCAGACTGTGCAAAGACACTCAGTCTGAGTACCTCATAGATCAGCAGATACATCTTTTATTTATATAATTTTAATCTGGATGCTCTCAGTTTGGATGCTTCCACTGAAATTAACTCCTGACAGGATTCCACAATTAACTCCTGCTGGAGCTTTTTTACATAGTGAAAAGTCTAAATGAATTTTCCCAGTCTTTACTAGTGAAAATTTACCAATTGCCACAGCTATTTAATGACAAAGTCACTTAAAACACACAGACATATCTTTCTGATGTCTCTTAATTATGAAGGAGATAGAGTAATACCTCAAACACCACAAGGATCACATACGTTAAAAAGGCAATATTGACACAAATCATAAATTAACATTTTAATGGTTTTAATTTACATCCACTCCTCAGTATCAATGATTTTGTTAGCATGGCAATACCATACTAGTGTGGAGCCATGCTATTTCATCTCAGGTAAAGGCTAGCAGTGTAAAATGTACAGACATGGGTAACAAGAACCACACTGCAAGCTCCCGTAATCAAAGTTCTGCAAATACAAATAAGAGGGAGGATTTCCTACGTGCAATTTCACCTGTTTTAAATACGAAGTTTCTGGGTCTTCTCTTTGTTTTGTCCAAACCCAGTGGTTTTCAACCTGTGGTACACAAGCTTCTTCCAAGGCGTTCACAAAGGACATGGAAGAAACCAGCCCACTGTCAATAAGCTTACAGTCTCTGGAGTGACTTCTACACTGCCACCAGCAAATTTTCAGTGGTCTGCAAATCAAAAATACACTAAAAATCCACCATCATTCAGCTTAGTCACTACATAACCTCTCTTGGCTTTCAGCAGGTAACATCAAAATCTGATTACATTCCATTTCCACTACGAGAGAAATGGAGGTGACCACACATGCCGTTACTTTAAAGGAAAAAAAAAAGCTACCTAAAACTACAGAGACACTGAACCATACATAATAGTTTTGGAAGCTCCTAAAACAGTGCTGTAGCAGCTTACCTGAAAGCCTAAGCTTTTCTAGTTTGAGGTAAGTATCAATACTAACTTTGGAACATTTAAGGCTCACATTATTAAACTTTCACAGTCCTAGTCGCGTACGGAGCATGACTCATTTTCTTTGTGTGGTGTCTCACAGTAACTGACCAACACTTAACCTTCTAAGCCTTATGATGAATGGACAGCATTTTAAAACATACTCTGGAGTTACATGGAATAACCATACTTCAGCACACTTCAGCTCAAAAGTAATAAATGTAGTATTGGGAAAAGACTCACACATGCAGCTGCCTAGAGTCTGTCTCCAATGCTCACTGTCAGAAGTGGTAATATGTCATTACGTCACTTTTTTCAGCTTAAGTCCAAACCTCAGTTTTAGGCTTGGACTGTACACCATCCATTCACACTCACAAATGATTAGGGGACAGAACAGAAGAGGAGAGGGAACCGTTCACTTGACGTAACCTGCTGCATTGAAAAGACAAGGCACACACAGCTGAAATGAGCTCAAAGCTGTACAAAGTTCCCACGGACTGTACTTCAGTGCCTCTGTCCACAGGAAGTACCTTGAAAGTGCCCTGCCCCTCATTTCCTCACTGCACCTTCGTTCCTTCTGCATCTCTTCCTCCACCAGCTGCCCAGTTTCTTATGCTTCTTGCATTCCTCGAGCCACCCCTAGACCTTGGCCAACACTCGGACGCCTCTTAACGAAAGGGTCCTCGCCTTCTCCTGCCAGGAAGTATGAGATGGCACGCACAGTGCTGAGACCTGCATGCAATCTTTCAGGCGTAGACAATGACTTGGAAATTTCATCCTTCGGTATCTCTACTGATACTCCAAACGCCACGTAAGCAAGTCAACGCCCATCGCGAGGAAGGGTAGTTTGGTGACCCTTCAGAGAAAGAAGGATGTCAGAATCAGAGCACTAATTCTGGGGGAAGTGGACATGTTATAATATCACCTTATGTTATGTTTGTTCTGCTAAGTAAGATCTTCCTGGAAATCTTTCTTTGAAATTAAGCCGGTAAGAACCTTGTGGTGCTGACCCAATGGCACAGAAAAACTTCAAAATTCGTAACCACATTAAACAATAAACTAAATCATTTCATTCTGAAATAAAAAGCTTAGTTTTAGCCTGTTAAGTACTTCATCCCCTCAAAAATATCATACTCAAACTAGCTTTGTTTCACTGTAGCAATCTAGCAAATTTAAGATCTAGTCATCCATTTTTCTTTAAATCTATTAAATCCTTCTTCATTTCTGAGCTTTAAGTAGCCTTGAACAAGAGACTTTAGGCCAGAGTAATTCTCATTGTCATCATAGAAAGCTCTTACAAAAAGAGATGACATTGGAAATGCGGACCAACAGACAATGTTAAGTGATAAAAACAGTGTTTTAAAGACTTCTACTACTGAGTCAAACAAACCCCCAAATAAAATCCCCTGCTCACAGTACAGTTTTAGTAGTTCTACGCTGAACATTAAAATCACTTCTACATTTATTTGGTAAAAATCTGATTTCGAGTGAGCTTTAGGAATGAAACTCCCAGTGTTGCTCTATGAATATACCCCATGCAATACAGACAATTCCAAAACTGCGCCCAGGGGACCTGCTAGGCACACTCCAAGCAGAAACAGTAGCACTTACTCATTGCATATCCTTTGCCCGGCTTCTCTCAATAACCTTTTACCTTTCCAACATGTTCTTGTTTTGTGTTTGTAAATATTTTTGGATGGTTTTCCCTCTTTACCTGACTTCTGTTATGCTGCAATACCAGATGTCTTCTAGCTGATTACCTTAAAAAACATGATATGTTTTATTTATGTGAAAATAACAAAGATCTACAAGAAAACAGCCTGTGTACAAATTACTGCTCACTGGGGAACATAAAATAAAATTGAAAATAGAGACGTCATTTTGTAATCCTAAATACAACAAATGACTTCTCTGTTAAAAAACAAAGGGGGAGAGGAATTATTATCAGTTTCTCACATTTATTATCTGATTTGCAAGACTGTATTTGAGATCAGTACATTTCTAATTGAAGAGTATGCAAAGCTGCCCTTGAACATACTGTCACATGCTTAATGGTTTTTCATCCTAAAATCTTCCCTAATTTTACAGAAGTGACTTTTTGTCTTTTTAGTATCCTTTAAAGGTCTGAAGAGATTTACACATTGAGAACATACAACTTTTAAAAATCACTGCTTGATATTACTGTTACTATGATTTTCTCTTAGAAAGAGAAAAGTTAGAAGGGAAGGTGCATGAATAACTTTACTCTCCTCCTCCCCGCCCCCCCGACTGTTTTGCCATAGATTGCCTTGGACCCAAGTCAAACGACATGTCCTGGTGTTCTGGAAAAATGGACTTTTTCCTCAAGATTTAGATTTCTTTTGCTAATTACATTTACTTCCTGACACCCCGCCTTCACATTGCTGAAGTCTAGACTCCACATATATATTACTCTTTTTCTGAACTTAAACAAATTCATAATCTCTTTAACTACATTGACATACTCCCAATTAGGCCCTGCTCTCATCTTAAAAACTGTGAAGTTATTTCGCTGAAATAGAATTCAAAGATGGTTCCATAATTATGCCACATCTATCGCTTATAAAATTTGTTTTAACAAGTTTCAAATTCATGCTATACAATCCAGAAATTATCATCTCCTGTTTCACCTCCCACTGTATCTTCACTGCTTAAACATTTCTTCTCCTCCCCTCAGAAAAAGACAGCTAGAGATGGTACTGGTGTCTACAGTAAACGTTTAAAATAACCTACAGAGCTGAGGCAGAGGGGAATCTTTGCTTTCTTGGACTGCTTCAAAATCTAAGATGACTTCTGAATTTCCCCTTTTGAATATAGTACGGGTTCAACTCAATGTAGATACCAGTCTGTGGATGCACCAGGAAAAAACATCGGATACCATTTTAAGTGTGGACACTTAGTACAGCCCACGTTGTGCTGAACAATAGACTAATTACTACCTAAAGTTCTGAATAATCAAGAATAGCAGGACTGTCTCCTGTAAATATAAACATACACAAAATGGTTTTTCATTTGAAGTGTGCATGATCATGATTTCTTACTCAGCTGTGGTAAATAATCACAACAAAGTAACTTTTAAGTAAGGGACAGAAGACAATTTGGCTGGAAATCACTACATAATTTAAGATGTTTTCATTGACTATGTCCTCTTCATGCACATTTTAAACCTGTTTGTTCCTTGAATTATTTCTTCATTGTTTAGGACTTCTCATGACTCCACTAGAGCTTGAAAGAGATGAAAGCAGAACAAACGTTCTTCAGTGCACGTTTCAGACGTGTGCATTGTTTCCACTGAATATGTATTCCTTTTGCCAAAACTTTCCAAACTACTTTCTACCTTCTGTATCAGACATCTAATGACCTAAGGTGTGTTAGGTGTGCATACATAAGTGTGTCATCAATAGAGTTATATAGCTTAACAGACAAAAATAACAGCTTAAAGAAAATATAATAAAAAAGAAATAGGAATAAAGTTTCCCATATCTCTACCCCCCTTTGTACTCTCAACACACTTGAAACAACTGCATTAATGCAGCAAGCAATAGCTTGTAAAAGGATGCAAACCAGCTGAAACATTTGACAGACAGTGTTAAATACCAGAGGATTCATATCAACCACTTTATTTGAAAAGGTGCTTTGATGTTGGCTATCTTTCATGTACCTCTTTCATGGCACATTAATAAGGAAAACTGAGATGGGGTAAATTAAGTCCCAAGGTCATATCTAGAGTTACAGCACTGTGGGTACCTGATGAAATACGGATTAATGCTGCATGAGCACTGAATAAATAAAACCACTTCTGTTAACCACTCAAACAAGTTTTACAAGTAGTTCTGAACTTTATTCGGCAACTAGACTTCAGACATCTTAATCCCCCCACACTGCTTTGAAACCTAATTATCATAATGTGAACCCGAATGTTAGGTCCCTTTCAAACTGCGAGTGCTATGAAGCAGAAAAGTAATGGGAATTAAGCTAGTGTAACATTAGAAATGTAGAGGCATGGAACTTGAAAGTGGCATTTGTTAAAGCTGAGAGAGTATAATGTAGATATTCAACAACATAAAACACATTTAAATTGAAAAGGATATTTAAAGCATGTGCAGACACCTATAAAATACAAGTGGAACTAAAATCCTGTAGAACAAACATTTCCAAATCAATTTCTTGCCACCAAGGTCCAACTTCAAAAGGTATTAAACAGTCCTATTCTACCTTAGCAGGTCATTTCTAAGTATTCTAAAGCAGACAATTTAAACATTAAAGAAAACCCAATGAGAACTTTACAAGACATTACAGACTTTCCCCTATTTGTCACAGTACAGAAGTGTTTGAACCTAAACAGCAGTAAATTATTAATTACGTTGCTTATAAAGTCTCAAGAGGAAGAAAAGATTTTGCGCAAAGTAGCAGAAAAGGATTCTGTATCAAGTTTAAAACCAAGTATAACAGAAATTAAACACCAAGCCACCTAAAAAACAACAAAAAATACACTTGCCTGGCTGCATTCTTTACTGCTTGTTGAAAACGATTAATGATTCATGATACTTATCAAACTTTCTTTTAAATGAAGGAGCTGAAATACTTTATTCTGAGTGTGCATTAATGTAACAAGCACGTAAGAAAAGTCAGACCAGTAAGAAAGTTTGTACTATGACAATGAAACCACTGAGGCTAAAAGAAAAACTGTGATTTTATTTTTCCAAATACGATGATTGAGCTGTTCATGTTGTCCTGATCTAGCATAGTTCACCTGTCATTCAGATACCTTTCATTTCCAAGATACCTACAACTGACAGCAAAGAAAAACAGTTGCAGTGATCAAAATACAGAATGAGATTCCCAAAATATTTTTTCAAGATTTTCATCCAAAAAGGCCAATGAAATCCTAAAAGTTCATCATCTGCCATGTTAATGCTGAACACACTGTTGTTTCATTTACATTGCTGGTCCTGTTAAAACAAATACACTTGTCTAAAACAGAACATCTGTTTTGGTTATAATACAATGTATCTTTGGCAAGAACTCACAATAGAACTAACATAAATAATCAAGAATATTTATTGAACCTTGTAACAAAAACTGATTTGTAACAAAAACCCTGAAGACTAGATATGACTGTCTCTGGGCTCTAGTCCAGTCCTAATCTAAGTCAATAAACATAGCTCTAAAAGGGAAACTGCATTTAGGAAAAAAAAAAAAAAAAAAAAAAAAAAAAAAGAAATTCCTGCAGTTGTTTAGGTTGGACGTAGGTATCTCAAAGCATGTTAGTTACAAAAAAGTGAAAAATATTTGCTTTAAATCAAAAACTGTCAAACTGTGTCCAAACAGGTTTTAAAGCCACACGAAAAACTATGCCATGTGCCTTATTTCCTACTACTGTCTTCACTGATTTGTCTTCTTTGGAAAACTGCAGTAAAACTATACATAATTTGTACCTGCCATTGCTGAGGATTTGTTATTTAATTGCTTGCTTTTCACATTTATTAGCACTAAAAAGGACAAAGCAGCCATCAAATAAAATATTGTAATGTTTTTGAGAGAAACTGCAATGAAGAAAGTTGTTTTGCAAGTCTCTTTTGATACTGATAAAACTGAAACATTTTAAAGTGAGAATCAGTTTATTTGATTCTTGCCACAACTAAAAAAAAGGTGAAACTGTTCTCATTTAAGTCTGTAGTTAAGTGCTCACTAGAGTCGGATACTGAAGCCAAGGAATAACTTCATGCACAATTCTGAAATTATTGTACAGGACTGTAGTAGTAGACAGACTATTTCAGCATGTACTGCACATACATGCAATCAATTAAGTGTTCAACTGGTTATCATCATTAACCTTCAGAGTGCACACCTGTCCAGATTATTTGTGCATGCATCAACTGCACATACCTTTCTAAAATTACAGGCTCTATTGTCTCATTTCCCTGGAGATGAATGATCCATGTTCCATATGATGAACTGGACATAAGAGTATGAACAGATTTTTATTTTTTTATAATCATTTCTGATCCTATTCTCCATTTCTAACAAAAAAATTAAAGTAGTATCATATTACAAGCTTTATTTGCCAAGGAAGCTGAAGTCTGTAGTACCTCTCTATCGGCCACCTTTCTGAATGAGTTTAAGAAGTTGATTGGGATTTTGGTTTTAAAGCACTACAACACAGTCCAGCCTCTCTGCCAAGCCACTTTACATTTGGATTCCCTTAAGGAAAAAGATTGTAACCACAAATAAAATTGGCAATTCTCTGAAACTTGCACACAGCAATGAACTGAGCTCTTTTGCTGGGCAAGGATTTCCACCTTCGTGCTGCTCACTGCATCACTGTGAGAAGCTGATGCTTGGAAAATGGTATCGTGTTAGATGCCACTGACTCATTCTGTTACAGTTTAGGTACTGGAGGGTTTGTTTTGTTCTGGCTTGGTTTTGTGGTTTTTTTTCTTTTTGTTTTGAGTGTCCCCCCAGTTCAAACACTAAATAGATTTGCAAATGCATTTTTTAGTTACAACTGCAACCTGTTGAAGCAGATCTTCTTTAAAAGTTAACTGTTCCAACATTACTTAAATTGTTTCTTAGAGATTTTAATTGAAAAATAATTTCTAAATATCATTTGATCCAAAAGCATACCATGGGTTTCCACATAAATGATTAGAGATGCATAGTCAGGCTATGTATAAACAAAGCCCTCCTATTTTTCTCTCTCATAAGAAAACAACATAATCAACAGAAGACTTTGTACATGGAAACAGAAAAGTTTTTTGTGATCTGGGAGTGCATGCTCTGGTGGACTTTTTTTTTTTTTAAAAAAAGAGGATCAGCAGAGCACATTCTTCCAAGTTATCTTTCATAGTTACACTCCAGAGGTTCTCAAGCTCTCACAAAGTATGCCTACTGTCACTTACTGCTCAAGTGATAATTCAGTTGCTAAATGAGGAACAATTAGTACAATCACTTACATTTTTTAACTCAGACTGACACAAATTCCAGGCATTTCGTTGGATTATTAGAAGGGGAGGGTGGGGGGTGGATGCCTGGACTCATCATTCCTTTCTGTCACTAAGAAATACCAAGGAGATTAAGGAGAAAGTTTTCTCAAGCTAGAAAACAGAGTAACTACCTTGCAGGATTCAGCAGCATGGCTGGGAAACCCCAGCACTGGATAATGCAATGAGATGCACCTAAAACTAGTTTCGCAGAAAGAGCAACATGGAAACTGTGATCTTCAAGAAACTCAGTCAAGACTGTCAAAATGTAAAGAGAGACACAAGGACTGCAAGTCCAGCTTTTTTGTAAACCCACATACATAAATGCACGCACAGTCTACAAAGTTCAAGCATCGAATGTCACCTACAGCATACAAAAAAGAAATTACATTCTTGATTTTTATTTTAATATGCAGTACCTCATTGTTCTGCATACGTATTCTAAAGTAGGGACCAGCTCTTCACCATATATGAGCACAGCACAAGAAAAACATTAACAATCTAAATATATACTGAAAGGAAAAATGCTTTTCATTATGTTAATTTTACTTCCAGGAATTAATCTGGCAGGTTAAACAACTTCATTTATATATTTTTCCTATAAATATCGCAAGTTTCAGAAAAAGTGAAAGGTTTAAAAATTATCTGCCACTACTAGAAAAAACAACCAGCCTGATAACCTGAGTTCTGCCTTAGAGCATTTATACTAATTCCTATGTCACAAGAGCTTTTATCAGTTCCAAGAACTTGGTAGATCTACTGGTCCTAAAAAATCAATACTGATAATTATTTTGCAAATTCTATAATCTTGAACTATAAATAGGGAGAAAATATTAAAGCAAAAGAGGAAAATACAGTGAGAAAACCATCCGCCACAGTATTATATAAATGATTTTTTTTCTGTGCAAACTAAATAGTTATTTACAGTTTGTAGCATATGATCAATAAATAAATAAAATCACTATTACTCTTTCATACAAAGTGCTTCTGTCAACATAATGGATTTTTAAAGTATATGATGTCAACAACAGTGAAATTAAACATTTGCCAAAAACCACACAGTAGGAAGTGTTTTCCATTCCCTACAGTCATTAAAAATCCACTGTTTTTGAGATGGATTCAGGAAAAATGGTGCCTAGTATTTCAGAAGCTTGAACAGCCTCCTTCCTTAATTGCTTGCAATTAAAATCAAAAAAACCTTACTATATATCCTGGAAGAAAAAGGAGATTTAAGTATCAGATCTTGTACAAATTTACTTGGAAATCTTAGAAAGAAAGAACAAATGCAATTAAATGATAGCATAAGTTAGTAGGAAGAATACATTTGTTAACCATTTCTGTAAGATAACTTCCTAACATATGGAGAAAAGGCTCTATTAAATGTATGGAGTAGTTTGAACAGGATGGGTCAAGCTTGACTCAAAGACAGACAAGGCAACAGAAAGAAATACTTCAAAAAATTACATTTAAAACTACCTGTTAAGTTAAAATATGCTGAACAGATGAATATCCCAGCAAGCAAAGTGGTCTTACCAGTAAACAACATCCAGTGGTGCAAAATACTTCTTCATAATTAAGTCAGCAAAGTAAGCTTCTGTTTCTCTGCAGGCCGTGCCATTGCCAATCACGACAGTGCTACAGCTTTGTACCAGGTAAAAAAAAATGAACAATTACTCTTAATTATTCTTTTAGAATTTTTCATACATAGCATTTAATCCACAGTAATGACCAATGCATCTTATTTTATATAACACAAGGTCCAGATTTAATGAGAACGTATTCCTAGTAATATCACAATGTGTTTAACAGGTTTTCAATGTGACAGTTCGAGAGATGAGTCAAAATTTTCACTCATTTGTAATGGAACTGAACAGTGGTAATATCTACAGAAAAACCAAAAGTGATACTTAATATTCATAACAGAAATATAATGTTATTTACAGTCCTCAAATGCTTTCACCTCATATTTCCCTCATCTGTTGCAAGTCATGAAAAAGGGCAGAAACCCAAGCAACCAGAATCTTAATTCCTTAATGGGAACATCATAGTTAGCAACAGCTTGCAAGGTCATTGCTGCTGACTGCCCCCACCAAAGCCAGTCAGCCATCAAATCACCTTGTTTAAAGCCAATCTAATGCTTAAAGACAGACTGGACTGTATGCTGTGGCAGTTCAGCAGATGACTCAGTGGACCAGATGTCTGTCCACAGGGGATCCCAAAACAGTTGGATACAATAACCCTTTAATCATGTTGCCCCTATTTGCAAGTCTGTCTGGAGATCTATCTGAGCAGGATTTCCTTTGCTTAATAAAACTCTTCCAAAGACTAAATGTGGCTTTTGGAACAAGGAAAGATCAATGAGTGGTTTGGGGGTTGTCGGGAATAGGAAGAGTAAGACTAAACTTATTCCTTAGCTGAATGTTAATTTCTATTCCTAAAAATATTGACAGAGATTTATGGGGATAGATTCATGGCATGCAGCCTTAGTCATAGCCATGGCTTGATTTTATATGCTTTTAACATATATATAGTGTAAAAGCATGAACACAGACTAAAAGAAAAATAAGCTCTGAACTACATAAAAAAAAGAATAATTCCAGTTAAATCAGTAGAATTCTTATTCCACCCAAAAGGAAGTATTTATATAGTGAAGATTTTCATTACGTTTGGTAAGCAGGAGTAATAAATGGAAATTTCTTTAGCATACTTGTACTGTAGCAGAAGCCTCTTTATCTTCTCAGCTTCACGAAATCCTTGACCAGAATGCAAGTAAACAACATCAGTATGGAGTATCTGACCTAGAACAATGAAAGGCAAAGCTGTTTAATAAAAAACACGAAGATCCAAAAGCTATACCCTGCACGTTTGGAAATAACTGTATTAACTTATGGTGCAATGCAAGCTAATAACCATTTACCTTACCTTCATTGCCATTTTAACACACGTCAAGAACACATCTTTCCTTACACCCACCCTGGGTGGATATATTCTCAGACAAAAAGCAGTGGCAAAATAAAAGGAAAACAAACCATTTTTGCATAGGCCTAAGGAGGTATGTACCCCCAGATCAGACTAGGATGAACTGGAAAGGCTCTGTTCTACATCTGTCTAAAAACCAAACTAAAAATTTCAGCAAATAAAACATTTCTGACTTCTCACATTAACACACATAATGTTAAACAAAAAGGGCTGATAAAGTGTCCAGATGTCCAAGATATTACCCATGAAAAAAGCAAAGTTATAGAAAGTATTTAAATTAAACTTCTTTGTTAAACAATAAAAAAATGCCAGGTGTTCTCTTTGCTGACTGAGAGGCACAATTATTTGAACCTGTACTCAAGAAGGCAGAAGGGATTTTAAATTCTATTTTAGAGACAAGTAATAACACCAAAGGAGACACTGGAATCCAGGTGCCAGAAGCTTAACCTTAAGCCTGAAGAAAGGCATTTGCATGACAGGATGCATGGAAAACACTAAAAACTTAATAAAAAATATCAATTTGATAAAAAAGTAGGTTTTGAAACTACCCTTTCCTCTAAATGAATATATTTTTAATCAGTCCTTTCAAAAATACTTAGAATTGAAAAACTTACTAGTTGGTGAAATAATTGCCAACTTGCATCCATGTTTGTAGCCAGGATCTACTCCCATCAAAGTACGGCCCCTCACAGGGCTGGTCAGAAGCAACTGCCGGAGATTTCTCCCAAACATCATCACAGACTCTTTCTCTGCATCAGATGTCAACTTTGATCTTCGAAGGATGAAAGCAAAAAAACATTTTCCCCTCAATTAGCTTTCAAATGCACTTTTGAATTATTCCAAAGTTGTGAGGCTTTTTCCAATCATGTTTTCATTATCTTTAATTAAATATTACACTTCCAATAAAGTTTCTGAAACTTTTTGAAAAAGGATCACCTATATGATCATCTCATTCTGGCTCTAAGAAAGTAAATCAACATAGAGTATAACAGAAACACCTATAAGAATATACACATACCAACTAACATTCAAATGTCAACTCATAATTTTGAGCAAAGAACAGCTTACCATCAAAGCTGATACCTAATTACAAAAAAAAGTGGATCTGAAGAAGGCATGGATTGAATTCATCATAACTTCCCAGTTCTGGAGAAAAAAAATCACTACCCAGCCAAAAAAAAAAAGATCATTTAGGCTGAGAGGTACTAGAGAGAAACTGGAAGGGCCTATCCAATTAATTGCTAAAACATCGTGACTCATAGCATTTAATTTCATCTACAAAATTACATTATTTAACAGTAGTCATAGAAGTGTGTAGACTTGAGGTCTTCCTAGAGGGTATTCTGCTTCCTCAGAACCAAACTAGAAAGCTGATGGGGCTACAATGTTCCCTACCTTTCTATTCCATGTTCTTCAACAAGAAGAAGTGAGTTAGTGCAGCAAGGATTGACTTTGATGACTTTAAGCAAGAACACCTACTGCAGAGTATTATGAGAAACCAATCAGTCTTGTTGAGTGAAAGTGTACAAGACGCATGATGTCTTATGTGTCAGACGTGGCCAGTAAGACAATGACTGATAAGGACAAGTATTTTTGTCATGGTATGGCATCTCATATAAAAAAAAAGCAAAACTGAAAAAGTAATGGGGACATAAGCATTCACCACTTTTCTTTTGCAGGTACTCATTGCCATTTTCAGCTGTGTTACATTGTCAATAACTACGACAATTAGGCAAGCACAAGCAATCCAACAAAGCCTTCATATAACTGAAGGGGTAGCCAGTGCCCTTGTTCTCCTTTTCCTTTTAGCCATCACTGAAAAAAGTAGTATCTGGGTTTATTTTTACAGAATTAAAAAACCTGCATTCCAGTTAACTAACCCTATAAGAATGGGGCAGGGGAAATTACTTAAGTTCTTTAGGTCAATCAATGCATGACACAAGCAGGCTACAAATAGTTCAAAGACCCTCATAAGGGCTATTTGACATGATGGGATATGAAGCTGTTCTGCGCAATTTTCAGATGTGAAAGAACTTAAGAGTCGCACTTGAATTTGCCCAGGATCCTACCAAAAAAACCCAGCTCAGCTCTGTCTCATCCCACAGTGGTACAGAAAGAACTGGTAAGTCATCATCTCTCATTTGTAAAGCTGTCTAGAGACAGGTCTAGATTGTCTTTCACACACTGACTGAACATTTTCTAAGGAAGTGTGCAACAGCAAAGGGCTCCCTTATATCCCCGCGCTTTTTGTTCCTGTATCAAGTATACCAAATTACCACAGACATGATTTAAAGTGAGATGAAGGGTATACATGCATTCCAAGACACCTCAGCAATTCCTATGTGCCCTCAGCACCAATGAGCAGACACTTTATATTGCTGCCACTAAAAACAAGAACAGGCAAACGGCTGCACTAGTTCAGGTAAGTGGTCCCTCTAACCCCGTATCCTGTCTCCAAGTGTGGCTATAAAGCAGCTGCCTAGGGACCTGATACAGCAGCACCAATATACCTGTCACAATCTTATCCTAGCCTCCAACTATTTCCAGCTCAGATTATTTCCTAAGCTTGACATGGTTCGTCTCTTTAGTAGCCCATAACAGATCTATTGCCCAACTATCCAGTCTCGTAATGAACCCATGCACTTTTGCATTCACAGTCTGTTGGCAGCGAGTTCTGCAGGTCCATCACAAACTGCAAAGAGCTGCCACCTTTTGGTTGGAAGCTGATTCTTTTCAATTTTTATGGCCCCCTAGGTCTTATACTGGAAGAGATTAAAAATTTATCCCTAGAAACCCTTCACACACCATTCATTTCTAAGTCCTCTCTTTTCCAAGCTGAAGAGTCATAGCCTAGTGTCCTGGTTTCAGCTACGATAGAATTAATTTTCTTTCTATGAACTGATATAATGTTATGTTTTCGATTTAGCATGAGGAGAATGTTGCTAACACCCTGATGTTTTCAGTTGTTGCTAAGTCATGTTTGGACTAAGGCAAGGACTTTCCAGCTTCTCATGCGTAGCCAGCAAGGAGGCTGGAGGGGCACAGGAAAGGTGGGAGGGGAGACAGCCGGAACAGCTGACCCAAACTGGCCAGA
>JAVKLA010000054.1:4483960-4504184 GCA_034782735.1 Sagittarius serpentarius | reverse complement strand
CAGAGGGGTATTCCATACCATGGGGCGTCATGCCCAGTATATAAACTGGGGGAGTTGGGGTGGGGGGATGCAGATTGCTGCTCAGGGACTAACTGGGCATCGGTTGACAAGTGGTGAGCAATTGCATTGTGCATTACTTGTTTTGTATATTCCAATTCTTTTATTATTATTATTACTGTAATTTTATTACTAGCATTATTATTTTCTTCCTTTCCGTCCTATTAAACTGTCTTTATCTCAGCCCATGAGTTTTACTTTTTTTTCGATTCTCTCCCCCATCCCACTGGGCAGAGGGGAGTAAGCAAGTGGCTACGTGGTGCTTAGTTGCCAGCTGGGCTTAAACCACAACACCTACTCAGTCCTTCACACAGTAATTACTTCATCCCTTTTCCAGTTCTAATGAATCCTTCTACTACTCCCCCCCACCACCTTGAGGTGAGGGGACCAAAATGGCCAATAATATTCCAAATGCAGGCCACCTAAATCAATGATTCTCTGTTTTGTCTTTATTCTTTAACTAAATTATCTTACCTTCTGAGCACTTAATATTTATGTGGAGCTACCTTCCACATCACCAAAGCATCTTTCCTACATCAGGATAGCTCAGAGCTCATACTTTTCTAAATGAAAAGAGAATTACTTCCCCTCACAAGCATTACTTTACACATCTCCACTGAATTTCAGTTGCCATTTCATTTTGGGATCATTCAGTCTTGCAGCTTCCTTCTCCCATTCTTGAAGAATTAAACAAGAATAACTTAAACCACAGAAAGAGCTTCTTCCAGGGACAGTCCAAGGACAGAACATTTTGATGCCACTTATGAGAAACCAGAGAAAACAAAGGAAATACTTAACCCTCACAGCCATGTGGATCTTCTACATATGCGCACAGAGATTGAACCAGTCATGTGCATACAAATGCAGTTTAAAAGTGGCTTGTAAACAAGGGAAGGTTGAATCTTCTTGGACTGGGGACTTGGTACAGAGACAGGCCAAGTTCCAGCTTTCCATGTATCCCTACTGCCCACAAGGCTAAGGGCTCCCACAATTTCACATCAGTCCACCTCTGAAGGAAGACTTGTGCAGGAATTAAAATTGCCCCTAAACACATATTAGTTACGTGCACCTTATGGAAATCATGTTTAAAATTGGCATGGATATACAGAAACTTTTATAGTAACAGGAAATGTTACTGAAAGTGCCAGGTGCATAGGAGGAACATAACGTATGTCCTTTCTATTACATAATATCCTGTATTTCTTAATTTCAAATATAGACCTCTCTTTTCTCTCTAACTGTCTCTCACTCAACACCTGTATCAATGACATGACCTACTGTCCCAAGTACTGGCCCTTAATTTCAAGTTTGGGATAGTCATTTCGTCCTTGAAAAAATAAAGCCACCTCAAATAATCTAATATCTTTCTCTTTTTCAGTGCACTACTGGCTTCATCCAAATGGCAAGAAGCCCAACTTCAAGTTTTCCCAGTTTGTGACAATTCTCATTAATATGGCAGAGATATAAGGCAGAGGTGGATAGCAGTCCTCCTCTCTGAACGTTAAGAGGAATGTTTATTTTGTAAAAAACAAAACCCTTCAGTTGCTACTTTATGAAAAAGTATCAACCAAGTCAGAATTTCAAGCCCCTCCCTTGAAGTCTATGAAGCACTCAGATTGTGTATCACTAACAGGTATATTGTAATAAAAACAAATCACCTAATCATGACCTACTAGCTTCTGTATTCAATGGTGTAAGAGTCAGTTCTTAAATCGAGATTTAAACCTCCCCACTTCCATATACAGTCTGAGAGGCAATCCTTTCCGTGGAAAAATATCTGCAAACTAGCTTCAGGTGCGAAACAAGATATACAGAGAAATGTCTGTGTCCCTGAAGACAGAGGAGAGAAAGCACTCACTTCAAGAAAGCATGGAAAATTAGGAAAGGATTATCCATTAAAAAATATGTCCATGCTATATCACTTTCATCAAATCCTGATGGAATCATTCCATGCGGTACTGCAACAAAATAAAATGTATTTCAAAGAGCCAAAAGCAACACTGGACATTATTATACCAGATACAAGAAATGATGGTATCTGACAGAGTGGAAGAAAGGAAATTAAACAATAAATAATGTAACTGTCTTGCTGGCAAGTTTCATTCTCCTGATCAGTAGAAGCACCAGAAATTTCAATATACTCTTGGAAACTTTCTGTTCCAACATTTAATGATAATAAAAAAGAAAAGAAAAAAAAACAGTGGGGGGTGGATTGGAAATACTAATGCTAAAAGGAGATATTGAATACTTTTGCAGCCTTTTGCAAGAGTCCTAAAAATCAGCTTCTGGTGTGGGCGGAAAGAGAATAAAAGAAGGATAAGGGTTAAGTGATCATGGACCAGGAACACTACTGGCAGGTGCCTTGCGTTCCTCTCTATAGAAGTTTCAGCTTTTCCTAACCACATACCACCAATCATGAAAAATTATCACAAAGAGTAAAACATAAGCAGATACAAAGCTTGTTGCCTGTTCCTGAAGTGGGTATTTGTTGTATTTATGATTTGTGAGCTACATCTAGGAAGCAGTACAGAAAGAAGCTTTTTTATTTAAGAGAAGAGAAAATCTTCAGCAACCTACTGCTGCGGCAGCCCTCACAGCGTTACACACAACACAGGCCACAACAGTCCTGTGACAGGATCCACAAAGCAAAAACACAATAAAAGAGCCTTAAAGAACACTTTTGTGGGTTTGCTTATGATAAAACCAAACCCCACTAAAAGGTAAGTCTTTTTTCTTTATTTAGAAGAGTTTAACTGTAGAGAAGGCTAGGAATGACAACTACTTTCACACTTATGTGACAGAAGCCAGCACTTGGACTCACCATCATGACATGTTCATCATTTTGGCCAAACAACACACACAGTGCCTCCCCTAAAGTAGCTACATGTACTGTGGTCACAGAACCATAAGTGAACTCAGAACTTTCAAAAATCTGTGAAATTCACAGTAGCAAAAAACATGGTGACTAACCAAAAGAGGTGAAGCAATCCTGCTTGCAAAGTAATAAGCAAACACAACACACTGCAGTGAAGAAACCCAAAAGCCATTAGAAATATCTGCTGTTCAAAATTTTAGCTGACAGTTCTTTTCAGAGGGGAAGAACACAGAACATCCAGCCAATGATGCTCAGGAAAAGAAGTGCCAGGAAAACAATTTTAATTTGAACAGAAACATCAGAGCACAGCCAGGCAGGTACAGAAGAACTACGTTTCATAATGTTGTTTCTGATTTTAGGTACTGAATAGCCAACACGTCATTCTGATACAAGTCATTTCAATATTTTTGGTCCAAGAAACAGAGTCTCTTTGATAAACTCCTTTCGAACGACCTCAAAACAGGCATTAAAATTTAGGTCATGTATCAGAAAGCCTTGCCAGAATCAAACATGTTATGCTTTGGGGAGCTTCTCTTGTATTCAAGAGGAGTCACACCATCAGTGCTGTTAGCCATTAGAAGAAAACACTTTTAGAATGCAGACTTTGACATATTAGATCATTTCAATTATGTGGTAAACTCCTATACTACACCATGAAAATACCCTATTTAATGTTACTTTGATACTAAGTTTTAAGTTTCCTTTACATTTAGAACAATATTACAGATCTTACAAGTGACTTTCTGATGAGATCATGACTACAGTATTACAAAAAAGAGTTTACCGACTTCTCTAGAGCCATTCACAATACCCACAAAACAGTATCAGACTAACACAACAACTAATTTGTTCCCCACAAAGTGCAGATGACAAACATGAAGGACAATTCCAACCACAGCAGTTACTTTACTGGTTTCTTTCGGACAGGTAACAGAGGAGTCAGAACAATGTCACTAACAGCACTATTGCTGTGACATGAAGAGATGCTGGGAAAATTCAGTGACATAATGGTTTGTGCTAACACAAGGATAAAGATGCGACTATTATGGTAATAACATTAGATAAATGTACAAGCAACAAATATGTAAACATGAAAAACATTTTCACAGAAGCCTAAACTGGATAGGGTCACAAATTAAATCTACAGAACCAAGACTACATTGTTCATTCCTTCTGTAAGCACAAAGGATTAAATACATTCTGACATTTTCAAATGGATAAAAGGTATTCTAATGAAAAGTTGGGGAGGGAATTGTTAAGAAATTGGTAGTATGAAAATACACATTCATTCTGGGCTTACCTGAATTCTCTACAAAGGAGAGGATATATAAGGCGTTTATATGCATCTTCTACCGAATTCCGTAGTATCCTCATTAATTCTGGTTTTAAAAATTGTTTTGGTCTCCATCTGCAAAAGAGTAGAGAAAGAAAAATCAAAAAGTATTTTAAGAACATATGCAAAAACTCAGATAAAAAGGGAATTTTCAAAAAAAAGACTCTACATTGAGTGTAATGTCCTATAAACTGCAGAATTACTATAATAATTAGGCAATGAAATCAGCTTCAAATATGAATGGAATGAGAAAGTGGCTCATGGTTTTACTATCAGACAAGGCACAAGGCCTATCTTTTTTTTTGTTAGGTATTAGAATGCAAGCATATTTTATGTTTTAAAGAAAATATAAAAAATGTTACTCTTCACTTTGAGAAGTCAAAGCTTACAACTATATGAAGAACTTGGTTCTATATTACCATTAGGGTTGCATTATTCGCTATTCCTCAATACATAAAAAATGACTAAGCATCCTCTATGTGTGTCACTGCAGAGCTACTGATGTAAGGGAACTGTGTCAGGACAGAAATTTAAGAGCTAAACTAATGTCAATTAATGAAACCCCATTCAAATTTCATTTGGAATGCTTTGAATATCTCTGTTCAAATTCAAAATGAAGTATACCAATTTTGCAGCAGTCCTCAAAAAAAAAAAAACCCCAAAACCAAAAAACCAAAAGAAAACAACAAAACCCAAACAATTTGCAAATGATTTCTCTCTTTTATCTGTTGCTGATATATTTAAAATGTAAATAATATTCTAGCAAAAGGGAAAACAAAATAAAAAATACCACATAAACACAAGACTATTTCCCAACAATTTCTAAGCCAAACTCTTTGGAGCATTCCCTTTTCTACAGAGACTCCGCACAGTGGTCATAGCCATAATGACAATTACTTCAAATTTTGTCCTAAAATACACCTCCGTTCCAAAGCTTCCCAGAACAGAGATCCCAGGTATTTATTCCACTGATTTTTTGCTTTGGGCAATGTTACAGGGGGCAGGGGGAGGGAAGTCTTTCAACAAGCAAAACTGACTCACTGAGATTGTCCACCCAGTGAGAAGGGAGAAAGATTGAGAAGATGCAGCCAGATATATTATATTCATACAGGAATAAAGACTATGAACATTTTCTATTACAGTCTACCTGCTGTTTATTTCTTTTAAAATATTGGTAACATTCAGAGTTTTCTTCATTTGGTGTACTTTTACCTAGGTCCCTAACTGCAAAGTGAGCTACATACATATTTTTTAATAGGTCTGGGCAAGTTTTGTAAGTTTTTTGGTTCATTGATTGGTTTGGGGTTTTGGGTTGGTATTTTTTTTTGTTTTGTTTTTTTGTTTGTTTTGTTTTTTAATACAACATGATAGAATTATGGCCATTTAATAATGTGTCCAGGTGCAGTCCAAGGCAAAAACAGGACTGAATTTTACTTTTGACTTTGTTTACCTGTACTCACTCAGAAATACTGAGAATCCTAAATTGCTCCTACCCAGACAGCTTTTCAGTTGTTCAACAGGATCTACAATTTCCTGAAACAGCTTTTCTAAGTGTCTGCACATATAATAGTTGAGAAATGTGTGATCAAGTCAACACTGCATTAACGCAGACAGACGTGGGAACAGAACTAAGCTTACCATTTAGTTTTACAACATCCAGAGTTGTGAGTGCTTAGCCACATGACCTCATCACTTTGCTAACAGTTTTTGCAAATAGTTCTATTCTAGTTATTTGTAACTAGAAACTCTTTCCATACCTATATAAAACTGGCAGAGGTTTTAAATCTCCTTATTGCCATTCAATTCTATAAACACAAAGTTTTTACAGGTGGCAAGTATGACTCCGCTCCCCCAGAAAGTATCCTCAGCACAAATAAGAATGAATTTGGAAATGTGGCAGCTGTTTCCCCCTCTTCCATCCATTAAAGCTAGTTAGCAAATCTTTTCTCTGTAAATAGTTTCACAGCACGTATTTTTATTACCTGCCTAGATACAAGTAAAAATTATTTAGGCTACATTCTATTAGAAATCCTAGAATTGCTACAAATGAAAAAGTATCCAAACAATAAGTTCAGTCATAGCAAATACTGCATTTTAATCATTCCAATACTTCATGAGGAAAGACAAAAATCCACTTCACTGCAGAAAACAAAGCAAAAGCATGTGTGTATAATTTTAAACATCACTGAAGCCTAGTTAAGCTTCCCTCTAAGGACAAATTTTTTGTCATTAAATAATCAAAAGCTGACTTCTGAAGCCCTTTAAATGAAGCCCCATTTAGAAAAACTCCACATAAATAAGATATTATTCTGCTCATCAGCTCTCCACATGCGTGTGCTCACAACAGGGACCACCATAAGCATAAATAGCTTAGACTACGGATACACCTCATAGGGTGAAACTATACATCAACAGAAGTAACATAGTCCGTGTTAAGAACCATTAGTATTAAGTAACAACTGTCCCAGGAAAAGCCCAGCTAGGCTTTTAGACCTGAAGCACGATAAGCAGAGTTTTGTTTTCCTCCAAGACATTACATGAAACTTGTACAAAGTTGGTAAAAGCATGCCTTTAAGGCCTGTACCACAGACTTGACACAGGATCTGAGAATTTTCTCTGAACACTGAAAAAACATTGTCACTCAACTTCATTTTCAAGGTTGCAATCCCACTTTTGAACAAACTCTCGCCCCTTCCCAAGGAACTCCTCCATGTTGTTTTTACAGTCAAAGCCAGCTAAGCAGCCCCTCTCCAGCTCTGTCTCATTGATCCTTTTTCCATGTCCCACTTCACAACTAAGTCTTTGGGACGAGTGCAGTTCTAGTGTTAATGGAGCTAAGTCCGCTGTTGAACCACAGAGATGCCACCTTCCAGGGAAAAATACAATCCATAGGGCTAAGCATAAGGATATTCCTGAGTTTTCAGTACAAACTTGCATTTCAAGGAAATACAGATGCTTCTACAGGCTAACAAATATTCTGAACTTGCAAAGAAAATACAGTCATCTTGGAGAGCATCTTCATGGAGCTCAATGCAATAATGAAGAACTCCAGTCTTCCAAACCCATATTCCACCACAGGAGCATTTAATGCTAAAAAAAATTTGCCTAAGAACACCACAAAGGTCAGCATATTTGCTACTAATTCAGTGAGCAGTAGGCGATACTCTTTTGTGGCTAGAATACTGGCCAAACACTGTAGCAACACAGCATTTCTGGTTCTGCCACTGATTTTGTGTATGACCTTGAGTAAATTAGTTAATACCTTTTTGAAATCCTTGCCTCAAACAAAAGTTCTTAACCCGCTCTCACCAGTAAATCAACGGAATGAAAGTAATCCAACTCCCACCCTTGAACAGTCATTTCCAAGCTTGCAGGGCAGAATACGTATAAACTATTTGTCGATTTGATAACACAGTTATCAATCTAATGAGGAAGATCAGAACCTGTCCTAAATGCTAATGCACAAAGATCTACTAAAATCATTCCTTCTGAAGTTTTCTGATGGTGGAGAAGTTGTCCTTAAATAGTAAAAAGCCATAAGCATATATAGCCTCATGAATGCTAAGTATTAATAAGTAGTTCTATTTCCAAGGTCAATATTCTTTTTATCTCAGGATGACTCAAAGTGTAATCAACCAAAAATATCTCAATTTACATCCCACTTTCATTTGTGTAGCAATGACAAGCTGTTCCATTATCTGTAGCTCACAGTGCTTCCAAATTCTGTCACAGACGCAGTAAAAGCAAGACTGACAGATATGTTCTGCCTACAGAATATACATCTTGGGAGGAAAAGAGAAATTCCATTACAGGTATTAAAACTAGAAGGAAATTTAAGTGTGTTTAGGAATCCTGATACTTCCCTGGAAAAAAAAAGTTACCTTCTATTAGTCCTAGATCATATTATGTTATCTGGCCAAACAGTATTTTAACTCTTTCAGAGGCTTCAATGTTGGAAACAGAACTACTAAATTTCTACAGTGAAAAGGAACATTTTTACAACATCCCTTTCTTGGACTCAGTGTGGAACAAAAACACATGCTAAAGCAGCATCACAATACACAATTTTATACATTAAAAAAAGTCAATCTTTCCCTATCTTTTTTCCTCCTTTTGGTTATTCAGTTTTAGGATGCAAAGGTAGGAGTTTCTAAGACATGCTCAGAACAATGCCCAATATCTCAAACTATTGAGAAAGAGAAACCTGTCTTTTATATGTGCAAGGAAGATGCACAGATTGGATCACAATATCCTCCAACAGAGGACATCAAGATACAGTTTCCAATAAAAACTGACAGACATGTTGCACAAAACAACATATATTTAACCCAAACTTTTGCAAAAAACTCTCATAATTACACAACACTAAACATCTCACCGCAGTCTTAAAAAAAAGGCAACCTATAAGGGCAAGTCAGTAAGAAATAAAAGTATCACCCAAAATTTAGAGCCCAGTTTTCTAACTTAACCAAAGATCAAACCACAAGAGTCAGGTCACACGATATCTGAGAATCATTGACTGAAGACAGCCACATTTAGGTTTCTCTATTAAATCCAATATATTTTTTTAAACATGCAATTCCTTACATTTGTGAAATTCAAAGTTATGTATTTTACTGATCTAAAATCTGAGGTAGCCCTCTTTAATTGTTGCGATCAGGCATATGAAGTTATTTTTAGAAGTTAGAAGCATATTCTATGGGATTTTACAAGTTTCTTTCACTAAAGACTACTGGGTGCGATGCATATTACAATTTGAAAACACATTATTTCATCAGCCTTCGCATATTTTTTAAAAATTCGCTTGCTTGAAAAATGGTGCCAGAACTCCCCAAATAGGGCCAAAGGCATGATCTTTTCAGCATAATGCTACAGCAGTTGGAAATACAGAATAAGAATTATCCATTTGCTAATTTCATCTAATCTAGTAAGTATTCATCTAAATTGTTCTCTTAATGTAACGAGACATGCAAGGTACATTTCAGTATGCAGCTGTCTATACAAAAAGATTTTGTATAAAAAAAAAAGATTTCTGTAAGAATATGTAGCCATGCAGACCTTTCATTGACACACCACCAACAGAATTCATTCTTCACCCCGTCAGGAATGTTGACCTTCACTGTCAGGATCTTCAGATTTTCCCCTCGGTTAATGGCCAGAATCTGAGTGCAAACATAAATGGCAGAGACAGATGACACACAAAATATCCAAAAGATAAACTTATCAACATTTGTGTATGCACTTTCTTGACATTCTGCAGCAAATCACAATGGTGGTACAGTAAATCAGTTCACAAAGTACTAGCATGTACAGATAACGTTCACAATTTAAAACACTTACTAAATCACGCCGTGGCATAACAAATCATGCATTTTTCCCCAGAGTCTGCAACCTCAAGATCCAGTTTATCTTAAATATACTTATAATACAAGTCAGCATGAATTTAGTTGGTGGAATAATCTCGTTCAACCTGAATTAAAAGTCAAGAAATGAACTGAAGAGTGATTCCAATCAGAACTAGAGATCAAAAAGGAAAAAAGTTAGTCCTATGATTCAGGCTTAATTTTTCTTCCCGAGATCAATACAAATTTAAAATTAATTACGAATCAGAACTTGTGACACAAAGGTAATCAGCTTAACCTGAAAGAGGATGAATTTAGAGTTATTCATGTCTAGTTCATAAATAGCAGAAAAAATTGTAGGTACACTCTTTACATTAATATTAACATGCCAGCCTTAAAACATATGCAACTGCATATCCACGTTCTAAAGCTAAACCTGGTTGCACATGTGGTATCTGCATACAGAGCTTGATTTTAAACAGAAGTCTGTGGCTCTACATTTAAAACCAGGATCACAATACAAGTGGTGGATCCTGGAGTATACTGGTGTGTATCTACTAGTCTAATCTCACTACGAAGACATTGAGTGGTCACCTGAAGCAGACCTTAATTAATTAATTAAGAAAATTCACTGGCCAAGGGATTTTAGAAACAGAATAACAGAAGCAGCTACAAATAAAAACTACATGTCTTTAGATTTCATTTTCCCTTCCAAAGTACTTTAAAGTGCAAAAATAAAAAAAACCAAACCTGCTAGAAGTTGACGTTCCTGTATGACTACACATGTTGCTGTATGTAGCAGGCCCTGAGCACTGTCACAACAGAGCATTCTGTGTCAATCATGAACTTTAATTCAATCACTAGCTAACTCAGACATGTCACATATGTTAAATACAATGGTTTAAAATGACTCCAGGACATAGTACCAATTTATATTCCTCAGCCTTACTGCTCCTGTGACATACCAGGCCTGACATATCATTGAACAACAAAGCTAATAATAAAGATTGCATGTGAAATATTATAGCATCTGGTACCTTGACTGCCAAAGCAAATGTTTTCATGTAGAAATTAGAAAGACACATTTTAACAAATCAAATGCTTTCATGTTTATTCTGAATTCATTTTTAAAAAAGAAAGTTAAATGTTAAGCTAAAATGAAATCAAAATGATGCTCATGGCAGAGAATGTATCTGACAGAATTATAATGTCATCATTAAGCACACTGTTAGCGGGGTCAATATTTGCACCACATTTTGTTTCCTGGCGCTCCATCTGCAGAATGTGTCAGTCGCCTAAACTTAAACCAGCTGTATTGCAGCCACTAATATTATTTACATTTTTGTTCTTAAACAATCTGCCTATCCTGTTTAAGTAACATGCATTCAGAGAAGAATTATCATCCGAGAAACGCTCAATTAAGAAAGTAATTAGTTGATTTCTCCCTCTAATTTAATAAAGGTCATTTTGGTTTGTTTGCGGTTTTTGGGGGGGGGGGGGGGTGGGTTGGTTTTTTTTGTGGGTTTTGGGTTTTTTTTTTTTGTTTTTTAAGGAACAGGTTAAAAATCTGGCTATTCTAGACACAAAGCAATCTTTCAGTTCTGGAAAAAGACTGTTTTTTACTTAAGACTGGAACAGATCCAGGGGAAGGTTAATAAAAAACAACATACATTTTCCAGAGAAAGCAAGAACAATAATTTGATCTAGTCACAAGATTCCCTAAACCTTTTTCTGTTTACCAGAAAAATACAACATCCTTCATCTTGCACAGCTCCCTTCTATGTTGCAGATTTACTTAGACTCACTAAGTTGTGTATATTTTGCCAAGGACTTTGTAGGTGTGAGATTGAAAATAGAGCACTTGCCTCAAACATTACACTTTATTCATGAATTCTTATCCTCCCACCAATTCAGTCATCTCCAAATAGAGGAAAGCAACCCCAAGGCGTATACAAACACTGTTTACAATTAGTCAACAATTCAAATAAACTCTTGAAACATTTTTTCCTTAGTTATGACAGTGTTGGTATACCTACCCAACTACATTGTAAAAGAGTCCATCCAGTCAGGTTCTCCTTGCTGCCAAAGGAAGGAACTGTGGCTGAACCTCCTGACAGCAAAATGTTCCAGCTGGAAACACCCACAGGTATCCAACCATGTCAAAATATGGACTCGGGCTTTTTAAACAAGTAAGGTTTTTTTCTCATTTCAGGTTCAGTATTTTAAATTTCTCAAACAACCCAACTCCACGCCAGTCCTGATTATTTTGTGGCACGTCTCAACATACAAAATAACAGCACAAAAAGTAATGCAGAACTACAGTGTGTGAAAGAGCTGCAGAACTGCAGAACCGAGCTGCAGCTTACTGCACTTCAGTTTACCTCACTGTGATACGCACTGCTAGGCATGCTCATGGCTACAAATGCTTTGGTCATAAAGACACAGCTTATTCTTATATAGGTAACCTGCTAGTCTACTGCCCGTCCCCTTTACTTCCATGTAAGCTAGAGCAGAGTTAGGGTTGTACACAGACCTTTAAGATTACTAGCACTTCCATACTCAGGCGATGACCAGTGTAGTATTTTATGGAATCCTTTATTTGAAACTCTCCAAAGACTTGATTTAAAGCTGACTTCTACTTTTGCCTCTAGCTAAATGCATTGAGAACGTCTGTCTGTGCGCAGTCACAAAAGGAGTAGAGAAGGTCTTCAAAACAGTGAATCTTGCAAGCATTCTTCAAACACAGGTATTTAACTTGCAGTCCTGGGGGATTAGTAAATTTTATAAATCCCTCTGAATATCAGGCTTCCCTGTATCTTTTTTAGGTATAAGCTTATTTTAAAAATCCTGAACCAAACCAGAGAATTTCTCCATTTGAAGACATCTACAGCTCTCCCAAAGCACATTCAAGAACACATTTTTAACCAGCTTTTTGAATGCAGAAAAGAAGTATTTCTTCAAAAGTCTTAGGTGAAGGAGAAACTAAAGACTTTTACATATTAAAAAGCATGGTTATAACCCAAGAAAATAAAAGAGAAAAAAATGGTAATTTGCATCAGCAGGTTAGCAAGGTCAGGTAATAAAGAAATTGAAGGTTATGAGAAAGACTTTCAGAAGTACAATACTAGGGTATAAGCTTAAGGAAGAAATGGCAGATAAAAAAAACCCACTTTTTCTTTACTTATTTCCCCATCAAAACACAAAAGGGAGACAAAGAACGGAACTGGAAAACTAACAAAGAACCAAAAATCAACAGAAATCAGAAGTTACAGCATTTTTACAAAACAGGGAACTCTGCAAACCACACGTCGTAGGTAATCATAAAATGAAATTTTTCCTCAACTAACACAAAAGAGCCATGACATACCTTGGGCTCTGAAACTGCAGTGAAGCACAAACAACTCAGACTTAAGATTCATAATAGAGAAATATTCAACATGTTAAAATAGTCAATAGCAGTATTATACAGATGAAAGACAGCACATAAGAGTGCAAAAACATCCCGTGATTACAGGACTACCAGCTGCAAGAACAGTGGTTATTACTTCACTGGAGAGCCCAAATGGGAAAAGAAAGAGTCATTAAAAGTTAGTGACAGACACAAGCAGAAATAAACCAAAACAGATCGAGTTCATCTTAACATCAAACAGACAAACTAAGGACACAACCTGGATAAGAAACAGTGCAGCCACATGGTCAGAGCACTGGCCAGGTTTGGGAAGTCTGGTTTCTAGTCCCAGCTCTAGCTAAGCAACAGTCTTATGTAAAACGGAAAAAAAGGAGAAGAAGTAAATCATACTGCATCCCAGGAAACACTTGTACACCCAATATACATCACATATCTCAGTATTCACCGCTCTCAGTGCGGCAGAAACAGTCTTGACAGCCAAAGTATTCATTCAACATGAAAGCACCCAAACAAAAAATCCACACAGCACAACATTTTATCTCCTGATGAATGGACAAATCTTTGTGTTATGTCACCACAGTAGTCTTAGATTGCTCTGACTTTTCTAGACCCTCGAGAAGCAAGTTTTCACCAAATAATTACTGATATAAATACAGTAAATGTTCATACTTCTTATAAAGAACAACTACAGGCACCTCTTCAAACATCTACAGAAGGCCTGTCTATTAAAGTCACTGGTAATTGTTTAGGTCTTTCCCCTAACACCATCCATATGGGGTGGGTGTTAGAATTAGCCCATACATGTTGTGAAATATTTTTTGTAATAAATTCAAGACATGCAAGAAAACCCCATATTAATTCAAAACACCACACTTTTAAAATAGCAAGCAGAGAGAAAATGAGAGCGTATCATAAAAGGAAAAGCATTCTGCTGTAGAATAAGGCCTTCTAAAGGAAAAGGACATTTCTGGTTGGAAGTAGCTAACAAGTCTTTTTTGGGTTTTTTTTGTGGGTTTGAGTTTTTTGTGTTTTTTTTTTTTTTGTTGTGTTTGTTTTTTTTTTAAAGCTATGTAATTGTGAACAAAACAAGAGAAAATTTACTTGGTGATGATCTATGAATCAGCACAAAGGTCTTGACAGTTGCATTGACTGGTGCAAGAGTGCATTGCACTTCAGCCTTTGAACTTGATAGCTAGGCTGCCCCTGTTACTCAAGTCATCAGCTTCTCATCAGCTAGTAAGTTTGCTTCATTCCTTATTTTTTTTTCTAGTCATACAGGTCTAGGCTTGGGGCTTAGGAAAACAAAAGATGCTTCACAGAAGGGAATACTGATGACTTGCAAAACAAACCCATTTTTGGGGTAGTGCATGGGATGTTCCCCTGAGCTGCTTCTGTAGGTCACCTTCAATTTCATTTTTCTGGATCCTTCCCTGACAGGTTTAGCATCAAATGGCTCAGAGCACTCTTGACTCAACATTGCAGCAAACACCAAAAAGAAACAAAAAATAAGTTTATCCAAGTTTGCTTCAAATACTTACACTCCAACCAAGCAGCTTCCACTACTACACCACCTCTACCATACTCTCACCCTTACAGACCATAAATTATCGCTTAGCCTTTATCCCCCTCCTGATAACATTTGCTATGCACTTGTCACTGGTGGAAGGGAGGGAGGGCATGACACACACTGAAAATAAATCGCACCAGTATTGAAATCTCCGATACAGACATCATTATAAATATGTTTAATGAGAATTAATTAGACAATGGGCATACTAAATAAGCAGTCCTTTGCTCAGTTTCTTAAGATGGAGATTAACAGCTTAGTCCTGCATTTCAAGAATTTGATCTATTACCTTTGATAACTGAAAAGCAAAACCAAGCATCTTTAGAATCAGTTTTAAGCAACAAAATTCAAAAGGAAGGCCACCTCTGCTATAGTTAAAATTTGAAGAAAAAAAATACAAACTTGTAGGTGTACCTGATGATGCTGAATATTCTTTATATTACAAGAAAACTCATGGTACAGTTGGAACTTATCAATATCTTTTTCATTTCCACTTTTGGATGACACTTTTGCCAAGGCTGACTGGATACAAATATACCTTTGCTGACATCTGAATAAGAGAAAAATGTTAGTAAGACATTTTCGCTTGAAACTTTTAACAAGTCGTTAGTGCTTGTATTAAATAAAAATGAAGTTTGGAGTCTGCCCAATTACAAGTTATGTTAATTCTAATTACCTGCAGAACTATATTACATATCTTAATGCCAAGACTGACATAACATATACTGACTGGAACATACCAAGAGAAGAAACTCAAGTAGACCTCAAAAAACTGAACATAGCCCTTCTCCTGAAAGGAATGGATACTCAAAAGCCACCATCTGCACTTCAGTTTGGTCAGTTATCGGTTCAACTTCATACAACAAATTTTGGGAAGTTGCAAAAAAGTTACAGTAGTTATATTTTTTATACAAACGCAACACCTCTCTTGAACCTACCCAGCCTCAGAATTAAATTCTTGCTTTGAGCACTTAACACCCATAAATGTTTTCATTATTTTTAGCAGTAACAGGGATCCCAAACAGATAACTTCCTGAATGCTCCTCATGATTATTATACATACAACATAGTTCAGATCAACAGGGTACATTTGTAGAGCACTCTGTATCCAATTAAGGAGCTTTGAGTGGTCAAAAGAATGAAAGGGATAGTCTGGTAGTGACACCACATCCTTTACAAAACAAACCCTTCATTGAAATTATCACATTGCTGTGCTCTAGCCTTTTGATTAAGTCAGCCATTACTCACAATAAACAGCAAACAAGGGTCAACTAAACAGAACTGAGCTGATTCAAACCAAGACTGCATGCTCCTAAGGTGGCAACTGTCCTTTGATAACCCTGTTCTCTATCCCCGATGGTACACAGCAGAGGAAAAAAATAACAAGCAACTATTACTCTGTCACACCGACCCCCAGACATGACAATCTTGAAGTCATCATGTAATGTAAGAAAACTTAAATTCAGCTAACAGTCAAAGGATCAGTAAACTCCTGCTTTAAAAACAATCATATTTGCCTCATTGACTACCAATGCCAAAAATCAACCATCAATGCACACTAGTTACACTGACTGGTGTCAAGCAGTAAACATTGCAGCAACAGCTTAAGCAGATGCACCTGTGAAAAGTTCTAGCTTGAACAAAGTGCAAGAAGAGAAAGCTTTCCCTTATAGGTCACTAACTGCAAGGGAGATGGCTCTGTATGGTGCAGAGCCACAGAGAATTTTTCAGTCTTTGGGAGTCACAGCATCATGCCATGCTCATGGCAGATCTCTCCTCTGGTAACAGCCAGATGGGCAGAAAGGCTAAAGAATATACCTCCAGCACAAGTGAGGGAACGGACCTAAATGAGTATCACAGTAACATTATTTTCACATAATTAAGAAAAGTTAGTTATGTATCTGCACACTAGGAGACTGAATCTTACCACGTAACCCAGAAAGTTTAGAAATAAGAGTCAAACTTACAATTTCCTAATAAAATCCAGTGTATCTTTATCTTTAGCAAAGATGTCAGCTAAAATATGCTGTACTCCAGCCTCTACTTCCTGGATAGTGGCAAGTCCTTAGAGGAAAAAACAGTTAATTATAAAAAAGCTAGTACGAAAAATTACTTTATACAGCTGCACAAGCACTAAGAAAACATATACAAGTCAAAACAAAATTGATGCAAGATATCGGACTGGTTTGCTGGGGTTTTCTAATCCATTAGAATTCTAATCCATTAGAATTTTTTATTAACTAAGCTTCCTTTCCAAGCCATCTGAAACCGTTATATTTTTAATGAGCCTAAAGTGACCAATGCAGTATCATAAGTCAAAACTACATTAAAATGAGAGAAAAATAATATTTTTTTTACATTGATGCTAACATATTTTGACATTTATGATGCAAATGAACTATTTACAATAGTAAAATTGGATATGCAAGTATAATTTTTGAGGTTGTAATAAAATGAGTAATTGCAGCAGAAGTCTACACGTTTTGCTACTGATAGGGAAACTGCCTAACATCTTTGCAGACCATCCTGTCTTTTCTCTGTGCAATAGGTTTGTATCTCCACTGGTTTGTAGCAGGAGTTTGCACAGTGACAATTCTAAGGTCAGGGTACCCTCATCCTCTCCCACGAAACACTGTTTAAACAGTAAAGTTATAAAATGGCTCCACAAACAAAGTATTCTAGAGAGCTGATAACAGAATCATTCAGCTTTCCAACACACCGAACCATCCCTCACTTCAAAAGACTGGAAGAGATGGCACAGTATTCTCCTTAGCACAGTGGTTGAATTAGACCAGAACCAGAAGGTAATGAAATAAAACTGACATCTTGTATTTTAAATCAATATACCTAACCCTGTTTCTAGCAACAGTCAGTAATAAATGCTTCAGAGCAAAAAGCAAGAATCTTAGAGCTGGCAGATGCAGCACATTATTTTTCACTCTGCTGTCTGATGGACTACCAATATCTTGAAAGAGCTTTAAACACCACCATTTTAAAAAAACCGCATAGCTTTAAAAAGTAATATTTGTATTGAATCCAGAACCCTGTTTCTGATTGGGTTATAGAGTTACACACTATTTAAAAAAGGGCAAGATTAATTTTTTTTAAAGAGGAAGCTAAACTTACCTGCCAGAAAGAAAAACAAAAATGTAAGAATAAAAATGTTATTAAATGCCTGCACTGATCAGAAGCTGTGGAATTTGGATCCTTACATCTATGAGTTAGTATTTCTCATGGTAAAATTAAAGTCATGTCAGAATACAAAGCTAAGGGGAATTATAAAACATGCATTATATTGAATATGAATCGAGACACTCAAGTACCAGAAGTGTACATGGCAACATTATTTTAATTCTAGCAGAGAATTTGAGTGAGATAAAACAGGCTAAAAACAGTCAGGATTAAAGAAATAATCCAAAAGTTCCCCTTCAACAAAAGCAGCACTCACATGGGCATTTTACTGTGTCAATTGCACAAATAGGACATGCTTGTGTAATTAGAGAAATACTGGACCATGCATACAACGAAAAGGAAGAACAAAGTTTTCTGGTGAGCCTGCTTCCTTAACTTTCAAATACCTGGCTTTGAAACAAACTACTGGTTTTATTTCATTTATTTTTAGTATAAGTTTAAAAATACTAAGAATTTAAAAGAACGGGATATTAAGATTTGATGAAAGCTTTTCTGTACAGCAAATAGCGCATCCCTTTAAAAAAAATTCACTCTGATCTCGAGCTGTATGTAGGTTGTCAAACTGGCTCCGAAGTTGATAAAAGTGACCCAGTTCATAGACGTATGTAGTTTCTGATGCACCTTTCAAATGAAAACTGTTATATAAACTTAAGCAATATTATTTTTAGCACAAAATTGAAAATAGGCATACTGATTTTCAAAAACTGAAATGTTTACGCTGCAACAAATACCATTTCCTTCTGAACGCACCCTAAATAATTTATTTGAACTTTCACGGTGAAGATTTTCTTTTGGCTCTTTAGAGTCTGCCAGAATAGTCAGATATGTTGTTGCAAAAATACTGCTGTGTGAAGTAACGGCATATGCTAAAATGCAATAATTAAACAATCAGAATATTTGGTAACTGATTTTCAATGCAAAGTTAGGAACATTTTATAAACAGTATTTATATAAAATAAAAGAACAACTGAAGTGGAAAGACTAAGAATCAGCCTCACTAGGGAGGTCCAATACGCTTGTGTTAAAATTCAAAAAGGGAAGAAGAAAAGTACATCTCTATTTTAACACCACACAGAAGGTTGCAGCCATCTTTGTATTTTATTGTCAGAGGTTGCCCCCTACAGATTCACCCACAACTGCATTCACAAAGAAACAATTCTGCAGTCTATATGTGACAATCATATCATTAAAGTTCCTGGTCAAATTTCAGAGATTACAACTTCTCCAACCCCTACTGTCATTCAGTAACAAAAACTCCCCTGCTCGCTCCCAGTCACCAAGGCCAGTTTTTATTAAGACGCACTTTGGTGGGTGACGTTTACTTCAGTACAGAGCATGAGCATAAGCCCCTTGTACAATCAGCATTCAGTAAACAATCCAAGCAAGAGTAGAACCATGGAGAGGTCTCATGTGCAGTGCCATCCCCTGTCTCCTACCAGTAAATACAGATGTCAACTATAACATCTCCAGACTGCTGTCTCTTGTATATCACAATTATTACTATATACAAAACAAAAAAAATAGGAAAGGTTGGAGAGCCATGGCATTAAACGTAAACTCTTACCAGGTGTTGCTAAAAGAATTGTTGAATTTAAAATAGTTGCATAACTTACAGCAACATAAGCACAAGTAATTCCCCTTTCAAAATATTTTCAGACATTTAGGACATTACTACTTATAGAAGCAGAGCACTTACCTTTGGTATTGGGTCTAATGTAAGAAAAGAGATTGAGTTCCATAGGATTCTGCAGCAGGGAGAGAGCAGCAGGTTCTAATCCCAGCTGCTTGGCCCTCTGGGCTTTGGTGCCTTTACTCCCAGTTTTATAAGGTGCAGACTTAAACCAAACAAAAACCACAGTTATTAAAAGGCAAGGAAATATTTCAGTCATGCTATATACTCTGCATTATGCACTATTTAGTTATGCACGATTACATTTAAACTAAAGATGACCTGAGAAAGGCTAGTGTACTGACCACATGGTCTAATTCTTCCAAAGTTCTGCAATTTAACAATGCTGTTAAAAGACATCCGGATAATTTCCCTTCTTTCTTCAACTTCTGTATCATTGCATGTGTCTTCTTCGCAACAGTACTAAAATGCAAGAGATGGTTGACATTAACAGTCACATTCCACAGTGGATTAAAAAGGCTATTGATTGTGACCTTGTTTATTACACTGCTGAAGCTCTCTGAAGCCCCTTAGGATTGTATCTCATGCTAATCCTCAACAAACCAAGTCTGATAATCCAAAAGTTTCTAACTACGTGCTGGTTTTGGCTGGCATAGAGTTAATTTTCTTCATAGTAGCTGGTATGGGGCTATGTTTTGGATTTGTGCTGGAAACAGTGTTGATAACACAGGGATGTTTTAGCTGTCGCTGAGCAGGGCTTGCACAGAGCCAAGGCCTTTTCTGCTCCTCACCCCACCCCACCAGTGAGGAGGCTGTGGG
>JAVKLA010000054.1:4463945-4483860 GCA_034782735.1 Sagittarius serpentarius | reverse complement strand
GCCCGGGCCCGGGCCCTGAGGGGACCAGGAGGGGAGCGGCGGTGGGAAGGCGGCTCGTGTGGTGGTGCCGCCCGGGGCCGGGGCCGGGGCCGGGGCCGGGGCCGGGGCCGGTGGTGGGCAGGGTGGAAACCAGCCCGCGCGCGCAACTGTGGGTGTCTCTCCCTGGGCCTCAGCAGACCTGGATAAGGGCGTTCGGTCAAGCCAGGTCTTCCCCCTCCCCGCCTCGTCGGGCGGATGTCGGTTGCAGGATTGCCCGGGAAGGTCCGTACGCAAGCAGCACTGCACGCCAGGGCCCAACGGGGCCTCGAGGTGCCTCAGGTGCAACGCGATGATGGGCTTTGGTGGTGGTTATCGGGTGCCCTCTTCCCCTCGTGTTGGTGGTTATCGGCTCGCCCCCTCGTGTTGCGCGGGGTGAAGGGGTGAGGGTTGTGGGGCCAGCATCCCCGCATCTGCCGCAGTGCCAAAGGATCAGCCGCCTGTCACTTAGACTAAGGACGAAGAATAGAGATGCAAAATGTCCAGGTTCAGTTCTTCGTTGATGGGACTTTGAAGGGTGTTAGAAACGTTTCCACTGCTTTTGCTAGCCAAAAAAAAACCACTGTAAAGTGGAGTTAGTTATTTTTCACAGGGGTATTGGGAAGCAGAAATCATTGTTGTGTGAAGCTGAGATACTGTACCAAAGGGGACCACAGAAAACATAGAAATAAATACATGCCCTTTTAGCCCGCTGCGTAGATAAGAGCATGTAGATGCAAATACACATAGGATATTTGTGTTCCTTTACCCATACAGACTAGAACTTGAATTATTTTTCCTTATAACTATAAACATTTGCACTTTAGAACTGGAAAAAGTGTCCAAGTGTCAGTTGCCCATCTTAAAGTTTCATATAAAGTTACGCTTCCCTCCCATCTCTGCATCTATTCCTTTTTCATCTATAACTACTAAGTTAATGTGCAGCAAGAATCCTGTGAAGTCCGTCTCATGCGTAAAGTTTAATGGGTGCTGGTTTCTGGAGCCATCACTAGAAGAGTGGAGCAAGTAGGCTGTTACATTAAAGCCGCCTTTTGAGCTTCCATTACCCTAAAAGGTATTCTGCTTTGTATGATAAATATTTGTAACTTGTGGTCATAACTACCAGCCAGCTGTCCTCCAGCCTTGGAACAGAAACATCTTAAATGTAACTAAGGTGTAATAAACTTAAATAATTCATAATTTTTCATCTTGACTTTTTAATAAATGTGTGTTTAATGGTCTGGAATGACTTTAAACACAATAATGTTCAATGCAATGTCTCTCTTTCCGTGAAGTTTACCTGACCTCCATAGCTTTCAGGGGCCTGGAGAGGGACATGCACATACTTGTCTTTATGCATGGGTTTGTATCTCTGGTGCCAAATCTTCAGCTGATATAAACTGTCACAGCTCTGTTGATTTAAATAGGGCCTGTGATTTACACAAGTTGAGGATCTGATTCGCAGACCTCAATAGGACTGTTCACATATTTAAAGGTAATCAAGTGTGTAAGTGTTTGCAGGCTCAGAGCTGATTCACTTGGAATTTTGTCGTAGTAAGAGCTGAGCAAAGGGTAGTTTAGTCTAATGCTAGGGAAATATCCATAGCTAAGACTGAGCTGTTGTAATTTAATCAGCTAATGTCATGCATATGAAATCATGCTAGAACCTCAGACAGTTTTTCAGCTGTACCATTGTCATTTATAATAGGTAAGGTTCTGATTTTTTATATTTCAGATCAGATGCTGCTTTTATGCCAGTGTGAAAACAACCTTTAAATATAGGAACTCGGTGCACTATATAACTAAGGACAAAAGACTGAGACTATAAATAGCTTTAAGGTCATATTTAAATACTTGGTCTGATTATATTTTGTAATACTTACAGTGAAACCTTGTGCAGAATATAAAAATACTGCCTGTGTCATCTGACTCCTTTGATGCACTGCATTAAAATTCCTATGTCTAAGTACGTATCCTGGAGTCAACTTTATTTTTCTTCCATTAATAGTTTGAAATTAGGTCACCATTCTTCTAAGGATGGGCTAAGCCTGTACAACTGTTTTTAAAGAAATTACCTATAAAAAAGATTTTTTTTTCTCATGCTCACCTACAGTGACACCATTCCTTATCTATAATAAGAAATTTTACTGTCCTGGCATATGTATTGTATGCCGGCAGGTTTTTTTAGATTTGTTTATAGTGACCCCTGCTGCAAAAGATTAAGACTGACGTTTCTCTAAACCTTTAAATAGGCATTTACCCAATTATTTCAGAGTTCAGTTCAAAAGAACCAACTCGTTGTAAATTCAAGTAAAGTATATAAAATTTGAAACTCCCTAATTTGGATCAATTTCAGTAAAATTAGTCTAATCATACAAGGCTTTTTTTCCTCTCTTACGTGTGTAGGATTTACTTTCTAATGCAATGCAATACAGTTACAAAATGAAATAGCTTTCATATCCCAGATGTAATGCTTATTCTTTGTGTTATTGTTCTTTGATAAGGGCTAGACTTGACACCAATAAATCATTGTCTGAACTGCTGCATGTTAATGTTTTTAGAGCTCCACTCAGGAAAGCACATGCTTACGTTTATCTCTATTCAGGATAGCAAAACAGTAAAAAAGCAGATTAAAGAATAGGACTAAGTTTAAACACAGATTACCCCTCTGGTTTCAGAAGGACTTAAGTGTCAGCCTATTCCAGTATTGCCCTGAATAGAATGCTTTCTCAAGCTGAGGCTTAAAAAATCTTCAGCAGGAGGTAAGTGTATGTGCTCTTTTACAAGCAAAAGATCCACTTACGCTCCGCACTGGCCAAAAGCTGTGTAACCATAGCTAGCGCAGCACTTAACCTGAACTAATGGCCCCTGCTAACAGAGTGTGTGTGAGCTGCAGCTTTATGCTGGTATGGCTTCCTAGCAGTCTGCAGGCTGGACAAAATAAGCATATACTTGCTTGCAAAAGACACTCCAGGTATAACCATGGTAAAATCTCTCATCTATATATTAGTATAAATGTTATCATACAAATATAGATGCCTGATATGTTTTTTTAAAGCTGTGTTTTAAAAGTATTACTTAGGCTGCAAAGCCAAGCAAAAAGCCAGGTTTAGAGTTCCTTGTGTAATCTTTATACTGCCCTTTATGCAAATACTTACTGATGAATGGAGGCATCCCCTGGAAAACTGTGAGACTAGCATAGTGAAATAACCACAAGGAGGCAGAATTAAAATCTGACGAGCAACCTAAATTGTCCCTTTCCCCCGCAATGAGTCTTTCATGTTGTGTTCTCAGCAGCATTCTCATATGGCTAAGTGCAATTTCCTAAGTCTGATAGAAACGTAAAAGCTACATTGAGTGCAGTTGTCCCATATCCTATATTACCAGTGGGGACTGAATCCTGTATTGTTTCCACGGTGGCCATAGTTCAAAATAAAACCAGTAAAATTTGTCATTTTAATGTAGGATGATGGATTATGGGTCCTAACAGTGGTCAGTGGGAAGAAACTCAGCATAGCTGCACTTCTTTCTGTTTTTCTGGGAGCTGGAAAGTTGATGCCACCTGAAATGTCAGGAAGGGAAGTGAGCCAGTGGGGCAATCTGCTGGGTCTTCCTCTCTTCCCCTTGAGAGCTGGAGGAAATCCAGTCCTTTGCAGTGTTCCCAAAAATTTGCCGTTGGGGGCAGATGCTGGATTACTTATGGTATGAGAGTGCAACCTGGTTCTTGGCCACATTGCAGGAACATGCTGAGGGTCATATGGTCTGTACTCGGGCTTCATGAAGAATGTAATCCATACTCCTGTTTCCTACCTCAGTGCTTTGGCAGCTCATGAGTTAGCTTCTACTGCAGCCATTACTGCTGCTTTGGTGACGGTGTGAGCTGAACCATGAGATGTTCATGTGGTTTGTTATCATCTTGGCAGACTGACGAAAGTTTCCCGACGAGTGCAACTGGGAGGAGAGAATTGGTGTTTTTTAACAGTCTGTTTCTCAACAAAAGGTGACAACATGTAATGACATAAAGGTATATGTATATAGAGGAGGCCAGAAAGACAGGAGAACTCTGCTGGTGCCCTTAGCTTGTCAGACACTGGAAGGCCCCAGTCCAGAAGTAAGATAACTGCATGAACCTAAGCTAATGAGCACTGCTGAGAGGCAGGGTATGTTCGTTTGGGCATGGTGCCACATTAACATGACTCTACATCTTCCATATGGAAGCTAGCTTATGTCTAGGCAGCTACGAGTGTGAGCAGAGCTTGCTTGTATCTGCCTGCGCCTGTGTGCGTGGCCTTCCAGAAAAAAAAGCAGCCGCTTCCCAATTAATTAGCAAAAGTCTTTTGCAAACAATGCAGACATAAGAGCACCTGCCAAAAAAAAAGCCCTGCTTCAAAACCTCCTCAATTTTTTTTTGTCTACAAGGCCTAGAAGAACATGGCCAGTGATGAGTCTACTGTCCGTCTTGCCAATATACTCTCAAAGTGCTTTTGTAATACCCATCTGGTTTTGTTTTCTTCTGTTTCTTCCTGTCTTATATTTATACTGAAAGGTCTCTGAGAAAGAGACCATCTCACTGCCTGTGTCTGTACAAAAATACAGTGTGATGGCATCCTCATCTGTGCCTGTGACTCCTAAACACTGTTGTGCACCCAGCAGTGATATGAGTGATCTGTATTAAGTAACCATTTGATTTGGGACTGATAGAAATGTCAATCAGCAGAAGCAGAGATCTGTCAGGAAATAGTTTGCACTGTATTCCTACTTGCTAGCTGGACAAAGCACAAATATTTTTATTTTGTGTGGTAGTGAGCACCTGTAAATGGAAGCTCCATGTCACTGTTATTTTTGCCACTACTGCAAGCTTATTGCTTTGGTCAGATAGTTAGACCATACCTTTAGCCTGTGCCCTGTCTATCCAGAACACTAATGTGACCGCCACCATTGCAGACTTCGTATGCTCCACAGTCGTTACAGCGTTTATCATGATGCCTTCTCAAAATGAGGGTCCTCTGTGCTCAGATCCTAAGTTCCACTTTGAAGAATAGAGTGCAACCAACTTTCTTAGTCCAACACCTACTGAATCTACTGGCCATTGCTGTGTAATTAATTGCTCTGTACATGTTTACAGCAGCTCTTCTTTGTGTGTGGATGACGCAGGGTGCATGGTCCATATGATGTAGAGTCCCTATGCACATACAGGATGAAATACCTGTCTGTTTGAAGAGCTTCTGAATCGCTTCAGAAAGCACTGGTATTTATTCTCACAGCCTTCTTGTTTCCCTGTTGTGAAGGACGAAAGCAGAGACAAATTACATGCCTTGTGCAAAGGCAGAGAACTGTACCCTGCGTATTCAAAATCCATTGGTATTCCATACAGGATCTGTTAACTGTACAGCTGCAGAAAGGAAGATAGTGTGGCTCTTCTCCCAACTGATCCAGCAACTGTTTTGCAGAATTACTCCTGAAGCTCTGTTATGTGCTAACATGTCCAGTCTATATACATAAGGGAATTGAAAAAGAACTAAGTCTTGGAAGGAAGGTAAGGAATACCAAGGCATGTTTAGACTGAACTGTAGACTATTGTTCCTGGGTTACTGCATGCATCTGTTTCAAAAGAGAAGGTCTCTTCAGAATCAGAAGCAAACGGTAGCTTAGGGATAGCTAGAAGGCAATTCTTCTGTAGCATGGTCAAGACTATATTAAACTTTTTTCTAGGCTGCAACAGCCTTGGAGAACATTGAAAGTTACTCCATTGAACTAGCAAACCCCATTATTCCTTTACTATTATCCATATAAAAGCATCTATCCTCTTTATTTTACCCCATATATATGTATGTTTGCCTATTAGTTCTCTGCATGTGGGATTAGGATGCCTCAGAGGCAAATCAGTCTCCAGTTTCCTCTGCTGACTCTGCAGAAGCACCCAGGTCAGGACCTTCAGTAGCCACGAGGCTGCGTGTCCTGTTACAGAGGGACCAAATCCATCACTTCTGAAAACAGGAGACGATGTTGGCAAGTGGAGGGGCCTCAAAATGTCTCCATTATTTCCGTCTGTTCGAATAGCAGCTTAAGTGCTTACAAATTGATCAGGTGCTTTCAGCAAGCTATGAAAAGGGCTTCGGTCTAGGGAACATTAATCTGAATCTCAGACTCAATTTCCTCCTCTGCTACAGATGTCCTGTGTGACTTTTGATGAGTGACTCTTTCTGTGTTCCTCATTGTTAAAATGGGCTACTGTAACATTTCCTAAAACGGTGTGTGAGGATAAATAATAGCTATGATCTGGTCAGGTATTAGCACATAAAGGGGCTGAGTAACAATCTTAGATTTTGTGGGAAAATTCCTGCCAGAAAAATTTTGACCAGTTCCAATTAGTGCATGGACAGTAACAGTATCCGATGTTTGCCATGTTCCCTGCCTGTCTGTTACTGGCAAGACAGTTTGTACAGGCATACTTAAACAGTTCTAAGCAAGCAATCTGTGGATAATTTTGAAACAAGAAAGTTTGTATATAGTCAAAACAGAGTCATAGTACTAGATATCCACATACAAATTATCATTTAGAGAACTTCTTTATTTCTCAGTCATCATTTCCTCTCTCTTCCCACCTTCAAAAGCAAGCTGGTGCTTTAAAATCCAAAAGAGGGTTTTTATGTGTGTGGCCAAATCCAGACAACTGTAAAGATGAAAATGAGTCACATAAGGGCTTTATCACCTGCCTGAAATTCCACCATCTTCAGCAGAGCTGTAGCTGGAGATGGATTAGCCTGATCCTAGATGAGAGCTGACAAAGATGCAGCTCTTGGCTGCAGGGAGAGACATGTTTTCCCTTTAGATCCAGCCCCTCTGGAACTGATGATTGTCACCAACAGCAACCTCTGGAAGATCCTGCTAGACCATGGCGTGGCCTTCCCCAGGTGAAGTTAGAGCTTGCTTTCTGGTTGTGGTTGTAACGTGTGTCAGTATTTTCACTAGTATGGCAGCCTGCAGTTTTGTTAAAAATACTTCGAAAATGGCTCTGTTAGCAATTCTAGTGACCATTCTTTCAAATAACTACCATCAGTCTTGCAGTCTCAGTCGCAATATCTGTTAAGTTCGAAGTGTGCACAGTATTTTGTAACCAGGCCAACATTTTGGAATTAACATAAACATTCATAATGCCTCATCTTTGCTAAATTTACAGCAATGCTGTTACGTTCAAGAATCCAGCAACCTCAACTTTAATAGTACCAGCAGGCCTAGAAAATGGCCAGTTTGGTTACTTGTATGTGTCTCGGTTATCCTGCAGCGTCGCAGGTCATTCATTCTCTGACAAGAAGTTCCAAAAATTCCAGTGAATGGAGAATGTTGACACATAAAACTTGGTTGCTATTTCTGTAAAATAACTATTACAGTAACTAACTATATATAGCCAGAAGGAATTGCTTCTGTAAATAAAATACCAGTGAACACATTACAAGATTAAAGAGAAAATTTGAGCTTCCATCACAGCTATTTGCCGACTCCCACCCATATACACATGATGACTTTGCAGTCATAGCTCTGCAATGCCATGAGACTTAATTTAGGATATGCGTGGCATATTACACTTCCTCACATTCCTAAATGAAGTGTTCTTCCATTAGCTGCTTAGTTCTCCTTTTAGCTGGCCACTTCACCTTCCATTGGTGAAGAAAAGTACAGTCATTTCACCAAATACACTGCAATGCAATTATTTGTTAGTCTTACTTTGCAGTTAGGATTTATGAATGCATAATAATAGGTGACCATGGGGATTTGGATGTTTTATTTAGACAATATTATTTTGAAACTCCCACTCTTTAAACAAAGTCTCTTTAAAATGGCAGTTATAGGTAGTAAAAGTGAGATAAATTGCTGGAAGATCAGATCAGAAGTGAAATATCTTAATAAAGGTGTGATCAATCTTTGAGAGGGAAGGTGGTATTAAATAGCTTGAATACCATGCTGCTATAGGAAAAGACACTGGTTAAATACCTTTGAAGGTAGATTTACAGTGATCTCTACCATTCAGTGAATGGAAGAATTATTGCCCATAAGCTGTGGGGGTTTTGCTTACTATTGCTGGTAATACTAGAAAGCCTGCTCATCCTTTATACCTTTTATTGGTAGGGATTTAACAAGTGAGAAGTATAGAGGGCACCTACCTAAGGGTTTGAAGGTCCCTTATTTTTTCTTTCCTAGTCTGTCGTTATTTATACGAAGATGGTTTTGCATTTGGACCTTTCGGAAAGAATAGAAGTCTATTCCTATGAAATACCTTTTGCTTATTTGGTCCTTATTGTTGTTTCTATTAATATTATCATAAGATCTGGGAGCTGCTGTGATGGAGCAGGATCCTACCAAGCTGTAGGCAGAAGAAAAGCAGACTGGTATTTTGCATATTTGTAGATGTCACTGTAAAGGAGAGGTTTGAGTCTGAAGCCAAATGGGCAGATGGGCAGGTGTCTCCAGGGAACTCCTAGGCATAAGGGCAGCATAGGAAAAACACTTCTGTACTTAAATTAAAATGTAAGAAAGGAGTTTTGCCCACTTCTGAGAGTCAGTGATCAGAGAAAGGTGTTGACATCTTGTTAGGAAGGAGCCACTGTAGGCACAGCGAGGATGTGCTGCGCAGGAACCTGAAAGTGAAAATCAATAAATGAGAGCAACTAGTGTGTTGTTTTAGACAAAAACCTACACAAATTCTTACAACATTCTCAATGAATAAGAGCAGTGCAGGAATATATCTGTCATAACTAAAAAAGCAGGCTGATGCTCCATTGTATCTTGGACAGGCTATGATTGAAGATTTCACTGCCGAAAAAATCAGCAAGACAAACTCTGAAGATAATGCAGAGTAGAAGATGATGCCTATGTTATTAGACCTGACAGTAGTGTGACAAGAAAGCAGATAACAAGAAAGATTCACTGTAGGAAACAAAAGCATACTAACTTTTTTGTTTTGTCTCTTTGTATTTGAATATATTTGCAACAATTCAACATCAGCTCCTTCAAAAATGCAGATATTTATGTTCTCCACTTATTGTCAAACAAAATGACACCAAGCAAGAACCCATGCTTCAGCAGTGTTGCTTCTGTAACAACAGTAATAAATGCTGTTGAGGGGCAATAACCCAGTGTCACAACAGTCTCCCAGCTGTAAATACGCGATACCAGAGAGTACTCCCGTTACTCCCCCTTTGTATACCTAGATAGATCTCTTCTGCCCAGTTTGAGAAACACTTGTCCATAAAGTGCTTTTGTGGAAAAAACATGAACTGGAAGGCTGAAAGAGATGCAGGTCCCAGTGCTTGACCCATTAAAGGAGGTACTGAGTGAGTTTTCTGTAGAGTTTGGAAGGGCCCTCCATAGAATTAAATAAGTTTTGGTTTGCCCTCCTAAGAGAGATTTCAGAAGCTGTCTTGTAAAGCAGAAGGATACGGGCAGATATGTTGAACAGCTGTTTGAAGGACAAATCTAGAAAACATTCCTGTCCAGGACAATTCCCAGGAACATGTTTAATCATGCCGTGTAAATCAATCCTGTACTTCCCATCTGTGAGGATGGAGCATTTGTGCTTTTCCACTGCAGTAATTGCACCCTTCCAGTGCGGTAACTCACTGCCGCTTAGTCTCCGCTATCTTCAGCTGGAGCTCCCTGAAGTCACTGACGTCAAATAGAGAACCAGTTCAGAAAACTGTACATGCACAACGTGTCCCTTTTTATTCTGAAGCACTTTGCGGAAGTTACAGATGTCTTTTCAACCTGAACATATGCTTTGCTACATAGCTTCATGGCTTCAGAACAGCTATGGTACGACTACAGGCTGTCTCCTGAGGTAAATAAGCACCCACCTGCTAAGCTAGAAAAAAAATCCCTATAAAGGTTATTTCAGACAGCTTGCAGTAAATACATTATCATCCACTTCATGCAATCCACTAATAACCAAGAAAGAGAAGAAAACCATTCACATTTTATATTCCACATGGTGATGCACTGTCCGTATGGAAAAAGGTGAGTGGCAACATGTCACAGCTTGCCAACTTCAAATACATTTCTGAATGCTGTCTCTCATCAGTAGTCTTGTATTTCCAAAGCAAGGAGTATTAAGTTTCAGTGAAAGACTTGAACTGTTCTATTAATGACCTAATGGATGAAGTAGGACTCAGTGTTTTTTACACAAACAATCCCAGACTTGAAATATTTGAACTCCCTCTCATTTCTGCTTGTCTGTTTTCCTGATAGATATTCATGTGGATCCAATTGCTGAATAAATTTCTGAATCAGCAGAAGACATCTGAACTCTTTCCAAAAATACAAAACAGAGGTCATTAAAATTAGGTATTTGAATTCATTATATCTCAGTACAGTGCCATAGCTTTAAAAGGTGCCAAGTACAATGGGAGCTTTGCCTCATGATTTTGTCATCATTCCTGGACGTCAGAACTTGAATATTTAGATATCTTGGTGCATTTGAAATTGTTAGTTTCTGTCCTTTTAGAGTGAGAAAAAAAAGAAACCTAGACAAATTTTTCTTGAGGAAAATGTCTCATTTAAAACTCATAACTTTGAAACAAGTACACTAATTTTTCCAGGCTTGGTATTTCTTAGATCATAACAAAATTAAAAAAACCACCCCAAAACAAACTATGTGTGGTGTTTCTGTCTTCTGCTATTATTGAAATATTCAGGCATAAAATACGCTACTGAAACATCTGAAAAAGGTTATGTTATTAATCCACATATAACTTAGAAATGTTTGGAATGATATTATTCGAACTTTTATATAAAAAAATTAGGCAAAACTAGAAATGTTTCAGTCCAAACAAAGTATTTCATAAAGTTAGAAATATATCAGCACAGACTTGGAAAAATGTACTAGAATTGTAGATTAAATTCTACTTTGATTATATTGGATGATAGCTGTTTCTGTGATAATAAATACTGACTAATTATAAAACCATATTACAGTTTTTAACCTGATTGCTATCCCCCATTTCCTTCCTCTCTCCCTTATGACTCCTTAGTGCAGATTGCAGCTTTCTGTATTTTGGGGCAGGTGAAAGCTACTTCCATAGGTTAGAGGAAGAGGTACATAAAGGAACTGCCCTTTAATTTATAAATATGTGTTTATCCTAATAAATAAAGTGCCAACATTTGTCTCCAGGCTAAATCTAGTGTAAAAAATTCAAATACATACTGGAGCATAAGAGCACAAAACAGAAATCTCATTACTGTGAAAGGGATACAAAGATGTTAATGTCACTATAAACAAAGAGATTCAAACAAATAAATGAGGGAAAACAAAACTGAAGCAATGGCGTACCACATGATGGGAATAAATATATACTTTTAATTATTTATTTTATGAAGAATGAAATGGTGTGGGGACTGTGGTGCCTACAAGAATACTAGAGTAATTCAAAAGCAGAAACCTTAGTATTTTCTCTAGGCTACTTTTTTAAGCATCACATCTAGACCTCTAGATGCAGTGAATTTCTTCCACTTCCCCTAAGGAGGGGTGAAGGATACTGGATTCCTCAGACGCAGACAGAATGTTAAAACCATGGATACCGAGGATCTCCCAAGGGACTCCTTCAGTTATATTAATATTAGAGATGGGAAACATTTTTCATGAATAGTACTTCAGGAAAATGACATGCCTTTACAGTTATGACACACATTTTCATCAAATTATTTTGACAGTTATGGTCAGAAGAAAAAAAATAAATACACAATGTTTTATTAATATTTAATCTTTTTTTTTTTCAAAGAAACACTGTAAATAATCTAATTTAAATGTTTTAATTAACATTCAGACTGCCTGGAAAAAAATCATTCTTATAACTTGTCCTGTCTTGGATTTGTTAAGAGTCAACAGCGCTACATTTGATTCCTTTGGATCAGTTACCTATTTGACTTTACAAGAGCAGCATTAGGGCAAGTTTCCCCCTATTGGTTCATTTAAATTCTGATAACAAGAAGTAACTGACATAATTGTATGAGATTTAGATGAAGGCAGTCAACTCGCACACATTTCTTTTGGTCTGCTTTCCTTAAAAAAAAAAACCCAAACCAACCTTTTTTCATATGAAAACTTTAAATTCCATGATGGATTATTTTCAGTTGAGAGCTAGATTCGTTTCAGATACTGAACATTTGTAGTCTATGGTATTTCTTTTTTCTTTTTGCCTCCAAATGCTTGATATGCCCAAAAGTAGAAATATTTAAGGTAGAGAGCAAAAGGATGTCTTGTAGAAGTTATCTACTAAACATGGAGAAATTTAGACTTATTTTTGAATGTATTTAAATTAAATTAAAATAAAAAAAACCCCACCAAACCCCTGTTGTTTTCTTTGATTTTCATAAGGAAGAAAACCTGTTTTCTAGTTAGATCAAATACAGTTTTTCTTTGCCTTTATAGAATAGCTATCATATCCTAAAATGAAAGTATGAAAGTCAAGAGGGTGTTTTAAGGATAGACAAGTCAAAGTTTTGTAGATAGCTATGACGTTACACAAGTATAATTACTAATTAAGTAGCACTAACTCAGACGTGTAGTGCTTTGCTCGGGCTCAGAAGTTCCCTATTACCTGTATGTAATGGGAATGGATTGTGCCCTGTCTTGCTGCAAGTCCTCTGCTTTGCGGGATCACATCTTTTGCTTTCTGCCTCTCTTGTGCTGTGTTAGAAGGAACTGGAATTACACTGAAGGAAGAAATTCTTTGCATTATTGAGGGCTTCTACAAGCCAGTACAGAAAAGACTGAGGAAAAGAGGTGAAGCTTTTAGCTGGACAGATAGCGAGGTGACTATGTTTTGAGCGTGTAAATGCAGAAGAAAAATGGAGTATGACAAACTTAGAACCATACCCACGAATGCAAAAAGGAGAAAGAAAAGTAAATTAAAATGTGGAGGAGTAATTGTGACCTGGTAATCCTTTGTGTCTTTATTCTGTCTGTGAACAAGTCATGAGAAGTTTAGTGGTCAACTGTTTCCTATTCTGCGTTTGCCAATAGAGGCCCATTAGGCACCAGCATGTGGGAAAAGGCGTCTCAGTCCATACCTCAAAGTTTTCTCCCAGCGTTGACTCCTTTTCTCCCCTTACGAGAAGTATGTTAGAGCAAAAACCGTTGCTGGACTGCCTGTGTCTTAAAAAACTTGAAACTGCCACCTACACTAGGAACTGAAGCTTGGCTTTAGCATCTTTAAAGACATAAATATTATGTACTTGTGTTGCTAGGTACTACATTTCAGTTCTCCAAAGACATGTGCAGGAATAAGTCTATTGAAGAGCCCTGAATCCTGATGTTTCAGATTGTATAGTGCTATGCACGTACATATAGGCCTTTTTAGGCTTTGGCCATCATCGTAACCGGTTAATGAAGCCAGGCAGAAAACACAACTCAGCGTGTCTTACATGTCCTGAGTGGCAATACTGCAAATACTGTAAATCATTACATCACTTCTTTATTCTGCCTTAGTTTCTCAGTTTTAAAAGGTTTGAGTTCTTGAACACTACAGTGAAAAAAGGCTGGAGGAAGGCTGTGGGAATTATGAGATATAGGTTTTATTAATGACTGTTAATGACTTCATATGTGATTTTAAGCAGGTGATTAGGACTAAATTCTCAAAATTGTCCGCTTAACTTGAGATACCTAAAATATCCCTAGTCAGATATTTTACAATGAAAGCACTCAAAATTCAGAGGCACTTCCAAAATGTAGCCCTTTAATCATTCTCTTTCTCACTCTTCTGCTTGGTAAAGTGGTGATAATACCTACTTTTGAAAAGCCTGTTCTTTTTACATTTAATTGATGCTACTGAAGTGATGCATAATTTAAAATAACCCCCAAAAATTAGCAGAAGCTGGTAATGATAGTTAAACCTTGGGCACACTTATTAGTCCACTGCAGCTTATCAACTGTGAAATGAGATTGCCTTGGAGTGTCACACGTAATAGTGACAGATGCTCCAAACCCTGTGCAGGGTTCCGGGTAAGATGGCAGGATGAAGCCTAGCAATGCTTCAGTAAAGCACATACACCCTGCTACTGTTCTCAGAAACCTTACTACAGCCAGCGATGGCTACGCATGCAAATATCAAGTTGCCCTGACTCAGAGCTTCCCTTATTTTTTAAACTTCTTCTGGTGTACTCACACTACATAGTTCAGCAGAGCAGCAGGTCTTTCTAGCCTGTTCTTCTGGGGAGAATATGCTGTACCCTGCCATGTGTTGTATGGCTTGTACTCCTGTAGTGTGTGAGGAAGTGGAGAGTCAATTCCCTTTCCTGGAGGCAAACACACTCAGATCCCCTTAGTGAGTTTCTTTTGGGGAAGTCCACCTCACATGGGGAACAGTTGCCAGCCACAACAATACTGTGGTACTCTAGGGAGAGAAAAAAAAAGAGCAAAAGCCAACAGGAGTATGGATGAATGACAACTGATCCCAAAATGCACTGGGTGTCCAGCCTCGGGGCTGTGATAACCCAAGGACCAGCTTTCCCGTGATGAAAGGAATTGCATTTAGCACTAGGCTACGCTTGCTCCGTGCCTGAAATTGCTTAGCTGGTAGAGAAGAAAGGAATGAAAAGGACCTGTCCTTTTCCCTACTTAGTCTGCATGGTTGGTTTGGGTTTGGGTTTTTTTTGGATACGATACAAAATCATTCATTCAAGCAGCATACATACTAGGGTGTTTGTTTTTTTTGTTTTGGTTTGTTTTTGTTTTGTTGTTGTTTTTTTTTTTTTTTTTCCTGTGTGCTGCTTAAGAAAGCAACAGTCTGGAAAGGCAAGACTGAAGTTCATGTCCTGTCATCTTCTGGTCCTGATGCAGAGAGTAAGCTGTACCTTTAGAAAAACACTTCTTCCAAGGCTCATCCTGTGTGTGTGAAGAGGCTGTTCTGGAGCAGGGGATTCTCTCTTGCAGCCTGATCCATTTCAGAATGGTCTCCTTGTCACTCTGTCCCAAAATTACTTGCAGCAAGGACAATCTAATCGTTGAGTTTGAGTATCAACAGACTCCTATTTATAGTCCTGAGCAATGCCAGTTAACTGCAAGTTTCCCTGCCCAAGAAACCTGTTGTAAATTCTCAGGATGAGGGCTGATAAACCAAGAACAGATCAGATCTGGGTTTTACCCTTCACAAGTTTCTTCAGCAGCTCCATGTCTAGAATAGCAACAATCCTGCAAATGGCAAACTCACAGTGAATGCTGCCAGCAAGAAAAGCTACATCTGTGAAGGCTGAGAGCGTACAGGTACTAGACCAAGTGGAAGCCTATTTATATCGTTGGGGTACATTTCCAGTATAGAAATACTGCTGTATTTTACCTGAGAGATGTACAGTGCTGAAGTTTTTTATATCAGTATAATAAAACTACCATCTACAAGCAAGAAAATGGTAAAAAAATACCCCAATAGTGAGAGTCCCTGGCACAGCTGTGTTTGTCTGGGATCATACTGCTCTACAGCCCTGCCTAACTGAGCCAGAAATCTCTAGCCTAGATGTGACCTAAGCATATGTTCTGCAACTGGTGGTATGTTTTTGTAGCACATGCAGATATGCTTAAGCTGGCTGTGATCTCTCTAGCTCAGATAAAGACTGCTAGGAAGGTATGATATCATGGGTTTCAGTCTTGACCAGCAAACCAGGTGCACACCTGAAATCAGGCTGGCTGGTAGATGCTGCACTGAAGTCACCGTGTTCCTGTCTGCCAGAACCAGGTACCTTGAAGCTGCAAATCCTGCAGTCCCACATCAGTTGCAATGCAGATGTATTCCGAGAGGTTTATTCCCAATGAAAGCTAACATTTGAGGTAGCGTTTAGTATGTTCTTTTAAAAGAGGCTGGAAAGATTACCGAAAGTATAATTAAAGTAGAGGGAGTTGGAAAGCTAATTAATTACACATTGATAAGATCTCTTTTGCTGAGACATTTCACAGGGAACATTAGGACTGCCTTAAGTAACTTCCCCAGGTACACGCTTTGCGAGTGAAGAATAAATTAGTATGAAATTGGCTGAACACAGGGGAAATTTTGGAATGGAGTTGGAGGTTGGACAAAACTCAATGACACTGGTCTTTTTCTTCATCTTTAGAAAAGATGAATTAGCTATTGGTATAGCCTAAAGATCGTTTGTAGCATGACAGGAGAGGAAATGCTCTTGAAGATGCTTTTTTCATAACTGTGTCCCCAAAATTAGATATCTAAATAATAATTTGAATTTCAAAGGTAGTCAGCATTTGGCAGCAATCTTTGATTTCTTGCCAGGAAGGGACTGATCTCACTAACACTCAACTATTGCACTTGTATAAGCATATCCATTAAGTTCAAAGGAATTCTGTGGATGTATTCATACTAGTGAACATCCTTACATACATGATGCTTGGAATATGTTCATGTCCAGTGTGGATTCAGAGCCAAGGTTCCTCAAATTTCACAAGGTTTATAACTTGGGTTCTGGCTTTTATTTCATTTTTGACATAAAGATGTTTCTGAAAATCTGCCCTGCATGCAAGCCTGATTTTCTTCCTTGTGCATGTGTTTAGTATAACTTCAAGAAATTATGCTCCTTTTAAAAATAAAACAACACAAAATCTCCTCTCATTCTTTCATACTGCTGTACTTGGAAAATCCTGAAAATTTGCTGACATTTCTCCAAGGCTTAAGCAGTTCTTCAGGAAAGCACTAGAAACTGATATAAGCATTAGTTTTATAAAGACTCAGCCAGATATATTCCCCTGCCACTGGGACTATAAAAAAAAAGAAAATCCTCTTGACAAATCCAGTCAAACTATCTATCAGCCTTGAGCAAGCACACCTCAAAAGCAGACGCAATTGTGGCTGCAATAATTGCATAAAGCCTATTGCGAGTCCTGGACGGACTTTACACACTCCCTCCACCAGATAGTGCTGTTTCTCCACAGAGCTATTGAGGATTCACGGGCCAGGGAAAGGTCAGGGGCTGACTGGCGGTAACATTCGACTGCCTGCAACTTGCTCCTCCCTCCCTGCCACTGCCACTGCCACTGCCACTGCCACTGCCACTCTAAGTGAAACAGGAGAGGCGCAGCCCGAGAGCAATTTGCAGGAGCAAAACCATGTCTTGGAAGGCTGCTGTGTGCTGGTGTTGCCATCGTTGCTATCTGTTACCAGTTTGATGTGGTCTCTTTCCTGAAGTGAGAAGGCAAATAGAAGCTGATGGATATAGGCTGCGCTTTTATGATCCCTCAGGGGTCTTTTCCTTACAGCTTTACAGGACACCCCAACTATGCAGTGGTCTGTCAAGTAATCGGTTGGACTGAGGCAACACCAATGAAAAATCAAAACACCAATGTCCAGACGCTCCTGCAGGTGAGCAGCGTACGCCGGGAGCAGTCCAGACACAAAGCTACGTGCAGTTCAGTCTCAGAATGCCAAGCAGCGGGATTTCTACCTGCAAAAGTTACTTCTGGGGAGTAGACAGATCTCCTTAACCCATCCTGAGTCTGCGTACCCTGTAGGTCCTCTGTGTCCTTTAAAAAAAAACACAGCTGGGAAGAATACCTAAAACATAACTAAACTACAGGGCATGGTTTACTACTCTGCTGTACCCTGTGTAACAACTACAGAAATGCATCGAGAGTGCTTCTTATTACCCTTCTGCCGGAGAAATATTGCATGTGCTGTATCTTCCTCTCCTGACTTCCCTGTGAGAAATGGGAGAAATAGCGTTTGCTCTTTAACTCTTAAAGAACCAAATCCTTCCAAATGCACAGCAAGAGAACAGAAAAAAAATTCAAGCAAACAAATATTTAAAAACCTCTCAAGTAGAAGATGATACTTACAGTTGGAATGTTCTTTGCTGCCTGTTACTTAAGAGTTTTTGAAACAATTGAACCAATTTTTCACATTAACTTTGCAGGAAGAGTTGTAATGTTGTTCAATGTACCTGAGTTACTGGATTTTAAGAATATTGTTCCAGGGTCTTTTGGTAAGTTAAAAACTGCTTAGTGTCAAAAGTTCAGTCTAGACATAAACATGCTTTCCCAAAGTATAATTTAAAAAATAAAATATAAAAATAAATGAAAACTATGCAAGGCATGTGTATTTTCCTAAGCAGTATAAGGCTGGAGCTGTCTGATCCTAAGTGAGCTTGTAAACCCTTATTCATGCAGGCATCTTCTTAGAAAAAAAATGATTTGTGAAACCAAACCTTAGCTTACTTCAGCGCATGGAAAAGTGCAGATGGCTTAAATTAGTTATCAGAGCCTAGCTATGTATGCAGCATATTGTATACGTAATTAGCCAAATATAAGGTTTATTTACAGTATTTGTATGCTGTGTTAATATCGTCTGTATTTATTCAGACTTTCGTAATATGCATGTGTGATCTCACAGAGATGTTAGGTCATTAAACTCACCACGGAGACTGTGTTTACTTAACTCTTACCCTGGGCATTCAGAATACACGTAGTTGCAGGTCTTGTAAAAATAAACAGAAAAAAATTAAACAGAGTATCAGTTTGGCTTTTATGTTTTCCAGTATCTAAGGTAATGGAGCATATTGTTTACATTGCCATTGCTGAGAAACAACACGAACACCTCCAGAGGAAAGATCTAATTACAGTGTTCTTTCTGACACACTAAATGTAAGATCATATAGCTTAACATGTAGCACTATAGGTGCTAGGTTGTGAATGGGAGTGGGAGGAAAGGAGTAGGGGATTCTTGTATTTCTGGTGGGGCCTGCGAGTACGGTCCTTTACAGAAATAACGTGGTAGATGTATCATGGCTGTTGTGAGCCTGGGAAAGGATGAATTGTGAAGGAAGACATTTCCCGTAATTGGCTTCATATCACAGCTTTGTATCAAACGATTCTGCTTGGGGATTGTCAAGATGATAATGAACATGGAGATTTTACTATACTTCTATTTTAACTAGTAGATTAAGTGGCAACAGGCACCAAGAAGTCTTTCTTCCATCAATGTGAATGCTCTCATGACCCTTAGGCTTCATTAGTACCGTGTCTTCTACCTGGAAACTACTCTGGAAGCACAGATACCGGAGCTATTTCATCAGCTCCAAGTATAACACCTGCCTCCTGAGCCATTACCTGTAGAAATCCACAATTATCTGTTCATTGCTCTCCAGTCAGGAATATTAGGTCCAGATCAAGGACTGGGTGCTCATCTTTCATGTCCTTACTCGACAGGATCCAGGCAAGCGAGTTTCTTCTTTTAACATTTCCTGAATCTTCGAAGCACCCCAGCTGCCCTCCTTGGGTGCCAGCGCTGGCCCTCAGTTTCTCTTGTGATGCTACAGTGAATTCAAATCCCGTCAAAGGGCAAAGTCCATCCCTTTTCCGGTGACTTTCTCACAAAAGACTGGCAAAATCGGTAACTAAAAATAAATAAGGCAGTAATAATTTTCACCAAAGGAAACCATCCAGGTCCTGAGTACGCTGGTTCTGAGGAGGAGAAAGCCAGGCAGCACATAGTTTCCCAGTTATTTAACACAGTATTTGGTACCACGGTGATGACAGTGACTGAAATCTTGCATGACGTGTAGATAGCGTTCAATAACATAGTAAGTACACCCTTCTACCCTTTCAGAAGATTTTTTTTTTTTTTCCTCCCTTTTCAGTACCCTCGCAGGGCAGTGGCGACTGACCCCCCCCCGCCCGGCCGCCGCCCCCCCCCCCCTCGCTCAGCGCCCGCGCCAAGCCAGGGGCAGCGGGGAGGCGCCGGGCGCTGAGGTGGGGCAGGCACGGGCCGGCTCTGCCGGGCCAGGTGAGCCGCCGCAAACAAAGGGGCTGCCAGCGACCCACCGCCGCGGGGGGAGACAGGCGTTCAGGAGGCCTCTTCTGCCGGGCCGGGCCGGGCCGGGCCGGCACCCACCGGCAACGCGTCCCGGCCGGGGGACG
>JAVKLA010000054.1:4444041-4462926 GCA_034782735.1 Sagittarius serpentarius | reverse complement strand
CGTCTGCGCGGGGGTCGCTCCGCTGAGTCCTTGGCCTTGGCGGCGGCGGCGGCGGCGGAGCAGGAGGAGGCGACACAGGACGGGCGGCTCCGGGCTCCGGCGCGGATGGAAGGTCCCCGGGTGGATGTTTGCTGAGCGGAGGCTGTGCAGTAGGCAGGGCTGGTGGGTCGGCCGGTGTTTCTGATTTGCGTGTGTGTGTGTGTGTGTATATGCGTGTGTGTGTATTGTTGTGCGGCGCACGGACAGGACTGGCGTGTGCAGGAGCCTGGGATCGCGGCTCTGCCTCCTCTGCAAAGACTGATCCAGGATTATGGTCTAGGTGAAGGGAGAAGGCTCTTGCTTACCCCAAGGATTGATTATGCTCGGGTTTTGATTGCATTCGGGGGTTTCTGCAGCCGTGAACGCCTGCCCCTCCCCGGCGGCTCCCCCCCCCCCTTGTTTTCCGTTAGAAACACGGGCAAGAAAATAAATGTATTCACTGGGTGTCGCAAGAGCAAAGGCTAAGTAATCAAAGGTAACAGCAGTAGCAAGGCAAAGAGACCCGCACTGTATCCTGCTCCCCCACTCCCAGACCTGCCCTCCTATTTATTGGCGAGACCTCCCTCCCTCCCTCCTTCCCCTCCCTCCCTCCCTCTCCCTCGGTGCGAGTGCGTCGTGCGAGTGTTTAATCCCGGGAAAAGTGCAGCCGTCCAGCCATGGTGGTTTTCAATGGCTTGCTGAAAATCAAGATCTGCGAGGCGGTGAATCTGAAACCCACGGCGTGGTCGCTGAGGCATGCGGTGGGTCCCAGGCCGCAGACCTTTTTGCTGGACCCTTACATAGCCCTCAATGTGGACGACTCCAGGATCGGGCAGACCTCAACCAAGCAAAAGACCAACAGTCCTGCTTGGAACGATGAGTTTGTCACCGACGTTTGTAATGGCAGGAAGATAGAGATGGCTGTTTTCCACGATGCCCCCATCGGGTACGACGATTTTGTGGCTAACTGCACTATACAGTTTGAGGACTTGCTGCAGAACGGGAGCCGCCACTTCGAGGACTGGGTGAGTGTTCGCGCTGTAGATACATACATGTACATATGATTTTCAGTGGCATGGCTCTGGATGCAACATCTGTCTTGCAGAGCTAGATTTCCAAGGGCATGTAATGGCTCTGAAGGCTTTTCATTATTTCCATGCTTTGTTATAGTGAGATAGTCATGGTTACTGTATATCTAACGCATGTGGTCTACAGGCAAGGGAGGAAAGAAAAATATGCTGAATCTAAGTAAGAGATGTATAATTACCACTTCAGTTTCTGAAATTACATTACAAAAATACAAGTCTAGTTATCTTACTGTGTTTGAAAAACCCCAACCAAGTGCCTCCATACAGAACATTACCACAAAACCCAGATCCAGCACTTAGACCGAGTTCATCATTTCAGTGTGAATGCTCTTGGTCAGCCTGGTAATGACAAGCCTTAAAAATCCAGACCTGACCTCTGATACAAGACACTTTGGGGTCTTCATGTCACTTGAAATCTCACTGCATCAACACTGATGCTCCTCCTTCCTTCCCCCAGATGATCTACGCCTTTACGTGTAGAGCTAATGCAATGCTTCTTCACATGCTTAAAGCTGATAAAAGGGTCCTGGTGGATTTTGGCCCCAACCAGACAAATTCTGTTGCCTGTATACACAACGTGTCTAACAGCTTCTACAGCATCTTAAAGACCCAGAGGCTAACATGCCTCAGTGGGAGCACAAAAAAGCTGGAAAATCCTTGGTCTGACATTCTCAGGTACCGTGATTTAACACAGAAAAATCAAACAAACAGAAAAAGAAACACCAAAGACGTGAATATGCACATTTGACATTTCTGCAGTTAAACAGTTAAATGGTATATCCTTTAGATAAGATGTATAATAAAACAATAGTAGCTGTCTTCTCATTTTAAATGTGCCCTGCTTGACCAGCCATCTGAAATGTGTATGCTCATCTTTTTGTCTATTTATTCGTTATGGTCAAGGATACTAGTCAGGGCAATATTTCTTTGGCAAACAGACAAAAAACCCAGGACCAAAGTAAAAATAGCAAGAGTTAATAGCTCTGAGTTTCATGTATTCTTTGGAGCTTCTTTACTTAATGCAGTGGTATAAAGAGATGTCAGAATGATGGAAAGGCGTGAAAGAATTAGGCTCTATTTATGCTGTTTAGGAACTGAATAACTTTACTGTTAAAACTTTTATGTTTACAACTTAAAAATATTTTTCACTGCTGCTACCTATGTTACACTGTAATAATTGGGATCTAGATTATTCTGATGCTGTACAAAAGCTACACATTAGTAAGCTCAGATGGTAAAACTGGGTGATAGGCAGAGGAAAAATAGCCAAATTGGGAAAAGACAAATGCAGCAGTATTGCAGATGTCTTTTACCTGGATTGAATGATAATCAAGTTGTGGCTCTCCTGAAATCAAGAGGAGTTTCGTCTTTGAGATCAGTGGGATGAGGATGTTATCACAGGTTTTTGGTGCAAGAATAACAATGTTGTACGGGTTTTTTTGGTGTATGGTACATGTTGTGAGTTTGTTGCCAAATTTGGAAGGACCTTGCAGGTTGCAGATGCCAAGTTTGAGTTTTGGTGGGGCTGGTGTGCTGGGGTATGTTCTGGCTCTCATTTTTAAGGTGAACTCAAACATCTGAACACGTTCCCTAGATAAATAGTGGAATTTAACAGATTGAGGACCATTGTAAACATGATCTGGGAGGAACTACATAGCTGAATCAGATAAGTGCTGTGTTTTATTACACCAGGATTCATTGCTGTCCAGCATTCACTGGGTGGGAGGAGATGAGGGAGTGACTACGCTTGTTGTCTGTTGATGTGACAGAATTGAGGACATGGCAGTGGATCATAACTGGTCAGCTCAATATAATGCAGCTTCTGAAGCATCACTTACCTTGTTCTGTGCTGTAAATCCTCAGAGTTTGGATTGTGTTTGTGCAGTACATATAATACACAGCGTACACCGCCCTCCCTGTATCACAGAATTGGTGCGGAGGCAAGTATCTATAGAATTGTGTTTTACCCTTTCCAAAACTTTTCCATTTACTGAACGTGTTACTGTAATTGTAATACCGAGTGTGTTTATTGGATTGTTAATAGGGACCTTCAGAGAACTGGCTCTTACAAAATCGCACTGGATTTTTTGGTCTGATTTCACTGAGTTAAATAAGGCCTGTGGCCATGACATCCCTGTAGAGCCCATAGTGAAGTAAATATATTTATTGGTATCTTCATCAGTGTCTGGAGTCTATATTATAACCTGAAAAAGAGAAGTCATCTATGAAATGAAAGGGTTTCACAGTACAAGGAAAATGCATGTGGCCTAAACCAAGGTTAGACTAAGATCTGCTGGTATGATACAGTCAGTTTCTTCTGTTTATTAAGAGGACTAATTCCTTCATTTCACTCTTGACATTTAAGGCAGGTATTTTTGTAGTACTCTTTCCCAGCTTTATAACAAGCAAATTAAAAGCAGCAATCGCAGGAACCCCTTCCCCCTTACTGCTTGAAATATCAGATAAATGCAGCCTAAGAAACACTCTTGGAGACCATAAAGTCATCTTATGCCATTCTGAGGGTTTCCCTTTAAGCAGTCCTGAAAGCTTGAACTGGGTACCCCATACTTGTTGAGTGTGTTCAGTGAAATTGCACTGCTGCACCTCTTTACCTTCAGAATGATGCAACAGTTCTTGCAGGACTGGACTGTCGCTATCTAAATAGGTTTGAGAAAATGCTCATGTGCTCGGAACAGCTCTTGTCAATATGTTAATAGCTTTAATGCTTTCGATCTCATATAATACTGCATGTATTTTTGTAAGGAAATTTCAATATTTATAATATCTGCACTAGGGTCAAGGTTATGTTACTTATCCTGTAATATATTTCTAGGTTCTTGTCAGAAGTCCAAAATACAAAAAAGACTTGCAAAGAAATAATGTTTTGTTTTTTTCCCCTAAAAAGAAACTGTTTCTCTCTTTAGCCAGCTCACTACTTTGATTTGTTTTTGCCATTGTGCAAATCCTTGTATTTTTTATTAAGCGATGAGTTTTTTACGAAAATACTGGGTATTTTTCTCACTGTTAAGCCTGTGCTATATACTGATGCCATGGTTACAGTGGAAACACTGATGATAAACAAGTACAAAGCTTGAAATCATGATAGCGTCTATTGTATTAGAACAAGTCAGATAAATATGCAAAATCCTGGTTCCTTTTATCTACAGAGTATTCAGCAGTTGTAAAAATTATTTTTAACCTTATGATATGGATACTCCCGGAATATATATATGTATTAAAAAAAAAAAAAAAAAAATCAAAGTTGTGGCCTAAAACAGTGGTTCAGATTTTACTGGATGGAAGCTTTTAAACAAAATATATACCTTTTATTTCCTTTTTTTTAAACAATATAAAATATTTGTTTGGCTTTCTAAAAAAGGTATAGTGACAATTAAAAAGATGGCTGCTTTTCCAGTGGTGCATCAATACAGACATAACACGGTGAAAGTGTCCGTTTTGCAGATTTTTTTAGTCATGGCTACACTGCAGTTTTAAAGAGAGCTTTGGGTTTATGACATTACAGGCTGTTCTGTAAGGGCATAAAATGTTACACAGAATGGCATAGAGTATTCAAGAGGATGTTGGTGGACTTACACTTTGAAAAATACGAAATACAGAACAATAAACAACGTGCAAATTCCGATTGAAGAACTAATAACATGAAAGCTATGGCTATATTTTTTTTTTGAGTTAGGTACTTCAGGTAATAATAAAGTATGCCTTTATCTAGCTTTCTTACATGTGGCATATGTAAACGTTGCACTTGAGTTGGTAATGCAGCTACATTTTAATCAGTAGAATTGAGATCAGGAAGGAAAATTCCGTTGATATTTAGCCTTGTGGTTACACTCCTGTGAATTAGCACAATCAATGTTTATGTGTTTGGATGATTGGTAGTCTGGGTTCTGAGTTCAAGTCCACTTTCCAGAGTTGACGATAGATGAAATCAGTGTGATTGGGCCTATGCCAAAGACTCCATCTAAGGGTCCTAGCCATTAGCCCGACTGTACACGAGAAAACCTATTGAGTTGTCCTAAGAAATCCCTTTGCAGGCTGAGTAGCAGGACTCACTAAATCAGTCAAGACATCACAACGTTTAGCAAGAAAAACCTCTATTTCCACTGAAAATATTTTACAGCTATATTTAGGTTAATGAAACAAGTTTAATTTTCTGCTGTCTTAAAAAATCCCTAACACTGTCAGGAAAAAAATAAAACACAGATTTCAGTGCTTTTCTTTGCTAGTCCTGAATATCTTCCGTACTATTTTTTTCTCTTCAGTGCTGCTTCTTAAGATCTAAATTTAAAACAGTATACTTTTTTAAAGCATCTTTTCATATTTCCATTTTATCATTGTGAAGTTAATCATGCAACTGTGCCACCATTGGATAAAGCAAGCTTATTATGAATTAATATAATATCTCAATAACAAGTTGATGAGTTATGGGAAATGGCATGGGGAATAGGTATACTCTTTCACATACTTGTTGAACTGTTGAGTTACATATTTTTATGTCGTGTTTATAGTGTACTACTGAAGAAATTTTCCTGTTGGAAAGACTAGGTCTTTAAGTTGCAGTCCATACAGTTAGACACCTAGGTTAACGGAGCTCTGAATGTCCAGAAGGCAATAGCGAGGGAGGGATTAAATCTCTTCCGAGTCCTTGGTCCTGTGAACTATGCATGGATGTGAGAAGTAGAACTGTCTCCTGCCAGCACCTCTAATCTGAATTAACTGGAAAGACTACTTAGGTGCTTATCGGAGTTTTTCTGTTTGTTGGTTAGGTTTTTTTTTTGTTGTGGTTTGGGTTTTTTTTGGTTTGGTTTTTTTTTTTTTTAAATGACGTTTCTGTTGCTGAAATGGGAACTTCTGTCAGTCAGCAGGTGATCTGTTGTAGCTGGCAGACAGAGAGTGGAATCGTCATCATTTTAGTGCAGGTCACCCTGCACGTTAACCTCTGCTTGTGCCATACACTGCTGAAGGTTGGCATTGGGCTAGCAGGGTGTGATTGTAGCGTATTTTTATTTTTATTTTCATCTAGTGGCTGAACTTAACTGTGCTAATGGTGTTGAAAGGCCTAGGATTTTTCTTGTGAAAGCTTTACATCTCATCTAAACTGCGGTTCATGGGCTGCTGAAAAGCTTTGTTACCAGAAGAGTATTTGTTGAAATGAAAGGGAAATTGCTGTCCTGTTCAATAGGTTTCTGCATGACAAAGCTGTCACTGAGCAAGGTCTCTCAGGTTTGGGGGGGGCAAGGGTGAGAGCACTACAGGGGATCAGCAGGGTTTCACAGGAACTCAGTGTAATTGTGAGGGTGGGCGGTTGTCAAGAGGAGATGGGAGATTTTGGAGAGCACTTTGTACAGGTAAGGACCTTCCTTGCCTTCTCCCCCAGCCTGTCTCCCTCCTGCGCCTCGTCTTTTCCCTCTCTGCCGGGGATGTGGTACAGTCACTGTGCAGCTCACCCACTATCTCATATCAGTCCTTTTCTACAGCTGCATAATCTACTCCTACTCCTTGCTAGAAATGTTCTCTCCTAACAGCTCCTGCTTACCTGCAGTGCTTCCCAGCCTGCTGAGAAGCAATAGAGGGGGAAAAAGCTGCTTCTGTGGTTGCTACTGCAGGGAGAGAGAAAGGGCAAAGTGGGGAAAGCAAGAGATGAGGCATGGAGAGAAACCTGGAGGAAGGTAACAAATAGTTGCTGCTGCCCCGCATACTCCAGCTGCCCTTTTGGCAACAACAGAAAGCTACACATGCAGGAGACAGGGATGAGCTGGCATAGGCAAATTGACTAGTTGAAGGCCATACGTTGCTCACTGACCTTTTTTGGTTTGTTTTTTTTTTTTGCCTGCCTTGCTCACTGTATAGCTTTTGAAGTCTTACTTCAGACCTGAAACAAATTGCTCAAGGCATGAAAAATGTGTAGTAGAGCATGCATTTCACTTAGCACTGAATTATCATACATGTAGGTCAGGAGTTGATCCCACGACTGATCAGAATCTCATCCTATTGTTGCTAATACCAATGCGGATACAAAGTTCCACATAGTGAAAGTAATTCTGCTGAGCTCTGTAGAAAGTATTTGAAAGTTATCAGTAACAGAGTGTGGTTCATAGGTATTAATTCAAAGCTAGACTTTAAGAAATGTCTAAGTGGGGCAAATATGATTACTACATGTCCTTCTTGCAGCAGTTTTTAGACAGTGTGTATCATTATTCCAGCTCAGGTGGTTCCATAGGCACTATGCAAAACTTCATGGTTGTGAGTAAACCACTGATCTCACTGGGTTCACTGGATTTCATGCAGGTATACGTTTAAATTCTTTCCTCAACTGAGGCTTGTGTTCCAAGGGAAAACTGAGAATAAAAAACAGTTAACAACATCCTTTACTTTTATTTTACTCCTACTGATTTATTATTCTTCTCCAAATCTTACACATGCAAGCCTGGTTTCTGCTTTCCTCAGTCATCAAAACTAAATCTCTGCTCTCCCTCTCCAGAATTCTTTAAATACTGCCGAAACGAGGATTTGATTTAAGTTAGAATTGTAGGACTTGGCATCTAAGAGTGATTAGTTTCCACTCCTTAACTAAATTTCCATTTAAATGAACTTTTGGGGTGTCTTCAAATTTTGAGGGGAGGCTGTGTAAAAAATTCGAGGTGAGAGCTTTTCTGCTTGGAATTGGCTGGCTGAATTCAATTCTGCTTTACCCGATACTGTTTTAATCTCCTTTGCCTCACCCCAGTTACTAGACTGTAAGAGAAACACATCTACAGTTCATGTTAAGAGAGGTTTTGGAAACAATAGGATATGCAAGTAATGGGAAATATGTGGTCAGAGAGGACTGAGAAGAGACTTTCCCTCCATCCACATGGAAGGGTAGCAGTGGAACTATCTGGATATGGAATAAGATCAGAAGTCCAAATACAGCTTGGAAAAGTGCCAGTTTGGGGCGGGGGGGAACCAAACAAGCACTTCTGTCAGGCTAGACAGAGCAAGGTCTGAAGAATGGGGATATTTCATGTGCCCTTTTGAGTCATGCCAATTGTAGCAGTTACAGGGGTTTCTACCATTTAGCGGCAAAGCGGTCATTACAGAAGGCTGACAAAAAGTTTTAACTTTGTGTTTGGAAGTGACTGCTTTCCTATTTGGCAGGCAGTCACTAGAAGATTTAAAAAGTATATTCGGCAATATTAATATGAAACTGCAACTGTAAAGCTAATAAATAATTCTAGAGATTGGGTAACTTTCATGGCAGTTATGTACTCTGCACTGTATTTTAATAAAGCAAAATGCAAATGAATATCACGTAAGAACATCTGCAGAATTATTATCTACTCTGATCATTATTCACAGTCAGTAGCTTGATTTCCAAGTGTCCTCTCATGTTTCTCGAAGAGTTAAAAAATCTTAAATTATCATTGCTGTGATTTAACAGAAGTCACAGAAGCCAAGATTTCACATTATTTCTGAATAGCACAGCTAAAAAACCTAGTGATGTTGGCATGGTCCCATTAAATATAACAGGAGTTTTAACATTTATTTTATTGGAAGCAGTGTTAGAGAAATGCTACGCAGTTCTAAGAGTTTTTCCCCCACTGAACTCTGTAGGGCTTGAATTGTTGAAGAACAGAAGTACAGAAAGACCATTTCTTTTAGAATTAAAAAAGGCTGAGTTTGATTCCATTGGAGGCTTGCAGGCAGCCATTTCTGCCTTATATTGGCTAACTTGAGCTGATTTAATTGTTCCAGACAATAGAATCATTTTAGTTGTTTCTGGTGTCCTGCTGGGCAGTTTCATCACAGGCAGGAACAAAAAAAGCGTGAATAATGGCTAGATGTTACCAAGTAAATCTCACGTCTTCATTGTTTGAACAGCGAGCCCCCATTGTATCCGTGTATCTTAAATGAAGAGTAGGCAAACTTAATACTTAGCATTTCCAACTTACTATCTTTCAGTACTTTACAGTGTAAATACGTAACAGGCCTCTTATCATAGGGGACCAAGGTTTCTTACACATTTTAGAACTCTTCATTCTTTAGTACATGGGCCTTTCTAATGTTATTAAAAAATATATGGCTTTGTCACTGTTAATATTTATAAGTATCTTTAGATAGTGAAGTGGTAGCAATGCAGCAGATGTAATGGTGGTGGAGGCATGAAGGGAAGACTGATGCATACTCTGCATAGGTGATGAGGAGGTTGTTGGAATTGCTTTGCTTTCTTTCACAGATTAAAAGCCAGCAAGAGAGTAGTGTTTTCTCCTTCCTTGTTTTCTTTCAGTTTCCTCTTTATCATCTGCTCTGTCTTTATGCTGCCAATTCTCCATCTTTCTTTATCTGTTCTGGCTTCAAGATGGTCAAGAAATGATGGGGTGACTTTTACATGATTGTGTAAGATTTTGATGTTGGCAATGCTAGCAGACTATGTGAATGAAATATCCTGCTGTAGATCTCTACACAGATCTATTCCAAGTACAGTTTTCTTGCTGGGACCATATTTACTCATTGCATAAGTCTTTGCAGCGTCTGTCAACTTGCCTTTATTTCAAGGTGAGATTGATCCATGGTCTTCGAAAACAATGTCTGAGAATGTGTTGGAAAAGGAAAGGCTAAGGGTCACTCATGCTGTGTCCACTTTGTTCTCTTTCCTACATGGTTCTAGCTGGATTTGAGGAATCTTGTATTTACTTTTTTTTTCCTTTTCCTCTTGAGTTTCTTTGCCTTTTCCTTCCTTGTAACCTCATAGTGCCTTGGCATCTCTTGAACATTTGACCTCATGGCCCACTTCTTTTCTCCTTAATCCACTACTATCACCTTGTCCTCAAGCCCTGCCTGTCTGTCTTAACTTTTCCTTAACTTTTCTTGTTACCACTTCCCATATATCCATATTGCTGTCATTCCCACCACTCTAACTCCTTCCCTCTTCTTGTCATGCTCATGGACCAGTGAGCTCCTTGTGTTAGTAGGACTTGGAAGCATCTTCAGTATCTGAAACTCTATGGGATTTGCCCAGCCGCTCTCATCCAGAGCATGTCCCCACTGTGCTTCTCAGCGAGCAGCAGGGAACCAACTGATCAGACTGGTGGCTCTTGGAGCAGTTATCTTCCATCAGAAGAAGTGATGCACTGAGTTTCCGGTTAGTTATACTACAGAAGTGGTTGAAGGAAGAAGTGTAATATGGTAGCTTTGAACGTCAAGCAAAATGCTCTGCTTTTAGCAGAGTCAGTGGGGTGTTGAAGGAACATGATCTGTTCCTGAAAACTGGATTCTCCCAAGTAATGGAAACACGGTTGTAAAATTTTAGTTGGTACTAACTGTTGGGATTTTCAGGTACTCCTAATGACAGAAAATACCTAGTATTGTTTGGTATTTCTATTTTATATAAAGTGAAATGATGGTATCTGTCTTCAAAAAATTACAGTCCAAGCACAAGTCAAAAAAGGCAGATTGGTGCAGCCAAAAGAAATAATAGGAAAATGCTTAGAAGTGTGAAAGGCTGTAGTGGTAGCTTAGCAGCAGCCTATGAGTTGAGCTTTGCTTGGTGTCCCTAACTCAGAATCTCAAGGGGAGAGGCAATAGTGGTAATCTTGCTGGAAATACTTGGAGATCCTGATGCTTTGCCTGATGTGGTGTTTCTTTTCAAGGAGTTGACAAGTTTAGAGAGACAGCCCTTACGATCTAGTCCATGGTTCCCAAATTTCTGGTTAGTTCTGAGTATCCCATATAGCTTTAAGAATGTTTGGGATCACCCACTTTTAGGGAATTACAGGATTTTTCTGTATAATTCCATGAAAGCTGGTATTAACTGTATTATTACATTTGAGCTTTTTTCTTTATCATTAGATGGGTTAGAGCACTGCCAGTATAATAATCAAATACAGACATGATATATACTGTTAATCTTATGTACTAATGTCACAGGGCTGAGATAGGCTTTAAGTTTTATTCCACACCTTTACTCTTTGTGCCAGCAAGTTCCCAGAGCCATGTCAAGGCTCTGAGAGAAGGAAAGAGGAAAGAAGAGTTTTAGTAACCTCTCATACTGGTTTTGTAGAAGTGTGACCCGTTGCATCAGAAGCAAGCCACAGTGCTTTTCGCTAAAGAGCAAAACGTTGTAGCTCTTCCTGATGACCTTTATGCAATACTTCATTTATTTTTATGTATATGTAAAGTCCGTTACTTTAAAAAGAATATTGGTTTAGTGGCCATATTTAGGAGATAACTTTGCATATGCATTTTTTATAAGACCATGTAAAAGGTTTTAAAATACAAATTCAGCTAAACTGATTTTGAACAATTCTGTGGTGCGTTAACAGCCCGGACACCACAAGCTGGACAAGTTCCTATGATCTCTTTAGGTGCTCTTCCCTTCCCGTTTACAGTCATTCTTTGAGTCTGCTTTGCCTGTTAGTTGCAGGAAGCCTAGGGTAGGGGCTATCATATTACCTTCTTGTATATATCGTTTAGTAGGACTGTGCAGTCCTGATCCTGTTTTGAAAGGCCTTCACTGTACAACAGTAGTATAGTGTAAAAAAACCAGATCAGGTACAGCTGACCTCTGTTTCTCATAGCCCAGTGCAGTGCAAAAAGCAGAAACTTTTCTCTGTTAGTTTTGTTGGTAAGTAGATGTGTGAGTCAGCAAAAAACAATATAGCTTAAACAAACACAAAAGAAGTTTAAGTCTGTAGTGTGTGTCATACGCTAATGACTGGAGGCAGACAGGCCATAAGTTGTCTTGCACACCAATTCAAAGCTGATGTTGCTATATTGACTTTAATGGGAATTTCTTTTGAGTGGTGTTCCCTGTTGCTGAAACTGTTGGGAGTACGTGTATCATTTAGTTGCATACATAGTGATTCCTCTGTGCTACTAGCTCAGTTAGGGAGATGGGTAGTTACATCACCATCAATTGAATTTCTTGTATGTTTAATATTGCACTTTATGTATTTCTCAGAATTGAGGCCTATTGTAAATTCTTCAGATATGTGGAAGTCCTGATTTAGGAGTCTTTTGAAAGCGTTACCCAGCTGTCTTTTCATCAGTGGTTATTTTTCAGTGTCGTATCTGTAGTAAGCTCAGCTTCTAAACTGTTTATGAATGATTTTGTGAGTGCATTGTAAACTGCTTGTGAATCAGAACTGTGGGTTCTGACCAACGAGCCTTCTCTTCAGTTTGGTACGTACATGTTTTCTTGCAAGTGGTATTGTTCAGACCGTTTTTAAAGTGAAAAAAAATAACCCAAAACCTTAACAGTTTGTTTTTTTCTGATGGATACTTCATTAGTAAAACAATAGTAAATCATTGGGTATTTGAACAAATAGAATGAAAATGATCTCTAGCCTTGTTTGAATGTACTCTGGACATCAAACTGGCAGGCTCTAACATGTTCCAACTGTTACATTTGGTTTAAAAAGGGTGCACTCTCCAGCCAAGCACTGTTTTGCTGTATCAGTGTTATTAATACCATAAAGCTTTCAAAATCCTTAGTGTAATCTAAAGTTTACAGTTTTTTAAATCAGATTTAAAATCAGATGTGAAGTGTGAGAATGTTGTTTTGTCTTTTATGCTGTTCCTGGAAGATCAAAGTCAAAAAAAGCATCTGACTGAAATGGAAGGCAGGCAGAGTGAGAAATAGGGGCAGCTCTGGTACAGCTTCTTCTCCCTACAGCAGTCTCCCACTGGACTGTACGGGCTTCTTTTGTTTGGGACCTGGGCGTAATTGTGGCAGTAATCAGTAAGACAAATTACAGGCCAAATGTTTTGTAGAACTGCTAAAAAGTTGGCAGCTCTTCCAGCAACTGTGAATCAGCCCTGCACCCTGTTTGCAGACTGGCAAGTAAAATCTGCTTCCCAGCAGCTGTATGCTGGTCTGCAGAACCCCTGTATGTAAGCTTTATGCACGGTTAATCAACTTTACGATGCAAATAATGTGAAGTCTTGGAGACATTTTATGCACCTATGAAAATGTACTCGATGCTAGTGATATCCCCAGTAAGACAGCAGTGAAGTGCAGAAACCACCTTGGAGCATGAATGCATACATTCTGGCAGGGTGACAGTTTTGAATGTAGGAGTTATTACTTTCTCTTTGTTCACACTCACAATGTGTTAGGTTGTGCAGAAAGAGAAAATTCATAGTTTCTTCCTGGAGGAGCTTATGCTGTAAAATAAGAAAACTTACTATCTCACTTTTGGACAGTAAGGTCATTAATGGCAACGTAAGATCTGTAGAGGTTTTGGACCTGTGTATCAAGATAGAAGTGACGTGCAAAAGCCATAGAAAATGCATAACAAAATAGAAATCTATATTTTCAGAACAAATTATGCAAAAGAAAGAAACGATGTGTTATTGCAACTTTTGAAAATGTATTTTATGGCCCTGGGGAAGCTGTAGTTGTCTGAGTAGTTGAGAGAGCATTTTTATTCACGTGAGTCAGCAGAGAAAGAGGCTGAAGCTGAAGTTGTGTGCCAGACCAAGGAACGTGTAAATAAGACAGACGGTCAACAAAGTGAAGCCACTTTGTAATAGACCAGATTACACAAATAAGGAAGATCATATTTGCAGCAGGCTTTATTTAACTAAAAGTTTCAAAATGTCATAACCAGTCACAACATAAAGATGGCTGTCATCGGTATTGCTTGGTTTTCCTTAGTGTTTGTGGTAATGGGTGAGGTTGGTGAATTAATTTTCGCAGTGCACAAAGTATTCCTCACCCTGATTACTTTATGGTCTGAAGTTTTAGTGAGCCATGAGATAATATATAACAACTTCATCATAATCTTGCATTCTGTGAACTGGTCAGACAAGTTTTTACATACTTAGTTGTCCTGCATCTACTTGTGATATGACATGTTATCTCCTCTTTCTTCTGTAATTTTTGCCTTTATTTCTAGTCACATAATTTCTTCAAAAAAACAAATGAGGATGTCAGTAATGGGAAATGATGGGATGAGCATTCACTCATAATTCGGGTATTAAATCTTATAAAATGAATAGTCCATCTTTTTATGTCAGTGGTTTCAGAAGAGGCCTTTGTCTGCTTTTGATTTACACGTAGTGATACATAGATCTTATCTGTCTGAGGTAGTAATGAAATTCATTATCAAAATATCTGAGTCTGGAGAATCTTGAGCATAGTCATCTTCGCAGCATTCCTAAGAGGAAGTGTAATGGATGGAGAAAGTGTATTCCTCCATGTCGCCCAGAAGTATGGCACAAGTATTATGGTTTTAACCTCAGAGTTTTGCAATGGAGGTATCAGTATCCTCATTGTTACAGAGGGGAGACTGGGGCTGAGACCTAGACTACTGAAATAAGGTTTATGCCTGATAGCTTTTAGATATCTTTCTTTCTGTCTTGCAGCTTCTTCCTCATGTGTCAATCACTGTTCTTACTCTCCTTTTCTAAAAGAAGGATTCTTACCATCACATTTCTGTTTTCTTCTTGTAGCATAGCTTTTGCAAGCTATTGAGTTTAGAGTTTGGTTGGGGTTTTTTCTGTTTTAATTCTGCAACCACTTTATTGTGGGTACGCTTTCCTTCAGTTCTAGTGAGCAAACAGAAATGCTGGGCCTCCATCTTGCTGTGTTCATGACACTGGAGCTTTCTCTGTAGAGGTATGGATCTATGAAACCAGGCTTCCAGACTGTCAAAGCAGAGTCAGTAGTTTGAAGTTGAGCTGCCTCTCTGGATGACTAGTTGGGGGCAGCACCAGCTTTACTGTTACAGTGAAAAAAATTACCATCTAGAGGTATCCTTCATGCATGTACTTGGAGTGCCTCTGGTATTGAGCCTACCTGTGTATGAATATACACAGACTATCAAAGGGGCTGAAGAGTTGGATGCGCAAATCCCTCTGAAACGTAGAATGAATTGTTTTGAGCACCTTTGAAAGTTGTCATCCTAACTCATAATTTTGTATATCATTTATAATGCCATAACTGTAGTTAATATGGTAGAAGACAACAGCAGACAAAATGTAAAGTTGAAGTACTTGTTGTTTGAGTGTTCATGCACTAAGTTCACAGGAAAGGGGACTTCCATTCGGGTCACTCATTTGAAGAAATGGAACATTTAATTTTCTGTTTTTAGGGCCTCGTCTTTGTTACTAGCAGTAGAAAGGCTTAGGATCCTACAGCTGGAGTTGTGTAAGAGGGAATAAGCGCAGCTGGTGTGTGCTGTGGAGCAGCTGTGCAGCACAGCAAAGCCTGATAGCCCAACACCTGAGCATGTTTATAAAACGGATACACTGAGATTATACTGGTGTTGCCTGCCTGGCAAACTACTAGCCTGTGGTTTATACAAGGCTGTCCCTGGTTTTGAAAAAGCCACAGAGTCACTACAACGGATATGCTAACATGGTTTGGGGTTAACATGTTACGCTTCAGGATTGATCCTGGGTGGGATAAATTTGGTGCAGATTATAGCAACTGAGGCTGTATAAATTTGAGGAAGAGAGATTCTAGGGAAATTAAAAGGACGTGTCAGTTTAGCTACACAGAGTTGCTTTGCAAAATTTTTCATTATTTATTGTGTTTGGAGCGCAAATGAATGGGGGGAAAGGACACAACACAACATATCTGTTGCCATCCTTTCACAGTGAAGAAGTGGAATTCTGTTGGGTCTTTCGATATTGTGTATGTTATTGGGTTTACTGATCATTATAAATGTAACAGCCGGACTTGTAAGTGTAGTAAAGCTTTTTACTTACAGTTCTTTCATCCAAAAGGTATTGTGCAGACACTACAGAAAAAATGTCAAAATGTGGATTGTTAAGGTCCATCATACTGAAAGCAGTCAGTGACGGGAATATCAGTTTTGTGTTATTATGCGAAGCTGAAGGCATTGGAATGCAAAGGTGATGAACTTATGGCTTCAGTTACTTAGAGTTTTCATCTGTTCATGGTAATTGACTTTAAACGCACAACTTACACATTTCTGTACGGCCATCCAAAATTTATTATTGACTTTGCAATACACCAGGTCAGTGATCTACAGCAAGAAACCAGTGCCCTTAGAATATAGTCTTATGGATTTGCTTGATTTCAAATGTATGTGTGGCTCATGAAATTCAATTAGAGTAGCACCTTAAGGGAGTATGTTAACAGCTTGATTTCTTACTGTAGGCTTATAATAGTGTGACACCTTTGACTGCAGAGAAGCTATGATTTTCTTGCATTAGGTAAATCTGAGAAGACATGGTGCCCAAATAAAACTAATTCTCTTCAAATTCTCCTGGTGTCACAGGTTTACTTTCCTGGTACAGTAACACTCATTATGGATGAGCTTTGTTAAGGACAGAATGCTTTGAATGTATACTATAATAGAATGAATACTAGATGAATACAAATTTGTTAATATTGTTGGCAGGTCCACTGTGCAATGTGAGACTGTATCAGTCATCACTTCAGCGTGAAGTTAACATTTGTGTCCTTACTTCTTAAAATATGGATGTAGTGTATTAGAAGTTCATCTCAAGGCTGACATATTTCAACAGCAAAAAAAAAAAAAAAGCGTGTATGGGAGGGGTATCCAGCAGTCCTGAAAGTATCTCTGCTCACAGACCAGGTTCCTGGTAAGAGCTGCAAGCGAAGACCCCAGGTAGGTAACTCCTTTGTGCCTCAAAATGCTATCTGCCCCAAAGCTCAGAACCCACATCCAAGGGTTTACGTCTTCAAACCCATGGGCTCAATGCTACTTTCCTTCAACCCCACTATCCTAAGGGATACTACTTTTCCAGTGCCACTTCCTTTCTTGTACCTTACTCTCTCAGTGGTACTTGTAATCACTGTTTCATTGGTTGCTGTTTGCATCTTCTCAGTTGATAAGTACCTCACTTCTGCTCCTGGCAGAACTTAAAAAATCATGGTGACAGGCTGCATTTATCAAAACTCCTATGAGGGATCCTGGCTGAGAAACAGAGCATACAGCCACAGAAGACCATGCACGTGCTAGCCTGATTTAAAAAAAAACTAAACAAAACAAAAAAACCCCAACCAAACCCTGCCCCTGCTTTTGGCTCAGAATAACTGGAGTACATGAGGGTGAGAAGGGATGAAATAATTTATCTTCATTTATTTGGGTATGTATGTCCAACTTATTCTGGATTTTCTTTCCTGTTAGTAATGTAGGGAAGGAGATGGCATTCTCTACCACCTGTGTTCTTTTTTTCCCTGGAGAAAGAGAGATTGGTAGCAGCTTCAGTTACAGTTAACGTATTTAATCATTAGAAAGCTTAATTTGAAGACCTGGTTTGTTACACTGTGTTTCCCGGTGGCTCCATCCAAATGTGAGACCGGTATAATGGATAAAACACATTAAGGCTGTGAATATGTGTCATAGGAAGAGGTTCTGTAGACTGGAAGGGGAGTTGTTAGGCAGCCTCCCTTTTAGGGTTTTCTGAATGGTAACTGTGTGAAAGCAGACACAGAAAGAAAATATGTTACTGAGAGAGAATTACTGGGAGAGAACAAAAGCAAATTCAGTCAGGTATGTGAAGGCCAAGGCAACTCAATAGAGTTATTACTGGTTCTTATTAGCATACCTGAAAAAACTGATGTTCTTTGCTTCAGCTGGGTGGCCCTTGGAAGGGGGAGAGATTCTTTCCTGCCTTTTGAAATCATCAAAGAATATGAGAGTAATCATTTCCAAAGTTATCTCTGTGTCGGAAAGCCTCGCTGTTCAGGATAAGCCAGGGTAAACAAAGGACAGATAGGAAGTGACTTTTAAAAAGTATGGATTTGAACCTATGAGGTGCTGAGTGTCTCCAGTGAAATGCTGAGCTTGCTTGATTTCCAGTAATTTTATGGCTCTCAGTTCCTGACAGGATCAGGTCCTAAGATTAGATCTACTCTCTGAAGTAAAATCAGGTTACTGCTGTCAGCTTTTTTAACTGCCGATATTGCTTGCAGTGCACATCAGCAGTGCCCTGTATGTACACGGACGTGTACAGTACTTGAGTAAAGACAGAAGCTGATCTACAGGGACTGTATCACTTTCACATTTTCATTGTTTTTCTGTTGTACTAATAAGAATTCTGATATGAAAATGAGACATCGAGAGGGTAAAACAAAATACGAGATGCTTACTGGCAAAAGGGAAAATCCTTCTTTAGTTTTGCTCTCATGTTTAGGAGCATTTGTACATGGTTTTCTGTTACGTAAAGTAATGCCAAATTTATGTAGTACTTTTCATCAGTAGATTCCTAAGTGGATATCACTTTGATGAATGTATTGAATATGCAGTCAAGATCTTTGGGTAGAGGAGCATGTAGTGGTGTAGTGCTTCACTTTCAGACGAATTGCAGAGCCCTTCACATTTGGCTTTGACTTCAGTGGAGCCATTCATGGTGTATGGGTATCTCAATACACCATGGCCTGCATGGAGATTCAGACCTGGTGTTTGAATTAGGCTCCTCCTCTTCCACTAATACATACTTCACTGTCCCTGTTTGCTACCGGTATTCTGACTGCAGTCGTTGTTGTTGTTATTTGAACTAAGGGTGGGTATAATGAGGCTTCAGTGCTAGTCATGCTGAATGGGAAAACTACCTGTTTCTTCACAGTAGTTTCTAGAAGTTACACAAGGAAATCTATATGCTCTAAGCATGAACCGATAAATGTACGTACAATAGTCAGACTGAATCAGTCCTTACATAATTTATTGCTGTTATGATAAGCAAGTGGCTAAATTTTTTGCATCTCACTATTGCAGCATGTAGAAATAAAACTCTCACCTGAAATGGTACTGAAGTTTTTAATGTCATGACAGAAATGAGG
>JAVKLA010000054.1:4416943-4444009 GCA_034782735.1 Sagittarius serpentarius | reverse complement strand
GAAATATTAAATCTATGCTAATGGTGTATAGAAGGCTTAGACCATCCTGAGTCAAAGGGATTTTGGTTAAATTATACCTTTCCCAGGGTTTGTGTGTCGCTGTTTTGTGTGGCTTGAATAGAACTTGTGCATTCATTGACCCTTCCAATATATGGATTATAAACAAATTAGAGGCAAAGGGGAGGAAAAATTAGACAGACTTTTAAAAGAAACAGTGCTTAATTCTACCAAAGCTCCTGCCTCGGGCTTCAGTTCTCAGAGTTTCATCAAACAGGTTCTTCTACCTCTGTTTCCTCATTCCTCCTGAGGAGAGTCAAGCTGACCATGCTCGATTAATCATGAGGCTTCAGAGCCTTCCTTGTGCTCCAGAGAAAGAGTGCCTCCATGCCTGTGGACCAGCAGCACCCTGGAAATATATAAAGTACAGATCCTGAGCTATAATCATTTGGGGCAGGGGATTGTTTTCTAGGGCAGCTTTTTTTCACTTGGTGCATGGTGACACCTTCTGGGAGGTCACAGGGAGGCTAACCCAAATGTTAGCAAGCAGGAAAGGAAGCCTGGGAAGCCTTGTTTCCCATCATGCAATGATGCAAATCAGTCAAAATAACGCAAGGGACAGTCTGGGAAATATGGCATATTCCTTAATATACAGTAATCTTTAGAGGACAATATTGCATATTCATATGACATCATCATGTGGGAGAAGTCAGTATTTTGAAATCAGTGTTTCTCACCTTGCCTAAAGGAGGATCTTAACACTGAAAAGCAAGGTGGTTAGAAAGGGGAGCTATGCTGATCGCTGCATTTCTAACCTCCTTTAGAGTATAAACTTCCCGTTACATCTTCTCGATCTCAAGTATTTGGTGGACAGGACTTCCCTGAAAAATACTGATAAGGATGACTTCCTCTGAAACATTTTCAGACTGTCCTTTGAATCTCTGGGTTCTCAGTGTGAAAATAAGTGTGCTTACGACAGTGCCTACTCTGAGAAAAGACCAGACAAAATCTTACTCTTAACTGTATGGGTAGGGTCAAAATTAGTTGAATATTAGCAATTAATTTTGAAACTGAAGATATGACTACCTTTCCTGCAGCCAGGCCTGCAGTGATCAAGAGCTGGGAAAGAATAGTTCCCAGTTTGTGTACCAATACAATGAATAAGTAACTGTGTGATATTTTTGGCTTGCAGACTGTCAGCTTCAAAAGGGGAGTCCAGAAGCCTATATAGCTTTAAAAATACCTTGTGCTGGTTTTTAACCTTAGGGCTAAATGTTCCTATTCTTTCCCTGAGTGTCAAGGAACAAAGAGCGCCCCATTTATCCCCTCCTTTTCCATAGTACCTGCGGAGTAAAGGATGAGTGAGGAGATACACTCTCTGTAACTCTTACTCCTCTTTTAGCTCATAGTAAGTAAAGAGTGGTACCTCGGTTAGTTTGGATTGGGTCACTCTGTGGGCTCTGAAGCCCCTCTCTGTGAGACAGGGCAGTCGGGGGCCTCATGGTAAGGTCTCACACGGGAGAAAATCTCCTGCAAAGTAATATGGAGCACAAGGATAGACTATTTTTTGGAGAGTTTTTGAAATCTGTGTGCTTATCTGGAGATCTGACTGGGAACTGAGCGCTTCCCCTCTTAAACGAAGAGGGTAAAGCTCCGTCCTCCCACTTTCCTCACCCCCTTGTTTTCTACCGTGGAGCGCGAATCCAAGCTGGCAGGGCTGTCGGACCCGCTAGGTAGCATTGCCTGAGTGGGGAGAGGAGGGAAGAGGAAAACTAGCGTCATAGTTGCAATACTAAATAAATAAATAACATCTGAAATACCTCATTATTACCCTAGAGAAATGCCCATCCCTGATAAATGAGCCTTGATATTGTTGTTGAAATGCTTATGAGAAGTTTATCATTGCAGGCTGTATACAACCCTCTGTGGTCTTAACGCATCAATCTGTGTGTTGTGTGATCCAGTAGCCTGGCTAAAACAATATACTCACAAGATGTACTGCAGGGTTATTGGGTTGTACCTAAATTATTCATAGAATCATAGAATCATGGAATGGCTTGGGCTGGAAGGGACCATCAAAGGTCATCAAGTCCAACCCCCCTGCAGTGAGCAGGGACACCTTCAACTAGATGATTTATAAAATTTGTTTATGTATGCAGAACTCTCTGCTCCTATATATCTTTGACACGAAAGCCTTAGTACATTAACTACAAAATTGTGTAGGCTCTTCTGATACCTACAGTCCCAGTCATCGATACCTCATCCTCAGGTGATCATGCGTCTGAATATGGACCAAATAGAGACTGAGGGGGACTAGGCGACTGATCTGTCCTTGCTGATCTGGTTAGTCAGTAATTGCCCGCTAGGAGGTTTCTTGCACCTTTGCCCAGTGTGTTTTGTGGGGGTTACTGAAGGATTCCTTCAGTCTACAAGACCTCTGACAGAAGCATGGCGGTTCCTGTTTTCCATCTGAGGCTGCCAGCGGTAGTGGTTATAAGTACAGTATCAACAGAAAGCTATTTTTTTCCTACCTGGTGTGTGTGATCATCAACTGCTTTGATTAACCAGTTCTGGGGCTTAAAGTGAGACATTGTTTTTTCCATTCTTTGTAGTGTTTTTGGCAAGGGGTGGAGAAAATAGTCATTGCTCCCTTTTCTCTCTGAGCTCAGTTTTGTTTTCTGCTCTTTGTGCTCAAGCACAAAATGAAATGGTTTGCAAATAAACTAAATATTAAAACTAAAAAGCACTTTGTATTCCCTCTTCACAGAGCCTGTGTGAAGATAAATAGGAACAGATCATATTGGGAAAATTTCTTTCCCCCCGCTCCTGAAAATAAAGCAATCCGTCTGTTACTGAAATTTTATGCAAGTAAACCACAAGCAGACAGGCTGAGTGCAGCCAGCTACAGGATGATAGCCTTGTTTCTGTTGTTGGGCTTTGGGGATTTTTAAATGCAGATTTAGCCATTACAAATTGAACCACTAAAAACACATCAGTGTTAGTTTGAAAATTCACAGCAGATTCAGCTCAGACCAGGAAGTGAGGTGTTGTCCTTTTAAAGCCTGATATACAGAAAAGGGTATTTCTGACGCATGACCTTCAGTGAACAGGAATTCCTCTACTCAAAATCTCATCCTCACCATGAACTTCAGTGCCACAATTCATCCTCTCACAGCTGTGTGAAAAGTGACATATTGTGAAGAAAAAAAACCCCAACTTTGAGAGATTTTGATCATATTTTCTTAAATAACAAGGGCTTGCAAAATATAGAGCATGAGTTTTTGCTGAAATGTTTTGTGTATAAATAAATGTAATTTTAAGTTACAAGAGGGGTTTTTTTTTGGTATAGTTCATTAGCTGTTAACTAAATAACTGATCAGATTATTAAAATCTGTTTATCTAATTGTAAGTACCACAATAGAAACTACTGGGGCTTAGGTTTTTTGAAAATCTGGTTTGAATTTTGAGTGGTGAGTATTTGAAACTCCACGCTGAAAAAATCTGGCTCAGCATGCACTTTTTTGTATATGTTTGCTTTCACTTTTTTTTCCCCATTTTCTTTTGGTCTCTTTCTGTCTCTCTCTGCCTTCAGTTTAAAGGCAGTGAAAGAACACCTACTAACTGGCAGGTTTGAGAACTAGGCAAAAATGTTTTTATGTCCATAGCAGGTAACATGCCGTACTTAGTCTGTGGTGGAGTGAATTAGCAGTAATAATTTTGTGCAGACACTGAGTATGACTGCAGTTAAATGCATGCAAAAATACTGAAGTTTTGCCAGAGATACAGACTCTGGAAGGCATTGAATTGAAGCGTCTTTGGAGTGGGAGAGGGAAGTATCTGGCAGGCGGCTTTTTTAGGACTCTGCATGTCTAGAATTTGCCAGTTCCTGCTGTTTAACAGCCCAGATTTGCTAACCTCCGGGACATACGGCAAGGCCTACTTTTTTTCTTCTGGTTCTTTGTGGAAGTGGGCGTTGGCTAGAACTAGATAATGATGAAAAGGGGATATGTGGCTGAGATTGCTCCGCTTTTGCTTTTGCTTTTGTTTTGTTTGCTGGGTTATTTTATTTAACCTGAGGCAATTCATTTCAAGTGTTTAATTTTAAAAGACTGCCAGTGACAAAGAGATCGCTGAGCAACATCCCATTGTTTGAGCAAGAAAATAAATAAATAATGGTTTTGTAGCTCAAATTCCCTATAAAAGTATTGCAGCTGCTAATTAGGTAGAGCCTGTATTGTTTTTATCTATAGGATGTGGAAAATATATAAGAAACTTCTTCCTTAAGGAAGGTGAATTCTCAAAAACAGGTGAATCCAGTGGATCTGAATAAATGTTAAGTGATAAGCCCTAATGAAGTGAAACTAAAGATCTTGTGGGACTTTCAGGAACGTTAGGAAAAGACAGTATGGCATAGGCATCATAGTAGATGCTGACAGTTCCACGCAATAGTAGTGCAGATCAATCAATAGAGATCTTTGATCACAGTCCAGTTTTTACATTAATTCATAGACTGGAGATGAAGTAGAAATCAAAGGGCTTGTACATTCATATACCTGGAGAGACAGTACTGTGTTCTATGTGAGAGGTATGTAAGCATAGTGTCAGATAGTACTCATTTTTAGTTGCTAAAGAGTTGCTCGTATTTGAGTTCAGTATTATGTCATTGTAGTTAATGACTTCTGACAGCTAGTTTTACCAAAACTGTTTTTAAAAGTAATTAAAAATTAATTGGTTGAGGAACCGAGCTGAATGGTATTTTAAATTGTTGGGAAAATAAAGTTTATGATGTCTCAATACCAAAATCTATGAACAAATATAAGCCCCACTTCAAAAAGTCTACATAATATGACTTTGCAGAAAATGTTCTAGCTTAATTATAGTAATATGCCTCGAATTTTCCAGTGGGGTCATTTATTTTGAGTATATGTCTTGTCTCTTATTACCGTAACTACGAATAAGCCTGTTGTTGGGTATGTGTTGCTTAAATGTTGCACGTAACTTTCCTGGAATTTGTAAAGCCATTCTGTTTGACATTAGTTGGCATACCTTGTTTGCAACCCTTGTAATCCAAAAATAAAATATTTATGTGTCTCTAGTAGCAAAGTACAAAGTACCATATTAAGAACAACCATATACGGGCCGAGCTCTGTAAGATCCTGACTGTTGTCGACTCCCTCTAGCTCAGTAGTTGGTTTTACATGCCTCTCTTAAAACCTGCTGGAACTACTCTGAAGTTACAACTTTGAAACCAGTCGTTGTCTGGCTTGGCTGTATGAGGCAGACAGAGACTGAACTCTCGGTTTAGGGTGCCATCGTAGTTGAGGTGCTGCTGTTGCAAGCGGACACGGACAGAGGTGTTAGCTGCTGTGGTTTGGCTGCTGGGAAGAGTAGCTGCCACTTTATCACCAAAGTGAGTGGAGCTATTTGAAGGAAGAAGGACCTTTTAGAGAAATGTGTACAAGGACGAGGGAAAGGTGTTCCTTTTCTCAGAAAGGGGACTACCTTCTGGCCATCCCCAGGGGCTTGGGCAAATCGCCTGGCAGGCTGGAGGAGGAGGCACTGGTCTGGCACCCAGAGATTTACTCACAGCAGGAGTGTGTGATCCTCCAGTTTTTTGGCTGTAGGAGAGCTTTCTTGATTGATAGGCACCCAAGCTACAAATAGTGCACTTTTTCTGTGTTTTGTTTGGTTTATTCAGATGTCCAATTAAATATTTGTTTTGTTTTTATCCCTAGCTGAGGATGATATTTTTCCTATAGGCTTTTTTTTGTGTGAGAAGGAAGGGAAGGGGGCATGGGGAAGGCTCGTGGGCTTTCAACCTATCGAAGACTTCAGAGGTACATCGACGATTTTCTTCAAGAAGAATACTGTGCCAGCCATATGGTCTGCCAAATCGTATTTTATTCTTTACTGCAATGAGATTTGTTTACATATATTTTCCCCATCCTATCTCCCTTTTTCTCTAATTTAAATAATTTCATTGTGGGGTAACAGTAATAACAAATCCTCTAAAAATTATGCCAACTTCATGCTTCAGGGTTAGCAAATCAGGTTTGCAGAGGTAGCAGGGGAATCTACAACACATCTCAGTGCTGCTAATCCATAGCCAGAGGTTTAGGAGGAATAAAGCATAGCTGGATTTGAGTTAGTCCTGCTCTTTGACTTTCATCTTGAATTATAATTTTTAGCATGGAAAGGCTGAATACAGATGCAAAAGGAGTAAGATGAGTGCCGCTTGTGTTATTTTTGTGTCATGGTGAATTTACCACCTGATATTCTATCATGGTGTAAAAATACGTAAATTTCTTACTGAACATTGAGATATCCTGTGACATGCTGCTTTCCTTAGAGACAGCTAACCATTTATCTTATGTTTTGTTTAGCATCTTTACATGGGAATTAGTTGCTAGTTGGTAGAAAATAGGGAATCATATTAACCCCATATGAAAATGGGGTTAATAGTTACAGTAACTCAAAACAAAGCTAGTTTAAGCTTTGAAGGTGCAACCAGAGTGCTGCCAAACAGACTCTTCCTCTGACTGCACCAGGATTTCTGCCTTTATAAGGGTTTGCAGGAACTCTGAGTGGAAGTCTTGCCGTGGTAGGGGCTGCTGAGTCTGTCCCATAGGAAACCAGTGGGAGGAAACACAAGGGTGGCTGCAGTCAGGAATATGCTCGCTGCAAATCACAAGTGGGAACAAATGCTGTAAGGAAGCAGCCGGCATCTCTCGTGGTCACTGGGAAGACACAATGAAATTTTCCATCAGTGGGGCGTGATAGTGAACCTGAATCATGAAAAGCCTTGGTCCCTTTCTGACTGTGGGGAGCAAAGGGGTGGGGGAAGATAGGAAGGGGAGAGGCCATTTCAGGACATACAACCTGCAGAGTTGCCTGGAACATTTTATGGTAACGAACATTTTAGTATTATGTTCCAACTTTGTTAATTGTTAAATATGGCCTATACAGCCTCCCTTCCATCCTTATTGATTGATTGTCCTTGTGAGAGCACCTATTGGTGGAGATGTGTGGTTTCTTAAAGATTAACCTATACCTATTTAGCTTTCTGAATCTGCTTTTGGAGAAGATGTATGAGTTTTAAGTATCACTTGCGCTTTTGTTCAGAGTGCTCCAGGAACAACTCCTTGCAATGGCCACTTTGATTATTTTATACCTCACTTTTTCAAAACGTGAAGACATTTGAAAAATAAGCATTATAAAGTTGTATCCATTGGTTCTTTGGCAAATAAGAACATGATTTGCATAAAAAACTACAGATAGAGTTTGAGCAACATACTAGTAAATATTTTTCATTATAAAGATTACTGCATCAGTGTTAACCCTAGGAGAAGGGTACTGCACAATACACTTTCTAAAAATTAAAATATTTGATCCGTAAATGAGCAAAACCATGTATCTTCTGTATAGCAAATGTCAAAGCCAAATAGCACACTCTCTATAGAATTTTATGTATTGTGTGGCTTTGATTCATATGAATGCTAATGCTCTGCTTCTTTCCACTGCTTCATTTCTGCCAAGAACTGTTTTAGCATTTCAAACCTTCTAGCAATATAAAGCTGGAAGGAGATTCTTTAATTTGCAAGGCTCAAATAGCAAAGTATTGATGTATTTTATGCTTTTCTTAATAAGTGTATGTATATGTTATTAATTCATGTTTGTTTGTGCTGAGAAATATTAGTAGTGTAGCATTAACACTGTTCTGGAAGGATAGCAATTTTAGTTCATTCCTGTCTTTGTTCCTTTTAATGTAGCCATCTTAAAATTATGCCTAGAAAACCATATACCACATTGCAGCATAGTATTATCAGTGTAACCACTGTTCAGTGAGCCTGACCAATGTGATGTAGGGGTGTTTGAAGCTCATGATGAATCTATATGCTATATGGGTCCAGTTGTCTACAAAATATGAAATGATGTACAGTGTATGTTATTTTAATTAAAATATAGAGACAGTATCTAACCAAAATGAATATTTCTTTGCATGATTCTATAATTCTCTTACATTTTTTCTTTCGCTGGAGAGCAGAGAGACACAAAGATTTTCTGGGTTAGGTGCTTCAGCAGTTGTGGTTAGATGCTAGTGTGTAGAATACCTCTGTTGTTAGTAGCCTGGAGAGATGCAGGAGTCCTTGTCAGTTTTTGCTGACACATTTTGATTCATGTATAAAATGCCATACACGTGTCATTGTGTATAGCTGGTCAAACACTTGTGGGTGTTGGTGCATGTGCCAAAGACGAATTTTGCCTGGATGATAGCTTGATAAATCATAAGCGTAGTTTCCATTGTCTGTGGAACGAAGCTATAAATTCCTTGGCAGTCAAGGTTACCTGGAGACTAATATAAAGGTTGCTAGTATAAAGGTAGCTTGCTTTGTTATTTCAGATGTGCGAGTGTGCCAAAAAGCAAGGCTAATGGTCTGCATTCCCAAGTTCAGGAGAAAGCCAGATCAGCAAACTGGAGATCTTAGCCTATCCTATTTATTCCAGCTGGTCAGGACTTTTTTGTTAATCCAATTCTTATTTTGGAAATACTGATCCGTTGCAGTTTTCTTCAGTAGAGCATAGCTGTTTTCATGTAATTTACACAGGAGAGATATTTATGAGGTCCTGGTGGAATTACCACTCCTAGCCAACAGCTTGTGACGGGAGCGGTTCGATGGCATGCAAGAGAGCACTTTCAGGGCTGTGCTGCTTTGCCGACTTGTGGGTTTCTGTGTCACATCTGAGTAGCCTAACCATGTTACTGTTGGGGGTAAATCTCTCTTCTCCTCCCCCCATTTCATTTCAAGACCTCCAGAGATAATTGGTTTCATTTTAATACACAGTAGAATAAGTTTGAAATTTTAATGGGATGGAGGAGGGAAGCCATATTCTGACCAGCTCTGTGCAGTAGTTAGTACCCTGGGTATGCCTTAAGGCTGTGTGCAAATACTTTGCCTGTCTTTGAACGTCATCAAAGGTGGTCTTTACGCTAGGAGAGTGTGAGAATTAGAAATTCCCTGATCTGTGGTGTCCTTGACAACTTTATCTTTATCTAAGCATGGAAGCAGTCCTGTGCTATGGCATATTGTCAGCCAGTGCTCATTCACTGCTCACTTTCTTTACATTGTGAATCTTGTTTTTAGCTAATTTAAACCTCCAAATCTGAGGGTGCAACCAGTCCCTTTATTTATGATAGTAGTAAGGATTAAGCTTCTTTATACAACCAGGAAGCTAAAACAATAGCAGCCTCCGTCCTGCTACGGATTCTGGGGATTGCCGAGTAGATGGTTGAAAAGGTAACCTAAACTGTTAGGAAGCAGCCAGGTTGATTTCCAGCAGTAATGGGATTCATCAGGGCTAGTTGCAGATGCTTGGAAAAATGTGTGTTAATTCAATAACTACTTAGTTTATAAACCAAAATTTGATGGCAAATTCAAAAAACTGCATGACCAGTTGGCCTTGTAAATTAATAAAGGGAGGCTGGATTACTTTCATTTATTTATGAGTAACAATAAGGTGTTTTCTAAACAAAAAAAAAGAGCAAACAAGTGACAATACGGCGTACTGTATGACAAGCTAAGCCTCTCTTCTTCTTTGCAGCCTGGTGTCTAATACTTGTTTTTTTTAAATTTTGTTGGTAATACTAGCATTCTTAATAAATAAGAGATTATATACGTGATTTGATTTACTTTTCCCCAGCAGCCTTCTGTTCACAAATCCCGTTTCAGAATACTAATTAAATGGGGAAGCTAACAAATTGTTGCTAGTTAGTTTAGTTTGCATTAGTCACACAGCTCCGCAAGAGCTTTTTGAGGGGATAGTGTTGTTCTAAATAGAGATGTAAATCTTATACTATTTCTACTTTTTATTGTAGTTCCCGAGGCTCTAATTTTGGTTAGACTGTAAGCAAAAAAATAAGTCTTGTTTTAATAGGCATTTCACAAGAAGAAAATTGCTGCCTCAAAGAGTGAATGATATGTTATCCCTTTTTTCTGGGAGATGATGTAACTTGAAAGGGAGTAGGGAGAGGGATAAATTTACAATAGTTGAGTGGTACCCAGATCTCTCATGTCCTTGATCAGTCTTACCTTTTCCAAGCATGTATTAGCAAAGAAACAGTTCTTATCTATTGCATCACATCAGATGACGTTCATGGGTTCTCGGCTTTCTCTGTGGTATGAGGTAGCACAACTTCTCTGACGCTGGAGTATGCAGAAGACAAGAGGTAGAGGATGAAAACCACGAAGGGAGGTGGAGTGACTATAAAGAAGGAAGATGGGTTTTTTCCCTTCCGAACAAAGTCTCATCAAAGTATCAAAAATTCTCTTCAGGTTGTGGAAGTCACTGATGCAGTGCTTTTAGTCTTATCAACTGGAATGTCTAGTTGGCTCCTAGCTGCGGTTTACTTAGCCCTAGATATGGAAGGAAGGGAGATACTACTTTAATTCCAAGGTGTCTAATATTGCAATTTTTACTGTTATTTGTATGTGTTATGTTACTATCTGGGGGCCAAAGATCCATTATTTTAGTGTTATAAAGACAGTAACAAATCATGATTCTTGTCTAAATGATTCCACTGTCTGTGATAGACACAGCAGATGTCTAGGACAGGAGGTTTAGCTGAGCTTTGAGATGATTTTAATTTTTGCACAGGAAGTCAGATGTCTACGTAAGAGGTAGAGGTCAGAGCTGTATAGCAGATAGCCAAATATTACTGTTACTGGCAAGCTCCTCATTGGGTGCTGGAGGCAAACCTTTATGCTCCTGGATTATGTACTGACACAAGCATTTGTACTATTTGATACTGCCTGTTCATGTACTGTAGCTGATAAGACAATAGAACATTGATGGTATTCTGTGGTTGGTAAGTCTTCAAGACTTACATAGACCCACACAACGCAAGTTTTGATTAATGTTGACACAGCTCGTTTCATTTAGTCTATTTGAATTTAGTCATTGCAAGTGTGTGGCCATGATGACTGAGCATAATCTTACGCACTATAACATGCGTAGTCTTTGATAGTAGGCACTTGAAACTCTAAGAGTGCTCTTGGAAGGACCCATTTCCAAGTCCTGCACAGCTTTTACTGATTGGTTGTAACACATGTATGGAAGAGGAAAGAGGGTTCATTTCTTTGATGCATACAGCCGGAGCTGGATTACTTGTGTGGCAGTTCAATGCTTCCTTGGGTAGATACACTAAAACCGAACTGGGGAAAGTCATAAGAAATTTCCAACAGCACAGTCAGATGTCTGAACCTTTCTTTTTTTTATGAATATCGTAACATATACATTTGTAACTTAATCGGGGCAGTTTCTTACAGGTTCTAGTTGAGGCTTTGGGGTTTGGGTATTCTTAATAAAAGAAGTTTCTACAGAAAAATAATGGTTGCCATAGGCATAATGCCTGCAGAAAAGGGATGCCTTATAAATAATCTTTTGTGTTTATGTTCCAGTAAGCTAATCAAATCTTCCTTTAAAATACTGCAGAGAGCAGAGATGGGTCCCTATAATGAAATGCAAGAAAAAGCTATTCGTCCTCTGAGTTAAGCTTCTATATGTAACTCTTTACTTAATCTTGAATTTAACCTAAAAGTGATTATTTTTACATTAAATAATCTTTTAAGTTTGCTGGAGTCCCATACTTGCATGTAAAAAGTAGATACTTAGAAAACAGTGACCTCTTTAGTAGTTTGTTGAATACTTAAATAATTTTAAGTTCTGAATAATTTTGAGGCTGCCAGTGTAGTACGTTTTATAATTGTGACTCAACTTCTTGTTGATACACTTCTTTCTTTTTTGGAAGCCAATTGCCATCTTTTAAGATAGTGATGTTCACACTAGAGCTTGGGCTAATTTCTTCTTCAATTTGCATCTTTTAGCAATTAAGGGAATCTCCAACACTGTCACTGACATGTGAAAGGAAAACACCATCTGTTGACCTTGAGAACCTGATTTGTATTGCTTGAGTCCAGCCTGTGACTGTGACTTTTTTCCTGGTTTCATGTAAAATTCTAGGTGATAACTCTGATGTCCACATGTACTATGGATTGCGTTATTAAACAGCAGTGTATAATGGCAATAACAAGCATAAATGCAGGATAATAACTTTCAGAAGATATACTGATTCAGTAATTTTACTGATATTAATAAGTAATAGCCTAAGCTTCCTCGTTCTATGTGTATAGCAGATTGAGTTCAGCTGAATTATATGATGATCTTGTCCATGGAAGGCAACTGCTAAGAACACAGCAACTAGATACCATAGTATTCCTTTAAAGGGAAGTTACTTATTTGTTAGGAACACCGCATAAATCCTGTGTTATTTCATGTGCTCCTAGTCCAGTGTTCACGTTTGTCTCCTGTCGTGCTTCATTTTATGCTCAGACCAAACATACTGCTTGTAAGCTGTTTCTCTTTCTTTTGGTTTGTGTTCACCGCTTCTTCCCTGTTTCACCATGTTCCAGCAAAACCTCTGTTGCTGTGTTCACAAACTATCCTAAAATATTTTTTCTTTCTTCAAGGTCTTTTGTGAAGCTAGCCTGTGAAGAACAGAGCTTGTGCAAGTGTGTACGCTGCAAGAGATAGTCCATAGAACACGTGATGTGGGACACAGGCATACAGAATTGTTAAATCTTTAGGATGGTAAAGCTGTAAATGCAGGTTCTAAATTCCTGGTGAGGGAGGAATTGAAAAATTCTGCTGTTGTGTCCTGAACTATTTCGGCAGAAACTTCCTGTAAAAATATAGCCTCACAGACACCCCATTAACTTGAATTTTACTCTTTTTAAAGGCAATATTGAGTGAAATTCTGTTCTCAATGAAATGAGTGGCAAAGTTTCAAGGAGTTCTTTTCATTAGTGGCAGCTTTGCCTGAACTTCAGTGGAACCAGAATTTCATTCTTCATTTTTACCGCTTTTCATATTGAAGGATTCCACAACGGTTCATTGTTACTAGATATGCTGAGATATTGGTGAGATACAACAATTTTTTGTGCTAGAAGACAGAATCTAGTACCTCGCATTGATACATAGAATAATTTTCAAAATGCTATTCATTTCCTGTCTCGAATCTTATGTGGGATTCTTTAAACAGAGCTCTTCAGCTATTTCCCCTTTATATCAAAGAACAGCATCCAAGTCCTGCCAACGCAAACAAATGAGAACTTTAATTATGATGAATATCAGACTTCTTATTCTTCTGAAAAGTTACATCTGCAGCAGCATAGTAGTTAATGAATTCAGTGTGTAATTTCCACTGACTTGTTAGGAATTGCAGGATTTCATAGGAGAAGGTACAAGAGGTGTAAACATGAAATAATGGATCCTGAAGCTGGAAACAAAAATGCTGTGTGCTCTGTTACAAGTTGCTTCTGCTGTCTGTGTGCTTTTACTATGCAGAACGGAAACAAGATTTTGGGGGTTGTGCTTTTGGTGAGGTAACCCTGGATTCCCATTATCAGTCTGAACTGGTGGTTCTTTGGGAAGCAAACACAGCAGCTATGCAATAGCTGAAAGCTGCTGTTAGAGCATCCCTTCAGGGATGGTTCTGTCAACTTTTCTTACTCTGTGCCCAAGTTCAGATTTGGCTGGGGTGGCTTAGCACTCTCGCTGTCATTTCACATGCTAGTTTTTCTTATTAAAAATGTGGGTGGATCTAGGTGTTCTTGACTTAGAGTTAGGAACACTTCACAGCTGTGGGGTTTGTCTGCGCCATCTATGGCTGAAAATGGACTAATTTGCAGAAATGTGGAGGGAACTGTGCATTCAGCATCACTGAGCTAATAAATCAGATTCATAGGCTCTTTCTTTTGAGCAGGTATCTTGTTTCTGTCCCAGATCTCCTTCTCAAAGCAGAAGGGCCATGTCAATAATTCATTAAATAAATCCTTGTGAATAAGTTAAATTTATTTGATATTTTCCGTGTTGAATTACGTTGAGTAGAATGAACCTGTGGAAATACTCCTACTGGTTTCAGTGGAGATACAGGATGCACCCTTCAAGAAATTAACCATGACAGTTAAAATTAACAACAAGTTTTGCTTAACTTCACTTTTTTGAAAAAAAGCTGTACTGCATATCTTAAGAGAAAGGTGTCAACTGCAGTGAGGAGGAATCAGAGTAGGAGTCCACGACTAGTGCCAAAGAATAGTGGAGTGTTTACACTGACTTGCTTGCAGTGAAGACCTTGGGTTTATACCAACACAGCAGATAACAATCAGTTCCATTTGTAAATTCACTAAAATGGTCCTCTAAATTGAAAGTTTTAATGAATTTCTTTCCCCGACATTCTCTGCACAGAACCTTGCGTTTGCTGACTGTGGGAGGTTAAAACCACTGTCTCATGGCATGATTAGCACAAAGTGGCACTGAAGGTGTTCTGTTTTTTTGCTGATGGTGAAGAGAGCAACGCAGCTACATCTCGTTCATTTGTAATCCTGTAGCAACCGCAGAGTTGTTTCAGAAGGTACACAATTTGTACCTTCTTAACTATTACAAGTTTGAGTATTGCAGCTCCCTTGTGTAAGATTATACTTACCCAAATGACAACTCCACATTTTTTGAACTGTTTTAGACTAATATATCATGCAAGATAATGTGTACAAATTCCTGTTTGAAATTCCTTTTTGGATCTGCAAGATAGGTAGGTAGCAAAAGAGGTATCTCAGTCTACTAATTTTTACATTTGTTTTCTGGCTCTTGGGGACACTCGGTGTTCTCTGGAAAACTTTGGGTAGATAAGAAAATAGATTCATAGAACTATGCAGTGTGTTAACATTTCTTCTGTTTCTTCTTTTTCATACCTTATTAGAATAAAATGATACAGTAAACAGGTATTTGCATGAACAAAAATGTTAATGAATACTGGTCAGCTGTATGGAATTGTTGGCTGCTTCTGGAGTCCAGATACATAGTTCATGAAATTTGGCTTAATAAATTATAACAGTTATGTAACAGTCACTCTCAAAAAAGGAACTTTAGTGTGGAACCTATTAATCCCAGTGTGATAGGTACAATCTGTAACTTGATTAAATTATTCATTTTCTTTGAAAGTTTTCAAGCACTTCTTTCCAAAGTATATGCATGCAGCATGGTATGTCAAACACACATTTGTTACCACTGTCTTGTAGTATAAGAGAAAATACTGGTTAACGTCTTTATTTTCTGAGGAATGCCAGTATAGGTCATAACACTAGTTCATTTGGAGTCCGTCTGTATTTGTGTTTCTTGCTAACTTATGCTGACTTGTTGAATTAAGGTACGAGAATAATATATGTAATATTGTGAAAATGTGTGGGATTCAATTGCTGTCTTATTGCAATAGTGTCTAACTGTAGTAGTACATTAACACGATGGGGAAAAAGTACTTAGAGTAGAAATTACGTTTGTCAGTTTGTTATATTGTCACATTTGTACCTTATTATGCTGTTAGTGTATTGTACGTATTTGTGTACAAAATCAGATGTTTCTAAGTCCAGTAATTCTCATTGGCTTCAGTGGTGCAGATTCAGTACAGTGGTGCAGAATTCAAAAGCTAATACAGACTGGAATGTACAAAGAGGTAATACTGTGTGAGTAGTGGTGATACAATAACTCTCATGGCAGATCTTGCTCATGTGAAATTGTTTCACTAACAGCTTAGATTTTAATAGAAGACTCATAAAAATAAGATGGCTTTTGGGAGGTTAAACAATAATATGTAGGATGCTTCTTTGCCACATAACAGTAGTTGCTGTTGCAGCTTTCGATGTTTTCAATAACAGCTCAATGAATACTATACATGCCATCTTTTAAAGGGTTTTTCATGACGATTATGACAGACAACTGTACTACTCAAAAAGCATATTTCTGAGAGATCTTCAGTATGGGAAACCAAGCTGAATAAAAAGCACATTTTAAACAAACTAATGATGGCCATCTCCTTCTAGGAGGGTGATTCTGCATGCTTTGAAGAATTTGAGATGCGCACAGTATACCTTAACAAATTAAAGAAAGGGCTTTCAACCTCTTGGCACATTTGGTACCAGTTAGTTAGACAATGAGCTCTTTTTTGGATATTTTCCATCTCATACACATTTGTGTGCATGAAACTCCAAACCGTGTCATCTAGCTGGAAGGAAAATATTCAAGGCTCTTGGGCTGAGCAGCAAAAGTGCTTCGTTGATTAAAGAGAGCACGGATTAAAGACAATTTCAAGGTAGAATACGTGTTATTCTGTCTTGATCAGAACATAAGACCCAGACTTTTTTGTATATTTAAATACACATAACCTTGAAAATAAAAATATTTTTTTCTTGAAATAAAAATTCAGCATCTTTTTATTTTAGATCAGAGCATTGTTTTAACACAAGTTATTTAAATAATGCAGAAAACTTTCATAAATTATTATACATTTTAGAAAATACAGCTTCAGCCAAACCAATATGACCATGATCTATATTCAGAAATAGAGTCTGATACTGTGAGTCTCTACCTTTGACAGTTAAGCCACCTGTTTGAAACTTTTCACAGGATTTCTACTGAAAAACTTAACAATCCTGAAGAAGTTGCCTTTGGCTTCCACTTCTTAAGGCATTTGCTAATCAAGTTTCTTCAAATGAAGAAAGCTAAATGACTGTCCTGAACTATAGTTTTTGAATGTCAAGCATCTGTAAAATGAAGTTCTTCCTCAAGTCTTGATGAATAGAGTACTTCGTTAATTAGCTGAAATAGCTTTAAGCATTAGAATACAGTAAGAAGCTATTTATCTATAATTAATCATATAAGGTATTAAACATCATTGGAGGAAATTAAAGGCCTTGAGTAGAACTTCATCTGCAGTCATGCTGGAACAAACAGGAATATTTGCAAATTTTAGATCCCTGTCATTGTCATCTGAAAAGTTTCACAGGAGGCAAATTTATATAACTTGAATAAATATGGGAGTTTTAATACATAAAAAGTAGATAAGGGCCAAATTTGCAAGCAAAATCCTGACCGAAGTTGGAAGTTTTCTACTGTAAAAAGGGCAGGACTTCAGCCTGTCTTTATGGCCCAAGAAGTATACTGTTGCAAATCTAGCATAATGAGTTAAAGCTCTTTCTGCATCTGCACCAAAGCCCACTGCCAGTTGAACCAGTTCTATACTGGTCACTGGAATCTATGAGTGGTGCTGAGGTGGGGTTAATCACAACACTTTCTTGGATTACTGCATTCACCATGCATTAAATAATGCTAGTCCTTAGGCCACCTTAGTTATCAAAGAAAGAGTATAATGTTAGCACATGTAGGTTTTATAGTAGTTTTTTAGTAGTCATGAGTAAAATTAATACTGGTAGTCAGAAAGAAGCTTCCAGTCACATAAGGAGAGAGAAGTTCAAGAACAGTGTTCTTGATGTGACAGTGGTGGCAAGATGGAAGGATTGTTTTGGGGATGGAGCATGATAATTTTGTGCATGACAAAATAGGAAAATTCCAGGAGATAAAAAATTAAGTTTGATATCCTTGACTGTTTGATGTATTGGTATCTTTCAGTGTGAGTGAGAGAGCGCGTACTGCTTTTTGTTTCTGCCCTTCCCTAATTATATGAATCTGATGTTGTAGGGTTTCTGGTGGTCACCTCTGAAAGCTGGGAGAAAAATCTTTTTTATCTTTGAAACATATTTTTGCTTCTGATTGATTTATTTATTTTTTCTCTTAAGATTGGACAAATGTCACAGAACACAGTGTACTCAGACTATGGTCACACTGTTTAAGTCATTCAGACTCTAGGTGTACTGTATGTATATGTTAGCTATTAAACTGCTTGATGTTACTGGGGTTGGAGTGTGTTTTTAGCCCTGATTGTAGCAGGGATATGATCTAGGACAGGACCACCCAGAATGGGAGAGTTTTGTTTGGTGGTTTTTTGTTGTGGTTTGTTTGTTTGTTTGTTTGTGGTTTTTTTAAAAAAACCTGTCTAGGCCGTCACATATACTTGGGCTATCTCTGATTCCATCTCTCTGGTATCTATCTTTGGTACTTTAGAGGTGTTGGTTTTGCAAAATTTCACTCTCTCTTTTTCTTTCTTTGTCATCTTCCTGAAAATACTTTATCCTAGAAATTTCTGTTAAATGAAAGAGTGGTTGTTCAAACAAGTGGGCAAAGGACTGCCATGTGTTTTATCTGAAGAGGATCCGAGTGATCCCAATTTAAAGGTATAGCATCTCATCTCTGCTGTTACCTAGGTGTCAGTACATCTTTGCTCAGTTCTTCAGTTCACCTAGAATGTAGAGTGAACTGCTGCGATTGTGCCCTTCACCAGAAGGCACTCCGGGCTCCTTTTTTTTTTTGTTTTGTTTTTTTTTCTTTTTGTTTTTGCATTTTCATCTAATTTTTGGAGAACTGTGACACAGTTTTTCAAAGTCGCTCCCACACCTGCAGCTCCCACGGATGGGCATTACTCGAGTTACGCATATTGTGGTGTCAACCCATGAGCAGAAGGACCCACTACTTCTCCTGAGCATGATTAACCAGCCAGCCAGCGACTTGTGCTGTGAGATGGTGGTCTCAGAGGTGGTGGGTTCTGGAAGGGCTCCTCTTGAGAAGGGGTTTGAGTAGGTGGTGCTGAGGTGATAAATGCAGCTGTGAGATGTGCTAGTGGAGACATAATGGTGAAGTACAGCTGGTCTAGTACGAAGGTGGTATGCAATAGGAAAAAAATTGTTTTCTGCTTACCAGGATGTATCTAGGCCAAGACCCTACGGAGGACTGACTGTGGAGAGGGAGAACCAGACTTGCATTGGTGGGCAGATGGGCTCTTCTGCCAGACCTGGCAGTGTTGGGTGATTAGGTGTTTCTCTTTGACACATAAAAATAATCCAAACGTGATGGAAATACGGTGTATTGTTTGTGTTAACTGTAATTTAAATGTTAAATGCTAAAAAAATTAATTGATATAATAGTTAATGATAAGTAGTATTTTTAATTAAGATATTTTTACAGTTGGATTTCTGTTTTGTTAAAAAATGAAAAATATCTTTATGCTGTTATGAATATTTAGTCACAGGTGGGTTTTTCTGGTTTTTGTTTTTAATTTGACGCACATATTGCATGAAATACCCTTGGTGCCTTAGTCAATCCTTTGTGTGTGTGGAGATATGAGTGGATATGAAGTCTGGTTCAAGACTACATGAGACGCTAGCCAAAAAATTGTGTTTCATCTGCAGAATGCCATTTAAAATGAGTGATTTCACAGGATGCCACACAGATGCTGTTGTTGTATGTATCAGACAAGACCTATGAATTTCATGCAGAAGAGACATGTTTTTCTTCTGTTCACTGTTAAGCTTCCTACATGAAGCATGTCCTTAGTATTTAACAGATTTTACTACTTTCTTTTCAGTCTGGTACAGAATTTAGACATTGCTATGTCATGATCTTTACTTCCAGTCAGAGCTCCCCTTAGCTTCCTTACCCAGTCTGTACTGTGAACCACCACGTGCATTTGCATTTAGTGTTCCTCATGTCCAGGATTTCAGATTGCTGCTACCTCTAGCTTAGATCAGCTAACATAATGTGGAGACCATGGTCTTTTTTCCATTTTACTTTGCTAAGAATTTCCCATATTCGTAAGTTGAAGATTTGTCTTGAAAAGCAGTCCCTCATAAATGTGTGGGGTTTTCCCCATGTACCATGTTTATTAACAGATTACAAGAAGCGGTACCAGACGTGAAAGTTCCTATGGAATGCACTTCTTTTGAATACCCATTCCTTGGAGCTAGTGCTTTGGTGTGTGTTCAGAGCTCTGTCAGCTTATCTTTTTCTGTAATAGCTAGTGAAGTGTTCATCTCTGCCTTTACATCTTGTCTCTCCCTTATGCCCACTTGCAGAGTGAAGGGGACAGCAACTGGTATTCTGTATTGTGTAATCTTTTCATTATAGCTGCAGCAACACAGTCTAATTGGAAGCCAGAAACCCAATGAAGTTAGTCTTTGTCACCTTTCACTCATTTTTGAAAATTTTTCTGTCTTCTAAAGAAGTGCAGTTGAGCTTCTTTAATGACAGCGCTTCCATGTAAATGGGGAGGAGAAAGAGCCTTTCTGCAGTATGTATGGTCTCCACAGCATTGCCATGAAAATGGTGTATAACTTCTTGGCATCTGTGCCCTGGAGACCAGGTTCAGCTCACTTCAAAGTAGGCACCATGCCATCTGAACAGATGGGTATTAATGAAAGCATTGGATGTTACGGATGTGATTCCCCATTCCAAATGTTACAAAATGTTGTCTGTCCTGCACTTCTACCTCTGGGTGCAAGGATTTGTTGTAAATCCAGCTCAGTGATGAGTTAGCTTTACAATATTAGAAATTTAAATCTTGGATCAACTGTGTCGTTTGCGATGTTGGATAAGGGTATGAAGTTGCTCAGAGGAACTTGCTTGTATTTTTGGAGGAGTTCCCATGAGCAACAGATGAAAAAAAGGATCTGTGGTGTTTACTACTTTCATATGAATAAGTTACATTGTGAAGCCACCGTGGAAGAAAAGAATGATTTTACTTTTTTCTGCACCCGCAGGCAGGGGTGGCAATTCATTGGGAATCTGATGAACTTCATTCAGCTTACCAGACTTGTCTGTTCCCTTGTGCAATGTAATGGGTATTTAGGGTGAAAGGTTCTTTGCTTGCGGGTTTTGTCCTGTATTTTTCTCGTATGCCTGTATGGTAGTGATGATAGATGCTTTCCTAGTCCTTGCTGACAACAGGGTGGTTTTTCGCTTGTTGTGGTCTAAGCAGTCTTTTGATTCTTCCAAGGCTGCTTCTGGGTCCTACCAAGTTGAGTTTCCTCTCTCCTGCCAGAGTTTCTATAAGCTTCACTGCGTTCTGAAAGTTTTTTCAGGAGCTACCTGCTTCTTCCGCTCTGCATTCAAACATGAGGTGTAACAAGACGTATCCTGAGTGATCTGATTAGAGTTGCCTCATGGTTAGCGTTGATTTGAATTGTGAAATGAAAAAGCATCCGTGGGAGAAAAAATGGTAGCATCACCAGTCTTAAAGTGTGACTCAGGGAAAAGCATGGAGATGTGAAGTGACTGTGGGCCCACTTAGTCACGTGCAGAGAGGCTGTGTTGGAAGTCAGATGCAGGGCCTATCTCTCAGTGTTCTCTGTAGTGTGGAGGATATGGCCTAAATCCCATTCGTTTTCTCCTTTTATAACACAAAGAGATTAGAATATGTATTTATACTGGAAGTCAGCTCCTTTTCCACATGATCAGATTATTTACCTTCTACATCCTGCCAAAAGTGAACAGAATGCTATTTGTTTGTTTATTTGGCATTTCTAAACTGTCTTTTAAAATAATTTATTTTGGGAAGAAACACCCCCCAAATTGTAAGTTTTCTTACAGCATGTCTAGTCCAGATAATTTCAACAAAAAGTTGATGGTAGTGGGATCATCCACTGAGGTCTTGGCTCTCATTCAGTCTGTACAGATGTTCTTTAGACTCTTATCCTGTCTAGATAATAGGAAGCATGCCTAGTAAGCAACTGTGGAGCATGTTAGCATAATTCACGTAATTCACAGTACCTCAGCATTCAGCCTGGGGCTGTGGACTCTAAAAATAGAACAACAGATTCTGCACAGCTTAATCTTACCTGCTTGTTAGTCATTATCTTCTTAATAAGCAACTAGCAGCTACCTTTTGTTTGTAGAGAATCTTTCATTCAAATGGTTTTCCTTTTCTTTTGGGAATGAGGCTGGGGCTTTGGCCATCTTCTTCAGTGAAGTGTTGTGGATGTGTGTGCTGATACTAGAACAATCATAGTTAGATGGGATTGTTAGTATTTCTCTTTTAGTTTATGTAAACTCAGAACAAAGAGGAACAGATGTTGCTTAGTAAGAGAGCAATAAATTAAGTAGGTGCAATGCTGTGATTTATTTTTTTTAAATTTTCAATTCCTTTTTTCCTTGGGCAAATATATTCGATAGCGGTGAGATTGTTTTCTGTCTTTAAGGATATGTAGATTGTAGGGGAAGATGCAGAGAGTTTGTCCTCCCGGCAGACATCCTTTCACCCATACCTCTGCTTTTCAGAGCCAGCGTACCATGTCATTATTATGCTGAGGGCTTTTGCCAAGACAAGAGATTTACGTGTGTTGAAGTGAAAATAGTACATGAAAATGGCAATCAAAAATATTTATGGCAATAGGTTGGGAAGCCAGCAACTTGAGTTGAATTTCTGCAACTTACAGAGATAACTTTTATAATTTTAGGAAGTAACTTAAGCCCATGTTCTCAAATGCACACTGCCTGTTTAATGTTGTAGTTTTTTACTCGTAGTTTCTGTGTGCCTCAGTGTTTTAACACAGAGAGGATATGGCTTCCTTTGTCTCTTTCCAAGCTTTGTACAAACACATACACAGTCTAATGAAGCTCTCACGCTTGGTTTAAACTTCTAGGTCAAGCAGTAGTACAAATAGCCTTCTAACGAAAAGATAAGAAATGGAAAAAAAATTACATATCATTTATGGAAACAGCAACAAGGCTGAGAGGACAACAAAAACCTTTTAGAGTAGTTGTGGGTAAGATCTGCAAGAGCAGTTCATCATCTAGGGATACGTATGTCCTGTTCGCTCCGGTTGTTTCTTTTGAAAAATAGGACTTAGACCTCTAAATCACTTAAGCATTCTTGAAAATTTAACTGATTTATCAGTATGGATCAATATACTGGTGGCATAGCAGTTGTAGTTAAGAAATGCAACAGAAGAAAGTAATTTTTTTTTAAATTCCTTTTTTAAAAAATTTTAAATTAAATTACTTTAAATTCCAAGATACGTTTATTGTTAACATATGTTAATGATATATATAAAACTAAAACCTTAATATGTTTATAAATTGTATCTGCTAAAATATAATTGGCTCTTGATGACGCTAAATAAATTGACTTTGTTTTCCCTTGTGTATACATCTTGCTGTCAATGATGTATTGCTTGAAAGAAGAATGAAGATAACCAATGCATGAAAAGTTTAGGTGGCTTCTGAAGTTTATGTGACTTAATTCCAGATTTGGGAAATTTTATGGTTTAATCTGAGAGATAAATGAGAGCTGCACTGCAAAGTATCAGTTATTGATAGTGTTTCTGGACCATGATTCCCAATGTAGGTAATGTTAGTTCATCTGCTTTTAAAAATTCACACAGAAATCTTGCTAGGGACTTTTGAATCCTCTGAAAACAGAGGGGAAAAAAAAAAAAGAAAAAGATCTTGTCTGGAGTTGAACATTCTTCTGAATATGCATATATAAGACGTGCTTTACAAGGCTGAGAGTGGTAGTGGTTACCTAACTGCTCTGTTGCTGTGCTGCAGGAATTTGTGACTGGTAGAGCAAATTTTGACTGGCAAACTGGGACATCTTTCAGGACATTGTAAGCATTTATATTCTGAAAATCGAGGCCATTTCAGTTCCTCCTGTAGGCTCCCAGTATATGAGCCATCCAAAACCATTAGCTGCTTTTGAAAAGCTTTCCGTACTTGCCTGAGGATAATACGGTTTTACATGGCACACAAAGCTCCGGCCTTGCTGTTACTTGCTTCTAATACTCTGAGTTACAAGTTAGAATTTGACCATTAGGTCCTTGTTCTGTTTTTCTCAGTTCGTACATACTACTGTCAGTGCCAGAGCACCATAGCTTTGACCTAGCTCCGGTTGAAGGTTAGGAAATGTCTGGTTATTTATAACCAGCAAGCACAAATCTTGTCTTTTCATGTAGCAGTAGCTGCATGCAAACATATTTTAATATAATTTTGTTGGTTTTCAATATAGCTGTCTGGTCTTTGCATCAGCCAGCAAAATTGGACGTGTCAGGTCTAGTCTAAAGCAATTCAGCAACAAAGGCTTGATATTTTAAGGCAAAACTTCCGTGAGATTGATGGATTGCGTTGACTTTCATAGAACTACTACACGTAAGTGAAGTAGGTTAAAATTTGTACAAGGAGATATAGTTCAATGATAACCACTCAAATGTCAAAAGGATTTCATGCACAGACAAGTTATATTTAATACATATTTTATGATGCAATTAGTTCCTAAATATGTGAAAACGATCACCTGACAAACTTCGTACACTGGCATCTTCTTGTACTTGTCATGTTTTTGTTTTAAAGCCTGGCTCACATTCCCATGAAAATTGGAGTTTCTTTTATTCCAGTATTTTGCTTCACAGGAAGTTACCAGCTCCTGGAATCATTTCTTGCTGAAAGTTCTTACACGAATTATGCTTTAAAGCTTTTTAAATCTTGAACACACCCATAGTTAATAATGAACTATCCTCATATGCAGAAAGCATCGCTGTCGCTATTCAGAGTCAGAAGAAGAATTAACACCCTTGGAAGGTTGGTTTTTAATATTGCACTGTTTTTCATTGTCTGGATTCACGTGATGAAAACTACTTGAAAATGAGAAGCTGTCACCAAGCAGCACAGGTCCAGAAAACTGCAGTCTCCTACATATTTCTTGAGTCCCCCAGCCAAAAAAAAATTCTAAGTGTCCAAATTGCACACTATCAGTAACGCACTGACCAGCGTCAAAGAGCAGCTTCTGGAGCTGAGCCTGCCTCCACTGCCGGTACTCACCAGGCACAGTGGAGTGGCTTGGCTGCCCTGAAAAACACAAGCCTGGTGACAGGCAGCAGGATGTTTCTGTCAGAAACCAACCGTTGCTACCGAGCATGTGGGAAAGGAGCTGAGAGAGTTCTGGATTCTGGGACATTCAAGGCTTATCTTCTTGTGGACTTGCCTCAAGGGGTGTCTGCACTGATCCCTGCGCTAGTGAGCAGCGTGGCGAAAGAACATCTGAACTAGGTCAAGTGCTGCCGCTGGGTTGCAGCTCAGAAGCTACCCAGATACTCAGTAGCTTTGATGACATGGATGAAGTTACCGAAAAGGTGGTAGGCTGTTGTAGTTTGATAGTCATTTTGCTGCCTTCTTGACTTTGGTGAGTTTGGTTGGCTGGTCCCTGGGAGTGTGCCTCAGAGCAGCCAGTTTCTGTGCTTCGTCGAGGGAACTCGGGACTTGGCAGGCATGGACATGCTATGCTATGCAAAATACGGTATTTGTGTTCTCTGGATGCTCTGAATGGTTTGAATACCTGAAGCTATAGCATTAATAACAATTACAAAGTAAGTTGAAGGGTATTTTTTTTTTTTCTTTGGAGCTTTGGAAAGCTTAACTTAGCAAAGCTGTCTTGTAAATACATTAACCGGGGATCTCTGAAAACGTGGCAGAATCAGTTTTGCGATGCTCTGCTGGAAGGCTAGTGTTACTGCAGAGCAGGTAGAGGATAAGGCAGGTGGTCACCTTGTTTGAGGGCTGAGGAAGGCCTGTTTCCGTATTGATAGAAGAGGACAACTTGGAAATGCTCTGACCTTTTGACGACCTTTGGAAAACAGGCTGCAAATACTAGTTAGGAATGTGCTCCATTGAAGGAATCCTGTTGTCTTCCCTCAGCCTGCATCCCCAGTGGAGTCATTAGTGAGTCTGAGCCGAAGAAAAACCTCCGGGACTTGACCCATCATTGTATGTATACCCATATGTATACAATTAGCCAGTGTAGTGTTTTTGAAGTATTTATCATGCCACATACTAATTTGAAAAAATCCAAAAGGTTGTTTTAATGATCCTGGGACAAAACCTTCTTTGTCTGGCCTTCTGGAATAATCTGCTCCTTCATAAAAGTAATGGTATTCTTATTATGGGAGACTGTGCTTTTTGGTTCTGTTGTCCAACACTGGAGGCTTGAACAGTCACCTCCACTGAATAACAGATTTCCCAAGAGATGTTGGGCAGCCTCGTCAATTGGTAACAAGACTCCAGTTTCATGATGGCTCTCAAATCCCGATCTAGACTGCAGTGAGTGGTTCTGTCTGATTGCTGTCTGGTCTAGGTGCGAACTGGGCAAGTGGTCTGGTGTTTAAAAGAGAAAAAATCTTTCAGTGGGTTATAACTGATAACCTTTTAATTTTCTCAACAGCAAGTGGTTGAATTGTGCTGAGAGTGAGAGCATACTGCAACTGTATAAACTACTGGTGCTGTAGCAGTAGTAAAATTGGAGATTTGAACTACTTTTCTTTCTCTGTAAGTGGTCCTGGTTGGCCAGGGCAGAGATGTGTTGGTGAGGGAACACAAGCATCTCAGCTGTTCTTTGTGCAAGTGGAAAACATGGACCTGATTTGCATAAGCACAACACTCACATCTGTGGAGTTTTAAAGCAGCAGCTGAAGTGGAGCTGCCGTTTCTGACAACCAGCCCAGCCCTGCGCCCTGTTCTAACTGGGCGCACGACTTGAGTTCTCAGCTCCTCTTTTATCCGCTTGCAACAAAATCTTTATTGCTAGTTGAGCTTTTCTCTCTGTGCTAATATTTTCAATGCATCTTTAGTGCTATAATTGTTCCACTAAGAAAGCTCACGTATAGATAATTAAGTAAAATGGTTTTTTTACGTAAGTTCTATTGCCAAAAGCCAGCGAATCCCTTTTTTCTTCTTAGTGCGCAAATTGTTTCTAATATGCAACACATTTTTAATTTAGCCCTCACATCCACATTATTACTATTTAAATGCCATAGCATATCTGTGGCACCGTTTGATGTATTCTGGATAGGAAGGGAGTTCTGCTCGAGCAGTATCAGATGTAACTCCATATGGCATTGTTGTGAGAGGCTAAGATGCTTGCCAGTTCCAATTTGGAACATGACATTCAATGCAAATATATCATGATGCAACTGCATTGCAAGGATTTGAGCTGATTGCTGTGCTTTGCTGGCTATAGGAATATATGGTTACAGTGTTGAGGTTATGGAGTATGCTCTTGCATTCAATGCTGAATGAGATAAAGGTGCTCTATATACTCAACTGTAACTTTTATTTCTCTGTCTCATGAGTGTGCAATGCACTAATCGTTGTATGAGTAGGCTAAGGGGGCTTTGTTTGCGGGTGTCATGGTTTAACCCCAGCCAGCAACTAAGGACCACGCAGCTGCTCACTCACTTCCCCCCCACCCAGTGGGATGGGGGAGAGAATTGGAAAAAAGGTAAAGCTTGTGGGTTGAGATAAGAACAG
>JAVKLA010000054.1:4406380-4416843 GCA_034782735.1 Sagittarius serpentarius | reverse complement strand
TTTCCTGTGCCCCTCCAGCCTTCTTGCTGGCTGGGCAGGAGAAGCTGAAAGGCCCTTGACTTAGTCTAAACACGACTGAGCAACACCTGAAAACATCAGGGTGTTATCAACATTCTTCTCATACTAAACTCAAAACACAGCGCTGTACCAGCTATTAGGAAGACAATTAACTCTACCCCAGCCGAAACCAAGACAGTGGGGTACAACCAAAAGAGAACATTTTGGTATGTGTTCTAATGATGTAATGTTGTACGTACCTTCTCTGGGGCAAAGAAAAAGAAAAACATGTTATGTTCCTGACTTGCCTGAGTCCGTGCTACAAGAGTTAAGTTGTAAAGATCCAAGCAAAACCAGAGGTAGTTCTGAAAGGGTGGATGGGAGTAAGGAGACAATCTGTCTGTATGTTTGGGGGTTTGAAATTAAGGCTTTCCCTTACAAATATTGGCACCAGATGCTTCAGAGGGGCAGGTGGTTGGTGGGTTGTTACCTTCCTCTTCCTCCTCTTCAATACTAGCTAGTGGGCCACAGTGACGCAGGGGAGATCATGCTGTACTATTGAAAGGCTAGCTATGCCTACAGTCATGGGCAATGCAGTACCTTTTCGTGCCCCTTTCTTGATGCAGGCTCTGGTCTGCTGCCTTTTTCTGTATGTTTGCAGTAATAGTTGCTTCCAACGGACCCTTGTAATACTGTGTAAGATTTGCCTTTTGTGCATCTGTTGGCATACCATCATCTATGTTCTCTCATAGTGTTTTTCTGAGTTTGTTCCTCTTGCATCTTGCATGTCAGCATCTTCATGGCTTCTTGGAAACATTGTCTGTCTTTTTGCTTTCTGTCTTCAGCATGCATAGTTCATCCTGGAAATAAAGTCCATATCAAAGATTATCTTAAGCTTTATGGAAAGAAAAATAAATCCCATAAATTTCAAGTAGTGTGCCATTAATTTTGGCCCAGTATACAGCCAAGATAGAGATGCGAGTATGTCCAGAATTACTTGTAATAGGATGGGAATACCACATGTAGTAGTATGCTATATATACAGCAGAGCTTCCCCTGAAAGAGAAGGGATAAAAATAAAGTATCAGAAGTAAAACAAGCACTTAGCCTGTTGTTTGTAGTGACAAGTGAAGTATATCAATAATTTGGAAGTCACCGAAACAATTTTAGGATATCACTTCTGAGAAAAACATTACATTTTTGCCTGTTATATTAGAACGTATTAACATTATTTTACATGTGAAAGAAATTCATGGAAAAAGAAATAAATGTCATGGCAGCACATGGGCATAACAAGAACAGATGCTGATTAGGTCATCTTGTTAGTGACTTAAAAACATCACTGCAGATGGGTACAGAACTGACAGCCTATGCTGAGGGGTGTATGATTGGTAAGTTGTACAAGCTGCTGGGGAACATGAAGTGTGGAGATTGAGAGAGAAATCTGGGATCCTGGAAACTCTTATAGCAGGCTGAAAAACTGTTCTGTTGTCAATAACGGTCCAGAATGCCTGAAATAAAATCCATTTTTCATAGCTTCTTGGCAAGTGATTTTGAAAGAAATGTCTGACATGTTTTCAAGCTGTGTGCAAATCAAAATGAATATTACTCTGAAATCCACATGATAGAATGTTCGATTCATGTGATAAAATATTTTAAATCCTTCTTAAGGGGTCTAAACTTGTTAGCAGATGCTGCTTGACATAGTTCTGATTGCAGAAACAGAGGTAGAAACTTAGTGGTTTGTGTGCTGACAGCTGCATAGCTAAGTTGGGAGTAAACCAATATTGAACATGACTTGCAATATATTTAAGTTCCTAATCATTTGCCACATACACGGTATGAGGTGGCTCAGTTATTTTGCATATGGGGCTATTGACAGAGATCCTGAGCTGGTATGCAAAACATCGTGTGAGAGACTTCGTGTTAGAGGGTGGCAATGGCACTGGATTTGAATGATTTGAAAAAGAACGTTTTCCATACAAAGGAGGATAATGGTACCAGAGGCTTCTGCAGCTCTGAGTTTTCAGTAATTTGCAGTGACAATTCTTTTTCCCTCATGGCCCGTTTGTCTCATTTTGCTTACTCCAGCTGCCTGTTTGCTCAGGTGACATGTAAAGAATGTATCTATCGAAGGCTATGTGTATGGCTGCTGGTTGAATGTTGCTTCGTGAAGGATAACACTCAATTTTGCTTGCACTATTTGCATTCCATTAATTACTGTTAATATTACTTCTAGTCTCTGCTCTCAAATTTTAACTCAAGACTGCAAAGAACATGCGATGAGCCTTAAAGATTCTAAGTTTTAATTAATTATGAGAGTTTTTATTTGTCTTCTAGTTTTTAAGACTTCTGTTTTTTGTATTTTCAAGCTTTGGTCTTCCTGGCAGGGGCTTAAAGGGTAGAAACTTAAAAAAATAATATACAACTGGAAGCTGAAATTTCCGTTTAACTGTCTGGAGCCCAAGCATTTTAAAAATCCCACAAATGAAGCAATGCTGAATTGATCTTTGAACTTCCTCCCAAGTAACTACACTTGATTTGTCTGCATGGTGCTTTTTGTGCTTGTGTTATAGCTGTGTCGCTTTAAAGGCAGATGTTTGAGGAACTGCATGTGGCTTGCTTTGCAAGTCCTATAACATACTCATTAAAGTTACCAATAGGTCTGACCTCCAACAATTTTGGGGAAAGAAATGGTTCACTAAATACAATCCATGATGGTTATGCAACCATAGTTTTCTGAACACTTTGTATGTCTGTTTCATTATTCATTTGTATAGATTAATATGACCTGATCCCAGTTTATTTTATTTCTACATAGAATTTTCTTTTTCCCTACTGCCTCTTTCTTTCTTTGTGTTGACTTTGTATCTGCAGGGACAAAGCTCAGCTTTACAGTACGTGAACTGTTCATTCACAAAACTCACCTTTGGGAAGATTTGTGCCTATGTAGTCATTCTGACTAAAATTTCCTGTGTGAAACAAGGAGTTTGCGTTTCAGTTAGAGATCAGGATCTGTCTGTTTTGGCATTTTCTGTTTTTCCCATCACCATGGTACCTTAGCACTTGGTAATTTTGCAGGCTGAAAAAGAGCAAGCCATGTTTATTAAGGAAATAGAGACGGATCAAGCATTTATTTGATGATACAGTACAGTTTAAGAATCCCCACATGGCAGACCTCTTGGTAAAATGCACGTAAATGCATTAACTGTGAGCATGGAGCTAATGCAGGTGTGAGTAAGAGAGACTCACCTACAACATTCTTCTCTGAATGATGTTCTCCTGGCAGAGGTGGTGTGTGGCATCCTGCACACCCAGCGAGCAGTGGGAAATCAGTGTAGCCTGGGGTTGTGCTGTTAAATGGTATCATCCTGAAAATAACTACATGTCCAAACCACCTGCAAGTACTCCTTGTTGAAACTCCTCTCCCACATTTTCATCAAAGAGCAGTCCTGTGTTCGGCAAGAAGTAGGTATGCCATTGCATGAGCTGAACCACTTGCATCAGGGTTTCCTGACACTGGCACCTGACACTTCCCATCCCCTTCTTTCCAGTGGCTATGAAGAGCAAGTATTATAAAAAGATGACAAAATCTTTCTGATCTATGGGAGTATTTTGAGAAGTATGCATGCTGAATGCAAAAGGCAAGGAGTTGAGTTTCTTGGTTAATAAGAAAATTGGCCGATTGAAAAGGACGTGCCTTAAAGCGAAACCTCTACGTGGCTGTTGGTCCACTCTTTTTCTTTTGCCCTTGTCTAAATAAGGGCGATTACTCCTCTTACTGCACTGCCTCCGTGGGTTCATATAGACTTTTACTATTTTTAAGTATTACTTACAAATGAAATCATGTAAACATCACAATGCACAAAACTTAGCAAAAATTTTACTACTCTGAATTTGTCTGTGCTAATTTTCTTTTTCCATTGCTTTATCACTGTCTTAGCTCCTGCTTTGAATTGGGAAAGTTGTAGCATTATGATGAGTGGATTAGCCAGTTGTATAATAATTTTACTGTAATGGTTTATCAAAAAGTGAGGTAGGGTAGGAATGAGAGAAAACAAAATAGAGATGGAAGAAGATGGGTCAAAAAAGATGCATTTCCAACAGTTAACCTGATTTTAAAAAGAATCAGTTAGGGGAAACAGAAACCGGTGGTTATAAAATGAGGAAAAGCATCAGCTAACTCAAAGATTTAAAGGTGAAAACTTTTAACATCTAGATTAATTATATGATACAATGCTTGGAAACACACAGGACAACAGGTGCTTTGAATGGCAAAACCAAATCCTCATCATTGCATTTACTAGCATATCAACTTCAGGGCTGGTTGGCAGACCACTTTTGTTAATTTATGCCTTTGTATTTCAGATCGATAAAAATCCTTGCTTCAGGACCTTCTTCAGTATCTGTAACCATCATCCTTTCACAGATTCCCCAATCTTTTAAGTAACACAAGTTGTTATGTAAACAGGGACTTTCTTCCACAGTGACTGTTAGATTTATTTCACTGTTGTATGCTGGGACTATATTTTTCCACCATAGAAAATGTGTAGTTTTGACAGTCTTCATTATGGTACATAAATTTAAATGATACTCTGAACAGTACAGGCGGAAAAATTTTCTTTAAAACAAATTCTTGAAAGTGGGTCTTAGTTTCCTCTAGGGACATTTGCAAATTTGTGAGACATCTGTAATACCGTTTATGCAAGTCTCATCTCTAGAGCAAAGAAGATTTGTATTGTAGTTATGATTTGTTACGAGATTTGTAATATCATCAGTCTCAGTGAAACTGGATCAGATCAGATGGCTTACAGAGGAAGCTCACTTTCTGCATGGTGATTTCCATCTGTGGTGAGTCTTTGCTATTCTGAGAAAAAATGGTGTTGGCAAGTGGAAAAATGGTGGCTTTTCCTTTGGTATTGTCTAGGCTTTGGCACTGCAGTAGAAGGCAGAGGAAGGGAAGTTGGGAAGCTGACACTCTAGAGCGTAAAAGTAGAGAGGTAGGTGAGAGATTGCCTGTCTAGCATGCGCAGTGCTCCTAATCCTTCTTTTGTATAGGAGTCTCGCTTAATGAGAGATACCCAGACTGGGATGTGGGATGTTTGTACCATCCTGCTACAGTCTTAGATGTGAAAATGAGAACTTAATGAAGTGAGGTGGAACCTACAAGTTGGTGTACAATGTGAAGTTGTATGACACTAAGCAAATCTGCTTAGGGGTTGCTGTAATACAGACAGTAAAATAATAAACATAGCTGAGCAAAATAGCTCAGAAATAAGCAGAATATGGCTTTAATTCAGTGGCTTTCCCCGCCAACTCAAGCGTGGGTTAGCTACGCCACAGGAAGCTGCACTATTTATGTCTCTGATTTAATACAATGTTCAGGTACCATGATGATGAGCACACACAAAAGCATATGTAGATTAACAAGGGTTATTAAACTTTGTGAGAGGGAAACAGGAGAGGATTGTCTAAGCACTGAGCATTCTTTTAAAAATGTACAAGCTTCGTTCTGCATGACCTTTTTTATTGCTAGCCTCGAATAAAAGAATGGAGCTTATACTTTATCGTTTGGGCTGATGGAGCTGAAGTGCAGATAACCAAAAAATATTCTATTATCCTATCAAAGGAACTTGGGCCTTAACTAAATGAAAAGATAAGGCCTTTTATGTAAGCCTTATCTGTAGATTTCTGTATCTTCTTCATCAGTTGCAATAGCTTCTGAATAAAATGAACAGAAAACATTTTTACTGACGCTAGGCAAGTAGTGCATCTTTTGGCTCTTAAAGAAGTGGCAATACACTAGTTAAACATGAATGACGAAAGACGGTTTGTCAAGTGTGTTCATCATCTACAGCCCGAGCCTCTCTTTGTTGCCAAGGAGAAAGATTCAAACTAAAATTTTAGGACTGCAGGAGGAGGTATGTTCGGCAAAGTACTGTAATTCTGAGTATTATTTTCTTCCAGTTTTAGTTGTCAAAAAAGGTTCAGTCCCTTGTAAACTGCACTGACTTCAAGAGGACCAGCTTCAGTATTACAGAAGGGAATGCAGGTATTCCCTGGCCTTGTTAAGCTGCTGACAAAAGGGGGTGGCAGCAGTAACTGGGGTAAAGAAGCTTCTTTGTTATTATTGACTACTCTCTGCTTCTCTTTGTCTTTATGGTGGCTAAACGTGAGCTAGGCAAGGGTGTGAGAAGGGACATCACCCGCGCGGCTGGGGCATTCCTGCATTGCTAGATGTCAGAGCATGCTGGGGATTGGTGGCAGATGGAGGTGTTCTACATCTCGGAAAAATCACTCTAGGGATCCTATTCCTTCTTAAAAGTCAGTTCATAGTTATGCATTTGAGGCTTCTTATGCTAGGCTTCTGACAAAGAAGTTAGTCAAATAAAACAGGGTTATTAGCAAAGAGAAGAGGGGTAACCACCATTAGGAATGTCTACAGCAATTCTGCTTGCCACAGAATTGATTTCAGTGGGTGTTCGGGGCACTCAGCATATTATTGGATGGGCTGTCAAAGTGAGGAGAGATGAACTGATGTGCACAACGTCATGAATTTAGATAAAAATGTTGAAATTACCAGAATGGATCTTCCTAAAACTTTAAAGGCTTGTGTTTCTGCTATGTATGCCTTGATAATCAGTCACAGGCTGTAAAGTAAATACAGTATTTCTTTCCAACTGGAAGGCCAGGCAAGGCAAAAGTCAGCCAGGAAGGGGTATTCAGACTTTCTTTGTTACGGAGCTGAATTTAGGAGCTAAACTGGGATTAAAAGTTTCCTGTGGAGCCAGTAAGTTAAAGGGTGCTTTTGCAGAACAATTCAGAGCAGAGGTCTGTATCTCTAAATCAGTTTCATAGAGAAAGTAGATGCACAGCATAGGCACCCAAATTTAGATGTCTAAAGAAGACTGAGTGAATACTATCCTAGAGCATATGTTGCCATAGTCACAAGGAAGACAATCTGCATCCCGTGAAGTATTTCTGCCTCATAACGATTTTACTGAGTAACTATAGTAGTGTTTGGCCTTCTGTAAAAACAAGGTTATCAGTCCAGCTGGGGCATTATTTTTGTATTTAAGAATATGATTGGATTTTTCTGTAACAGAGCCAACGAACCAGTATATGTACTAAAGTGTTTCTGTGCTCCCAGCAAACCCCTGTCTAATTTCACCCACCTTGATACTCAGAACTGGGATTCAAAGAGTACCCAAGAAAAGCATGTAGACTTCTAATGTGCCTTTTTCATTAAATGTCTTGTACACCACCTGTGTTATCCTTTGTTTTTACTGCAGCCACATTGCATTTTTTTTCCTGCACTATGCGAGATGTTTGACGTTCAGCCTCTCTCTGCATATTTTTTATTTAATGGGAAAGGGAAAACTTTTCCCGTATCCCATTCGTCTATACAGAACAAACATGAAATAGGAATGCTAATTGATATATATCCATTGCAAAGAGCCTAGTGTTAAGAGGAAATCAGCCGTCTTCCAGAAAGGTGATGTTGTGGTTGTTCCTAACAAAGATGTCTTACTTCTTTAGAAAAGCAGTTGTTACTAGCAACGGATTGGGTACGTTACGAAATAGACCACTGGTCTGTTTAATGTGTGATATTGAGTAACCTCTACGTGAATTTTACAGCCACATCTCTTATATTACATGGAAGCAGTTTTTTATCGGAAATTTTAGGGTCTGTTCCTTATCAATACCACTACGTTGACTTCGATACAATTAACTTTGGCAACTGGTTTACACAGTGAGAGAGGCCAGTGTATCGCTGCACCTGCTGTCTAGTCAGATGGGAATCACTCCCCTTCCCTCAGAGCTTAGCGTCGGTGGAGCCCTTGGCATTTCCTGAACGCAGAGCAACCTTTCTAATGACTTCTTCAAGGCTGTAAATCTTTCCGTGTAAAACTATTGCGAGTGGTGTTTGCAATTAAATCAGTGTAAAATTTCCGTTGCTGAGCGAGGTCACTGTCCAACCAGCTTGCAGGCTGTGGTTACGTTGTACTTTCTAAAGGCTTATTAGAACATGCAGTTTGTATTTTGTCTTCATTAAAGGATTTTTGAATCTCAGAATTAAAATCTTCAAGCCAAGCTGGGAGGTCTTACCACAGCTGTATATATTGCATAAACCCCTAGAGTACAGGCTCCAGAGTTTATGCAGAAATCCTTGGGAAGTAGGACATAAATGTCGCTGACTGACAGTTGTGTTACAGTAACAGCACAACTCGCATCTTCATAGCAGATCTGACTTAATTCCTTGTGAGCAGGTTTTTTTAGTTTCCAGTTAAGTCAGTTACCAGTAAGATGTTTTAGATAGAGATGAATGATAGCAGAGTTGTGGGAGTGGTCCCTTGTGGCCATGTTCAAATATGCATTGCACTTGGTTGTGGGCAGATAATGGCTTTCACTCTGCAGAAAGGCTGCATACCTCTCTTTTCAGAGCATACAAATAGTGAGCAGGTACGGGAGAAGAGGTGACAGAGAAGCAGGAAACTGAGAATGCAGGTACAAACTTTTCACCTGTCTTGGTTTTTCTGAATTAGGGATTAGAAGAGGGCTTATTAAATTCTTTCCCTGGTGCGGCTCCATGCTACTGAGTGTGGACAAGAAAACTTAGTATGAGTCTTTTTCCTCATACCAAATTAGACCAAGGGTACATTGTAGCTGGTCTTGCTGGAGACAGAAGGCACAACACTGTGCTTTTGTAATTTAATTTTGTATGAACATCACAGTATCAGCATTGTGTATAGAGCAGCCAGTTGCACAAGATAAACAAAGCAGTGTTGCTTTTCTGAAGTTTCACAAGCTTCATAATAAAATAATTTCAAAAATACAACAAGTAAGATGTGAGTCTTATAGCTTGACTGGTACTTCAGTTTAATGGCAGACTTTTTTTTATAGAACCTAAACTGTCATGTGGCTGCTACCAAGCACCAGTAATTTCATGTGCAGCTCCCATGTGAAAACTCTTGTCATTGGTTGTATTTTGCTTTTGACCACTAGAAACCTCAGCCACTGTTGTGTTTGCTGTGGCTACACGTGCAGCAGCCACAGAAAGTTGTTTCAAACCACTGATCAAAGTTCTGTCTCTACTGGTCATAGCTTTAACATTATTTTCTGTTTGTGCTTGTGTGTTCGCTTTGGCTTTCAGAATACAGTAGGGTAAAAGTTTATGTTTTTAAGAAAAGTTTTTTTTTTTTTCAATTTCAGACACTAGTAGGAATGGCTGACTGGCTGTCTCCTTGGCTCTGAGTGGACAGTGGGGCTAGAGCAACAGGTATTGTTAATAATTGCAGGGTTTGATATTCTGTAGGACTCCAGTTACTGCAGTAGCCTGAAAATGTGAATAATTTGGCTCGTGGTTCATAGTGAGAACTGGGAAAGTCTCCAAACTGAAGTTTGCAATGGAAGATATTAACACAGTAAAAGTGACTAAAGAAAATTTCATTTGGAGGCCAAGGGTTACCTTCTGTTAAGCCAGATATGTCTCACTCTGTGTGTATGTCCTTTGAAATCTTGCTTTACATTAACAGTAGGACTTCCTGTTGTACTAATATTGGGAAGTATTAGGAGTTTACCGAACCTGTATCTTCTCTGCTACCATCTTCAGTCTCTCTCCTTTTCCCCTATCAAATTTTTAAAGAACCTGTCAGATAATGGATTTTCTTGAAAACCCACTATTACCAATTAAAAGATTATACTGCAAGGTGGGACAGAGCAATAAACTTGAAGACACTTCATAATAATCTGTCTAGTTATGTTATGAGGCTGGGACTTGTGTCTTACTCAGCATAATGAAGAAGCACCGTTGCAGCGTGAGTCATGGCTACAGTAATCTCTGCCTGTTGCTGCTAGGACCATGACTGTCCTGAGAGGCTGCACATGTAAATCTGCCCTCCCTAAAAATGACTTCCTTGTGTACGGGTCACCTTTATGGGGGATCTGAATCAGTGCTGGAAAAGGCAGCATCCACTGCTGAGAGACAATGCTGAACTGGACTTCAGCAATTTTTTTTGGCCATTTTCCTGACATTTTGAGGTCCAGAGGAAATATCTCTTAAATTGCTATGGTTGTCTTTTCACCGTACCTTTGCTTTCTTAACCTTGAACTGTGTTTTATAGTCTCTCTGATGGGACACATGCAGGGTTTCTTTGGCATGGCAGGAACTGCAGACAAGAGACTTCAGGTATAATCTCCCTAGGTTTCACAGAGTTTTTCATTCACTGTTAGAAGATGATAATGGTAAAAAATCATCACTGTTGTTTAATACCCGTGAGCTCTGGTTTTCTGGATCATGAATGTAGAATTTCATAGAATCATAGAATTGCCTAGATTGGAAAAGACCTGTAAGATCATCTAGTCCAATCGATAACCTAGCATTGACAGGTCCCCCACTAAACCATGTCCCTAAGCACTACATCTACATGACTTTTAAAAACATCCAGGGATGGGGCCTCCACCAC
>JAVKLA010000054.1:4382287-4406280 GCA_034782735.1 Sagittarius serpentarius | reverse complement strand
ACCTCTCTACAACCTCCTTTCAGGTAGTTGTAGAGAGCAATAAGGTCTCCCCTCAGCCTCCTTTTCTCCAGGCTAAAAAGCCCAAGTTCTCTCAGCCGCTCCTCATAAGACTTGTGCTCCAGACCCTTCACCAGTTTCGTTGCCCATCTCTGGACACGCTCCAGCACCTCAATGTCTTTCTTGTGGTGGGGGGCCCAAAACTGAACACAGTACTCAAGATGTGGCCTCACCAGTGCCGAGTACAGGGGTAAGATCACTTCCCTGGTCCTACTGGCTACACTATGCCTGATACAGGCCAGGATGCCACTGGCCTTCTTGGCCACCTGGGCACACTGCTGGCCTATGTTCAGCTGGCTGTCAATCAACACCCCCAGGTCCCTCTCTGCTGAGCGGCTTTCCAGCCACCCCTCCCCAAGCCTGTAGCGTTGCCGGGGATTTTTGTGGCCAAAGTGCAGAACCCGACATTTGGCCTTACTGAAACTCGTACAGTTTGTCTTGGCCCATCAATCTAGTCTGCCCAGATCCCTCTGCAGACCCTCCCTACCCTCAGGCAGATCAACACTTCCACCCAGCTTGGTCTCATCTGCAAACTTACTGAGGGTGCACTCGATCCCCTTGTCCAGTTTATTGATAAAGATGTTAAAACAGGATTGGCCCCAATACTGAACCCTGGGGAACACCACTTGTGACCTGTTTTCAATGACGAAATATTTGGTAGCTGTTAACACCTGCCAGCTAATGAGGTGGTTAACACTGTGTGGTGTCAGACCATCGTTATACACTGACTCTGTACAATGGGAAGCTTGCTCCTCGTCCATTCCAGGGATAGCCCTGCTGGGGCACTGCTGGCTTCCTCTGGGACCTCTCAGCTGTGCTCACTGTGCCTCATGCGTGGAACAGGTGCAAAGTGGTTGCCTGGGGGTGTGGGATCATCCTGGAGCAAATCCTTAACTCACCTTGGTCCCAGAGCTGGGACCAAGGCAAATCAAGAAACAAGCTTAGCCAAAAAGGCTGAGCAGCACAGGTGCAATTTGACCACTAGAAGGCAAGTTAAGAACATTTTGAGGTGCATGTCCTCATAAAGATAATAGAAATTTTGAGAAAAAAAGTGGGCCTCCAGGTTGGAAGAGGGCTGGAGAATTGGCAGGGGGGGTTTTCCTATAGGTGGGCACTTGGTTTGGAAAAGAAATTACCTGACTGTGGAGTTCTTTGGCGGGGGGGGGGAGCAGCAGAAGCGAGGGCTTATTTTTGCTTTAAGAAGAGGCATGTAAGATGGAAGCGTTGACAGGTGTTGCAGTCTGAATTTATTTATTACTAAATGGACACAATCGTTCTCCTTTCCTTCTTTGTTTGTAGGCGTAGAGAAGTGGTGACCCAATGGGGACTATTTCACATAGACCCAAAATGAGACAAACTAGGCCCAAACACTGGGCTGGCAAGCAGAGGGATAGCTGATAGCCACAGCCCCTTTTTGCTCGTCAACTGAACAGCAAATGCTTCGGCCCCTTTTCTCCTAAAGGTGCTTTCTGATTTTTTTTTCCTGTTTCTTTCTCACTTCTGTGTTCTTTCCTTTCGAACTCCTTCTGCAGATTAAAGGAAAAGAGCCTCCATTTATTTTAATGGTCCATATTTCTGTCTGTGAATGTTACATTTGTTTTTGTACAAACTGTTCCAGTTCAAAGGGGAACAGTTCTGAAAGTGGTTGGTGTGCTCTTCTGGATGCTGATGTTTTGTCTGCTGAAAAATTGACTTTTCTGGTCACTGGTAAAATGCATTTGGAAAGATACGGAGCATCTGTTCATTACTTCTCAAACAGATGGAGCCAACTAAGTGAAAAAGCATTTTTGTGCCCGTAGCCCCTTTAAAGCATTGCCTTCTAGCTGCTTCTTTCTTTAGAAAGGGTATCTTGCAGAAGACGTACTGAGTATCTGGAGTTGCTAATGGTAAGTCCAAATGCCTGCACTCAGGTGCTGAATTAATTACAATACGAAGTTAGGATGGAGTCATCTGAGTAATTTTCTATAATGCCTAAGCAGATACAACCATAAACCAAATCAACGTTTCATGCAGAGGAAAACTGAACTCTCTGGCTTAATGAAATTCTTTGGATATGCCCCTAAAGTAGTGAGTGAAGAGAGTGACACAATTTAGACATTTAGAAAATTTTTGATAGAGTTCCTCACAGAAGGCGTTCAAGTCATCGCATAAGTACTTAGAGGGCAAAAGGCAGTGGTCCATCATTATTTGGAAATTGGCTGAAAGATGCAAGTAGGAATTTCTGTAGTGAGTTTTCATAGTGGTTCAAGTGTTGCAGTTTATCTGTCCCTGAAGATTTGTTTGAACTCTTTAGCTGTGTTGCTGAAATGAGGGTTAACTCTAACCATAAAGGTAAAAGCCATGGACCTTATTGTCAGTGAGTATGATCATTTATGTAGAGGAGTGGTAAATTAGTTATTTAGAATATAGAAATATTTCTTCTCCTGAAGTTGGAGACAGCCGACTAGACTGAAAGGCAATACATTTTGAAAAATAAATAACAAATAGCCCTCTACATAAACTGTGAATACCTGCAATTAGCAGAGCCTGTAAAAGAAGATGAAGTTTCAGCGTAAAGGCATATATGCCTTCGCTTATTGTGGTAAAAGGGGCTCCTTTAACTCTGTGAAGCTGTTGCCAGTGATGATCCTGCAGCCTTCAGAGCAGACCTGAGTGCACTGCAAGGGATGGAGTGGAAGCCAGTGTGGTCTGGCAGCTACTTTACCTTCCGTGATAGGTTCTCCTCTCTGCAGGTATCTTTCCAGGTGTTCCTCTTCTGCAGCTGGGCAGCATATCTTACAGCACTGCTAGCCTGGAGGAGGATCCAAGATAGAGAGTTTTAAATAGAAGATTTGGGCTGTTTGAGCATGTCTTTGAAGGGGGTGTTCTTCAGATGGTCTTTGTGGCCGGATCAATTCTATGCTAATGCTCACTTGCCTGGTTTTGAGAGAGAACACACGCAAGACCAGTCTGTTTAAAAGCAGAAGTGCTGCCCAAATAAAGCTGGGAGAAACTTTTTTGTGATTTCATATTCTTGTAATAAACTCAACCTGCATACTGACAAAAGCAGAAGTCTCTTCTTCTTTCTTATTTTTTCTACCACTGCTGCATACAGCAAACACGCCTTCAGTCTTGCTAGGTTTGTGGTTGCACACTTCCTCCCTCTGCCCCCCACACCAGCAACCTCAGCCTTACACCCAATCTGCAGAGTCTGCAAGTACGAAGGAGAATTTTGTTTTTCGTCTTCTAAAAATCCCACTCTCTTCTCTATTTACCTACCTTTGGAAATAAAAGTAATGTATATAAAATAATTGCAGAAGGGCAACCAGCTATTCTTCTGAACCAGGAAAACAAGGGAATTAAAAGCCTCTTACGTAAAATTTGGGCTACGTCTCAAAAATTTCTTTCTCTACCATTCTTCTTTTCCTTCCTAAGTCCTCAACTTTGCCATCTGCACTCTCACTAAGGGCTGGGATTTGTCTATGTGTGAAGTAGGGTAATAGAGTTGAAAAATTGTTCCAGGAAAAATTGCTGCTAAAGGTGCTCTGTAGTCAGGTAACTGCTGAAAAGGAAGCACTTCCTTGCTTCTGTTAGTGACTTTATCATGATTGCTGCTATTTTCCTGTGCTTTAAGTTTACTTTCAGGTAGATTCTGTTAGTATTAGAGAAATATTTCCACTTCTAACATTTACAATTATAAATCAAATGTCTTTCCTTTTCACAAGTTCAGAAACTCCTTAATAGAGACTGCTGAGTAAACTGGGCTCAGCCTTTTAAACATTCTCTGTCCTGCCTTTTTAGCCTGGGTTTGAAGAAGAGTGTACATGGACTTTTTCATCCCCATGAGGACAGTGTGAGCCAAACCATTTTGTAGCCCAATTCCTTGCTCTCCTTTTTGGCAACTGTGCAGAATGGCTTATGGTATGTGGAGTTTGGTGTGATTCCATTGGAATTTGCTAGACTTGCACTGATTTATACCTGGTGTGAATCTCATCTTTCCAAAATATTATTGATGCAACAGAAATGTAGAGCTGAAAATTCCTTAACTAAGGAGCAAAGTGGTCTTTTGTTTTGCAGTAAGTTAATGGAACATTGTTATCACTGAATCATTGTTATCACTAACTTCAGTTTTGATTATTAGCTGGAAAAAGTTGAATACTTTCAAGAGTATAAAAATAAAAACACCAATAAAAAAACCTTATTCAGTAGTTTCTGGTAGAGTGGAATCCCTGAAACCTTGCTATGACTACTTTAGAAGCCACCAGAGCATCTATCTCAAATTGATAGGCTGCAAACCTAAACTTCGCTGTTCCTGGAATAGATGTTAGTATTCCTGTGGGCAGCACTTCCCTGTGTTACTTCAAGTGGCAGTTCTTCAGCAGTGGGTTAGGAGAGATGGTAGCTGGAAATACTGTCTTGTGATTGGAACATAAATCGGAAGAGTTTCAGTTATAGTTGTGACACCTGTGTAGTTTTTTTGTAGTCATGGCAAGGCCAGGCCTTGTTTTATGTGACACAAACATGAATTTTATGTTGTTTTCAGGGTATGAATCTCCCTATTTTGAGATGGTGCATCTCTTTTTCCTGCAAACATCCAGGCAGTCCATAGCGTTGGATTAGAAGGATAGTCATGCCTAAGAAGGAAGTTGGTCACCGAGTAACAAACTTCTTTTCAGTTGTACATGATGTGATTCACTTCCTGCTTCAAACCTTAGTTCTGTGTTCTTAGGCAGCTGAAGTTTCACACCCAAAGTCTATTTTTCTACAGCAGTTGAACTGATCCCTGTACATGTAAGCCCTGCAGTCAAAGGACTGCAACAGAGAATGTACCATGCGTGGGTAGGTACATGTTTGCAGTTGCCTATGGGATGAATGTCACTACGTCATTATAAAGGTGCTGTTTGCCTTTAAAAGACCCCCTGTCTCGTAAATAGCTTGTATTTTTTCATATATGATGGGGAGAGAAAGCAAAGTGAAGGATTGTGAAGGTAGTGGGGGAATCTGTTGGAGAGATACATCTGTAAAAGAGCAAATACTGTTTATGGTAACAGCTTCAGGTCCTGAAGGTTAATGGAATACCTTCCTTGGAGTTTTGCAACCAGTCTGTTGTACGAGTATGTGCTATGTAGTTCGAAAAGCAAGGATCTGCTTTATTATCGTACAGCTCTCTTATTATCAGCAGCTAAATAAGTAAGAACAAATTGTGTGGCTTCTAGGATTCTGTGTGTTGTGAGTTAAATTTTCTGCTACAGCCAGTGTAGTTCATTGTAAGTTCAGTATGTTACTGAATATTTATGAATGAATACTTTTTGCGTTTTACAATGACATTTAGCAATACATTACAGCTAGAGCCAAATAAAATAAAACCTTCTTACAGAAAGAGCAGACGTGGGGGAATATATCTCATCAGATTCTTGCTTTTCCTTGACAGATAGTTTGGGGATCTGTTCTGGAATTTTATAAATGACTTGTTTGTGAATCTGGCGTAAAATCCCGGCCTTGCTGAAGTTAATGAGTGTTTTACCGCTGAGTCCAGCAGTGGTAACACTGGAGTTCTTGCTTTTAGCCTTACGTCCACTTCTCCGTTCCTGAAGTGTGGTGAGGTGCAGGGGTGCAGACAGGGAGACGACTGATCTTCTCCTTTTGGCTCAAGGAGCGACTGCGTGGAAGGATTTTTGGAGCTGGGCTATCTGTAGAGAATAAACTTCTTTCCCTGCCCTCTGCTCTCCGCTCTGCTTCCTTAGCTCTCCCTCCCACATGCCAAGCACTCTGGGAATTTCTGTAGAGAGCAAGGAAGGAGAACCTGGGAGGAAAGATTGCTGGCTCTCAGCTGAAGCAGGTTCTGCCTTAAATGTTTACCTTTGCTGAAGGAAGGAGGGAAGACTGTTTGAATTTGCCTGATCTTTTAAGGTTCTGGACGATATTTGCATTTTGCTTTTCTGTATCAATACAATAAAGCCCAACGCAGAGGTGTCTTAAACTTGACCCTCGTGCAGTGTTCCATCCCAGCGCTGACCAGTCTGTCTTAGCTCCGTATGATAAGATTGTTTTCTTTGCAACCAAGTTGATCCAAGTGACTTACTCACCTATATTCCTTCTGATGTGCTTGGAAGCTCTTTTCCTGTTTTGGGCTTGGAATACTTTTGACAGGTTTTTTTTCTGATGAATTCTCTGAAGTCAAGCTTACTGACTCTTTGACTTCGTGGGTTCTGTCCTGCCCCTCTCCGTTGGTGCAATAAATTGTTTTAATTTGCAGCAAAATGTTTTTACTGAGATTTTTATATTTATAATGGCTGTTTCCAGGCTAAGGTACAAATGAATAGCATATGGCTATTGTGAGAATAAAATATTAATTTTGGCAAATTCAGTCAATTCACAGTGGGTGTTCTTAGCCTTTAAAACAAAATTATCACATATTTGGCACAACTGTCAAGTGCCTGGATTTAGACTCTAAGCCTTAATCACCAAACGAAGAGAGCAATATATTATTAACATATTATGAAGACACGGTAGCTATGACTGTGTGAGCCCAGGGTGGTTGTTTACATGGCTGCCACACAGTAGGAAAGAGGACAGGTTGCAAAGTTAGGGCAGCATGCAACAATTAATATACTCAAAATGGAGTGGTCTGAGTGATGTGTTTGGATCAGGCATGCCAGAACAATGAGTTTAGATTCAAAACCTAAGAATTCTGCAAGTGTCTGGCTGTGTCTGATGTTTGATACCATCCAGAATATTCAAGCATGTCTTGGTCTGTTGTTACTATCGACTCTCAAGAGAAGAGAATAGATTTATATATTGAAAATCAGCAGAAGTGTATTGATTGGTTAATTGGAGATGCACTGATTATAAATAATGGCATAGCACAGCATCTGATGGGCAATGCGGTGTGACAGCAGCACAAGCAGTATCACTTACGACTTCATTGTGCAGAGTGCTGACAGCTCCTGCAGAATCCTCTCCTTAGGAAATGAGGAAAGTCAGTGTTACAGAGGAGGGCACTCGAGCCTTTTTTTATCTGTGTGGACACTTTCAAGTCACCTTCATTCCCTTGTGAGTAACTCACCCCTTGTCTGACTGCAGTCCAGAATGATGTTCACGTTTCAGATTACACACTGTGGCCCAGTGGTGTTAGTTGTGCTGATTCTCATTTTCATGAGCATTAACAAAGCATGGTTTCATAAAGTATGTCATTGCTTCTGTGCTTCACTGGAGCATGATGTTCTGTAGGACCACCAGCTGATGGAAAATACAGAGCTGGAGACAAGGCCATTTTCCTTCTGTTGTTGCATATAATATGGTCTTTAATTTATGTCTCTTGTAAGATACTACCTGTCCTGGGACAGATCTATATGACACCGGCACTGTTGGGGGGCTGACGGGTGCTGTAAGTTATGGATGCATGAACTGTCTTTGGCATTAGTATTTTAAAAGTCTGGAGCCAACCTTGTAGGATTTTGGCATCTTTTGAGGATGATGGGGTATTTGGGAGGGAGCACTGAATGAAAACTTATGAAGATATGAATATTTTTCATTCACGTAAAGCCTAGTTTCAGGAAAATTTTAATACTTTCTAAGAATACTTGGGAACATGCTGATAGATGTACAATATTCTTAAATTCTATTTTTAACACAGTAAAATACATGTGTGTATGCACATGTAAGTTTGTGTGGACAGACATTGGGTTGGAGGCAGATTGCCCAGAGGAAGAGCAAGTTTCAGTTAACTCTGCATGTAATTTCTGCTCCCTGTCCAGATTGCTGTTTGGAAGTGATGTGACTGTATTACTGGCTCCTAGAGAACATCTTTTCTGTGTATCTCATATGCTAAGCAAATATAAACCAGAGGAGAGGAAAAAGGATGGGGAAGGGAAGGGGAAAAGTCCATTTTTTTAAACAAGGTTTTGATAATAGATTACTTTTTCTGGAAGCCAGTGTACCAGCACCAGGACGTATGTTAAGTTGTAACTTGGTATTTTGGTAATATGGAAAATGCCTTCCAAAACCTTTAAGTAAGCAATTCTGAGATTGAACCAGTTAACTGCTACTAAACATTTCTCATTGTTTTCTGGCACTATTTAAAGGATCCATGAGGTTTTCACTTTTTTCAAGGCCTTGTTCAAGACTGGAAATACTGGGAAGTAGCTAGGAAGTATACTTTGAGCTAATGGTTTTGTATCATGCGTTGTTCAGTTGTGTCAGAGTTGTTTAATGAGATTACTGGCAAAGTGGAATACTAAATTATGAACAGCGTTTAAATGACTGTCTGTCTCATGTTCTAAAATAGCTTGAGTTCAGGAGTCAGGACTGATCTGAGATTGCAAACTGGGGTTTTTATTTGTAACAAGAGTCTAAGCTTTCTGCAGGTGATTAAACTGTAGACGGTATCAGCATCCTAGGATACCAGAAAAGGGTCTCCTGAACAAAATGCTGTATAACTGGGATTAGTATTTTGATATGTCCTGATCACCTCACAGAGCATTTATCTTCCAAACTTAGTCCCCATTCTTCGCTGGCTTCCAGTTTGTAAGTAAGGGCCATTGATTAGCACAGGAATTCAAGTCGATGTAACCTTGAACTTGATTCTTCCAAGTCCTGGGTTTGTAATCTCTACATGTCATCCTTCATCCGGTGTGCTACGTGTGTCTGGATCCCCATGCAGATTGCTGTCTGTGTTCTGGATGTGTCACTACCCTGCTCCTTCAGTGAATATTAGAGGGCAAAGTTAAACATAGGAATTAGTGTGATGACTGGCATCTGGCTACTTCTTTTTACCTGTTCACAGTAGAAAATTAATTTTATTTGTTAAGCTATAGCATTTTTTGAAAGAGCATGGGTTTTTTTGTTTGTGATAGTTTCAATGGGTTTCTGTGTTAGCTCTATTCTTAAATACTTTTAAGACTACCATAAAAACTTCATAAAATATTTTTTGTAGAATGGAGAATTTAGAAATGTGGCTTCATGCATGTTGGTTCATATGTATGCATACAGACGTTTGTTCTCTCAAAACCTGGAAGGTTTTAGTTTTTATCTTTTTTTTAGTAATCGGGATGCTCTTTCTAGGCCTAATGTCATAGTGACCCTTCCTCTGACCATGAGAGCTAGAATTGGAGCCCTCTTTAATTTGGAGTTTCTTTAATACTGCTCTAAGCTCCTGCTTAATGTCAGAGGAGGTTGGTTGACAGTAAATTGAGATGCTTTCTCTTGCAGGATTTAAATGTGCTGTTTCCATTGCCACATCCTGCTGATACAGTGGTAAAGGATTAAATTGAAGATCTAATTTGATGTGGGCCTAATTATAAGCCTAGCAGCCATAAAAGCGCATATTGCATTTATTATTAAATTTGTGTATTTTTTAGGTACGGTAGTCTCTACTTATGGTTTAATGCATATGTTGGCCAACATATTATAAACTCTTTTTTTTCCCCTCTCCTGTGATCAATAAAGCCTGGTTTGGATTTATTTATTTTTTTTTTAGCAGAAAATGCAACTTTGGAAAACATGAAAAATACTGCAGTTTCCGTTCAGTGAGAGCCTATTCTGCATTTGCAAAAAAACCAATATTGCCATCTAGTGGGAGTGAAGATTTTGACCTGTCATGCTCCTCCCTCTAGTTACTGTTTTCTAAATGTTCTCTTGGAGTCATAACATATGTTTCTGTTGAATGTACAGCAGTTCTTCTCTTTCCCCAAACTATGGGGAAAATCTCATCATTTTATTTCTGAAGTTACTCTTGCATGTATTGCTGGATAATCAGAAATATTTTGCAGGTGTCGAGAGCCAGATGCGGCTCCTCACAAACTGCTTCCTGAAGTACACCGTCAAAGGACAGGGTAGTGTTTCTACGTTACTGTACGTTTGGGTAATGTTACTGTGTCAGTGCCTCTCCAACACCCAGGTGAATTTAAGCCTTTGAACCTGCCAATTTTCTAATACCTGTAAAAAATACTAGAAAAATACATCTTTTTCTCTTTCAAGCCTTTGTGCAAAAATATACTGAAAGTGTTCTAAGATAGATGTGCAAAAATATATTGAAAATGTTCAATGAAACAGAGCAGGAGGTAGGATTTGGCTGAAGCTTTGGGATGAAGTGATTTCTACAATGTTTTTTTCCTCCCTTCCCCCCCTCCCCCCCCGCTTTGTTTCAGATCAGGATCCACTGGGGGTTCATAGAAACGGAGACAGGATGACACCTGATTAAATGAATATTTTTGTCGCCTTGTAACACTTTATTCAACTTTTGTTGCCTCGTTACACTTTTTCTTCTGAAACTGCAGCTGGCTAGAATCAGCTAAGTAGCAATTTTTTTCCTGGATTTAATCATAGCATTTAATTGATCTCCCCGCTTTAGTCATCAGTCTGCAGCTTAGCAATACAAAGTCCTAAGAACCTAAGCATTACTTCTAAATACATTAGTAATGGTTTTAGTTAATTCTCCTGCCCAGTCATTGCGTTTTTAAATCAAGGTGCTGAAAGAGAAATCACTAACGCACTGTCTACCTCAGTCTGCTTTTAAAGCACAGAACAATAGCAGAGCGATAGTTATGACGGTGTCGCTGTTACCACTCTTGTCTTCTCTTTCCTTCCCCCCCCCCCCCCCAGTCCTCCAGCAATGAACTGAATTCAGTCTAGAGTGCTTTACGTATCTCTTGGCAATCAAATTGCTACCTGTCTTTCTGAAAACCTGTATGATCCATAAAAGAGACAAATCTATGTGTTTTCATCATATTCAATACTGTTGACTCTTAATCATCTTTCTTTGCTTGAGGGTGTTTATCTGTTTTTCATCAATTGCGATTGCTACTGCTAAGCTTTTTTTTTGCGCTCAGTGCTGCATCCCTCCTGATGACCTGTCTTACTGTTCCTATTTCGGTGAGGCACATATGGCGTGCTTTGGGAAGGTCAGGGTGGTGGCTGGAGAAAGCTTTTAAGTTCAAAAGTATTGAGGTGGCTTGGAATGAATATTTGGGATCCAGCCTCCTCATAAGAAGCACTGCGTGATGTTTGCTTCCTTTATTTGGAGCACGACTTCAAAGCAATCAGAAGATATTTATTACAGGTCTATATTTGTAATAGTGATAGTACTGCTCACATTTTAGTCGTAGCAAATGTAAGATAAACATAAGAGAAAAATGTGGACTAGAACCTGGTATCCATAATAGCTGCAAGAGAGGAGGAATAAGGGGAAGGCTGGCACATAAGTGCTGAAGCATACAGAGGATGTAAATGACCGCGTCAGTATTGGATACTGGTGGAGACTAACTATGTACTTATCACCTTTCAGCTTAATCTGTTTAGGTGGCATTCAGGGTTCAAGTGTCTGCCATTTTCCGTTTGTTTTTCTAGCCCTGCAGAATAAAAATTTAAGTTTGCTGTCCTGTAGGTAGGAATGAAACTCCTGGTTCATCCAAGCTCTCCCCTACTCCACATAAAGTCACTCTTGTACCTTCAAAATCTTTGATAAAACTATAACCTCAAGTCTTCTTGTAGGCTGTGTTCCTTTTCATAATAACCCTAGAACCTTCATATTATTTCTTTAGGTAACTTTCCCAGTGTATCCTGTCATATGATTTATTGCAGGGTGTAATTTCTGCTGGACAAAGGCTGTGAAGGCTGTATCTTGTTTACTGTCAGTTGTCGTCCAGGCTTGATTGATGATGATGTGCTCTAGCTGGGTGATCATAGTGGTTTATATTTGAGGAGTAATACCACTGCTCCTGTTTTAACTAATCAGGACTTTTGAAGATGGTTATACAGTATGTCCAGTACTTCTCAATGGTAGTTATCGTTACCTTCTTGAGTTTCAATTGCCAGGGAGTATTTTAGTTTTTTGAGAGGAAAGTATATCCCATCTGTAGCCAAGTAGCATCTGAAAAAAGGTAATAATACACCTGTGTTGTGGTTTAACCCCAGCCTGCAACTAAGCACCACGCAGCCGCTCACTCATTCCTCCCCACCCAGTGGGATGGGGGAGAGAATCGGAAAATAAAGTAAAGCTCATGGGTTGAGATAAGAACAGTTTAATAGAACAGAGAGGAAGAAACTAACAATTACACTAATAACAGTAATACAGTGACGATAATAATAAAAGGATTGGAATACACAAGACAAGTGATGCACAGTGCAGTTGCTCAGCACTCGCCAACGGATGCCCAGTTAGTGCTTGAGCAATGCTCCTCCCCCAGCCAACTCCCCTAGTTCATACACTGGGCATGACGTCCCATGGTATGGAATACCCCTCTGGCCAGTCTGGGTCAGCTGTCCTGGCTGTGTCCCCTCCCACCTTTCCTGTGCCCCTCCAGCCTTCTTGCTGGCTGGGCAGGAGAAGCTGAGAAGTCCTGGACTTAGTCTAAAGACAACTTAGCAACAACTGAAAACATCAGGGTGTTACCAACATTCTTCTCATCCTAAACTCAAAACACAGCGCTGTACCAGCTACTAGGAAGACAATAAACTCTATCCCAGCCGAAACCAGAATAACCTGTGAATGTGACTGATCAAAACTGTACTTAAGCACTAGAGTTTGCGCTGTTTGTCAAGTTAGAAAATCTGTTTGTGCATGTGATCTGTATTTGATCCACTGCTTTTTGTGGATCTTCAGGTATTAGCCATTCAGATGTGAAAAGGAGTTTTCTAAGCAAAAATGGACATTAAAATTCCTACTCTAGACAAGATTTGTGAAAAAAGGTTTTTCTTCTCAGAACAATGTTTCTGAAATAGTCAGGGATTCTAAACCATCTTCTCTTCATCTTTCTGTGTCTCTCCTAGTACAAATTTTTTGCATTCTAAAATAGTGTATTTAAGAGTAATTCTCTGACAGTATATGCAACCAAGAAAAAAAGGACAAAGCTGATAATGAGTGTGAAAATAAATTAGCCAGCAGCCAATGGTCTTTGTTAAAGTAAATAATTTTTTTAAGGAGATAAAAGGTAATTAGGGTTAATCAGCAAGTGCTGTTACATTATTATGATAGAGAAGAAAACTGACAGAAATACTTGCAATTTTCAAATTTTACATAATTTGGAAAATAAGGATCAAAGTGTTCTGAATTTTTCAAAGTTTCTTTTATTAATATCTGATCTCCTTCTGCTATTATATGTGAAAAATATTTTGTGCAAAGAATAGTACATGATCGCATTTCTATAAGTGTGGTTTTATTTGCTTTACCATATTTTTCTTTGTCAACATCTTTTAAGCAGACTTTTTTTTTTATATTAGAACTGTATGAAAGAGAAAAAATGGCTTCATAAAAGGAGTGGTGGTTCTTCAATCCCTATTCCAAATCCCTCTGGATTTCTAAGGGGCTATTCCCCAAAAATGTGGCAAACTTTTATGGATATGTTGCAGCAAGAATAATTTCTATCTGCCTTCTTTGCTCTTCTTTCTTAAAGAGGACATGGGTATCCTGAAGTTACTGCCTTGCTTATTCTGTAGCCTGGAAAAAACATTATTTAGAGAGAACAAAGTTTAGCTCAGGCCAGCTGCCCAACTTTACCTTCTAATTTTCCTGCAGGTTTTCCAATCCGTCCTACACCCTGTGCTTTTAGAGCTTCGTTGCTAATCTTACTTGAGCTTGTTTTTTTTCCGGAGAGAGTTTGCATATGCAAAGAAATATGGTTGAAGTTATTATAAGGGATATATAATATCCCTTATTATTGCTATTCTCAATAAGCCTGAGAATAGCAGTGTAGTAGGGTATTTTCCCTAGTCATAACGCCCTTCCCAGGGTGACCATTGTGTCATCAAGAATGTGGCAACATCTGCAACTTAAATACCTCATTTCCTCTTATCTGCTACTAAAAAATGAGATGAGGGACATTTTCTCTGTTTGTTAGTTGTTTGGTTTTTTTACCCCAAAGTACCTTTTTTTGATTCCAGGGAAAATAAGATTGCATATGTAGCTGTAATTACCTGATTTTATGGCTTGAGAAACCAAGACCTTGATTTCTTGAGCATGTATTTTGCAGGTATACTAGTTATTCAAAGATCCTCCCTCCTTCTTTTTGAAATTTGTCTTCCCTCATCATTGCTCCATAGCTCATTACCATTCATATAGAGTTATCCTCTTGCTGCTTGTTGTATGTCTGCAAGGACACGCATTAGATAGTTAAGACAGCAACTGAATTATCTGAATAATAATGTGTAATACAAGAACTAGAAATGAACCATATAAGCAGGAAAAATTCCTGCAGCTTTGGAATGGCTGATTATATTGCACTTCATGTATTTTATGATCCATCCTATTTGATATCTAATTATTTAAAGTACATTTCCTATGCAGTCTTCTTAATTTCTCAAGACCTTATTCTGTCACCCGTACTCTCACTGAGCAGTTCCTTTAAATTGTACCCGTACACTATTGTCTGGTGCAGAAGAGAGCACTAATGAACTATGTTGGAAATTATCAGCTGTGTTAGATATTAGATTTTTTTAAAGGCTGTGCATCAAGGCCAAATTATCTATCACCTTTCCTGATTTTGTGTGCTGACACTGGTATGTTGGATTTCAGAAGGAAATACAGAAAGCCCTGAATTAATTCTCACTGAACTCTGGTTTTCACTGTAATATCTATACAAGTTCAGCAAGACATTGGTACTCCTACTTCTGCATGTGTTATGTTGCCCATACATTTTCTTTTTACGAGGTCTATCAGTTGAACACTTAAAGCTATCACTGGAGGTACCGTCCATTTGTCATAAGTGGATTATCACTGATAGACCTGAAAGTGAGCGATAAAAATCTAAATTAAAGCATGTCCTGGTCTGTTGTGATCATCTCTGTAAAGGAGCTAGAGAGCCATGCCATGTGCCAAGGAACGACTTCAGTAAAACGCCTGGGATGGAGAAATAGTATAACAGAGAACATTTCTCTTTAATTACAGGAGAGGAACTTCTGAGCAGGGCTGAATTTTATGTCTTGGAGATAATTAGTAAACCACAGAGAAGGCTGTTCTTAGATTCCTGCCTGGAGATGGAATTGTAATACAACTACAAGGAAAATCTGCAATATTGGCTTTTGGTCCAGCCAGTTTTGTAGGCTGGAGGTTTGGTGTTAAAACCAGGAGAACAGAATGAAAAATTATCTTAGGTCAATGCTGAATTGATTTGAAAAAAAACAGGAAACATGTTAAATGTCTTTAAATCTGTTACCTTATTTACTGTGCATTTGCCTATTTCAGTTTTTGTGCTGTTTAGTAGAACATGATGTATTTCGTCAAGTGTACATTGCCAAGTTAGCCTACTCTCTACAAAATTTTTGTTCCGCTGAAATGCAGTGAAAGGAAATTGGGTAACAGGAAACATTCAGTGTATTAAGGGTTTCACAGTGAGTAGATTCCACTATGACATTAAATTCTGGAAATACAAAGATCTGTATATTATAGCTAAGTGAAATATATATATACACACACACACACACATACTATATATAAATAGACTATTAAGAATTCATTTCAGAGAGAATATGTTTTATGTATCTTTTGTACATCATTGTCCCTGAAATAATAATGGTAATACCTTTCCTCTTCCATTCCCTTTTCGTGAAAATTCACAAGTTCCCACTCCTCTTATTTGTGAGCCATACTGAAGCAAAAGGACTTCTTTGCCCACCCCCGCCCCCTTCGCTGGTAAGGACTATTCACTTCTACTTTGTAATTTCCAGAAACTTTCCATTTTTGTCTTGTTGCTTAAATTTAATTAAATCCAAGCAAAAAAACCTGTCTCCACCACTTCATATGTGTTCTGCAATGAGTTAAAATTTCTACTCAGACTCAGAAACTTCCCTCAGTGGGAAGTCAGGGAATATATTACCCAAGATATGAGAATAATGATTACTGAGATATGCAAATTGAAGACTGGGTGCGTGTCCGTCAGAGGAGAGAACTTCTAAAAGCCAAAGCTAGCAGGAACCTCAAGACCAAAGTGCTGGGATCAGGGAAGTTTGGGGGGAGTCAGCCTGAAGCTTTTCTCACTTCTGTTAAGGTTAAAATCTATACTGATCCCAGGGTCTTAAGGAATATATGTTGTCCACAATATATAGTATTGTGAATGGCATTCATTTTCATAGGTGCTTTGAAGTGTTGTTTGCAAGCCACGACTATCTTTCTTAATATTGTTTGTGTGTCTGTGTTTATTGGTTTCCTTGTTATTTTGGACTAGGCTTCTAAAGTTTGTTCTATTGCAACATCTGTTGGTAAGTATTCTGAAGCAACCTGCCTTTACGTGGTTAAACTGAATTAATTTTAATTCAAGTGCAAAACAAGGAGAGTGGTCTTCTTTTCCCCCTGATTCTGGGTTTTATGTTGTGTTTTGAAAGTTGCAAAGTCTGTCTGGAGCTTTAAAGATGGTCCTGAATTGTAACAGCATTTTCAACAGCAACTCTCCATTTCCAGGGCTCTGTACTAGGTAAGTTAATAGGCTGTCCTTTTCATCCTGATCCCTTCTGTAATTTGCAGTTGAATTTAAGACACTTGCACTACAATGCTAGTGGTAAACCGGATTTTCTAAAATCTGCTGGTTTTGTTCTTTGGAAGTGGAATTTAAATCTTGCTTATGAACGTTGGATAAAATGAACCAAAACTCTTGAAATGTGTCTGTTTGGTATTTCTCACTCTGTGGAATTGCTGTCCATATAAAGCTGAAAAATAAACACTAGCAAAACTTTATTTATAAAAGATTATTTTTCAAGTGCTTTTAAGATTACTTGCAAGTGCACGTAATAATTCTGCATTGATAATTATGTGCAGGTTTTAATGAAGCTTGTTCTTATTCTTGTGCTGAAAGCACCAGTTGGGACAATGCTGTGTACTGTGGCATTTCATCTCAGATGGGATGCGGTTCAGAATCAGACCCACAGAATCCCCACAGATATCCACCAGGCTTTGTATAGTGCTGCCTGTGGTTGTTTGGAGAAAATCCTCCAAATGCTCCCTGTCTGACTTGGTTTTTCTGTTCCTCATTGAAAAGCTGAAAACACCTGCCAGCTGTTTTCCTCCTCTTCCATCCACTCCGACACACTGTGAAGGTTGTTTCTGGAACTATTTCAGGGAGTTTGTATTGTATGGCTTTCTATTGGATGGGGTCAATAATTCCTATAGCAGTAGCTTAATCCTTGTACCATCTCAGGTGATTCTGGGAAATGGTTGCAGTATCAAAAAGTCCAATTCTGCAGAATTCGCTAATGTAATTTTCCTTGGTGTGATTGGTATGTTTATCATGGTGTCATGAATATAGCATATCCACAGGGTCTTACTTCCAGGAAATATTTACAATGTTTTTGGTTACAGGGAGCATGAAATAGTTTGTAAATGTATCTAGATAAACTGAAAAATAGGTACAACCTTACAGAAGTCTCAACCCCAGTGAATTACTCATTTCAGTAAAGTTTTCAAATATAAGTATCGAGAGTGAAAGCTGGGTTTACCAAAAAAAAATATGTTAGGATCCCACAGGTTTCAGGCTTGCAAAGTACCGTTTCAAAAGTTTCTGCCAGGAAATTTCAGCTGTGCGGAACAGGTAGATTTTGGCCACTGAGCAAACAAAATTGAGACACTGGCTGTGTACTCTCCTCCCTGCTGCCACCTGCCGCCCCCCCCCCCCCCTTTCTGCGCAGGGTGCCGACCTGCACCGGCAAACCCTCCCGGACGGTGCAGCTGCTGCGGCTTCACCGTGGCAAATGTGATTACCTCAGTGTAGAACGCCTTTTAGGGAGCAGTGTTATTGATTTCGGAATAATGGCCCTTTTATCTTTCACTTATTTTTCAGCTTTCAACGATTGGCTTTTTCTTATTATTGCTCCCGTGGACCTATTTCAAAACCAGCACAATATTTGTAGTTCAGCAGAAATAAATGGCAAGCAGCGTCCCCTGTCTCTTCTATGAATAATGAAGCAGCAAGTGAAGGATTTGGTTTTTAAAATCAGTAAACGTATTGATGGGAAAGAAAGTAAGGAATTAAACACTTGTAACTCTATGTAAACCTTCCTAATTCTAACAAATAAACAGCTGGGCTTTTTAAAGTCTTTGAAGGCAGATTTTTGAGTACCAATTGGATAAAAGTGTAGGGATTGTAAATTGAGCATTGCTTCAATTTGCAGGACTCAACTAACAGAAAAAACTTACATACATCTACTTGTCTTTTCATGGCTTTCCTACACCTGCCAGAACTGCTCTGGGAGAGCTGTTTCTGCTGCTGGCCCCAGTTCTTGGGCTCAGCAGCTCAGAGCACAAGAGCCCAGAAGCTGTGTGCTTTCAGGTGTACAATCCCTTGCCACTGACAACTAACTTTCTTAAATACTTCGCTGTAACTAAAAGGACTTCTTCCTGCTGACCAGCAAGCAGCTTTCTTCCTCGTCTCACCAGTCCTTATTTGTATTCTTGCTGAACTGGTTGTAGACCAAATACCCTTCAACTTTTCCATCACAAAACAACCTTCTGACATGAAGACCTTCTACTCTCTTCTTATTCTCAATAGTCTGCCTTTCACTGGTATTGTTTGTACCAGTGCTGTTAGGTTTAGTGAAGCTACACTGCATGGACCCCAATAACCTTAAGGTTAAACTTCACAACCTGTAGTATCTTATCTTTCCTGTGAGATTTCCAGTAAAAGTGACAGTATGCTGTAAGAATGACATGTGTGATAGAAGCATTTACTAAGCAGGATCTGGACTAGGACTGTCAATATTCCCCATGGGTACTCACCACCAGGGTAGTGAGAACTATGTTTTCTTAGCAGTGGGTATGTTTGATTTTGAGTGGAATTCTGTCCCCCTGCCAAACATCTGTCAGCTGTAAACCTGAGTTAGCTATAAACCTGAGTTGGACACACTGTGAAAGAAGCCTAGCAGAGTAAGGAACTTAATGTAAGATGCCACTCCTGTATAAAAATATTAGTCTGAAAAGTTTTTCCCTTCCAGCTAAAGAAAAGTACGGCACTGGCAATTAGAGGGGTAGTGCTGTGGGTGGAGGATGGAAAAGGAATATCTGTTCTATACTAGTGCTAAAAGCAGAGATAAGGACCTCATGAAAGCTGGTTATCAAGGTGGGGTTAACCTTGCCCCTTAGCCTGCCCAGCAGTTTGAAAAATTCATAATTCTGTTTCTGAGAGACCTGGAGAACAGTCCGTGAACCACGTTGGGTAGGTGCTGCTGCAAAAGTTCTCATGAGCTTCTGCTTATATTCATCAGCAGCTGAAATCACATGAATATCACTGATGTTTTGTGGGGTTAAAATTAGGTCAGAATTTAACTTTATAAACCAAATACTATTAATGCTTTCTCCACATTAGATCATTACAACGTATTTGTATTTGATGGAGGTACAAGACAGACTTGAACGGTGCGGATGGGATTAGGATTTCTCTTCTGATCCCATTAAGCAGCCCTGTCACCCTGAGAATGCCCAACTGGGTCATTTTTTCCTTTTGGTGAATTGCAAGAAATAGTATTTAGTATCTTATTGTGTGATTTCTAAGAGTGGCAATTATTGGCTTGGGAAAACGATACATTGCATTTTTTAAAACTCGACCTTCCTGTGCCATGTGGCTGGACCACAGTGGAGTGCTGGACCTCTGGAGATGGTACAGATACGTGGCAAAAATCTTCTGTTAAAAATTTAGAGATGCATACAGTGCAAAAGTAGGAAATATTCAGGGATTTTATTATCACAGGATACTTCGATCTTTTATAACCATTTTCCAAAGAATAACATACTTCTGTGGAATTCTCTGTGCCATAGCAATCCATCCTGGTTTTACCACAAGGTTCTGAGTGATAATTAATAATGTAATTTTCATGTCCTTTAAGAAGCATTTATTGACATGAACTAAAAAAGCTTTCTAAACTTGGAGGTTGAAAGTTCTTCTGCAAAATTCTTAAGAAACTTCTGATTCTCACATACTGGGGGTGGCAGTTTAAAAAAATAATGGTTTTTTTTATCAAAAATGAGATAGACTGCAATTTTGAGTCCCGAATGAAATGTGAAGCAGTTGGAAAGTGCGTGATAATTCTAAGCCAGTTACTTGCCACTGCAGCAGGTTTTATTTATATTTTCGTATTTGTATTTCTGTAAAAGTTACTGAATTTAATTTGATTAATCTGAGAACTACCCATTCGGTGTTAGTCCAGTACTGAAAATTCAGTTTATCACAAGCACAAAAGCATCCTGTCATCTTTCTTTTCTTCTGAGAAGTTCCCCAAGTGAGTCAGTTGTTAATATAAATATTTAAGTGCATAGTAAAGAAGGGATTGAAGAATAACTTAGTTCCATATATTAAAAAATCCAGCGTAACTTAATTCCTGAGATAACTCACTGATGCACACACTGCTGCTAACAGACACAGGGGTATGGTGTCCACTCCTTCTGTACTTTGGATTGGGTTTGGTGCTACATTTTTTGTGGGTTTGTGTGGCCTCACATGAGTTTTAGCTGAGCAGGAATCAGTGGGCATTGTTGAAATAGCCAGGCTTGTAGGAGTTAAGATGCAGTTTTAAAAACCGTTTGTCCTTCTCTAGGCAGATCTTCAGTGAAATGAAAATTGGGTTGAAAAATGTTATTGCTACATAATAAGCCAGAGAATGTTTTATTGGAACAGCAAAACTTAGAAATATTGCAGTGGCTGTAAAGCATCAAATATATAAATACGTCAGTTGCTACGGATAAAAGAAAGTACAGATACTTGTGTTTGTCATGATTGATGTACCACATGAAATTTTGAGAGAATGCAGAAAAGCGAACAGAGCACCAGATAACATGACAGAAGTGTTAGCCAGTTTTAATTAGGGGGCATTCTTTATCTGTTCCAGCCTTGCTTGTGTGGTTGCTCAGGCTTTCAAGAAGATTTTCCAGTCTTTTTTGTGGGGATTCTAATTTTGGTTTTTTGTTCAAGTTTCCTGCGTTACCATTCCTCACTGGTGGTAGGGTGGGTCGGCCCCATACAGTGCCTAGGAGGGGAGGAGTTAAGTCCTGTCCCCGACTGCCAGACACCCCACCGCTGCCGCCAGCAATCCAACAATAAGGCTTAATAGAGCATCGGGAGCTTCTTGGGTGGGGGGTGTGAACGAGGCTAATTGGCAACATGCACTTGGTTCCCAGCGGCTGGAGGCCGTCAACCACGAGCAGGCAGAGGCTCGGTGTGGAGTTGGTGGTGGGGATGATTGTAGGCAGAGGGATATGCAAGCTAGGTTGAAGTAGTCAGAGTCCCGATTTGCACGGCTATCTCTATGCAGCGTGGCCATGACCTCTGTTGGCCAAAGAAGGGTTTTTGAAGGAAGAAGCCTTAACTGTGAGATGCAGGTCCCTGCCTGCCAACTGCCTCGCCTGCCTGAAGGTCAGGCTATCCCACCGTCAGTGCTTGTGGGAGCTGATGTGGGCTCTTGGGTGCTTGATGGGATCCATCAGTGAAATCTTTTGTGGTGTAAGACCAGCTCCTTGGTGTCGCGTGCAGCTCTTGATCTAGTCCCTTGTAGTAGGCTTAGGCTCTGCAGCTCTGCGTTTGCCTCTTGTAGCCACAGTTCCCCGAACGACAGTGGGCTTCCAGCTTCATGCGAAGCACCAGCTGTGGTTGCACGGAGTCGCTGCTGGGACTCCTGCTTGGTAGGTGAGGGGATGGGGTGATGGTGGTGGGGAAGCAGAGGTGCCTGTGCTCCCTGCACCGTGCAGGGCTCGCACCTCAATGGCGAGTGCTGAATGTCGCAGTGCTCCCACGCCTCGGCTGGGTTTCTGTGGTTAGGCGGTGCAGCTACCCAAAGCCACCCGCTGCTGCTCCTGCAAAAGCCGGAGGCCGTTACCAGCAGCACTTGCCTTGCAAAAGTGCGAAGTAGCACCCGCAGATACTGTGGGAAGCCAAAGCCTCAAGACTTGGGGCACAACATGAGTTCCAAAGAGCTTCCTCTCCTGAGGCAGAAGGTGAGAAAGGAAAGCTGTTGGGCAATACCATGCAGAGTAAAAGCGTTCACAGATGACTTTAGTCTCATCTTTTGTGTCCGAGGTTTTCTGTCCTTCATCAGCCTACTAAAAAAATAGTGCTGTGCAGCAGTTAGGTATGCTGGGCATTTCAAGGCCTAATTTGTTAGTATAAACCCAACATGTTTGTTGTTTTACAGTGGCATGTGGAAGTAGTTGTGTGTTCAGGCCAGTGGTTTTGGAGCTTTCTGTTCTGTGCATTTTCTTCTTAAACCTGATTTCTGCTGTAGATGTTCATAATGGGAAAGGATTAAACAAAATCATGGAAGGAAATAAAATAAGGATTTTAAAATAAAACTAATTTTATTAAAGAAGTTAAGCAGTTAGTAATCCACTTGTAAATTTTATACTGTTCTGTGGAGATTAGAGTTGTTCATATAAGCTTGTAATTTCTGTTGTAATTTTTTTTTTATTTGCTTTTCGTGGGATGATGTGTATGAAATTAAAACTAAGAATGCTTTTAGCTATTTTGTTTCTGAGAAGGGTGAGTCTTCTTGGATGTGTTAGTCTCATGTTGACCTTTGACAGGGCCAACAGGTTTTTGGATGGGAGCTGTAGTTTTAAGTTGTTCTGTTTAGGCTAATAGCATGAATGTTTAATAAATTGTTTCCAAACTGCTGTGGTAACAAACTTGATTTTCTTTTCAAACATACATCTACTTTAAATTCTGACTTTTAAATCAGATATTGAGTAATATCGAAAAGTTACCAGTTTATCGGCTTTTAGAAAATGACAGGCATGCAACTTTAAACTTAACCAGAAATTTTGTAAATAATTAATATTCATAGCTGGCAATGGATAACAGTTGGAACTCTCATAGTTACCAAAGTGATTTAGAAGCACAAGCTACTGATGATCAAACCCCAGTGAGCTGCTTACAGTTTTTTAGAATCATCTGCTGCTTTCTGTTCCATTTCATCTTTCCATAACTTTGCTTGTTTGTCGGGGAAGAAAGGAAATTAAATTCTGACTCTTTTTCATTGAAAACCAATATAGTTGCAAAAAAATTGTAACTTCTGCTTGGAATAAACAACCTTCTGTGTATGGAGGGCCTATTCGTTGCAAATGAGATAACTTTTGACAACAGAATTACAAATATTTTTTGAAGTGGATGAATTGCCGCTTTTGCCCTATCTTCCTGTTTATTTATCTATTTATTTAAAATTTGGAGGGGGGGATAATTTTCTTCTCAATTTTCAGAACTGCTTTGTTAAGGATATTTAAGGAAACAAGATGTATAGAGACATGTAAATCATAAAGAATTTTTCTTCTCTTTCAAGAGTAATGGATTTAATGGAATAGAAAGTGCTTGCATGAAAGGCAAGACAATTATCAATGGCCATCAATAACCCTCTCAGAAAATGTACTACCCTAGAAAGAGGGCAATTAGAATGGAGGTAGCACTCATGGCACCAGTCCAAACTGTTACAATTTTTGTTTGATGCCTGTACTCCTTTATCCAAAGAAGTCATATTTTATTAATGGCTGCTTTTTTTCTATGTAGGTTTTTGGTGGGGTTTTTTGTTTTGTTTTAAATCTTGTGTGGCTTAAAAACCTAACTAAATAATTGTGATTCTGCCTGTATTCCTGACATTAACAATGCAGAAAGCCTTTCCACTAAGTTTAATGGCAGGGAAGGTCCACGCCTTTCCAGCTTGGACCTGAAAATCCTTCCCTTCTCTCTTAATTGCCTTACAAAATGGCCTGGTCCTGCAAAACTGCTTCCTTGCTGTGTAGGATGAATGGCTATACAAATTCTGTCCAGAAGAGAAGTACAAACAGTCACGTTTGGGAAAGACTTCGGGTGGAAACTTCAGAAACACCAAGGTGACTTAAAACGTGTGTTTCTCTGAAAAGCAAAGGGATGTGAGTGCCCACATGGCTTTGGGAGGATGTTGGAGAGCACCAGCCTTCCAGCTTGTGCTTGCTTTTGGCGGGGGGGGGGGGGTCCGGCTTCCAGATCCCCTGGGTGTTTCGGAATGTCTTATTGTCTAAATTA
>JAVKLA010000054.1:4338457-4366892 GCA_034782735.1 Sagittarius serpentarius | reverse complement strand
CCCCATCCCACTGGGGGGGGGGGAGCGAGTGAGCGGCTGCGTGGTGCTGTGTTGCTGGCTGGGGTTAAACCACGACAAGGAGAAACTCCAGATATCTGTGTGGTTAAATCATCACGTTTGGGTGGTTCCTGAGACTGAACAAATGTGCCAACTAGGAGTTTGGCTTAGGCATATGAGCAAGTGGTTATCTGAAACTGTACTGTAGTGAAATAATTTAAGAGCACTTACACTTTTTAACATGTAGTAATCAGCGAACCATGATGTGCTTGCAGTCCTAATTCTTTATTCAGCATTTTATTCCTAGGTGTGTAGGTAACCCCCACCCTTCTGGTTGCAGGTCTGTAGCATGACATTCAAAAGATGTCCGTAAGCCAAGATGATAAATGTGCTTTAAATACTCTGTGACAGCTAATTATTTCCCTATGGTTTAGAGAGTGCCACTGCATTAGTGCATTAAAGAATACATTTTGAAAAGCCTTGTGATGAAATTACAGGTCAGATCTTACCACATGATGCAATTCCTTTATTCTTAAATCAAATAACCATCTGCTTGGGAAAGTGGAAAGTGATTGTGCTCTGAAGAGTTTCTTTTCTTTCTTGAAATACATTTAGCAGATGTTGCAAGTGAATGGCTTTATGCAGACTTTTGTTTTGTAAGTGGTGTTACTGTCCGTTCACTCAAAAAGTCTAGTTGAGCATTGTTCAGCCAAACTCAGCTCTTACGCATTTTACTTCATGTTATCTCTGGGTTTGTGTAGGTTCTTTGTACTTTATCTTCATTACTGTTACTAAAATAATGCAACCTCCATTTCTAGTATGGATACAGTTGTAGTACAGTGAAAATGTGCTATGTAAATTAGTTTTATGAAGGCCGGGGAATAAACCATACAAATAGGAGACATTTACATCACCAGAACAACTGTACTGGGTTAACTAAACCAACAAAACAGCACACGTGCTGGAAGCACTCATGCTGGTACGAGTCTCCATTGACCTGTTCAAGCGCAGAATGCCCTGAATGGTTAGTCTAGGCAGCCTTATCTCTCAAACTTACTGACTTCTTTTTCTACTCATGAAGAAATTTCTCCCTCATTGTTTTATTTCACTCTCTCATGAATTCTGATTTTAGAAACCCTAGCCAGTTTGGGCATGTGACTGTTACACACCTTAATAATAGTTACTACCTTGTGCCACACATACTCTTACCACCTGAAGCTTTCAAGAAAGTAAAAAACCTCTTCCTTCAGACCAGGGAGTCAGAAACTTGGTTTCGCACAGTGACCCTTCTGTGATCATGCTGCTTGATGCCTTTGCAGCCGTTTGTACTGCTCTGCTGTCTTGTTGCAGGTATATGTAGCCATCTGTCCACATTAATTTTCTGGACTCTACCAGAACATGAACCATGAACACCCTAGTCCCAGTACAGTGGTCCATAAAAGTTGTTCTTCCTTATAATATACAAAATGAGTATGTGACTTCTGAGTGTGCAGATGTGCATGCTTGTGCACAGACATGTGCGTTTGTGCGTCGCCATGCATTCAGAAATGTTCCTCCATTGGTGCCTGGGAGGCCTTAGGTACAGTACATGGTGGAAGATCAAAGTCATACCACGTGTGATTCAGGACACTGCAATTATCAGTATGTGCTATATTAAGTAATGGAAGGATTCTTGTTTTAGAATTAACTTCTGAATACTGTGGTTATTTCAGCTGAATCTTGTTTTTTCCCTGGCTGCTTCTGTTCTGTATTATGTCTGTGCATGTGTCTGGCACTGGAAAGTGTTTGATCTTTTCTGTAGGTCATGCAAGATTTTTGATGTCTTTTTGTTGACTTTTGAGTACGAGTAAACAAATGACAGAATCCCCTGTGGCCAAAATGTCTTAACTTTTATGTATATCATTGTGGTCAATTACAATGCAGCAAGCTCTGTTATGTTTCTCTGTAATTATAATAATCAAGTATGTAACATTCGTAATGAAAGGCAGATCTGGGAACTTTGTGGCGGTGCACTGGCTCTGAAAGGAACCTGCTTTCTTTGGCTAGAAGAGCAAGAGTCTGTAGGGGAAAAAAAATCATGGAGGTAAACAGAGGTTCTAGGGAAGTTTTTTCAATGTGTTTTCTGGGCAATTTCTTTAAAAGTCAAGTCTACCTCATGTAATTAATGATGTAATGTGAAATCTGCTGATTTTCAGATAATATTACTAAATTTCCTCAGCTATTTTGCTGACCTTACATAGCCTATTGCAAAGCTATTGATTTTAGGTGAGCTTGCTAGAGATTAAGATGTGAATGCTGCGGGAAGTTTGCAAGTTTAATCTTGCCTCTAGCTGTTGTTTTCGTCAAGAGTTTTACTTCTGTTCCAATAACGATGGTGGTTTTGAAAGTTTTTAAATTACTTGGTTTGCAGTCATTTTGACTATACTGAAAAGTGTCGCTATTTATGTTTTATTTTCTATTAAATAAGTTAAAATAGGTGCTCTATTAGCTCTTTAAATTGAAGCAGAAAAACCTTGTGGTTAAAGAACAAAAGACCGACATGGATTCTGTCTCTAATAATTTTCTATTAGGTTACAACTGTTCTGATTTTGTTATGCATTTTCGCAGGAGTAATATTTTATCAAAACTGGAGAAGTAAATGCCCCTTAAAACAGCAGTTTTACCCCCCCCCCCCCCTTTGCAGGTACCAGCTCTTTAAACACAATCTCTTCCCTCCTCCTTTCAGAGAAGTTGTGTATTCAAAGAGAAACTTTTTGTTATGCTGCGCTCAGTAAGGGTCAATACATACTGATTTCTCAAGTCCTATATGACTCAAATAACCATCTGCAGTGACAGATCATGTGCTGGGAGGTTTATGCTTTAAGCTATCCAAATATCAGATAATCCTAGAACATCACAACAAGAGGTGCAGAGCAGGTTTTATGATTTAATTCTTTCTGTTTCTGTTGCTTATACAGTCCATTTAGGTTTATACTGTTGCTGAAATCCTGAACAGCTTTGTGGTTGAAGGTATTTTGCTGTGTTTCATATGCTGTCTAGCTAAGGAACATCAGAGTGAAACTTAATCAACCTTTATGCTGTTAGGAATTTCTGTTATGGAAAATGGATTTGTCTAGTCATTGTTTATTTCAGAGTTGAGATTTATGTCAATAACTATCCTTAAATTTCTCTCAAGAGACAAGATGATGTTTAAATGAGTACAGTGCACCTAATCTTAGGTGACGTTCTTGTGTTGGAACATAGGTGGCTGGTGGACTCTGTTACGATCAAATGAAAACCTATGGTAATGGGGCAATGAGCCACTGAAGATAGTAGTTTATCACTTTTTTACAACAGGCCTCATTTTGCTCCATAGGGCATGCAAAACCTCTGCACTGGTGCTGTCAGCTAGAATGAAAAGAACACCCCCAAATGTTGATGGAATGATTCAGGCTGTACAGTGGTCAAGAATGTAAAATTTTCTTCATATTCAAATATGAAGCATTGGTGCAACCCAAATAATTGCATAGCATATTCTAATCTTCCCCATTCCTGTAAGATTAGAGAGCGTGTGTGGTTTCCTTAGCAAAATTTTAGTCAAAGAGAATTCTGAGTTTCATATTTTTTGGGGTGGGAATTACGTCTTGTGCCTGAGAGCAGGAAAATAGCAAGCTCCTAGATGAGCTTAGGACTCAGTTTTTCAGAAGAATGCTTAGGAGTTAAAAGCTTGCAAAAAACAAACCTTGAGGAAAAGCTGAACTATTTTCACAATCTTTTGCATAGTTTGATTGAATTTTGCATTACTCCAGAATTGCCCAATAATTGTGATGCTTAGGAAATGCTGCAGAGAAATACTTAAGCAATTTTTTGTTTGATATTGTTTTTATTGATGAGTATTAATTCAATGGAAAAGAAAGGAAATTGCCTCCTAGATATGTACCCATTAAAGCTGTTTAAAAAAAAAAAAGTAGTTGGACATCTCTGATACTGCAGGAAGACAGGATGTGTATTGCTTGACAAAGTGAAGCTTAACTGAGGAATAGGAGAAATGGCCCAGTGGGCAGTCCAGAGACTCCCAAGAGACCAGAGTTCAGTTGTTGTTTAACCATAGGCTTCTTGTATGACTTTCTGGCAAGTCGTTTAGTCTAGCTTGTGCCTTTGGGAGTATCTCATTTTACATATGGGGAACTGTCTCAGAAGGGTGTTGAAAATAAAATCCATTAATGACTGTGAAACTATATAAATGCCTTCAATATGCTGAAACTTGGCCATGGTTTCAACACGGGATTTTTCCTCTGAAAGTATGTCTGGTTTTATGGATGGTTGCCTTTTGTTCCCTGAAACAGGCTCCTAATATGCTTTATTCGTGCCTGGAGTTTTTCAAGATCTGTGCTGCTTTCCAGCAATCATTGTATTCATCTCAATGTGTTGCCACATAAGGATTATTTTAGCTATATAGTAGTTGTTTAAAGAACCTTTACAATTAATCTTACTTGCACCTACTAAAACTCTGTATTTTAACAAAAGTCACAGCAATAGCGTGGGCCAGTAACAGGATAAAACGGTTTGGCGATCAAACGTTTTGCTCAGTGATAGTTGTTACATCTTTTGTTGTGTGTGGAGAATGTGGTGTGTACGTGTGAGGCATATATTTTGCAATGTGTCTTGCTTACAGCAGAGCTGCTCTTGTATCAACTCCTCTGTCCTGTCCCTAGTTTGCATCTTGCCTTGTCCCCTGTTGTCCTTTTGAACAGTTGTGTCTTTTTAGATATCTTCTCATAGTGTCTCTCCGCATGTATAAATGCTTGGCTGCATTCAGAAAGAAGTATTTTTAGTCAGAGAAGGGTCAGAATCAGAACTGCAGTGATCAGACTGTTTCCGTTGCATTCAAACATGTCTGTTATATTCAGCTGAATTTGGCCACTCATTCTGTTTCTGGTTACATATGTCTAAGGGCATTTGGTGAAAAATTCATGGAAATTTTAGATCGTGCTGTATGCATCTTGTGTTACTTTTTTATAAAATGATATTGCATAGTCCCCACCTTCTTGTGTAGTTTAATGTGCAGATTGAAAGAAAAGGCAGGTCATTTTATATTCCAGTAATCTTGACTGTTTTGGAGGTATTTATACCATTATGTTTCTAGGCATTGAATTAGAAATGTTTTATGCAAAATTAGAATTAAATCAGTCCTTTTCATTCCATACTTGCTTTGATACGTTAAAGACCCAAGATCAAAGAAGGATTCCTATCAGTTTAGGGAATTCTGCTTTTTTTGGGGTGTTCTCTTTATATGAAAGGTCAGCTGAGGCAGCTGAGCTGCTGGCTTCTGGCAAATGTACTAATTCATGTGACTGATGAGACTGTCAGCATAGGTACTCACTGAAATGACATGTGGATATTTTATAAATCTAAAAATAAGAATCTGTCCATTTAATTCTCATTGGTATTAGAACATTTTAAGACTGAAACATACTTTCTTTGTAAAAGAGACTCCCTTTTATAAATAGTTCATTCTGTTTAGAGCATCAGCAAAAATTCCCAATCAAAATCAGTAAGCAGCATTTCTAATAAATTATTTGTGAAAACAGTCCGCTTGATGGGTAATGGAAACTTGGGTTCAGTCCTCCAGTCTTTTTCCCGAGTTACTTCCAATGCTGTTTGTACTTAAATGAGCAGAACAATGATTTTGTGATGGTGGTCACCAACTCCTCCAGATGCCTGGTTCTTCTGCAGGGATGGTGTTGGGGTTTTGTATGTGTGTGTGCACACTGGGATTTGAACTGCATAAAGCATTTTACTGAAAGCTAAACCAAACAGTATATAGTGTTGATACAAACAGAGTATTAGACGTGCCTGTCTTTAATACAGCCATCTGTTGAGTGCTGTATCAGTTTTTCAAAAGCCTTCCTCAGCATAGACATCAAAGTCTATTAATGCACCTCTGCCTCTGATCTTCTAATATTTTTCTTATTTAAAAACTGCAAAAGAAGAGCAGTATTTCAAGATCACTAGCTTTATTTAAGAACAAAAAAACCCCAGACCCCAAAACCTCCCCTACAAAACTCATGCTGCCAGTTCAGAAATTGTTAAAAATGTCTTAACTTAATATTCAACACTTTATTTATGGAAAAACACTCAACCACGCTTTCATTTTCCTCTCCCCTGAGTAACCCCTGGCCTTGCTAACACCTATTTCCTGCCTCATCTATTTACAATACAGCTGCTGAGATCATTTTCTTCATCTGTCGGTCTGATGACATCAGCCAGACCTGTGAACTCCTCTACTGGCTTGCTTTTGAAAGGCACAGAAGCATTTTTGTGAGGAGCTGGTTCACGGGGCGGGGGGAGCTTGTGTCACCCTGATAGATTCAGCAGCTGTGGCCCAAAAGAGGGAAACAGCAGAGAGGACCTTTACAAGAGGGCCACCTCAGGTGATGAGAGAAACATGGAGACAAAAAAGGTGGCCCCATGAAGCTGCCTGCTGAACGTAGACAGGCAAAGCCTGGCATAGCCCGGATGTTTTGGTGTCTCCTTCCTTTCCTCATTTACTTGCTAATTTGCAAAGATCAACAGACTGACCTCCCAAGTTATTGCTGTGAATTGGTGATCTCCCAATTATCATCTTACAGTGGCCTAGTGCCATACCCTGATGTCGTTCCTCTCTTAGGCGGCAGCTCGGTGTGGTTTGCTGACGGGGCGCAGCAAGGCCCACCTTCCCCTGTTGCCGCAGAGCAGCGTGGCGCAGGGCAGGAGGAGGCCCGTGGCGGGGTGGGAGGGGAGGTAGCCTCTTCCCAGCCACAACCCCCGTGTGCGGTTGCCTCAGTGTAGCAGAAGCATCAGGAAAGTTCTGGGGTTTCTGCCTGTGGAGAGCAGGGCTTGGCTGGACGCTGACGATGAGGCACGCTCCATTCTTTTTGCCCTGCATCTGTTTGGTCTGGCACCGGCAGGACACATAGTCCTGTTGCTTTTTCACTCGGGGGAAGAAGGGGCTTTTTGGGGCACACCTCCTTTTCCCGTTTTCTCACTTGCCCTATGTCACCTGGTTTGGTACACAGCAGGCCTAATCTCATCAAGTCCCATGTAAGTGTCGGGGCCCAGGGGGCACGAACAGGCCCCAATGTTCCTGCCTGGCCCCTGGGGCTCCCCCCACCCTGCCCAGGACCCCATGTCAACCCCCAGGGGCCACCAGCCTCTGCCCCAGCGATGCAGTAGCAGGGTCGGTCTCCAGCTCCCCACAGCCCTGGCCAGCCCTGGGGTCTGCTGAGCCGGGCCTACCTGCAGGCCCACATCCCAGCCTGGGCCTGCCCCTGGCCCACCCCCATCCCCAGGGAGATGCCTCATGCCCAGGGCTGGGGCTGCCCTGGTGCCTCCCTAGCTGCCTGCTCCTGGCTGAAGTGGTGGGACACAGGATAGGTAGGCCCTGGCAGTCAAGGCCCCTTGAGGCACCATGGCACTAGGCATGCAATTTTATCTGTGCGCTTTGCTTACTAAAATAGAATGAAAATATAGTATTAATGTACATCATGTCACTTCACTCAGTCTCTGAAATCGTGTGACGACTGCTGTGTGACAGAGCTATTGATTACATAGTGGCTTAGTTACAGTTTAATTTTTGAGAGACGGGTGGCTGCAATAAATGTCTGTAATGTGTGGGGCACCATTAAGATACTCAAATCCAGCAGTATTTAGAGTTGCTGATGAAATGTGTGATGAAATACAGGAGGATTTCTAATGAGCTCTTCGTGCGGTGCCTAAATGTACAGGAGCTTATTCGCACAGCCCCTGAAATCTTGGAAGTACAGCAGCTTGATACTGAGCAACTGTATTTCATGCTGAGTGAAAGTGATCTCCACAAGAGCAAAGACTCCTTAAAATCCACCAGAATGGTGCAGAAATAAACAAATTTAGTTTTTTAGAATGAGGGGAATAAAGCATGTATTTCTCTTTTCCAGTGAGGAGACAAAGGGAGTAGTATAAACACGTGTTAACTGGCCATATGAGCTGTGTGTGTTCATTTCCCCCATTTTGTGACCAGAGCTGATCTGTCTCGCTGGAATCTGAATAGGTCACAGTGTTGTTTTTCGCATTTGCGTAGCTGGGCTCTGTATAAATTACAGTAAAAAAGTTATTCGATACTACCAGTTTTTAACTTTCTTCCTCGTCTCCTTGGAAATGGTGGTGCAAATGTATGGCAGAACAGTGCTTTAGATATTTGATGTGTAAAATTCACTGGGTTCAAGCTTTCAAAGTGCTAAGGGCACACACTTGTGTTTTACCTCAGTGAAGATGCAGGGTCCTCCACACTGCTTTGCAAAAGGAGGCTCTGTTGGTAGTGAACTGTAGACCTGCCCATGTATCCTGCCTACACCTTAGCTTCATGAGTTCTGGAAACTTTGTTTCCTGCATGTGCTGTCACTCGCTTTGGGAACTATTCTAAGTTTTCTTCTAATTCTCTTCTTGATTGCAGATTGACTTGGAGCCAGAAGGGAGAGTGTATGTCATCATAGACCTTTCAGGATCGTCAGGTGAAGGTAGGGACTTTCAATATTTTATCTTGTTCTTTCATGAATGGAATCTTCCAAGGGCCTCTGCAATGGAAGTATTAGAGGAGGTGCTGTGCCAATAACCTCTTAAATCTGTATGAGCACAAGTTAAAGTGAACACATTTTCATCTATCTGCCTCTGAGTCAATGAGCAGTTGCAGTTCATCTTACCCTGTTAATCACCGATGGTAACAATACCAGCTAGAAGGACAGTAATGAAATGAGAATAGTTTAGTAGTATTAATTTCCAGAAGAAACTTCCAAATTCTTATTTTTGGAAGAATGCTAACCGTTAGGTAGGTAGCAATAAAAAGATGTCAAAGGTGAGGGCAAGAGTTTATTTGCTTTTTAAATTATTCTAATATTTGGGGGTTGGACTGGATGACCTTTGATGGTCCCTTCCAACCCAAACCATTCTATGATTTGGTATTTTTCCACTAAATGTTTTCTTTTTCAAGTAAAGTAATGACCAAAACATTATAATAAGAGGTATTTTCACAGCAGTTATGTGTTGAAAAAAAACCCAAAGAAAGGTGGATGAGAAATGCTTATTAAATTCTTAAGAGACTCTTCTGCTGTTAAGTGGGAACAGAGTCAGGTGGTATATGGTGGGAATCAAAGAATTTATGAAGAAGCAAGTCTGTATCTTAGTCATGCTCCTGATGACAGCCTGACCTGTTGAAATGGCCTAGATGGCTGGTTTGGGTTTGATTATTTTAAATTATATCCACTGATGAGCTTACCGAGTAGCTCATAGAACTCAGCTAAACAAGGTTATCGTTAGTTCACAGTACGTAAAGAAGATTCACATAAACCCTGACAGGAGCTGAAACAGAAAATGCTATGAAATGAAATTATTTTGCCTGGCACAGTTGAGAAACAGCGGAAGAACGCGCTGATATTTCTGTTCTTTGTAATGAATTGCTGTGCTCTGACCGATTACAAATAGTAGCTTGCAAAAATGCATGTTGCTGTAAATCCTGTATTTTAAAAACAAAGCAAACTGTTATTTAAGTTTCATCTTATAGCCACATTTTGTACCGATGTAAGATACGCTCTGCCTTTTTTTTGTCCTGCATGTTGAAGAAAATACCAGTTAAATAGCAGTTTCCACATATCTTGCTAATTTGCATGCCAGTGATGGAACTAAAATGTGGTGAAAGGCATTAGTGTGGTTCTGTCATAGGGCAGGTAGATGTTCTTCCAACCTTTCGTTGATAATTGATACCCAGACAAGCATAGTGTTACTATTCCATCACAAGATGCATTCAGGTGTGTCAGACTATCAAAGGGCAGGAAGAATGGTGTTATGTTGTTCTTCAAAAGTTTTTTAAAACTCTATAACCTTTTACACAGGAAAAGAAAAAATGCCTGTGGTAATATCTTCTGTATTATGTGGTACATTTCCCTCTGACACCTGAAAGGTGCTTGGAAAGAAATTTGCAGAACTAGAATTTGTGTTGCTGCATTAGTGTTCAAGGGGAGCACTCAAATGGAAACAGGCTGCTGAGGGAAAACAGCTTTTGAAATGCTGTCTTATGGGAAGCCTTTGAGAGGACCAAAAGCCTTTAGTTAGGGTGAGTTTGGTAGAACCCTGGAGAAGTTGGTGTGCTTACAAAATGCAATAGAACTTGCATAGTTTTAGAGCTTTCCCATACAATTAAATAACTGTGGAAAAGAGTTGTGTACAAGTATTGCAAAATTCTCTAGGAAAGTTAACGTTTTCCTCACAAGGGAAATTGGACCAGGTTTGTACAACGGTTCATGAACTGTTTTTATGGTGTTTTGTTAGTGATGTTATGAATTTCTATTCTTAGACTGCTTTACTAGGGCTGAGGTCTAGCTAATTCTGGGTGAGTCTCTTTGCACTTCAGCTGTCTTAGAGAAGCACCTAGTTTAACATTAACAACTGTATACATCCTTCTGTAGTGAACAGAAACACTTAACCCATGCAGAAAGTAACTTCTTCTAAGTGTTTCAAAAATGCCACTTTCATTTGATCTATGTATATACATGTATATAAATATGTACATAAATTGAATTCATCTTACGTATTTTATGCATTTCAGTGGGGCACTTCACTGTAGTTAATCTGTATTTGTTGACTATAAAAGGAACATAAGATTAAGGTTAGACTAAATGCTTGACTTTTGAGTGGCTAGGGTTTGTTGAGGTGATTGCTACTCTTAACCTGATTTGTTAACTATGTTAACTATGATCTTGTTTTTGAACTCCAGTCTTCATTGGGAATAGCAACAGAGTACATAGCGTTCTTTTCATGCTGTACAAATGGGTACTACTATTTCTTCTCAAATTCTGGAGGGGAAAAAATTGGCAGTTTATGAAAATAAAAATACCTGTAGCAACAGTTTTAACTGGAGGAAGCAATCATGTTGCATATTTCTCAGTTAGCAGTCCTTAAAAAAAAAAGGCAATTAAAAAAACTCTCAGCCATTGAGATGTAGTATATACTTGCCAACCAGTACTGTGTTGTAATTCTGTGTACAGAAAACTGGATTTGTTTCTTCTATGTGATATATGCAGGTTTCTGATTATCAGCAATCAACAATGTAACTTAAGTTCTTTGGCCCTTCTAAAAGATTTTTAAGATAGATATCCAAATTCTGTTTTGGTATAATTAACTTAAGATTAGTTGAATCCATTAATATGGGTAGAGAGCTTTGTCCACTATTAAATTGCCTCGAAGAGGCAAAAGTCCTAATAGTGCAAGTGACCCCTTAGGTGAATAAAATACTATATAACTTGGAAGTTTACATATAAAATCCTAAATGGTTGATAAAGACGAAACATTCCCATTAGTAGTATATTCTTAATAGTTTTAGTAAGCTTTTATGTAATATTGACGTAAGATGTTGTTACCATATACCTCTTAAAATTCAATTGTCCCTTAGTCCCAGCTGCCAGGTTGCTTATCCCTCTGCACTGTCTGCACTTGCATGGCAAAACAATGAAAACAGTGCATTGTTACAAGCCAGCTTCCTCAACAAAAGTACACAATTTCTCTTCCTCCTTCCCCCTGCTCTAAACTGAATCGGTCACAGACTTTTCATCACTTGTGTGGCTTAGCTGTACAGAAAAATAAGGCAGATTAGAGAGGGAGGTAAAGAGTACTTCTGCCTCTCCCTGTCACATTGAGACAGACTTGTTGAGAGCCACCCTTAGATACCGGTATCAGCATCTGGCAGGTATTTTTATGTGGAACTGTAGAAAGAAGGGTTGAGTTGCTGACTTTGCTAGTTGCAATTTTTTTCCCATTCTACAGACAAGCTACAAATCCGTAGGAGGTTAGAGCTGTGCCAGCTCCTCTGCCACTTCCTATATTATGAAATTTCTTTCAGAAGCCATCTGAAGGAGCAGCTCTACTTCTCCAGCAGTAACAGTACACTTGTTAGGGGGCAGCCTGGAAAGCCTAAGGCTCTGCAGGTCTTGCGGGACTGCCAGCTCTCCCAGTGGATTCTTCAAATCTCAGGGAATTTGGATTTGTTCTGAAAACGTCATTTCCTAGAACTTGCTCCCATTCAATTCTAGTCTTTGAAGCAGAAAAAGGTTGGAAAACACTAATGCTAAAGTCTGAGAAGTAGAAAGCAAACTACATAAAAAGTCCTTACAAGAACAACAACAAATCCAACAGGAACATTTTTATCACCACCTTTTTTACACTAATCCTGTTTTGGAGCCTGCTTATAGCTTCTGAATGTTTGTTCTGCATGGAGAGGTAGGGTGAGTAACTACTTATTTTCGCAGTCTTTTGTAAATTCTGTAGTAGGAACTGTCTGGCCCACATGCTGAAAAGAAAATGGTAAATGAACTGTTTATCACACAGAAGGTGATGTTCTCAAAAATTCAGAGTTAAATTTTTCTGCTAAAATTTAACATTCCTATATTGTGCTTTCAAAACCAGTTCTGCAAAATACTTTAGCATGCTTTGCTGATGTGGACATAGGATCAGTGAGAGAAAACATTTTTTAAATTCTCCATTTTAAACAGTGTAACCAGTATTTCCCTAACACCTGTGATTCAGGTCTTTACACTTGCTATGCCAAAATTGATCTGCAGGGTTATTTACCTTCTGTAGATTTACTTTATTTAAAATGGCTCTGTACATCCAGAGTAAATACATACTTGTTTCCCATGAATGGAAACAGCTGTGTCAGTGGAAACTTCCCAAATGCAGATATGCACTAAGGTATCTATTCACAGGCTAAAATAACTGCAACAGTTAATCAGTTAAGTTCTATTCATAAAAATATTTGTTTACAATTTTAATACTTTTATTGGATTTTTTTAAAGTGTTGACAAACAGTAACTGCCCACTCAGAACTTTGAGATATTTTAAAAACAAATCTCTTTGGTCAAACAAACAAATGGAGCTCCTGTGGACCTAAGACAGCATCCGGTAGTATTAGTTGGAATTTTTTGCTTAACTTCATTGAGCCATGTACTGTGCCATATGCAAGCACACAGGATCTTTAAGAATAAGTGTTTCTGATAATTTGCTTTTGGGAGACCATATCAAAATATGGGTGGTGGTGGTTCTTTTTACTCTGTCAGAATATTTTGTCAGGCTTGCAAAGCAGGTATTCAGTCAATTCTGCTATTAACCAAACATCTGGTGACTCCACTGTATATATGCAGTTATAAGAAAAACAAAGTTTATGATAGACTGGTGATTGTAAGATGTAATTAGCTTGGTAAAGATCTATCATATTTGTTCTCTGTTACTTCGCAAAATGGATCTAATGATTGCATGGGTTTTTAGTCTTGTATCCTCAACTTCTGCTGGGGCTGTGGAGAAGAGTGTGTCTGTTAGTCTTTCAGTGAACAGAAGACTGTAAGACATGCTGTCATTCATTTCTTCAGTGCTGCTTGTTGTCCAAGGTCATACTGATTTTCTGTATTTATTCAGTGTTGCTGTAGCATCTGCATTATTTCTAGGCTGAAGTGTGCTCATTGACTGTTTTATTGACATGCTTTGGCAGTGTTTTTTCATCTGTTTTAGTGCTTATAGAGCTTTGTGAGTGAAGTTTTTTGAATGATTTCAGAAATACTTAAGAGCTCTGGTGTAGCTGATCAAGAGCCAAATGCAGGCTGAAAGTTGAAAACATAACTAATATGATGACACAATGATTCAGTCTATAAACTGGAATAACAGATGGCCATCAAGTGGGTAAGAGAGGTAAATCGCCTGAGGAATGATTAAAAATATTTTCAACAAAGTCAGTTTTATATAGACTGTAAGACAGATGCTGCTATATTTAAAAGCTTGTGACCCCCCTGCTGTATTTGTCATTGTAGATTTCTTCTTTCTTTGGAATTATTGGTTTATGTGTGACACAAATGTACACAGTTACTTATGGTAGCTTTCTACCAATTTACAAATTAAGTTACCATTTGCAATATGTCAGTATTGAATGAAGTGTAGAATGACTTCAGAATGACCCTGACACATCAGGTTTTTTTCTTAACTGTATTTATTATAGGTAATGTAATAAAAATTTAACTATTCAAAACTTTTTCTATGTACTATGTCTAATCAATTGTAATTATGTATCATTGTTATATATCCCAATCTTTCTGTACAATTACAGATTACCCATTTTAGAGCAGGCAGTTGAATTACAATAAAACACCACAGCTCATGCTGGAGGGTGGTAGGTACTACAGAAAGCAGCCTGTTGGATGGTATTGGTTATGTAGTTACAAAAGATTACATCTTCAGATTCATCCGCTTGTAAGATATGTAAATTTCACAGGAAGAAGAACTTGAGGGGATACTTAACAACAAAGCCTGTTAGCTGAAGTCATAGCAGTATTTTGTGAATTGTTTCAGGTTGACTGTTTGGCCTTTTGCATTGAAATATCCAACAAAGAAGTCCTTAGACATCTGACTACATCAGGTTATGTATTTAACATTTAAGTCAAAACACATGAGTTTAGAAGAGGTTTCCCAGTATTCTTAGCTCATTTACTTGAAGGCTCTCAGTTTTGCAAATACAATTATTGCTGATTGGCATATGTTATGGCAGAAGTTCTGCAGAAAAAAGGAAAATAGTTTCAGTAGAAGCAGGGTGTGCTTCTTAATGCCATTTTTGTCTCCTACTTGATAAATCTCTAACATAGATACAGCTTGTTAATCAGAATATCCACAGGATTTGTTCCAGGCATCCAACTTTGGTAGAATCAATACAGCAAGAAAAATTGTATTCCTATTCCATGTTGTAGCATCCTTTTGCAAAGATCTGTTGTTAGAAAATACCCCACAGGCTGAAAACTGTGTCTACAATTCCTAATGTATCCATTTGTTAGAGCTTTTGTTCCTTAGACTATTTTGTAGTTGCCATCGTCATCATCATTAATTATGCTTCTTATGCTGTAAGGGCCCAGAAAATGAGATCTGGTTGTGCTAGGCACTGTCTGAACAGACAACAGCAGAAGGCGCTTACCCAGAAATCTCAAAGTCTAAATGACATGCATCCAGGAGCTAGTCTTTTTTTGCTTGGTTGTTTCAGGAATTTGTGTTAGTAAAGAGTGATGTTTTCTTTCACTAATGTCTTCTATTGCAAATATAACTTTGACAGGTTGTTTGGTTTTTGGGGTTTTTGTTTGTTTAAATTATCTCTGTTGCCATTTTGGGACACTTGTGGTGCTGTTGAAAGATTCGTCAGGCAGACCATGAAATAGTTTCTGGTAGCCATCAGCTGCTGATTTTGGGGTGTTGAATAGGCTGTGAAAGAATGGTTATGTTTGTTCAGAATTTCTGGTATATGATTAGGTAGATAGACCTCAGCTGAATATTCTTCCAGTAGGCGGAGAGCAGCTGACCTCTTTCTAGAAACATTTCTGGTTTTTTAGAAGGTACAAATTGTTCTTTATTCCCACTGATACATGCCTTCCATCAGGATGTATCTCTAGCCCAACTTTGCTATTCCTCCTGGCAATAGCATCTCTCTCTAAAAGAAAGTTTCAAGTTAATCACCAGCTTTTCATTGTGAATAATTGCATTTTAAGATTTTTAACACAGGAGTCAACCTTCTTTATTGTATTAGTTTTGTCTGTTCTAGTTTAACCACTTGTTTACAAAGGTTACCTCTTTTCTAAATTGTTGTGGGTTTTTTTTTTTTTTTTAAATGAGAATGGAGAGAGAATCTATTGTATAACAACCCAGGTGCTTACAGTAAACACATGGAAAAGAAGACAGTGTCTCTTAATAGCTTCACTGCAGAGACCTTCTTATTTTGCAACCCAAAATTTGATTGAGCATTCAGCACACACGCATCCTTACCTTCCTTTGTATTTTAATGTCTGAGAGGAAGCTCGTGTGTTGGTAGCAGCTTAGGAAGAGCCATATAGATTCTGGGGAGAGGCAAAGGTGGAGGAGTCAGAGTGTGATGCCCTCAGAGGGGGCCCTGACAAGCCTCTGCAGCTTCTCCAGAGCTGTAGGTGGAGTGTAAAGGATCTGCACGAGCGGATCTGATGTGGCATTGGGGCAGGCAGTCTTCCAGGGATAAAGTGTAAAGTATGTGTGAAGTAAGGAAGCTGCTTGATGCCTGGGAGGCTGTTTATGAAGACTTACCAAGCCACATGAACATATTTTTAGGCTCAAGGCTGGGGCTTCAACAGGACAGTGCTGAACTGTCAGTGCTAACTGGATGGTTTCTTTCTTCAGTGACTTGACTCAGGTTTACAAGTTGGAGCTCTTTCACAAATGCAGTTCCCCTGAAAATTCTCAGGAATATTGTGTGCTCTGGGAGACAGAGTTTAAAGTGTCCATGTTGTATAGCTTTTTTCCCTTCCTGATGTAAAGCAAAATATCCAGAGAAATCAGGCACACATTTGTTGCTTTGCTCTGTTCAGTCTCATTAAGAAGGACTGCTTCTTCTAAAGGCCTAATCTCACATTTTTATGCATAGCTTCGGTAAAGGTAGGTTACTACACTAGCTTTTTGGTTTTCCTTCTGTAGGCTTCCTTGCTTTAATAGAACAAGAGCCAACTTCAAATGTAACCAGAGTGTTTGTTTTCAAAACTCATTATGCAGTGTATCAACTGAGAACCTTTGAAACTTTGGTTTTATGTAGGTAGGGTTTGGGGAATAATGTTTTTCGCCACTCAGCTTCTCATTTCTTCAGTACCAAAAGATCAGCACTCATTCAAACCACAAGTGAGGAAAAAGGGTAAAATCAAAGAAACAAAAGAAGCTTAAACCAATTTGCAAAGTTTTCTCCTCTTATGAGGGATAATTCAAAACTATGATTAATATGTCTTTTCACTTGGGTCTTACTTGGTTTAATCTTAAAATACCTCTGTGCTGAAGTGTGGATGCTTATTACAAAAATGAGTATTTTTTTTTTTCAATATTTATTTCTTTCTCTTCTTGGAACTATTCATCTATTTTATGACTGTGTTTTAGAACTGGAAGAAATCTTTGCCCATCCAGATCTTGAGTTTCTAGTTTGTTTATTTAAAAAAACAAACCAACCCCCAAACAAACACACACACACCCCAAACCCCCAAGCATTGCATTTATACTAATATGGAAACTTGAAGGTTATGATGCTCAGCCAGACAACTTTGTCGTGTCTCAGACGAACAACTTTAAATCTCGTTTTCCTGAATCTGTTAGAATAAGTTGATGTCAGTACATATCTGTAATTCGTCTGACTCTGGTGCATATTTACTTGTTGGTTTGGTAGGTGATGTGTTTCTTTTGAGACAAAATTTCACCCATTGGCAGCATGGCATGTGAAAGTAGACATTTGTGTGTTGTTGCCTGAATGACAATAATGGGAAAGCCTGAGGGGAGGAGCTGTGAAATAATAGTGTGAGAGTCCACATTAAGTTCTTTGCTCTTGCAAGTTAACCCTGACTTCAGTAATGGCACAGGCATTTGGTTGGGAAAACGAACCTTGCAGGCTAACTGTTCAAACCCAAAATTCTTTTTAAAGTTGTCAGTGCAGACGCAAATCAACACTTGGTGACAATTCAGTCTGTTGGTGCATGATCCTTTTACACTGCGCTGCTAAAAGAAGAGGTTCTTCAAAGGGTGCTTATGTAATTTTGACTTTGTGTGGCAAATGGCTGCATAAGGAACATCTCTCCGTGGATTTATAGCCATCCCTTGGATTGTATCCAGTTAGCTGATTGAACATCTGGTAAGCATTGTGTGTTTGTAATAAGCCCTTACTGTATAAAGCTGGCTCAAGCCTTCCAGGCAAAGATTGATGACCTTTTCTTGGCAGCCTTCTGGCTGTTTGCAGGGAGCAAGACACTGGTAGAAGATTTGGTTTAAAGGTGCCTTTGTATTGTATTGTAAGAGTTTGTACTTCTTTGAGGAAATTTACATTAGACTGAAATAGAGAAGTAATGAAACTTGTATACATACCATGTTCCAAACTGCTGTCCTTCTCTTCTCCATTTATGTAGTAAAAGCTCTGATTTCCATATGTTGGTTTTTTTCCTAACAAAACTGTGCAAGGCCTTTGGAATAGGCATGTTTGATTTTACCACTGCCTATGCCTAGTGTATTTTTTGAAGAAAACTGCATAAAAGTATCAAATTAAAAACTATAGTGGTGTTTTCATACATAAGTGAAACACGAACTAGTAATAAGATTTGAAATAGAAATACATTTTTGGAAATCTGTAGATGGCTAGCTATTTCGTAATAGAAGACACAACACAGATTAATCCCATGCTTATTGTACAGCATGATGTGATGTGAAAAATACATACAATATTATAACTTATATATATTTGTTTTGTTGTACTTCATAAAATACATAACCTATACCCTCTTACGATTTGTTAGTGTTTTGCTCTACACTTCTGTTGTTGCAGTAGTGTGCTCTGAATTGATCTGTTCCCTCTTCACCCTTATGCTCCCCAACAACAGTCAAGTCTGTTTATTGTTAGTATCATTGAGGAAAAAAGTCTTGGTATAGTCTATTTTGATTAATCGATTAGGGGATGAATAGATGAGGTAATACATACATTAAATACAGGTGTAGCCATGTTCCTGGCCATTCCATATACAGGTGAGGTTGTGAAAATTTTGGGACCATTAATGTCTTTTGTGAACATCATTAACTAAATGTTTACTGCCTTCAACATAGCCTAAAAATCTACTTCTGTTTTTAAAATGAGTTCTACAGTAGTGTAAACAGCTGGAGTCTCAAAAACTATGTATTTTTTGAGTATAGTCTTCAAAGATTAAAATATTTGAGTAGAGCTGGAAACAGAAGTCAATTGAGGAAAGCTCGCTCTTAGTAGAGGCTCAAAATCTGCGTAGAGTTGCGTATTTATTCCATCAATCTATTGAAAATAAGTATAAAAATTGTTGTAATGTGTTAAGTAGAGGTAAACATTTTTTCATGTTTTAAAAACTATTTAAAAGAATCAGTCTCTTAACTGAAAAGTACCATCGTTACTTCTTAAGTCAAAGCTTGAATTTCAAACTCTTAGACTTCTCAAAAATAATAAGCAGATGTTCTAAAAAGACAGTCCCACTACCTATGCTCATTTGCCACAGGATCTTAAATCATTTCAGTCTTTTGCACTTTCTGTTTAGGAAGAGTGAACAATATTAAAAACCTGTGGTGCTTAATATGAAGTTTCATTAAGGATAAAGCATTTGAGAAAAGTTAATACATTATATATTTTGCAAATCAGCGAAATTTATACTTGCTGTTACTTTTGGTTTGAGGTAATGAGGTACAGTGAGTGTCCCAGTAATTAGAGATTAAAGTTAAAAGTAATAAACAACACTACCCATGGGAAGCCCTTGTCTTTAGTGAACGTGGCCATCATTAAGAGGGACACTTGAACTCTTTTTTACTGCTGGACATTTGGTACTGTTAAGTATGTGTGTTTATGCCTCTCAGTGGTAAGCCATTCTTTGTACTGTTGGAGAATAAAGTAAACTATAATCTCAGTATTTTATAAGTGAATATTACTAGCTGAAGTAAATAGGTAGCTAAAAATATTTTCCCATAGAAGTAGGTAAAAAGAGCTGCATACAAAAGGGCAGTAGTTCTGTCAGTCAGGAGCTTTGTTGGCAGGTTTTGCAGGTTACACTTGCATAGTCAGAAACCTGTTTCTTATTTTTATAACAGCAGCTGTGTGTTCATAATTTGGTAGACCGTCAGTCTGTGATAGATCTTTAAGGCATATCGTTAAGTAAACCTGTGGATTGTGCAACGCAAAAATAGAATGCATTGAAACTTCATAATCCCAAACTATAATAGTGTGGGTTTGTGCTGTTTTGGTTTTTTTCTTCTTTAAAGATTTTGCTAATCTTGGAAATGCCTCTGCAAAGGCATCTGCAGTGTTAATACTGTATTAATTCTTGTGGTACTCTCAGAATGCGGTATGGTTTGCAAGACTTGCTAACGTAGCTTCTCCTTCCACCAGCCCTCTCACTCCTGTCTCACCTTCATGCAGGTACAATTGGCTGGAAGAACAGAAATGCTCTAGTAAACTGTTGTGTGTAGTAGGAATTACCTCTAAAATAATGTTGTAGAGCAGTTCATTTTCCACAGGTCCTTCAGAATTTGCTGTTTCCCTTTCTCTGCTAGAGCCTTTTCATGGATGCTTTGTACCTGTGAGAAGAAAAACTGTTTTGCCACTATAAAAGGCAGTCTCTGGACATAAAAATGACTAATATAAAATATGAGTAGAGCATATGTCTATTACTTGCAAGTTAGAGTTTTTAAAAGAAAGCTTCAAAGAAAGCAAGATGCAAGTCCAAAGAGGAAGATGAAGCCCTTTCATCGTTTCTCGGGATTTTCAGAAGGGCTATGCTAAGGAAAGTATCGCAAGCTGAGATACTCTGATTTAAACACTGCCTAGTCCTTCGTCTTTTTTTCATGCTATGCTATGACTTTTAGTTTGCTTTCATTATTTCTGCCATATTTCTTTAATGTAGTCTTCCAAAAGTAGTGAATTATTTGTGATATGAGGAATAATGTAAAATATAGATTTTAATCTGCACTAGCAGCTTATACAACCAAACTGTCTGCTATGTTGGACTTTCAGCTATTGCACGTGATATAGATCCTTGAGTTCTCTTACACTAAGGCTGGGGTATATTTCTCAGAAATTATATTTCTGTAACACACACTAAACTTAACCATTAATAAATAGTGAAGCAATATCAGAATCTAGTGCAAAATCCTCAACCTGGATAAATCTGAGGAGTTTTAATAACGCCGGTTTGCACCAGTGGGGCTCCCTCGTCCAAGACAGAACAGATAGAAAATACCATTTATGTTACAGTGTTATAAAGGAACACTGAGAAATACGCCCTTTGTACTTACTTCTTAGTTTATAATTCCCCGATCAGTACCAGGAAACTGGATCTTTCCAGTTAAAATCTAAGCACGTGCTTTTCTTCTTTATTAGACTCTGTGTTTTCAAAAAATCTTTTAATACAGAACTTTTTAACTTCATCCCATCATCTTGGAAGTCTTCTCTGCTGTGAATGGTGCTATTTAAAGGAAACATCTTCCATTGCAATTCATGAATTTTCCATAGTAGATAAAATTGACCCAGGGTATCAGTTCACCTCTGTCTAAAATACTGGAAGCAGCTCTCTCTTCAGAGCAATGTAATTGTTTACATTTGCACAGCAATAGTGTAAGGCAAGAAAGAACTAGAAAGGAAGAACTTCTTTTCCCATTTAGACTTCAGAAAAGTGAAACTGTGTGAATGTATAATCGCTTTCAGGCTTTGGTCAGGGTGCTTGAAAACCTAGTCTGGCCTTTATTAAAAATATGATACAGTATTTAACTATTGTGCGACAAAGAACTGAAGCCATCCTGTTTTCTTTTTTGAAAGAGTGCCCACTTAGCAGTACAGTTCTCCCTGTAATCCTGTGCAAGGACTTTATTTGGAGCTTGGTAAACGTTGGATGACTGCTGTGGGATTGTCTTTGCATCTGAAGAAAGTTTTGGATGCAGACGTCTGAATGTTAAGATCAGGTTTGAGGCTTTGCCTCAGTGGGCAAAATAGTCCTGTGCATTTTGGTTGTTTAAGTAAACAAGCAATGCACCCCAGCATGTTCAGTTAACATTGTATTTAATATTATATTCAGAAGCAGAGTTCACAAATACTTCAGTGTTTTGTAAATGTCAGTGTAAGAATCATATAGAATACATGCTGAACGGAGGAAAAAAAGGAAGAAAAAGGTCTCATTACCTGCAAACACAGCAAGTTAAAATTAAAATGGGGGGGTGTTTTTTATACTACAGCAATTTGAGTTTCAGTGTCTGATTTACTTGGGTGTTAGAACAGCTTGTGGACTAAATATGTTTTTATTTACTTTCAAATGCTTTAAAGTGTTTCTGAAGAAAAATAGAGCTAAAATTTATAAAGAATTCTAAGGAGTGTTTTTAGAATTCATTTGTATGCATTCCATAAGTACAACAGATTTTGCTAATCTCCATGATGGCAGATGTTTATTTTTAGACCATACAGTTTTCATATGTTCATAGTTTTTGGAGTGAACAGAAATATATACTTACTATACTGAATACACTTCAAGACTGGTGCAAATTTAGTACTTCAAGCAAGATTAATATTATAGCTCTTGATGTATGCAATGGAATCACTAATGAATCCATTTTATAATAACGTTTTTGAGGAAAGGATTGTCTGGTTAAAACACATAACTGGAGCAATTTGTACATCTGCCATCTTGACTTTGGGCAAGATTTTTCTGTGCGTCAGCAGACTTCTCTGGAAAAAATAAGTACGTCTGCCTGTTGTGCTGCAAAGCTAATTAATAAGTAGAAGTTTTTCTTGAGAGAATGAGCTTGATAAAGACTGGAAAAAGACTTGAGATTTAGATTTTTATCTTATTTTCTGTTAACTACGTACTCTTCATTGAAAGAGTAGAAAGTACACTCAGTGTGATGTAATGAACTTGCAGTTATTAAAATACAATTTACCCCTGTTTCAGAACCACAAACTAACTTTTTTTGTTTCTGTTTTTTAAGGGTTCATTATTGTTAAACTCTTTGTGCTGGACATAGTTACTAAATTGTAATCGGGGTCCTTTTTCAAAATCCTTTCTTGGGACATTTTACTGAATATAGTACCTTTGTGTACAAATGCAGGAGTTATTAGTTAGTTATACTTTTAAATTTGAGAGTGGCAAATTGACCATAATGAATAGATTTTTCTCCCAATGTGTGGTGGTGTAGTGGATTTCAGAATTGATCTTAAACTAGCAAAACTAAAACAGAACAAAAGCTGAAGACCCTACTAAGGACTTTCAGGATTTGAAGATTAAAAATCTTGAATTATAGTTTTGTTTGGTTGGTTTTGTTTTGTTTGTTTTAAAAGGCTGTCATCCCTGGTCTTTATTATTAGAGAGCATAAATTATGCATGCTGAGGGAATTAATTTAGTCTTTGTGGGATAAAATCAGTATCAGAAACAAAAGTTCTTGTTTTGTTAAGATACTGCTTTGGAGAGTTTGACTGTTCATTCTAGAAGAACATACACATCGCTAAAAGTTATTTAGCTTCTCTTAGGTAGATTAATTATTTCCCTTATCTGTGCTTGAGTGTTTGACTAAGGTATGTAAGGAAATCGTATCTTGTTCTTCAGGTATTTTTCCTAACTTTTTATGAGGGAGAACGGGAGGGAGACTTCACGTATTCAGTAGTATCTTGTTTAATGTCTTCTCTGAAGGACTGTGTGCTCACAGACTTTCCACCTAAGATAGCTAAGCCATTTGGCATATTAGGATGTGACCTATGTTTTTATGTTTCTGTTTCTTTGCAGCACCACAGTCCTCAATATTTACAGATTTCTAACTCTATATTGCTCCAGAAAGGCTGACTTGGGATATGAGCTATCAAATAGCATGCGCCTGTGTTTCTGTATTCTTTTCAGGCTTCTCATCCATTTCCTGGGCCTCAGCAGGAGTCATTGGAGCTCTTGCCACCAACTGGACAAATCACTTGAGTTGTTGGGCATGCTGTTTCCTTACAAACTGAGAATGGTGACTCAGTGAAAGCTTCGGAGTAGGAAGTACAAAGATCTTTCTTCTATGCTGGTTCAGCTACACATTAACAAACTATAGAAAGTATTGGAAGGTATTTCATTTCACTGCTACTGCCTTTGGAGAAGAAAGCCTTTAAGAATCCTGAAGTCATTTGCAAATAACCTTGTGAATAGCTGATGCAATACTGTGCAATACATTCTACACCAGTTTCTTTGCAGTGTTAATATTTTTTTCCTAGGGAACAAGGCTCCCGATTCCTAATTTAATATGTAGCAAGAGTAATGGAAGGAGTTCCCCTTTACTGTGTATATGGCAGATGTACAGGCTATAAAAGTTGTATTTAAGAACTTGTATCCCCTTCATTTCTTTGCCCAAACTCTTCTAACCGTATAAAATATCAAAATGGAATAATTTTGTTACCAAATTCTTTTTTTTTAGTTACAAATACCATATGCTGATGAAGTCACAGCTATCATCTCTCAGGGTTTGTATTTATGTAATAGTTTTAAAGTGATTTGTTCTAGCAATACTATTAACATTAACAGCACTGAAGGACTGCGTGAAAGACTTTAAAAGTGGATTGGATTTGCTATAGCACAGGTGAAACTGGAATTGTTGCAGCATTTCTGGTCTGAGAAACTTTGGATTACATGAGGCATGCAGTATTTCTTCAGTAGTTGTAATGAGGCCAACCCAGTTCCACTGGAACAATTTTACATCAGTAAGAGATTTGGAAGACAGCATGGAAACAATCCAACCTTCCAGTTTCATACCTACACTAGAAAGACTAAGGAAAGTATCTGTCTTTAAACATCTGGAATCTATTTCTTGAGTTTGTTGGTATTGATGTTGAGTTTTCTTTTTATTCATTCTTCTCCTCTATTCCTGGGAGACATACAGTTGGGGTTTTTAATTAGTTAGAAAATGGAAGTTTCTGTTACGGATTACTCAGAATAAAGTTAAATAATGGCCTTGTTAAATTCAGTAGGATCTAAATTTTATTACTAGTTTCCTATTTTTATAACACCCAACTAAATCTTTTCCTTTCTAGTCCTTCTTCCTCAAATAATAGTTGAGGACTGACTTCATAGGTTGGTATACATTAATCACAGATGAGGCTAAACATGATGTGTGCTGTTAAAGATTAAATGATTCCAGTTTGAAATTATTCTCTTGGTGTTCTCAATACTTGTATCTTTTTTTTGAAATTTACTGCTACTTCTGTGTAGCTAAGTAATCGATAGCATTTCAGAGGTCGTTTTCTAAGAAACAGGCACAAAACTTCAGTAACTGTGAAGAAAGATTTTTAATTTTATTTTTTTTTTTTCCTAAAGACATCATCTTTCTTTCTTTTTTCACTTGGTTAGTGCCTATTCTTGGTAGCTCCTCCTAGAGAACCCAATGGAAAAGTTGCAGCAATTAGGCAAAGAGTCTCTGGAGGCAGGTATCTATCCACAGAAAGCAATGTGGAACCAAGGCTTTTTCTCCTTCTGTTCTTTAACTTCCCTGGGGTGTAGCCACCTGTCTCATTCAGGTTCCTGTGAAAATCCCATTTAGTATCTGTCTCCGTAGGCACTAAAGCCTTAATCTGTCCCATGGTTCTTTGTATGGGGTTTGATTATGCACAGCTCTCAGCGCCAGTGCATATGAGTAGTGTCTTCTTTTGCTCTGAATGCTAAACCAAACAAAGCTTGTTTTATGCCTTGTTACAATGGGAGGAAGAGAACAGACGACCATTAATTGCATTGTTTGAATTTGAAGCTAAAATTCAAAGTGAGACTTCTTTTTCTCCTTGTTACTGTAAGGTTGGATTGAATTCATTATCTTGCTGACTGGCCTGTAACTGCCTTCCCTAGCTTCCTGCTGAGCTGCTTATCCTGGCCCAAAGTGCGTTGCTTCCCCTTCCACTTCCTGCCAGCTTCGTCTCCAGAAGCACAGGCAGGCCAAAGTCTGAAGTCCCTGCCCCAGCAAAACTGATTCTTACTTGGATATTGGTATTTGGAGCTGTAATTTCATGTAAATCCTTCCTTGCCGAGATCTTTAAAGCTTGCTAGAGTTAGGATAAGTAAAAGCAGTTACATAGATGACAGAATCAGTTGAACAGCAGAGTAGATTTTCCTCTTTGATTTGTTTTGGAAAGGCTACTGAAATATGTAATTGCTGTGGGGCGAAGTCACTATTTTGGTGTGGCAGAGAAACTGTGTCTGTCTATTATTTAGAGTTCATTTTTAGCAGGAAAAAAATCATTGCATATTGTAATATTTGTGTTATTACACATTTTAGGGATGAATTAGCCTGCCTTTATACAGCACACCACTTCTTGTACATTTTATGTTTGAGAAGATAAACAGAATCCATAGGAAAAACAGAGTAAGTAGGAAATACTGTTGTGTTAAGACCATACAGACTACAAAACAAACATTAATCTTGTGAAAAAAATTTATTCAACTGTTTCCATCAGTCAAAAGGATATATATGTATGTGTGTGTATACACACATGTATTTTTGTGGTTTAAAGAAATAATTTATAACAGAAAAACTTCTGAGCGCCTGCAAAATGTTAGTGTTTGGTATGTTGCATCAAGAAAACAAGGAGTTGCATTATGATTTTATCAAACACATTAATAATCAATGATAGTTGTAATAGTATTGGTGTATTTATAATGATTTAGCATGTATCCTTTTTATGTTCAAATGACCAAGTTACTTACAGTTTTAATTCTAGATTATCATTGTGCCTGTGTGGAATCTTCCTAGGGATAATAAATTATTGCGTAACTGGAAGATGCTGGAGTGCACAAAACAGCTTGTTACTAGTTTGGTTGGCTTCAATTTGCCTTGTCAGTGCTACCTGTTCCTGTTGCACTGTGTTGTGGTCACACCTAAATATCGGTGCTCATCTCAGTATGCATTTTGCACCTAGTTTCCCCCACCGCATTCATCTTGATTTGAATGAAGAAAACCTAAGCAACTTATGTCTGTCATGTGTTTCCATCACAGTTGGTGACAAACCTCCAAAATGAGGTATTTATATTTGATATTGTTAAGTTTGAGATGGCTAAATCTCAATATTTAAATCCCTTGCCAAAGAACGGCACTGTTTGTAAGACTGGGTTATTTGCTTTTACTTCCTGTTTATGGCCTAGAGGTAATTTTTATATTCCCTGTGGCAAAAGCACAGAAATAGCTATTTCAAAACTAAATAAAAAAACGAAAGGGAAAACAGAAAATATTTAAGAGTTCCTGCAAGTAAGAAGTATGAAAAACTTGCTAAAATTTAAGCAGCAACTGACTATGTAACAAAACGTGATGTAAGGCCTTTTCAGTGTTTTATCAACATCTCTTACCTGAGGTATGAAAAATGTGGTTTTACAAACCAGTTGCAGGACAGTAGGTAATGTAACTTAGAATTAAAATATTTATATAAACCATAATCTTGATACCATGGTCTTAGTCCTGCTGCTGGTATCGTTGATGTCCTTTACGTGGAAAACAGCAGAGATTTCCTGTGTGTGGTAATAATTGCATTTATATGGTACTTCTTATCATCATAAACACTTCATATGTTGCATAAGCTTTACAACATCTTTAGAAGATGCATTTTTACATGGAGAAACAGAGGTGCTGCCAGACTGGGAGGATTATAGGCTTGTGCATTGGTCAGTGAGTACAGGATTCAGGAAGCTGCCTCAGCAAAAAAGTATTCGTGACTTTGGACAAGTCATCAGTTTACCCCACATCTCAATTCTCTTTGTATGTGAACACTGTTATTAAATAGGACTGCCAGGGATAAAATACATAGAAAACTGAGTCAAGCAGATAGGGCTGCAAAGAGACTGGAGCATGTTGGAGCCGAGATTAATTCCCATGATGTCCGTGCTACCAACCTGAACTCAAGACAGTGAGGCATTGTGAAGAAAAAGGCTGTATAAAACTAATGGATATTTCTGTGTTGCATGCTACATGATGGTAGCCTTTTAAATCCTTTTTGTTTAACAAGAAAGTGCTTTTTTTAATTCTGGAGGAAAATATCATTAGAAATGTTGATATTTCTGGTTTTATTTCTTTTTTTTGATGTGGTACTTTAATGCCTCTAGCTAGTAGCAAGTGCTTTGTTTTTTACCTTAGGCCACCTGACCATGGCAGAGTTGCTTTCTGGGAGCTGGGCACTGGAGCTGGAGTTCAGTCCCCTAAAGAAGTGCTATCAGCTACGTGCTCCCTATTATATCCTGAAATCAAAACTTCTGAACAATCTGAAGCTCAAGTGCAATAACTTTAAAATACGAATTTCTGAATTCCATCTGTAGATGAAGGAAATATATCAAATTGTTCTGTCAGTTTAGAGGAAAAGCGATTGGTGCATAATCTGGTTTGCTCAACTTCCCTAATGTGTCAGCTGCTGCTGGAAGCTGAGAGAAAGATCTGGCGTGCAGTTTTTTTTTCCCATAGGATCAGCACTAGGCAGTCTTCTTAGTACTTCCCTTAACACTTTGTCACTATAGAGATTCGGTAAAACCCATGGTATGCTTCACCTGTGACCTCCATGAGAAAGAAAATCAGGTTTGGGATATCAAGTCATGCAATAATATTGACATGAAAGTGACTAAAGCTATTGAATTATGACTGAATCTCTTTTCAGGATCCAGCGCTGTGATCCATATTCACGCAGGGCAAGTGGGAATTGCTGATATACAGGTTGCAAATCATAGAATCGTAGAATGGCTTGAGTTGGAAAGGACCATTAAAGGTCACATCGTCCAACCCCTGCTGCGGTGAGCAGGGACACCTTCAACTAGATCAGGTTGCCCACAGCCCCGTCCAGCCTGGCCTTGAATGTTTCCAGGGATGGGGCTTCTACCACCTCTCTGGGCAACCTGTGCCAGTGTT
>JAVKLA010000054.1:4318902-4336283 GCA_034782735.1 Sagittarius serpentarius | reverse complement strand
GTCCCTGGAGACTGGAAAAAGGGAAATGTTGTACCCATTTTTAAAAAGGGTAGAAAGGAAGACCCTGGGAACTACCGTCCTGCCAGCCTCACCTCTGTGCCTGGGAAGATCATGGAAATACCAGTCTTTCTTAGAAGGTTTCCTTGGGGATGAGGGTCTTTAGAAGTTATAACTCATTTTTCTAATTCCAAATGGTAATATTAATAATTTTAACTGCTCGTGGAATTCTGAAGTAGTTTCTGTTATTTGGTTTACATGTGGATCTCTGCCTAGGTAAGTTTATATTTAGCTTTTTTCAGTATAATCCTGTTTATTGAGAAATGGTACTGCTTAAGTAAACACTTTACTGAATAAATATACTTAGATGTTGGTATACCTTTCCAGAAAAAGCAGAAATGATAGAGAGTAGAATTGGTAGATTGTATAAAATAGACTGAAAACAGGCAGGTAGTAAAGAAAGTGTGACTTTTCTGTTGTGAAATAGTCTGGTTCTTGTATTTATGAAGTTTCAGAAACTGCAGAATAATGTGAGTACCATTGTTTTGCACCTACATCCGGAGGCTCTGTTTATCTGTGCTCCCCACCTAAACCTGTTGACTAGGAATGCGGCAGATTGTCTGATTTCAGTGTCTGTAACATTTCATGTTATTGGTGCTGCCACTTTTAGAGGTGCCTCTTTGGACAACTGTACACAAACAGCCATGCAGCTTTAGAACAGAACACAAAGTATGCACCCAAACCTTTCTATCATTGTAAGAATGTTTCATGGTTTGTGTTTGTGGAATATGAGGATTCTCTGTACTGCAATAGTTTCTTGGTGCTGTACGCCCCTCTCATGTTTTACTGAGAGCATTTTTTTCATCCTTTCATATGCAGTAACAATGTAGTGCTCAACTACTTGCTGAGCCTAATAACACAGTGTAGTTTCTTGTTGGAGGATGTTTTACTGTAAACAAACCATTCATGTTTCTGCTTCTGTTGTTTCCCAGTATTCTGCAAACCAGGAATCAGGAACGGGAGGTGCCCTAGCCGAGCAGTCATGCAGCTGAAAGGCTGCAGGCTTCCTTTTCACTCTCCCCAAAACCACTTTTATAAGCCCAGTGCAAGAAGTTCTAGTGTGGTTTGACTAACACCTTCCCCTGTGCATCTTCAGCAAGGATCACTGTGATAAAATTTAATAAAATTAATTATCAGCATGTTGCAGTATTTTTCTGTGTTAGCCAAAAACATTTTTAGTGTTGGCTGAAGAAATTACAGTGAAATTCAGCAGTGGTAAAAGTGGAAGCATAACAGTGTATTTCTATTGCATGCTTAACAGCAAATGCAGATCCTTTAAATATTTGGTGTAAGTTGGCTTTCTTATTTGTATCCCTGTTTTCATTTTGGTTTCAGAAATGTGTAATTTGTTAGGCTTACCTTAAATTTCATACACAAGCAGTGGATAAAACAATACTTCCTTGTCTTCAATTATTGCCATGCAAAACACTCTTCCTTGTGGAATAACCTATAGAAGGGGATAGAAATACTGAGAAAATCAGATCCAGTTGATGAAACTAAGTGTCTTTATTTCAAATTACCAGCCTCCAAAGACAAGATTTAGGAGAGACAGTACTATTTCTTATACGAGGCAAAGGGACATCTGCAGGTGCATCTGGAGGAAACACTTGGATCCTGTGTGTTGCATTCTGTTTTTACTGGGCTATTATTATTGGTCACTGAAAGGCAATATGCCAGAACTGGACAGGAAATACGGTTTTTTTTCTTTCTATGAGACTTTTTTGACAAAAACATGTCTTCCGTAGAAGCTTCTGAAAATAATGCAGTTTTGTCAAAAAACTTTTCCCATTCTCTCCCAGCCATCTTTCCAAAAGGGTTTTTGTCAATCAAAATTGATTAAATAAATTTATTTATCTTAACTAAACTCCTTAAGTAGCATGGGGCTTTTTTAACTGAATTTCTTGTAAATAGTGTTTCCACTTGGCTTTGCATTTTGGCAAAATAACTTTAGAACAGAAACTTCCTGATTTTTTTTAGGAGGTTCTGTTGTAAATATAGGAACTCATAAAGGAGATCTGGAACACTTCATGCCCAGGTACATACTATTCAGAAACACTATGAGGACAATTTGTTAAAACTTGAAGGATGGATTGAAAAAGAAATATTCTATGGCAAGTCCATGTTGTTCAGGCCTGTTGCCTTTCATGACTTTTAGCATGTTTCTCCTCCATGCCCCAGTGTACACCCCTGGAAACAGCTTCAAAGCTATTCCATCTTTCTGTGTCTGTGTCCTCTCCTTCCTAATGAAGAAGATACTGTTCCTTCTGGGAACCTGTTGGCTTTTTTGAAATGCGGTGGAGCAGGACAAGTGTCAAAGATAATTATGCTCCTACAAGCTCGGTGAAAAATAAATGGCTTGGTGGAGAAGGGAGGACCTTCATGGAGGATTCAGAAGTGCTTAGAGCTCATCTCAAACTGGTAGGAAAGACAACTTTAATTCCAGGGTTTATGGAAGTGCTTTTCTCTGTCATAGGCATCTCCATTTATTTCACCTGCTGTTTTTCTAGCTCTTTTTTTTTTTTTTTCCCTCTTAGAGGAGCTGTTGAAAAAATGCTCATTACTTTGACCACAAGTCTGTCAAAACAAATATAATTTAAATGCACAGGCTATTCATAACACTCCCCTTCTGTACACTGTGTAGCTGTTGATGTACACTGTGTAGCTGTTGAGTCATCACTTTGCTGTCGGGGATGGATCCAGTGGTTAGACAGTTTGCCCTCTTGCCTGTGGCCTGATGCTAAGCTTGTGCCCTTGTTGAGCACTCTTGTGATCTGAAGGGCTTGCTAGTCTGAGAGTTTGCCATTCTTCGCTGAACTGAGAACACGTATTTCAGTGTAATAGTCCAGTCTTTGACACTGCATGATCCACCACCCCCGTCTTGAAGACCTCATGTAAACTATAAATTACCCTATCTCATAAGATACAAATATCTGATCTGTACTTGTGATTCCTGGCAGAAGATGATTGAGAACTTCAGGAAGCAGATCTGTTGCTAGGGCTTTGACCTGTCTATGTCATGGAAAAAAAAGTCTGCAGGGACAAAACCAGTCTGTTCTTCTCTGGAGCATCCATCCAACAAGACCACCAAATCTGTTCTTTAAACATTCAGCCTTGAGGGGGGTTTGGATCATTCCCTATTGAAGTTTAGCTGATTTCTGATTCTTTTTTGGTAATGGTCTTTGTTACTTTGGTACATGCATATTGTGATTTAAAAAAAAAAAACAAACCTACAAACGTAAAAAAGCCCCCACCAACACCCCTTTGAAATAGGATGAAGTTTCTCTGGCACCCATACAGATTAGGATTAGTAGCATTATCACAATGTTAATGTTAACTTAATCAGTTGGTTGAATGTATACTGAAAAGCATCCATGCAAAATTCATTTCTTTCAGTCAGATTCATAGTGCTGGTGTCACAATTGTGCTGATTGCACAATCCAACTTTATCTGAATTTAAGTGACTCATTAATATTTTTATTAGATTTTACTGTTTTATGAACAACTCCTTTATTGAAAGGACCAAATGGTCTTGATATCTAGAAGCTGTTACACCAAAGCTAACAGGATAAATTTATATTATGTCACACAGTAAAGTTCTATTTTTTTTATTATTATATTCAGACTGTAGATGGTACTTTGCAATAATGGTATCTGCTTTTAGGTGGATGAAAGATCTTGGCCGTGTAGGTAGGTTTTCAGAGTCTGTTGTTGTCATCAGAAAAGTTTAGTGTAAAAACAACCAGGATCTACGGAACCCTCAGAGCTCAGTTTTGACCTTGGCAGCTCATTGCTGTGGTACTTTTGTAGGCAGGGTTTTAGAACTGAACCTGTGTAACTTGGGTCTTACAGGTGTTCAGCACCTCTACAAGGGACTAAACACAGAACTAGTGTTGCAGGCTGCTCAGGTTTTATGAAACAGGACTTTAATTTGTCATCGGTTGCCTTTGTTACTTATGTCTGAAACGTGGCTTCCCAGAGGGAGGGGAAAAAACCTAAGAGTTACAGGTTAATCAGTGATTGCCTAATTGTTAAATGGAACTACCACAACAGCAGTTGTCATAGACGGGCAAAATGGAGTAACAGTTTTTACTGTAACTTGAAGTATACTGTAATTTCTCTTGATTCCTATTAGTACCATTCGTAGCGTATATATATGTTTTGGTTTTATTCTACTGGTATTCATGGAGCATCTGCAAGAGATGTCAGAGAGGCTGATAGCCTTTTAGCAGGTGCAAAATCTAAGTCAGGCAACTTCACTCATAGCTACCTTTTTTTGTAGCATTTAACATTGCAGCTTCCCAAACATTTGGAGCCTTTCTGCCCAAGGGTATGGTAGCATCAGAAGCAGATGCAGAGTAGGTTTATATTTAGAATTAAACATGGCAGCTATTTAGATTTTTAGCACACATTTATGATGTAAATGAAGTGCCTTGAATTAAAATGTTAGACAGCATTGGTAGGAAGGATAATCAGTAAATAGGCCTGCCTAACTACTTGGGGGGAAAATGACTAATAATTAGGACTTATTAAAAATAAAGTGCAGAACTTATGTACTTGCCTTTTTGTGTTTAGTGAAGTTTAATTTTTGAGTATAAGATCTGAGTCCTTTAAGAGTGAGTAGCACCTTACCCTTGGCTGACCGCACTCTTCCAAGGCTGCCCTATTTCGGAGGCAGCGCATAGCTGTGCTACGTAGTCATGGTCTGCTGTTTCCTCCCTTGGACTGGCTTCAAGAGCAACGTCCTACTCTCTCCCTGTCTATAGCTGCTAATTTATTCAGTCGTCTGTGATCCCTGCTCAAGCATGTGCTGAGGATTTACCTACAAATCCTCCACCCTCACTTCTTTATAACTGCTTGTGATACCAGGGACTAAGCTGTGATAAGATATTGGATTTCAATCATTTATATATGTTAGTGTTCTCGTATATAAGTATGAATGGTGACTATAATGTGATAAATAGCAAGCACATCTATATCAGTTACATTTGGGAAATGAATTTTTGCAGTTATGTGAATCAAAGGTGTCAGTTTGTACGCGTAAATGGTCTCACTTCAAACATGCATCTCAATACTAACTGAAGGTTTAGCCTGAATAAAAGATGCCTACATTCTGCTGTATCTTCCTTCTAAAGATGAGAATGCTACACAATTCATATTTTAAACCAAGGAGATTGGCCATAGATGCACTTGCTAAGCTGCTCGGGTGGAAAAATCTATTGCTTCTAATTTCTGATTACAGCTGACAGTTTTTCTTCAGTCTTATCATTTGAATTGATTTCAGATTGATAAAAATGTTTCACCTTTTCAAGATACTCAGATTTTCAGTTACACCTGTGTAGGGGAAATGTGTCTCTAAATTATTTGAAATACATGAAGCGTATATTTGGGTTAGATTAATTTTCAGTAAAGAAGATTAAAGCAACATAAACAAAAGCTGTTCTGCTTTAACACACTTGTAGTGGACAAGTCCAGAACCAGTGTGCAGTTATATTCTATAAGTCTTTAACCATATGTTCACATTAAAGAACAGAATAATGTGCTAATTTTGTGTGTAAATATGTATATATAAGTAATACTTACAATAAATTTAGATTATTTGGAGAGCATTCAAAGTGTACTGAGGTGTCAAATCAAAATTTGAATGAAAACTTTACTTTTTGACAGAGAAACTTTATTCCAGAATGCAGAAGAGAACCAGCCTGACAATCATTGTAATTCTGACACATAATGTTTTTTGTGGATCAGTTATTTGGGGGGGTGGGGGCAGACATGACCCTGAGAAAGTATGCATACTAAGGTTGTTTCCATTTTGATTTAATCAGATGTTGTTAGCAGAAAACATCCCAATAATAATTTCATCGTTAACTATGAAACAGCTGCAGTTGTATCAATATTATTTCACTAAATTATTCCTGAATCCAGATGACAGTTTCTGAGTTAGAGGGGTGTTTTTTAAGAATCCAAGTGATGATGTATTCACCTCTCTTCTAGGTTATTCATTCCTGTGGGTTATTTCTTTAGTTTAACATACTATTCCTAATTTCTACTCTAGAGTTTGTCTAAATTCTGTTTTCACTCTGTTTCTTAACATATGAAAAAGAGAGTTACTGTTTTGTGTTTCGTTTTGTTTTTAAAGTGAGTTTTTATTGAATATCATCTTGCAGAACAAGTTAGATTTCGAAAACAGAAAATTAATTCACACTGTAGTTTACTCTTTTGTTCTTATCTTTCCACAGAAGAATGCTTGTCACTATTAATGTTGGACGTATGAAGCAGTAAAAGATTTGCTATTAGAAACTGTTTGCAAAATGTGTTTATTTTGTACCTTGCTGATAAATGGAATAGATTTTGTTTGCAGTATCACTATGACATTGAAAGATGTTATATAACTGCCATAATTTTGGTTAGCAGGACCTCAGTATTATGTAAATATCAGAATAACCCAGCTGACTGCAGCAGGAGGTTATAGCACAATCAGATTGATTTTCCATAATGAATGTTAATAAAGATTAGTTAATATTAACTACTTCTTTCTGCTGTGTGATAGCAAGGGCTCCTGTTAAGTTGGGGATAATGTGACAGAGCTTTTAGTGTTGCGTGACATCTCATACAGGTGTGGAAAAAGTCCATTCTATCAGAGTATCGTCAGTTAAAGATGCTGTGGTGGGTTTTGTCCTGCTCTGCTTGCTGCTGCGTCAGCACCAGTGTCTCAAAACGTTTTGAGCAAGCATCTAGATAAGTCAAAAAGTAGAATTGCTTCAGAGGTCATGATGACTTTGCATCATGAGTCCATTAGATGCGGTAATCAATATCAAGCTCTTGGATCTTATGAATATTGATGAAGCAATTGTAGTGGGGAGGTAGATGGGGAATTGAGATGCATTTTGATATAATCAGAGAAACAGTTAATGGCCTAGGTAGAATATGGGTCCAGTAACCACCTTACAACATTTTGGAGCATTCTAAGTTATCATTAATAATGGAGAAGCTATTATGGCATTTGCAGGGGAAAAAAATTGCACAAGGCTTGCATTGCATTCTGCCCTCACAATGCCTCTAAAGACACTGGTGTCACTGCGTCCTTTGAAATATTGTAAAACCAGTGGATCACAAGGTGAGGAATTATGTCACCTTTTCAATAGAAAGTAATATCAAATATTGAACAAGAAAATGAGAAGCTAGGTAATAGGTCACTTCTCACCTGCTGAAGCAGCACTCTGAACCTGAGAAAGCTGGGATAGCTGTCTGGCGTCCTGCATACTCAGTGATTTTAATTGCTTGATCTCAGAATTGTTTTTCTGGGGGTTTTTTTGTCCTTAGGATTCCCTCTTTCCTACAGAGGAAAAAGCCTTTAGGAAGGTTTTGTGAGGAGTCATGAGCATGAAGCTGATTTATGCACGTGCACACAGTTGTGTGCCTCTTCAGGCCTGTGTTCATTGCAATGGCTGCATTCCTCTGAGCCCTATAAGCGGCATAGAAACTTCTGAAAATCTCTGCTGATAGCTGAAATGTAAAAGCTGGCTGAAATATGTTACACTGGTATTACAGAGTTTACAAGCGTAAGCGCTTGCAGTTTTATTATATAATCATCTAATGTCTGGCTCGGTTATCAGTCTGCAGAGTTGGGTAAACAAAAATTTCTTACCTTGCAGAGGCTGACCTGAACATATGTCAATAAATAACTGGCAAACATACGGAGACTGCAGTCAGTTCAGGCCTTGTCCTGAGTGTGGGACAAATCAGTCAGATGAAAGAGGGCAAGTGGAAATATGCAGAAAAGGTAAAGAGAAAAAGTTGCGGATTTATAAAGTAAGGGAAGAATACCTGACAGAAGCATGAAATTGTAAGTGTGAATTCAGTAGAAAAGCTCTGGCCTGTGAAAAGAGGGTGCACAATTTTCATTTCATGCTGCTTTGCCTGTGTAAGCAGCAAACACGGTGTTGAAGGTCCACATCCTTCCTCATTCGACAGTGGAAATGAATGGCTCTGAATTGAAAGTCTACATCAAGGTTACTGTGCAGAGGGTTTGTAAGAAACTTTGTTCTACTGGCAACTAGCAACCAGCTAGCTCAAATCATAGAACAAAATCCTGAGTCTCCATTCTTATTCTGGTGTTTACTTAAGAAAACGGGCATGCAGAGCAATTAGGGTTGGTTTTTTTACATAAAACCTGAGAAGGGACTTCAGGATTGTATCTTTTACTTAGGAAGATCACACAGCTTCTAGATACGGTGGAAATGTATGTGATTAATACACACAGCATGTGCATAAAGGGCAAAATGCAGTTAGAATGACAAAAAATTTACACTGACAGAGGATATTTAAAAAAATAGATTTCCAGATAGTAATAAGTACATTTAGCTGCAATTGTTCTCTAGTGACTAAAATAAATACCTAAAAATAAATGTTCTCCATAAATAAGTATTTGGCTTAATGCCAAATTTCTCTGCTGTTTATGGAAAAGCAGAGGAAAAAAAACAGTTGCTGTGACTAGTTTTCCAGTGTATGACCTATTTTGACCCTTACTCTAGCACTGCTGAAATGAGACCAGTGTGGCTCAAAATTGTCAGCCACAAGTTCCATGCCAGCAGAGAACTGCACTGGGGACATTCAGAGGAAACTAGGCATATCAGTTTTGAGATACAAGTTTGAAATTACAAAGGAATAATGTTAAAGAAATTTTTTGTTAAATATCATCGCTAGAATGTGTGACCTTAACTAGATTTGTTTTGTTTTGTTTTGTATTTATTTTAGAGATAATAGACATTTTTGTTTATTATTATTACTGTTTGGGGGGGGTGTATTATGGCTCTTTTCTATTCTAGAAGAATTCTGAAGGGCCCTTCTGCTTTTTCCAAATGGTGCTGAGATGCTACAAATGTCACCAAATATTGCAAGCTTATAGCACTTATAACTTTCTCTATCTTGTAGTGTCCTCCTACTGAAGTTGGTGTTTCACTATCTGTCCTCCTTGGAATATTTTTTTTATTTCTGCTTGGTATCAAACAAATTCCTACATCAAATTTCAGTACCACTTACGACAGTTTCATTAGTGATGCGAAAGCTCGAAGGCATTAGACATTTGCAGCGACATTTACTTTTAAAAAATACTATACAACTTTTTCTATCTGGAATTACTCTGCTTCTCTGTGGTACCTGGTAACACAATTAGGATATTTTTATGACTGGCACTGCCTTTGTAATTTTTATTTATAGTCATATTTGTATAGTTTGAGGCTAGATGTTGTAAGTTCATTCATGACTTGAACTTTCCTGTTTTGATTGCCAGGATTATGGGGATATAAACATACAAATACTAGAGTATTTTCAACTAGTTTTTTTAGCACACTGCAGATAGATGATGGACCACTGAAATAACTTCACTGCGCTGCGTCACACTTAGTATCCCTTAGTTCTTACATATGTGTATATTTTCAGCCTCTCTTCAATTGGGTAGAAATTGCTTCCATATCTTGCAGGTAGTTTAATAAAATATGTATTTTATTTTGCTATGTTTGTAAGAATTCCTGCATCTAAATTTCAGAAAACAGCTTCTCCATCTCACAAACTGCTTCTATTCTGCCTTTGTGTTGATAAAGTACTTTTTTATACAAAGCTGGGAGTGCAAACCAAGTTAAAAATGCCTTTATGAGCAAGTCATTCTGCCTTCTTACAATCTTACTGCAGTTTAATTAACAATTGTTTTAAATTGTACAGGATCCATTTTAATGTTGAATTATAGCCTTCATTAGTCCCAAACTATATACCATAAATGTATGGCTCTAAAGGTACTTACTCCTCAGCTATTTTTTCTGCTCTTAGTACTAACTTGCTCCAGAATGTTGCAGCTTTCTGTGTTCTCTAGCAAGCTGCGTGGTCACTGTTGGGCAAATAACTTCCATGCTTGCATCTCTGATGCCTACATGTTAAATAGAAGTGAGACACAGGAAAGTAGTAAAGTTGCTACTGTAGGCTCAACCCTCTTAGTCCCAGTTGTTGTTTGAATTGTTTCAGCTGAAAGTGCTCCAGAGATTCCCTCCCACTTCTCCCCCAGCACCCTACCTGGAGTTTAGGGAGTGCAGCTTTATCATGCAAAGTCTTTGAAAAATGCCGTCTCTCCTATCACGTGTTGTGAATGCATTGGTTTATCTCGGTTCATGACATTCAGACCTTTCACGTGGATTTCCATCTTTACAGTCACCAAACAGCTCCCTTCAGTTCGTGAACTGGAATACAGTTAATCGTATCTGCTTTAATGCCATTTCTGAGTGTGCATGTGTGATTTCACTGCTTTACTCAGACTTGTACTAGTTTTGGCTTTTACTTTTTTTTTTTTAACCTTTTTCTATGGAAAGGCAAGGTTTCTTCTGCAGATTGGAGTACTGATTCTCACAAGATAAATTTTAGACCCTTGATGGCCTTTCTATGAAGTTTTCCTTTGCACTGTTGGGGTGTCTTGGTTGTGTTGTGGTGTGTTTTCGTTGTTTGGTTTTTTTCCCAGACTTTTAGAAGTAATTTTTAGGCATTCCCTAGAGAGACAGCATGTCAGGTGACATAGTAATTGGGCTTTTCATTTCACTGAAATGCCTACAGCTTGCACACACTTAACTTCTGACCCATTTTGTTTAATGCTACATGTATTAACACTGGCATTAAAGCACTCTTCACAATCTGGGGGTTTTTAGCTTTTCTCAAACAATCTCTGCAGCTACCATGTATCTTAAGATCATCGTAATGGTCTTTTATTTTCTGTCTTTCAATTCTGCTTTTAAACTTCTAGGGCAAAATTTATAATCCTAATTTTTTGGTAATCCCAACATTTTTTAACCTGAATGGAAAAAAAAATGAGAGCCCTCTGGTGGCTGTTCCAACATCTCCAGATGTCCTTGTAAATAACAGCATAAAAGATGAAGTTGGTTACCAATCTGCCACCAAAGCAAGAAAAACGCAAAGCGCATGCTTATTGTTGCATGCAGTCAGTTTAAATCCTGTTGGTCACACTTCTGGTAATAATTTCCATTACTTTCTGAGTTACTACCAGTTTTCTAAAACAAATGCAACTTAAAAAATGCTGAAACCCTTCCACCCATATGCATCACTTGTTTGCAGCGTTATTTGCATGAATCACTGGTTTACATGTGCATGACAAGGTCTTGGGGAAGAGGTACCCATTCATGTTAATTATAAACGCCCTCCACCTGAGGTCATTCCAGCTTCTTAGGGGGACAGACCCATGACCACAGCCCAAGCCCTGGCCTTTGCTGGTAGAGAGAAGTACATAAAACAGCCCACCATAGTTTCACTTATTATTTTGTTTTCCTGTAAGGCCCGAGCCCATGCTCTGAGGGTTCTAATGTGTGAGGATTTCAGAAAAATCAAGGCAAAGAAAGAACACTTTTATGTAACATAAAAATAAAGGGATTCAGCTTGTTTCAGATTCTTGGAAAGGCTAACAATTTTGAGAAATGAGAAAGTTATTTAAGATATAGACAGGACTATTGCACTCTCTTTCTCCCTTGGGTACTTTTGGATTCAAAATGTACATACATGGCTTCACTAGCTGGAAGAAAAGAAATCAAATGCCTCTGGAACTGATTATATAAAAGTGAAAGAGCTCTTCCTGTCTTTAAATGTAAGGGCTGGTTTTGGGGAAAAAATGAACTTAAATTTTCTGACAAAGGTTTAAAAGAAATTAAATTCTTACCTCTTTATCCTCTTTTTTTCAGTCTACTTCAGTGGCAAATAGAAGGGAGAAAAAACAGGAAAAAACCAAAATGGCAATGTAAACATTGAATGAAATAAAACTGAAATGTCTGTACATTATTTTTTAGATTGCAGAACAAAAATCAATCTAGTTCTATACCATTTTTGGAAAAAGAAGTTTGGGGGGTTTTTTTACCTATTTTGGCCTTGTTTAGTGTGAGCACTTAAATTCTTTTTCAACACACTTTTATTTTTATTGTCTTTAAATAATGGAATTTTGTTCATGTTTACAATAGAAATCTTTTGGGCCTTCCTATGCAGTGTCTTAAAACCTCAAGATTTCCCCCCATTAGATAGATTCCCTCTATAGGTGGTGAACTATATCACTACAGCAATGTTGTGTGGCCTGTCTGAAACCATGCTGGAAAGGTCTTCTCGATCAGAAGGCTGAATCATCTTCTGTTCAAGTCCTGGTGCCCTCTCTTATCTACAACATTGTTCAACTTGATCAGTCCCTGTAAATCACTTAAGAGTTGTCTACTGACTGAAAGGAAAGGGAGGAAAGATTAAAACCCTATGAAATACTCTGGTGCACATATTGAAAAACAGTAAGTTTTTCACATTGACTCTTCATGAGGGTTGTATTACTCCACACAGCCAGAGCCTCAGGGTGCCCTGGCTTCTACTCTTTCTTAACATGTAAAAAAAGTACTTTTTCTGAAATAAGAGCATCTGCTGTGGAACAGACATTCCAGCTTGCTTCTCCATGTAGACAAGTGCTTACATTGTACTTGCCATCCTTTTTGGACCACTACAAAGCTCTCTTTCTTATAAAGCTGGCAACTAAACATTTGGAAAAGTTTAGACTAATTTTGCCAATTCAAAATATTTCTGATGACTCTGTTATTCATGGCAGTAGCAGAAGGGGATGAGACTTTTTTTTTAGTGCTGCGGTAAGGTAGAGCACCTCACAAAATGTAGGAATTTGATTTGTATACCAGTGCCATAGAAATAGCCTATTCTGTTCCTCCTTAGTGTTTGATGCTGCTGTCCCAACTCCAAGTAAATGTAACAATAGAGTGTTTAGACAAAAAAGATATTTGCAATTGAATAATATGACTATTATTTGAATAGAAAATGCAATGAGCACACAAATCCAATCATACCACTTATGACTTATGCATGGTGGCTGGCAGTGTTATTATATTAGTCTAATAGAGCTGATGGCTGAAAAATGTCATGAATTTTTGGGAATGTAAAATGTGGACTTCCTATGCATGATTTAAATTGGCATAGTAATGATATATAATTCCACACAAAAAAATCCCAAATGTTTCTTCATATCATTTAAATTATACTTGATCGTACTGCTGGAAATTAGTTTCTTCTCTCCTCTGCTGTTCCCTGCTCCTCCTGAGTGTGCTGTGGTAGTGAATAATGTGTTGGGAAAGACTAAAAAGTGAGGAGCACGTGTCATAAGATGACTAGAAAGCCTCATGGTAAAACTAGAAAAGTGAAGTGAAATTCAGTTCTGTGGTTAGCAATAATAGAAGTTAGAGCAAAATTCCAGAAACTGAAGGGGGAAAAAAAGTAGGTGACAGAAAAGTAGTGTAGTTGGGGTTGATTTTGTTTTGGTTTTGGATTTACGCAGAAGTAATATGGGAGGCATTTTTCCTTAGAATGGTCAGGAATTCGAGGAGTGAAAAATAGTATTATGTGAGAAGGCTGCAGAAATGTAGTCTTTATTTGTATAATCATGAAGTTTTCAGAGGTCAAACATGCAGAATACTTGAATGCATGGATGGAGCACAAGTCATATTGACGTTCGTAGCATAGGTTTTTGAGGCCTTTCAAATAGTTGCAAAGAAAACATTCCAAACATGAAAAGAGCTTCAGAAGTGTTGAAATTATTTCCTGAGTTTACAGGAGAGCCTGAAACAATAGCTATGAGGTGCAAATTGCTTCCTTCATTTCAGTTAAATGTAATTTGAATTAACTTGTACGGTCCTACATTGGTAAATCCTAGTTCAGGTAACTAGGATTTAGGAAAGATTTATGGACCATATCTGCTTAGTCATGTTTGCAAATCCACAGAACTTTAATTTCTTCCTTTAAATTTCTATCTGATCTTGAATTCCTAAAACTTCATAATCCAGTTTTACTGGTAAGTGAAAGTTTGTTTCATGGCAAGGTGTGAAGTTTGGGTTTTCTTTAGCTTTAGGAAGTCCTTATGTATTTTAAGTACGATAAATTCTACAGAAGATGAAGTGATTGGGGAAAGACCTTCCCCTGCCTTTTCCTTAGCCCTCTGCCATGTATCTGGGCAGGGAAAGAAGCAAAATAGCCTGCTGGTGTTTGATAGCCAGAGTGGGGCTTTTGGCATGGATTAGCACACAAGGCTTTCACGCACGCAAGGTGGTTGTCTGGTACTCCAAGACCAACTCCATTGCAGTGCATAATGTGCAAATATGAAATTATGTTAAGGAAGGGAGGGAGAAACAACGCTCAAAGTATTAAAAATACTTTTAAACAAGTAAGTTCATAATATGTTTTCTTTTTGTTAATATTTTTATTACTTGAACTGGCTGTTGCGTATTTAGAATAGTCCTGAAACAAGGATAGCAAAGTCTCTGATGGACTTCTATACGTGAGGAGATATTACTAGTTATCATAGTTAAAATAACGATTGAAGAGCATAGCAGGGGCGTATGTAATAGCCGTTAGGGAAGATATTTTTGTAAACATTTCCTGGGAAAAGTTTGAGAGTGTTCCACTAGGACGAAGAAGCAACCAGTTTTGAAACTAGTCACATGAAATCGTAGCCAAAATGGCTGATACTTAGCAGAATATTTGATCACAGGGAGAATATTGTGACATCTGTAAATTGCATACAAATCCACAGATTTTAATGTATAAAATGTGTTGGAAGTTATTTTGAAGTTAAGTATACTGTGTCTGTAACCTGCTGCAGTAGTTTTTGCCTGGACTGCTTTGCAGACTGGATGAGCATGTCTGTTACGGGAGCAGTTTAACCCACAATTCCTTGTATTTCCTGTAAAACGTTATTCAAAGTCGAATGAAATAGTAAGAAGGTTCCCATTGCTTCCAAAAGGCATCAAATTAGGTTCTTGACATACAGTTTGGTTTTCAGAAGATGATTTTCAGATGTGCTGAAGTGCCAAGTGCTCTGGCTTTCAGGAGCACTTAATAATCTCATCCATCTTTGAAAGTCCAAGCCTGAGGACTTGGAGGAGGAGTAATATAAAACGCATATGAGGCTCGTCCTCTGTGCTGTGTTCGCTAGTGCATAATGCACCAGGAAAACAAAAAGCAGATACAAAAAGGATGAGGGAGCTTTCTTCTTCCATGCCTGTACGAATTACTGTGTCCCTGCTGATTAGAGGTCCTTTAGGCACTGGATTTCCTCTCTGGAAGGTATCATTAAAGCTATGATGGTTCTGAAGAGCTGGTAACTTCTGTTATTCAGTTGCAAATACATTTGAAGGAGACAGTCCAGGAAAGAGTGAATTATTTATCTTAGTAAACAATACTACCTGCATTAAATTACATATTCAGCATTTATATTCACAGCTAACAGATCTTTTCAAATCTGTTTTACTTCAGGCAACTTTAAGAAAAAAACTTCTTCCATGCCCTGTTACTTGATTATTTATCAGTTTTAAATGAATAATGCGAGTAATGAGAATTGATTTGAGATACACTTGAACCCATGATCAAAATTTTTATTGAAGATGAATGAGGTGGTTCTTCATTGTTTGTTTCAGTTCTCAAAATCAGTCTAACTGATTTTTATATGGTTGCTCTGGAGCAAAAATTAAAAAAACCCTTGTTTTTAACTTTATGCATTTTTAATTCCAGTTTCATTAAAATTATAGGAAACTTTATCTGTGCATACCAACTTGCATGCGTATATTTTAGGTTAAATTCTCCAAAAGCACATTTTTTGCTTTTGTTGTAACCTCACCAAACCAGCATCGATTTATGCACCGCTATTAAGGAACCCATAAGGGAGAGGACTTGGCTTCACAATAACTGAAGGATATGAATTTATTTCTTTCTGCTCTCGCAGATATAGGGTAATAAAACTCTTCTGAGAATCAAACAGCTCCATACTGGGCCAGAAAAGCTGTTTTTTTTAAACAAAGGTCCTATACTCTTTACATTCTACAAATTGGAGAAAACATTAAAAAAAAGTACATTAAAATTAAACTGTGCTTTTTCAGACAGTGAAGTTATGCTACCCTTATTCTTGTTCTTCCTACTGGTAAAATTTATGGAGTTGCAACCTACTTCATCAGCATTCTCACTGGATTTGAATTAATTTTAACTTTTGGTATTCGGATTGCTGTTAAAAGTCTTACAAGTAATTCATTGCCTGTTAATGCTCTCCTGCATAGGGCTTTAATTTCTTGCCATAAAATTTATTACCTAGCAGTACCTTTTTTGTTGGCATTTAATATTTTCTAGCTTGCTGATGTGTAGCTTTCAAGATGAATGCACTATTAATATTACCTATTCTACAGCTTCCTTGCTAGACTTAATCATCTTTAGTGTAGCAGCACAGGAAGCTACTAGAAAGATGATTCTTAGCAAATGACATTAATATTGATGGCACATAATTAAGTCCAAAAATGTGTAAAGGCAATAGCAGCACTGTGTGTCTTTACTGCACTTACGAAAAGGCAGGTTAGGTTTAAGTATTAATGCTTTCTATATTCCAAAAAACTTTAAAAATAAAACATCCATCTTTCCTATCAGCAACTTCTGGGTCTTATCAAAGCAGAGAGGCAGAAAAAGTCAGTGCCACTAATAGTACAATGCACAGTTTATTAATAAAGTTGATTTCTCTTTTCAGTGTAATTATGGATGCTTCAGGCAAGTGGAAATTGTGGAATCTTTTCTGAGATGAAGGTTATTAGGAACAGAAAGTCAAGTTATTAACCTCTAGATTTGGTTTTAGTTGCACAGTGTAAGAGTACCAATGGTAATTTTGTATGTGGAGAAAATAACCTTAAAGTAAAACTTCACATGCTTTGGCCTTTTTATTCTTTTATTTTTACTTTGTGGTTTTGGGTTTGTTTTGGGTTTTTTTCCCTAATTAGTTTAGGTACTGCTTTTACTCAAAGGTTCCAAAGGACTAAAGTGACCATAATTAAGTAGTGACACCGTTTCTTTTTACATTTGAAAATCTCATACAAAAATCAAAACTTCAGCTTAGTTACCTGTAATTGTTTTATGATCTTGAAAACTTACCAGGCTATTTGCAACCTTTTGTTCAATAAGCAACCAGCCTATTTTTTGAAGTCCTGCAGGAGGAATGGTAGCAGTGCTGATGTTTACAGATCTTGACTTTATTCAAGTTGCCAGCATTTTATCCAAGAATATGCCTGCTGTTTATATCTGCTACAGTGATCCGTAGATTAGAAGGTATTTGAAATCATTACAAAGTTGTTACTTCTGGACTTGAAACTTAAAGCAGTAAGAGAAGTGAGGCCAGGGCAGAGGGGATATGTTGAGTTTTTTGTTGTTTTTTTGGTTTTGTTTTTTTTTTTTTTTTTACAAAAGTCCGTTTTTTTTTAGTTGTGTGTTAATAGACCTTT
>JAVKLA010000054.1:4287621-4302049 GCA_034782735.1 Sagittarius serpentarius | reverse complement strand
CATTCTTCTCATACTAAACCCAAAACACAGCGCTGTACCAGCTACTAGGAAGACAATTAACTCTATCCCAGCTGAAGACATTTAGTCGTGTTTAATTTATGTTTTAGGCGTTGCTTCCCCCCCGCCCCACCAAATTTTGTTTCTCTTGAAAGAAAATCACAGGAAGAAAAACATTAACATTCTGTTTAACTGCATGTCTCAGAACCTAGCTTAAGTGCCATTTACCAATATGAACGTTTTGTCACTCAGACACTGATGATGCAAATATCCTCTTCAAAAGTATTTACTACAGCTTCCCATTGCAGTTTCTTGCTCTTGAGTATCGTGTAGTAGTTGTGATTTGGGGAAAGAAAGGAAAATTCTATTGCTCAAATTATTTTCAGTGACTTTTCCTGTGGTTTTATGCTTACTTTTTTCACTAATCTTGCTGAAATCAGTAACCTGGTATGGATATTCCAATAACTAAATCAGGTATTATTTTAAAAAGCATTTAGTCATATTTTGCGCAAATTTCTTCTGTTTTTAATACACTTGTACTTTAATTTAGTACAAATAATGAGATGTACCATGATAGACACATTGAAATATACAGAGGAGAGAAAGCATTAAAATCATTTTAGACTGCAACAATGCTGCCTGTATTTCCGATTCCCAAAAGCTGTGCCACCACCTGCTGGGTCTGCATTAGCACATTGTCCAGTGCCATGGGGTTGGACTTGTAAGGCAAAGCCTTGGTGCTGGGGATCCAGTGTATACACTATGTATGTTTTGAAGGTTTTACTTTGGGCCAGCTCATCTGGCTTAGTTTTGCGGAAAAAGAGTCCATTTTGTGCTGTCTGAGAGCATTTGGTGTTGTGAAGCAAAGCATGGTAGATAAGGATGATCAGGAGACTTGCTTCAAAAAGGCACGCTTAATCTGAGATAAAATGCCAGTGTAAATGTACTTTTCATTCACTGTATGAGGGGAGCCTTGTGCTATCTTTTTTTCCTCTATATACAAACACTAAAGCAAACTGAAAGAACTTTCAGTGATTATCGTTTTGTTACAGACTCAACTAATATCTATGAATATGGCAAGAAATCATCAACATCATTCACTGTGGGATCTACATCTGTCATCATTCATTCTTTTATTTTGCTGCAGTCTTACTGAGGGCATTTTCAATTTTGTCAGTAAACAATGAGGTGCAGAAAAGAAATCACGGTTGAGACATAAAAGTATTATGTGTAATTATTTGAAGTTATAAATAGTAGCAGCTACATTTAGTAAGCTGTATATAAAAGTTGTGAGATCCTTTTAGTTGGCTCCTGGGTTTTGGTTGTAAAACAGAATAATTTGTTTTAATTCATGATATATATGTATTTTAGATATTTTGCAGCAGGTATTCTCTGGAGCTTTGCTTAGTACATTTTCTCCTGGTTTAACTTGGGCTCAGCGAGCTGGTAAAGCCTTCAGGCTCGTTCAGGAATCATCCTTTTGGGTTAGCAGATTAATTGGTTTTCATCTTTTGCGGCAGGATTGTGCACAAGTCAAGGGAAGGGAGTAGTTTCTTTCACTGTGCGGGTCCAAGTGTTTGCTAGCTGGGGTGATGCTGACCTGTGCTTGAGCAGCCATGCAGGGACCGCTCCTGCGGGCTGGGGCTCTGCAGGGTCTGGCCGTGTCTCGTTCAGCCCCTGCTCTGCTCTGGCTGGTGACTGCGAGGAGCCCGAGCTCTTCCTGGCTTGTGCATGGCAAAACACATTCAGTTCTGGGAGGGTCTTCCTATAGTATGAAATAGAGGAGAGAAAAGTAAATAGACTGGTAGTGGGAGCCCCTGTTTATTAATCTTACTAGTGATCTGTTTTGAAAGTCACAAAAAAATGCTTAGAAATTACAGATGGGTATATAAAATTTTCCGTAAATGCTGTTACTTGTGCTGTGTTTTCAGATGGGAGTTCTTCCAAATTTTTAAGCTGAATGTGGCATTGCAATGATAGTTTGTTTGGGTTTTTTTCCTGAAACTTTATTAACAATTAGATATAAAATAATCTGATTTTATTTTAAATTGAAGTTTCCAGTTGTACAAACTTTCAGTCTATAAAGTAACAATTCAGTCTGCAGTAGCTAGAATGCTCTGGGAAAATATGTACCTTTATCAACCCTGAGGGCTGAGTTACACTGAACCAATGTGTTTTTTATCATAGTTATTAGCGGCAAATCATTTACTGTGCAGTACAAACCCATTAGGTTGTGCGTTTTCCTGAGAGCAGTACGGCTTCTGGGCAAGACGTTGATTCTTCTGCCACCATGTGGTTACCTTGTTTAGAATCAACGACCATTTTACAAAAGGTGGAATACTGTGTTTTATATAAAAACAAACTATAAACTATCACAGTTGTTTTATTTTTGATAGTCAGACTTTATTAACTTGTGCTGTTTGTAAAGATTAAACTTAAAAATATATATTTAGAAGAAAACATTTCATGCAGTAAAATTGTGTCTTTTCATCTGCTGGGATTTACTGTAAATTACGTATTCTTGCTTTAGTATTTTTTTCCTGTTGAAAAGAAGTAATAAAGCTGTTTCTTTGATATTTTAGAACAGGATTGGTCCCCACATTTTGAAATCAAAAGTGAACTGTACTGATTAAATCTTTTTTCTCTTTTCCCCATTCGCTACAATGTATTAAAAAGTTAGGCTTTGCTTACAAAAATAAGAAAATGCCCACTCCGTATTTAACAGTTTCCATTTCAGTGGGAGAAGGACTTGCAGAAACATGTTTGCAGATGGATTCCATAAGACTTTTTGCTGCAAATTCCTTTTTTTTATCTGTTCATAGGGTTCAAAATTGGACCTTCGATATGAAAACCAAGAAAAGTAACAAAGGACAGACTTGGCATGCTTTGTAAAAGGGTATCTACATGTCAGACCTCTTGCTTTTCTTTCCTTCTTTCCATGCTATTTTCATGCAGCTCCTTCAGATTTCTTGTCAAAATAACTAGCTGCCATAAACCCCATGATTATTACGTAAGTCGTGCTGCTACTGAAATACTCATTAACATGGGAAGGTACATGTCATTTCACACCATGCATTGTCTGAAATTATAATTTTTGTTCTGAATAAGTTTTTTGCTTTTACTCCTCTGTAATAAAAGATATTTTTAGTAGAAGGGATGAAACTAAGTTTGAATGTTGAAGTATGGGGTGTATGTGTGCAGGCAGATTTGAAAGGTGTAATTAAATTGCTTAGCTCTTTTTTCATTAACTCTACTGAGCATTAACTCTGAGGCTCAGTCATCTCCCTTATACTGTTAATGTAGTCAGAATATGTTCAATAATAAAACCTGATTCTTCTAATTGATTTTGCAGATTTTGAAACCTTCAGTAAGTCAGCCTCTCTAGACAAACAGCCTTAGCAGTTGATTCTCAGTGCTCATTCCTTTGTGCTTGAAGCATTAGGTCTTACATTCATGTATTAATCAACAGAGCTCTGTCGTGCGGTGTTTTTTAGGTCATGTTTTGATAGACCCATGCACCTCTCTGGAGGCTTTCTTGGATGCATTTGAGTAGATTTCTACTGTGCTGATGGACATTGTGTGGATGTATTGAAAAGGCTTCAAAATTGTTTTGTAAAATACAATGAAAGATGTTTCACTAAAGAAATAATGGTTTTTGCAAAGTGCTAGCACTCTCAGTGTGCACTGGAAGTAAATTCCATACTGCTGAGTATTGCTTGGGCAGATAAGGAAAGGCACCACAGCCAAAACGATTCAGCAAAGTTTGTAAATGCCAAAACCTCTTGATTTAAAGAGCCAAAAATATAATTCTTTTACATTTTCTTTAAACTAGGTCATAGAGCTGTTCAGGAGAAAATGTTTAGGGAATCTTTAAGTGAGTTCTGCTAAACAAAAAAGATAGTGCTGTTACCTGAAACAAATAATATGCTTATTAATGCTTTGTGGGTGTGAGCTTTTTCAGCAGGGTAATGTAATTTTTCATTCCGGAGTTCCTATCTGAGAAGCAAACTTCACATTCAATTCACTCTGCAAAGGAAACCCATTAAAGCAAGTGACAGCACAACACTGCAACTAATAACAGCTTATATTGTCATGTGTCACAGTGTCTTAAATACAAACTAAGCTTCTATTAATTTAGAATGTATTTAGTGTTTTTACATACAATTGTTCTCTTGTTTTTGTCAGGTGGTCTCCATGTAAATTATAGCATTCTTTGAAGGCAGTTTGGCAACTTATTCATGACTAGGTAAAAAAAAATTGAAATCTTGTTATTGTGCCTATTAAATAATTAAGAAAAAAAACTATGTTAATAGACACTTAGATAAGTGAAAGTTAGCTTGAATGGTTTTTCTGGGAAAACACTCCTATTAGCTTTCTATACCAAGCATCACTGAATTTACGTGCGTGTCTGAGGATAAAATTTTTGAGGTACTTAGAAGAAGTAGCATGAGTTAAAAAATTACAAATTGTACAACTTATGGATATGATAAAATACATCATGGTTGCTCTTTACAGTCATAAGGCAAAGTTAGGTCCTGAAATTTCTAATTATATGTTGGATCATAGCTTAAAGCCTTCAAGGATCTTTTATAATTTATGGGGCATATATGGGCTTTACACTTAACAACTGAAAGGTTTGTCCAGCTTGGAGCCTGGAAGATGAGATGTTTGAACTGCCATGTGCAAAGGTTTGTTTGCCTTGATTATGAATCCTCTTCTTTTCAAATGCCCCAGATATTTATAGCTCGTGTACTCCTCCTACTTTAATAATTGACTTGTTTCTTTATCTTTTATGATTTTAAACATTAACATATTGTTTTAGTTTTTAAAGAGGCTGTTTCCTAGGAATTCCCCTTTCTCAGAAGTTCCTTACTTAAAATTTCTAAATGTTACTTCCAATTCGTAGTAATTCAGCAACAGTTGGAAGCAGAGTACTAGTTTGTGGACTGTCACTAAAATGAAGCAGTCTTGAAAAACCTCAAGCACTAAGAGGAATAGCTTTTCTGCAACAGGGAAAACAAAACACTTCTACGTGTTGCTACCTCATAGGATATTTGGTCATGGTTTCGGACAAAAGGCCCAAAAGTTATGCCCGTGTTTGACAGAGTAGGGAAAAGTTGGTAATGAAAGGGGTATTGCACTTGCAAAATAGGTTTTACATTAGTGAAGTTTATAAGAGAGCGCCTCTATGCTGGTAAACTTGCTTTCTTCTGCAGTCCTCCAAATTCCTCAGATCAGGTGTATTTATAAATTTCACAGGGAGAGGAGGGCACAGCAAAACTGTGTACATCTCTTCTGATATCAGATTTGACTGTGTACATACCTATACGTACCCATAAAAAAGTGCCACATAATATGTATGTAGAATAAAAATACGTAGCCTGTCTTTCTAAAATCTTAACTTCCGTGCATCAGACATCCACATCCCTGTCATGAAGACTCCATTTAGGAACAGAAGTTCAGTCTGGTCTGGAGAAGTCCCCATACTGTGTGCTGCTTTGCAGCTTGGTTTCTGCAGACCTTGAGTCAGCTTGAGCTGTAGAGCTCTCCACAGCTCCTTGTACGTGTTACATGGGCAGAAATGCTGAGCCTTCATTAGAGATCTAATCTTACTGCAGCAAATGAGTGCAGGCACTGTGCTTAAAAATATTCATGTGCACTGATCTTCCTTGAAGACTAGTGAATGAATCGTGATCTGTTAGAAAGATGTGATAACCAAAAATAAAACAGAAAATCCTGAACTCATGTGTCTCATGAAAAATATCTCCTTTCACAGTAAACCATACACACTAAATTTAAAAAGTTGATGGATCTATCTGCCTGCCTACCTACTACATTGTAAATTATATGTAAATTACAAGATCTTGCCAGCTTTTATATGCACTATTTTCTTAGCCCTATATAAGGGGGTGTGGGGGAAGGGGCAGTCATGGCCAAGTCAGTGTTAGTGAAATCGTAACTTTTATATAAATAGGTTTCTACTTTTTATTTAGACTCCATAATAATGTATTCCTTAAAAGACATTGTGTAATACTTTATTGAATATGGCTTAATTTTTAGGATGCTGATGTGATAAGAAAATGGGTGTTTAGAAGATCATAGTGGTCATCCTTAAGTTAAGTGATATCAAAAGATTTTGGGTATCAGTCCTAGCTTTAAGCATTAGTAAGTTTTCTTCTGTTTCCTGTATTAACTCATTTTGTGTGTTAAACTCTTTAATTATTATGTAATATCTCCTGCTTCTTTTATTGGTCTTGCTCTACCTTCTGCTTTTTTTTATTTGTACTTTTCTAAAGGACCTTTCCATGTTATGAAGATAGTACCTAGGAAACTTTATCTTCCACATAGACATTTGTACGACAGATCACATGACAGTAAATGGATTCCTGTAGTTTAAATTGCGGAGGAAATACCGTAGTTTGATCATTGGATCAAGTGGTCTAATCTCAGATTTTTGGGGGTATAGTCCTGGCTTTGTCATTGATAGTCTGTGTAACTAAAACTAAGTAAGCCAACAGAGGCTACTTGGAGGATAATTGTTGGAGAATGGATGTGAACCTTGTATATACTTGGATTTTGACTGGACAAGGCCCAGAGCAGCCTGCTTTAGCTGGAACTGCTTGGGGCAGGGTTTGGACCAGAGACCTCCAGAGACACCTTCCAGCCTGAATTACCGTGTGGTTCATGAAAACGGTGTGTAAGAAAGAGACAGTAATTTTCACTTGACATTCAGTTACGTTTTGCGTTGAGTATGATTTTCAAGTAAAATAATGTTTTATAGAAAAAACAATGTTGTTATGCCTTCTAAACAGAGTTTTTTATAAATTTTACATCGCTTTGTGTCCAAGCACAAAGGACAGCTGACTGTCATGAGCATTCAGTTGGATTCACAAAAGACAGGCAAAAAGGATACAGGATTAAGTTAGGCAACAGGAGAGATGGTGACTACAAACTTGTTAAAATGCCTAATTTTGTAGTATATCTACTACATGTATAATTTTCTTACGAACAAAACGAAGTGACGTATGTGGATCCCATTGTCTTTTTCTTTACCTAAACACATTATGATACTAGTTTCCCTTTGAAAAACACACTTGTGCTCTATATATAGTATAGATAAAAGCACTTGGTAGGTATTGTTAGCTCTGTTTTAGGTGTCACAGATGTTTGTAAGACTTCCATTGGCTTTTTATCTGCAGCTGATTTGATTACTAATTTCTGCCCAACTGTGAGGTGGTGGAATCCATAAAAATAGTTGTAACATGGTACAGTTAAAATATAGTTCAGAAACAGAGGTATAAACTTAAAGCTACTGAGCATGGGCTAATGCCCTTTGTATTTTTCATACTAAGAGGAAAAAATCACAAGAAAACAAAATGTCCTTATTTAGTGATCAAGCATGAGGATTCAAGCAAGCGATTATTTGATATTAGTCATAAGCACCGTATCAGTCTCTAGGTGCTTAGGAATGATATGAAGAAAATCCTGGGTGAAGACTGTGAAGGCATCATGCACAGGTCATCTGCCAGAAGTTTTCTGGGTGGCGTCGGGCATGTCATTCAATGTGTCTGTGCCTCTTGGGTAAAGCCCACTGAAATATAGCGGTAAAAAAACCGCTGTTACAGAGATACTGTGGCTACTACCAACAGTCACACACGCTGACTGCTCTTGTACTAACCAAGTTAGGCTGCTTATGAAGGCAAGTAGGATGTGAGGGTAAGGCTGTATACTCGAAATATGTTTTTAAATGTATTTGTGATATATGAATAATGAAGAATAATATATGCATGGGAATACTTCCAGATGAGTCAATTGGCTTTTATATATGGATTTATTAAGAAAAATCATTGGCTTATTCTTCCTAAGTAATTGTTTGCTTCGATGTTATCAGCTTTACTTGTATGTTATTCTGAAATTAAAAATAACATTATTCTAGTATAAAACTTTTTATTTTTGTTTTATTTTGGTGGCTTTTTCATAAGTTTACCTATCATAGATTCATTTCACTACTGGACTATATTCCCAGAGTTTGAGCTGGCATAGTCACTGTGATCAGTGCATCGATGATGAATACAAAAATCCTTGACAGATGTTGTGGAGTAGACAAAACCAGCCATGTCAGTTCCAGCTGTTGTTCCTCTGAGACCCATGGGTTGATGGAAAGGGAGAATTGGTGTCTGACAGTGTTAGAAAAAAAAAAAATTGATCATAGGAGAAATGCTGTTTTTCAGGAGTTAGACTTAAATGAAAGAAATAACACCATTGCATGTAAGTAAATAGATAAATAAATTTTAAAAATTAGCAAGTGAGTAATTATTAGCCTAGTCTAATATAACCTCTTATTTCATTTTACGTAGGAGGAAAATTTCTATTTTAATTTCTTAAAGAAGTCTCATACTTGCTGAGAGATTTTTGCTTTAATTCTGAGTAAGCTGTAAAGCACCTTAAAAACCTGTTCCAAGGAACTGTTCTGAGAATCATTACTTCCTTTATTTTATATGTGCAGAGACAGATTCTTTTTGTGTGAGTTTACGGCAATATAATTCAAAACTCCTGGCATTTTATCAGAGTTGGTCCCTGACCAAAACCATTATATTTTAGCGTGTACCCAATTTCTGTCAGAGGGGGGAACAGTTAGTTTAGAGGTAGCACTCCTTAAGGAGATGATTGGTAGGCTGGAAAAGTTCCTATCTTGAGACCAGTGGTATAACACTATGTTAAAAAGAGTAACTTACCAGTAGTATTTCAGTAGCTATTAGCAGGAACTTACTCCTACATTGCATGTATGACCAAACAGGTGATGTTCTGAAATGTCAGCATGAAGTTACACATTTGTGGGAATGGAAGGAAGGGAAAAATGCGATACAAATAAAATGGGAGATTTTCACTGGTCTGAAGCCAAGTGCTCCTTGCGTCTTGTGATTGCCCCATTAGTTTAAAAACATGTAAATGCCCAGGTCGGTTTATTTTGATGGTTCCATGTTCTGGAAAGCATGATTCAAAAAGTGCTTCTGGTGCCATGGTAGAGCTGCACGCCTCTTTCATCGCTGGTGGCAGGAAGCACTGACTTGCTGATCTCTGTGTATTCAGTGGACAACTCATACTGAGATCTTACTACTTTTAATTTGTGATGCAGCTTTCTACATCTTTCTAAATCACCTACAATCCATTTTCATTGAACTCACAGCTCTGGCACAATAATCGTAAAGTTTAAAATGGCCTCTCTTAAACTAAGATTTATTTTTGCCCTTAGTTTCCAGATCTACTTTCTATCCTGTTTTCCTTGCTCCTGGTAAAGATAAATACAGTGCAGAGGGAGGATCATATTCATGATTTGGTGTCTGTCTTTCTATCTAAAGGACAAGTATAATTTATATTGCTTGCTGGAATAGATACTGGAATAATAATTTTAAATAAGTTTAGATGCTGCTAATAATAGTGCTAATGCTTGCTCAGAGGAATGCTTTTTTCCCACTAATGTTCTCTGTGGGCTGACTGAAAATCGCTTAGCTACATGTAATTTTCTTGTCCCATTTCTATGACTTTTTTCCCCATCATGAAAGGAGGGGTATTGTGTGTACTAAGATGATATTCTTGCATGTAGGAGAATAAGCAAACTGATTCTGCAATGCAGATGTGGTGGTCCAAGTTCCTAAAGATAGGCAGCTATTCTGAATACTTCTGGGTTTGGATATAGGATTTAAGACACAGTTAATAGAGCTGAGTTAAGACAGTTTCACTGTATCTTATAAAATCTGTACTTTCTAACCTAAGTTTGTTATGGTGGTCCCAAAAATACAGCATCTCAGAATCACTAATTGCAATTGACACTAATTGACCGGTGTGGATTCACTGTGTGATATTAGATTTTCAAATTCAAGGAGTGTTCCAAGTAAATCAAAAAGAAAGGTTTGGTTTTGTGTGTCGGATGGGGTGTTACTGGGAGCTTTATAACAACTTGAGGACTAGTAGTGAAGAGTTACTGTTATTTTCAGAGATTTTTGGAGCATTCAAATCCTGAAATGCTGCATTTCCATTTCTTTGCATTTCTTTTCTACTTGTTAAAAACAATCTTTATGTGGTTTTTTTCTTTGTTATTAAAATCTTTTAGTTGCTGGTTTTTGGGTGTGGAATAAAGAAAAGGGCGGACTATAAACATGGCTTTATTTAGTCTAAATCAGCTTCAAAAATTGGCTTTTTCCATCTTTATTTCTATTTCTTAAAATGCATTACGTATTTTTATTTGGCTACTGGTATGCTAATGGCAAAGATAATGTTTTATTAAGAAAAGACGTTTAGAGAAATCTTTTCAACATGTAAGAATATATTTGATTTTTTTATAGGTATTTACTAAAGGAATAGGTTCTGTAGGAGACATTAGCTCTTATCTATGCCATTTCTGATGGTAAAATCTCTTTCTAGTCTGGGGGATGATCTCTTTCTTCGGATGTTTTTGTCTCCTTATTAATGAGGAAGCGTCATTTTCTTCTGAATTGAAACGATTGTAAAAAACCTAATTCATGAGTGCTGTGATGTGTCATATGGGTAGTCAAGTCAGAGGCTCCAGCTATAGAGCTGTCAAAATCGTTGTTCTTTTTAAAAAAAGAAGTGGGAGCATCTCTCTCAGAGTTCTTTTTCTGAAGACAACCAGTGTTAAAAGGATTTTTTCGAGGAACTTCTGACGCCTTCTTAGGTAATTCACACTTAGAGAAAGTAAGTGGGAAATCAAAATCTCTTTGAAACCGACTTGGAAATGCTGCCATATGTCTTGTTCTTGAGATTATACAAGTTCAAAAAAAAAAAAAAAAAAAAAAAAAAAGGAGGAGGGGAAAAAAAAAAACCAACAAAATCCAGCCTCCAGCTTTCAACTGCCACATCCTTCAACCAGACTGTTCTGGGATCTGTTAAATCAAAACTTCATACACCACACTTCCCAACTTGTGATTTGATAGGTGATACAGCTTCCTGTGGTGGTATTTAAGTTTACCATGGGAACAGCTAAATCAGTGACAGCAGCAATAAGGAGGCACTGAATATATTTTTTTCAACTTGCAGCCAGCTGACTTTCACATTCTTATTCAGCAACCTGATAAGGCTAAGTTAAAATGAATTATGTAGTGTTTGAATATGAGCAGAGGTGCTTGGGAAACCAGAGAGGACAGAAAGAGTTTGAGATCATGGGCTATGACTTGATCTTTCTAAGGAAATCTTTTTTTTACAGTGTCTGCTATCTCTTGACTTGTTAATAAACAAAACAATAAATGGAATGAAGTTTTAGAGGTTAGTATTTTACAACTGATAGAACATTTTGTATCCTTACACTTTGGACATAGGCAATCAAGGTTTCTTTTTTTATCTCTACTGTAAGTAAACTGAGCCAAATGCTGCTTGATTTTATATATGTGTGTCTGTTCTCTGGCGTAACTATAGGACTGTAACCAAGGATAGCTCTTATCCTCATATGACTATGCATATAGAGCATTAAGATGTGCAAATAGTCATCCTTTGTGCTGCAGGCAGTCTCCCTGTCATTCCCTTGGCTCTCTACAGATTTTGCTTGGACCCCATCCTCCTCGTGCTGTGCACAGGTTTCCAGATGATTTTTGTGCTGTCAGTGGCAGGAGAACTTACCTACTGCCTTAGAATATCCAAAGGTAGTACTTCTGGTGTGAAGACCGGGTTGGTGCTGAATGGAAAACAGAGCACTGGAATAATAACAGAAAAAATAAATCAGCAATCGTGAAGAATTGTTTTATCTCTGTTTTCATTGTCTGATCTAGTTTCTGGACTAAATAGGGAGAAAGTTGTTTGGATCTTGAAGTAGCATCTGATACGATCTTTGTGCTGAAGAAGAGAAGAAAAAAAATCAGTATTTTTTTTTCCAAGTTCCATTTTCTGTTTCAGCTACAGTATACAGATGCACAGCCCAGAGTTTAACAAATATTTTTCTTGGAAGACTTACGGTTTTAAGAAATGTTAGAAGGAGGTTTTCTCCCCCACACATGGGTTAATTCTAGTATAGAGTCTTCACATATATTTTGAAAGTCAATTTTCAGTGAGTGCTGTTACTACTGAACTGCTTTTAGTCTTGGGAAGTAACAAAAGGTGATTTGCTGAAGGAGGAAAAAAAATCAGAGTAGTGTAATAGAATACAATATGGAAACTGTCTTAATTTGCTAAGCTGTCTTTCTGTACCTGTTCTTCTGCATAAATATAGTTTGAATTATCTTTAACGATCATGTATCTGAAGAAAATAATAACGGGTCTAAAGCAGCATCTATTTTTTTTTAAGTTAGTTGTTTCATTGAACTTGGTTGGCTCAGTATCTTTGGGAAAACCTTAGCAAGTCTGACATATTTTCTTTAGGCATGAGAATATCCATTCTCTTAGAGCACTGCAAGATGGGTATCTAGATCCCTGTGGAAAAAAATATGGATCTTGAGTGCTCTTCTGTAGCTAACTCTTTGTACCTCTATATCTGCTAGTTCTTACGTATGAGTTTTCTGTAATAAGGGGAGTTAACTTTTCTTTACAGCAAATGGATAGAAAGGAAATTAATTTACTGATTGACAGTAATCCTAAACTCAGATTGGCCTTGGAGCTTGGGCCATTGACTGATGTGAGCCACATTGCTCTCAGTTTGTCCCACAGGGAGGAAAAGGACTATTGTCTGATGTGTTCTCCTTCATCAGCCCTAGGTTCACTTTCATTCCTCCCTCCCATTTCTTTCACATCCTTTTTTTCTCTGAGTTTCTTTCTCCAAAGTGAGAGGATTAAAACTCTGATTCCATTTTGGTCTTTTTTGTCTTTTTTCCCTCTTGTCTAAATTCCCACGGTAAGGCACCTCATCATCCAACATCCCACCCTTCCCACTTGCCAGCTGCTTCCATCAGTAAGTTCTTAAATATTCTTGATTGAATATTACTTCAATTTTGGAGAACTACAGAAAAACAAAATACGTCTCAATCAGCACATCTGTTGACTCTTCAAAGGCTGTTTGCCAATTCCTTTCCTCTGTGAGTATACTTTTTATTGGAGACTTAATCTGCCATAGGTCAGGAAAAATGGCTCAGGTCCCATTAGATTACTTCAAGTAGCTGATGCTTAAAAACTTTTCTGAAATTCTGGCTCGGTTGGAAATTAGGTGTCCAGTTAAGCATCTTTTTGTAAGCCAGAAGCATTTTTCATTTTATATGAAAGCTTGAGCCACACGCTCACTAAATCACTGAAAATGTGAAAGACACTTATACGTCTGTCTTACCAAAGGTTGGAGAATTGGGACTAAATAAATATGTGAACACTGGAAGTAGCAAGTTTGGAATATCAAGAAGGCAGCAAAAGTTAGAAATAAGTAAGCTTTTGTAACTCATTTCAAATGTTGTTTTCTACCCATGTGAGTGTCTTATATAGTAAGACACAAAGTTTGACCAGCTGTAGTGGGTTGACCCTGACTGGATGCCAGGTGCCCACTAAAGACACTCCATCACTCCCCCTCCTCAGCTGGACAGGGGAGAGAAAATATGAACATATTCTCACTCCTTTCTCTGGCTGCAGTTTCTGTTGTGCAGCAGTTTTTTTTTTTCCCCTTCTTAAATCTGTTATCCCGGAGGTGCTACCACTGTTGCTGATGGGCTTGGCCTTGGCCGGCAGCAAGTCCGTCTCAGAGCCGGCTGGCATGGGCTGTGTCGGACATGGAGGAAGCTTCTAGCAGCTTCTCACAGAAGCCACCCCTCTAGCCCCCCTGCTACCAAAACCTTGCCATGCAAACCCAGTACTGATTTGAAGTCATGTACTCAGTGTACAGAGAAAAGTAAGGTTTTTCCGTAATAAAGTTGGAGGAATGTCCTCCACTAGGACTTTTTAGTGCTTTTCAGTCTTTAGATGCATTCATGTCACATTTTTCAAACTTTTTTCCATAACCTGAGGGCTAGATGTGTGTTGCTTTGTTTAACAAGAGCCAGCATTCTCATGTAATTATGTATTTCAGCTAGTACACTATGCAAAACCTCAAATGCTGCACAACTTTGCTGGGAGTCATAAGAAGCAGGGGAGAGTTCCCTTTACTGTTCTTTTGCTTGAAGATCTGCAAAAGGAAAAATCAGCACACGATGGAGCTGGTAGCAAATGCATGGTAGGCCCCAGATTTCCTTCTGGAAAAGTAGAATGAGTTAACACTGTGGTCTCACTTTATTACTTTGTTTTTTTATTGTCACTTAGAGTTTGTACAGTAAAATAACCTGTATATTGAAATCCAAAAGCAAGTAAGAAGCATTAAAACTTCTCTTACTTAATCTTGTCACTGAGAAATACTACTTCTGCCAGTGATGGGTCATGATGGTGGTCATCCCCTGTAGTGGGTTTACGTGGCAAGGTTTTGGTAGTGGGGGGGCCACAGGGGTGGCTTCTTTAAAAGTTGCTAGAAGCTTCCCCT
>JAVKLA010000054.1:4276196-4287521 GCA_034782735.1 Sagittarius serpentarius | reverse complement strand
CCTGTTTAATCAAGGAGGGGGAGTGAGAGAGCAGCTTTGGTGGGTACCTGGCGTCCAGCCAGGGTCAACCCGTCACATCCCCCCATCCCTGTTGTGTCAATCCCCTCCCAGTAAAAATCTATGTAACACATGCCGGTTCTACTGACAACATACAAACTCACTATTAGCAATTACCTTATGATGCTGTGCCCATAAGCCTGGCAGGCAGAAAGAACATAGTGTTTAGCGCTTGTTGCCATTTTTTCCCCACACAATAGTTGCGTAGAATTAACATCTAGCAGGGCAGGTAAGTAGTGCTTTAAATATTGGAAGATTTCCATTGAAATCCATGGGACAGTGAATGTGTTCTTTCATATAGCCATATTCAGAAATGCTTTGCTAAATTGGGTTTTTTAAGTAGTATGCTGATAATAAATCATATGAGTACTTCAGGATTTACATAATTTATCTATTACTGTTCTCTGAATGGAAATTAGTAATATACTTAATGTTGAAAGACATAGATGGGAGAGTTGCTTTAATAGTGCTGCTTGTGAGTCAGAGACATTCTTAATTAAGCTTTTGTTGTGTGCATGTGTGTGGGGGTATCAGAATAAGTAAAAATCCTCCCACATTTGCAAGAAGGACAGTGGAAAGAGGGAAAGAGTTCTTTTGCTGCTGATTTTTGTCTCTTACAAATGATTGCAAGAAATGCACGCTTAGGAAATAGGCAAGATGAGGATGTTGGTAGAGGATGACAGGGTTGTCATAATATGGCCCTTATTAAAAGATACAAACCAGAAAGAGCAGTGACATGTTGGAACACTGGTGGAAGTGTGTTATGGGTTATATATTGGGCCAAAAAGGGAAGAGTAGTGACAGATGTTATTTATTGGTGGCAGCTGCCTTGGAGAACAGTACTTTCAAAGGTGATATGTAACACTAACATTTTTCACTTGTTTCAAGTGAAACAAGTTTCACGGTTCAGCAGTAGAGTTGTGAGAAGTCCAAAGGTTGATTACCTATAGACTCCTACACACTCCATGAAAGAAAGTTAAAAATTATCTGTGCCGTTCAGATGAGGACCCAGTCTTTTACCTGTTGGGCGCCCTGCTGACTCCACTGCAGAACAAAGGTATATCATGTGTTTTTAGCGTGCAGAACCAGTTTATAAAAGATGTAAGTGGTGAAACAAAAGGAGAAACATGATTAAAACTGATTGCGATTGTATTAGAAAGCTTGATCTTTCTGTCAGGCTGCCTGGTGCCAGCCGTGAGGTGCCTCTCAGGGTTTCCTTGCTGCAGACCCAGCGCCTCAGGTTCCCGTGGTGGGGCTGTCTCGGAGCATGTTTCAGTGACAACCCGATCCCCAGCCATTCCTGCAGACTGATCTTAAGTCTTAACAGATTTGCCTTCCTGGCTAGATGAAGAGCTGGCATAGAGGCGTTTGGATACCAGTGGCAACCAGGTGCTTGTTTCTAATGTGTATCAAGATATTCAAAACTTACTCTAACTCAAAAAAATTACCAAGAATATGTCATAAGAACAAGAGAGAATTTAACAGTGCCTAGATACTGTTTCTACGGACAACCCTAAGTATCGACTTACTTCAGAAAACAGAGCATTTTAAGCTAGTTTGAAATAATAATAGTTGGCTTTCTTGTTTCACTATTGAAAGATTTCTTTCCCAATGCTTAAGAATTTGAGGTTTTAGTAGCATGGTAAAGTATTTGCCTAAGCAGACAACGCTACTGTAGTTACAGTGAGAAAACAGGTATAAGGCATCCTGAAACTATTTGGCAAACAGCGGTCATGAAGATGATTGTCTCACTTGTTATTTCTAATAACACTTCCCACTGCTCGGGGCCAAATCCTCTTCTCTGTATCAGAATCATTACAGTCTCCTCAGTGGGTTTATCTACAAGAAGGTACAGATACTTTGTGTCTTACTAATTTAATACTGTTGGGGGGAAACAGCTTCCAAATTTTTACAGCCTCTATTTTAGTTGTTGAAAAACACCATTATCATTATCTGAAAGTATAAAAAAAAAATCTGTAAATAAAATATTAATTTTATTTACACTGTCATTCTGCCTGCCCTTGAAACTCCCTCTGGCCTTCCTGAGCATTTTTTGAGTAAAGTATGGAGGTTTCAGTGCTTTTTAATTTATACCAAAATCAGTCAGACTAATGGGAAGGATTTTTCCTGCTTGGGATAGAGGAGCTGCTACGCAATCTTCTCTGGCTTTCTTAGTTATTACATAGGTGCTGTGTGAAGCTCTTGTGAATCAGAAGCAGTTCTGCAGTGGACTTCCTCTGCCCCATGGAGGATACAGGCGAGTAGTTGGTACTTTAGTGAGAAACAAATGAAGAAAAATTTAAAAAGCAAAAAGAACCACTTCTCCAAAGTAAACTTACTGAAGTTTGTATACTTTTCATGCCTGCAATGGTGACACCTCAGAATGGCATCTTCCCCAGTTGTAGTCAAGAAGATTTCACTGCCACTGTGAAGCACTCTGAAACCTGAATGTGTAATGTATATCACAGGCCTGAGCTTCGGGAGGGGTGTAAGCATTATAAAACTATGTTTCGAAAGCCATCTTCTCTAACCTGGTTATACACCATAGGTCCTTAATATGGTTACATGGAATGATAAGATTTAATGTGGAGATTTTAGTGCAAGTGAGCTTTTTTACATGCATTTATAGGCTTGGATGGAAACAAGTTGTTGCTATCAGGAGGGGTATCTGGAAATGGAATCAACAAGATGACTGAGCTTAAAGGCAGGAAATGGTTTTCATTCCCCTTTTTACCTTCAGATATCACAGCTTTTCTGCAGCTAGCATGTGACTGGAATATCCACAGGGACCTGTTCAGTTCAAAGCTGCTTCTGTCTTGCTGTGGCCTGAGAAGTATGCAAAATTTCTACAGTTGTCTTTTCTGTGACATCTTGCTGTGTTTCTGGCCATCCCGAGCCCCTGGTCTTTTGCATGGTATACAACAGGATAATGGTTGCCTTGCTACAGATACTTCAGTAGTTTCTGTGGTGGCAGAAACTTGCTTTTTCAGGTTGCCGTTCACTCATCCAGCATAACTTAGTGCAAAAGGATTTAGGTTGGCTATCAACAAAACAGTCTGCCTGCTATAGTAGTGAAACAAGATACACAAGTGTTTTGTGGAATTTCCCTCGCTGGAGATTTCCAAGAACCATCAGAAAAATGGAAGCTGAGGATACCTGAAAGTACATGAGAACCTTACCCACTGCAGGAGGCGGGGCTTGGGCATCTCCTAGGTGCCTGCCATTTATGTGTCTGTAATCTGTGGCAAAGGAACAAAGCCGGGATTGAAAAAACATTTAAGAAACAACTCTTCTGAAAGACCAGAAACCCCAGTCATACAAGGCTCTGTTTCATTGTGCTCTATGCAGCTTTTGCAACTATTAGAGAATGTCTGCTGAACTTGTCTGATCTATCACAAATACATGCTTAAAATACTGTCATTCAGGATCTGTCTGGTTTAATAGTTACCTCTGGCAAAAGGGCTTTGTCCTGAAATTTTCACAATGCTTGTTTTCCTTCTTAGCGTCACAACACCATTTCCGTTCCAGGAACTGACAAAGGCCAGCAGCTCAGGTCTTGAGCCTGCAGAGAAGTCAGTTGACCCTGCAGATGGTTCCACAGCCTGGAGCTCTGTTAAAATAAACATGCATGTGTACACCACTTTGAAAGTTCATCTTCCACAGCAGCCCTGACTGTGACGTTTTGTCACATTTTCCTTCTTTCCTTGGAGACAGCCAAAGGACAGTCAATACGAGCATGTGTCACCAGAGTATCGACCACCACCACTACCATCACAAGTGGCTGAGCACGCTCTGAGGAGCACACTGTTGTCACGTTGCAGGATGTGTTTGTAGACTTGCAGCAATAAGGGTAGGGAAACCTTGTCCCAAGGGTGGCTTTTGATCTGATCATAGTTATAATAATCTTATAATAATGTATGTAGTTTCTTAATTCAAAAGATCATGTACTACTTTAGGTTTAGTAAGTAGTTATTTAATAAGAGACACTGCACCTTGTTAGCCTGTCAGGACTTAACACTATCAATACTACCACCAGGCTACTAAAACCACTCATTACTAACATTGTATCGACATGAACTGAACATCACTGACAAAAACTAAATTAATTTTCTTCCTGTAAGTTTATCGTGTGAAGTTATGGCACAAAAACGGTTCTACATTTTACAAATTATTATTTTACATTACTAGTTAAGACATGAGTAGAACCATTACATTCCATGGAGTAAAATTTTTCTCCTGAATAATAGCTTTAGTATTTACCGTATGTAAAATGCATTTCCACCTCTAATTTTAATTGCAGATTTATTGACATAAGGGCATTGTGTTTAGAGTGAGGCTGTTTGTTCCTCCTGAAAGATAACACTGGAAGACCGAAATAACCTTAGTCAGCATTGATTTTCTTTTTTTTTTGTCCTATTGTCTGTGACATCTCCTTTCTAACTGAAAAAGCTCTAAATTCTGTCTTGTGGAAAAAGTCTTGGAAGTTGAAATTTTATTTTTAAAAAAATCTTGAGATGTGAAATTGACTTTTCAGAAAACCTGTCACATAGCAGTAACTTCCCTGTGGCATTTCTAGCAATAAAACTTCTTTTGTCAAGTAAAATGTAATGTGAAAATTGTAGTTACAAGTTCTTTATTTCAGGAATACTGTATTTCTTAAAATCATTAATGTTAAATACCACCAATAAAGAAATCGAGAGGAAGTAGGAGGAATCTGTCTCTGATTTGCTTACTTTGTGGATCTGACAGCTGTTTATCTATAGGAATTGCTACATTAACCCTCTAAGATGAGGTCAGTACCCCTGTCATCTGTGTGAGCCCCCAGGGGTCTAAAAAATGGATGTAGCACCCTGTATTTATATCCATCCCCTACCAGTTGTCCAGTCAACAATTCCTATAAAACAGAAATCTGTTCATTAAATATTGGATTTATTGAAACATGCTGTATGATCATCTGAAGATGACCATGTGTAGTTCCATGTTGTTAATACCTTAAGCTTGTGTAAGTTGTCAGTAATTCTGCAAGCATTGTGCAGCTGGATAGCAGAAATTTGTGAGGGCTCATCTTGAAGGCTTTCTTAAGGAAAGCCTCAAAGTCATTTGAAGGATAATTTTGCTTGAGCATGTATAGGAACTAATCCTCCCTTGCCTCAGTCTCTGCTGCAGCAGCGTGGATGAGCCAAGGCTGGGGCAGCAGTGGTAGTTCACCTGGTCGCTTCAGGTACCAGGCTCCACGCTCCTGGTTTTGAGCACTTGGTCCAAATTCTTGCCAGCCAGCAAGGTTGGGACATGTACAAAAGCTATCGGACTTCTTCACGTGCAGAAATTGCAATCAGACCTTCAGCATCTATGAGACTCTTTAGTACTTCTGGACTTTATGTTCTCCTTTGAGTGAATCGAATGTGAAAGTATTTCCATTTGAAAGGATGTGGGGAGTTACAGTTGTCCCTTCAGCTTTGAGTGAGCTAATGAATGTGTTCATGATAATTCAGTATATGAGAAGGCTTGAACCATGTTTAAATTGTCATTTGGATAGCTTTATAGGTTTGGGGGTTTTGTTGTTTTGGTTTGTTGGTGTTTTTTTTTTTAAAAAAGGAAAGTAAAACAAGCCCTGAAACAAAAACGTGTGCCTGTCACAACCCCAATCACTTATCTGTTCGCATGTCAAGGAAAGTCTTTAAATACGTATAGGCAGAATCTCTTGTTTAGACAAGAATTTAAGCATTTGAAGATAAGCAGGTGTTTGAAGGCAAATAGATTTGAGCCTGAGCCCATGCTACAAAGCCACCCAAAGTATTTGGGCTTGATATACTTTAAAATGTAATTTATCCTTCAATGCATTCAGTAAATAGATCATGTTAACAGACATGACTTGTCAAGACACCTGTCTCTTCTAAAATTCGTCCATTCTGTGAGCATTTTTTCATTTCTTTACTAACGCTCGTAATCTTCGTTTCCTTTAACAATATAGTGTTATCTAAGGATCTGAGTCTCCTATTAAACAAGAAATTTCCTGTCAGCTTTTCTAAAGAAAGCAGGTTTGAGATACAGCAAGCAAAACCTGTGTGTTTATCCCTTGTTAAAGAAATAGTCTGGGAATACTATACTTCTAGAAAAAGACATAGAAAAAAAAGCATGATCTTTCTGTGACTGTGTTAGACTATCCAGTTAGTTTCTGTGTTCATCAGTAATGGCTTTATGAAATTATATTGTAGCATTTACCTTGCTGGTTTTTATCTCGAAGTTACAAAATTAGTTTGTTGCATGTGTTGCTATTAAGCAAGGCTTTTTTAAAAGAAAGGAGATAGAAATGTAAATATATGGGGGTGTTTAGCTTTTTTTTTTTTTTTTTTTTTTTTTAAAAAAGGTAAAAGCCTTTAAAGGCAACATCCTGTAACAGTTTCTGCCTGGAGAGATCTTGATGACAGTGTATATGTGTCTACTGTAAAGGCCCAAAACAGAGTTTGGGAATAATCCTTTGAGACCTAGTTTTCATGCATAATAATCTGGTTACACTCCATCCTGAAACCTGAGAAGTCCTGGACATTGTTCCTGCCCCTTCTCACTTTCCAACATAACTTTAGGCAAGTTACCTCTCCTGCCTCAGTATCCTTCCTCTGTTTAGATGCTATATAGTGCTAAACCAAAAGCTCTGTTTCAGTACATACATACTGGTTAAAGTGGTCAGGTTTAAATGTGATACAAAAGCTCTCAAATTTAATCTTCAGCAATTAAACATCAGTACAATCATTGTTCCTTTGCATTTGTTGTTCAGTTAGGCTCTGTTGTAATTATTAAGGGTTGATGTTAAACCAGCTGGTTTTTCTGGATGCGGGTTGTAGTTATGGATGACAGCAACGTGAAGACACTGAAGAGATGCCCAGGGTGAAAAGCCCTTTGTGCCAGAAGTGCCATGGAGGTGTCAGTGTTCTGTTGCATGGGGTTACCTGACAGCTACGCCAGTTGCTGCGAGTGTTGCTGTTGTACATGGTCTATAGTTTGGCTTTGATGGTGCAGTAGCCATTTAACTAAAACACCTGATTTTTAATTTTTTTTTCCTTCCCCAAACACTGTCACTGTTTGATGCCCGTCCCCTACAGATAAGGGAAGTGCCCAGCATGTTCCCTTTTAAAAGTCAGCATTCTGAGCAGTAACAAATGCTGAAAAACCTCTCTGTGCATGTAATCTCTCTCTTTTTCTGCCGTGTTTTTTCCATTTTTTTGTTTGTTGTCAGAATTCTGTAAGTACTCCCAGCATAGAGGGTAAGAAATAGACATGGCACATTTTGCTGTGCAGGATAATTCTGTCTGTTGTGGTTAGTGCTCCACACTGAACCCTTCTCATTTATACTGAAACCATTTTAGTATAAAACAAGACCTGACATGGTCAAGCCTTTGTTTCTTGGTGTACAGGGTCTTTTTCCCGCAATCTTGCCCCCTTTGAGGGTTGCTGAGCATTATGTGTCACCTTCTTATCTTTTAAGTTACGACTTCTAATTCATACTTAATGGATACTACATGATTCACAGTGTTAGATGTAGTTCCAGACAGTTCATTTAAACGTCCGTTTTGCAAGTATTTATGAATTTTGTGTAATTTTGCATGCCAGATACTCTTGACTTTTTTAACACTTACTCTAAGAGCTTGGAGTTAAGCCTGCTAGTCTTTTCAGTCTTTGAAATTGTAGGCAATATGCTTGTACATAGGTATGAGTCTAGAAAAGCAACTATATGCTGTTGTTTTCCAAATAACTTGGTTACTCTTGACTGCAGTGAAAAGTAGTAGTGGCATTACTGGGTATAGTTTTGAGACAAAATTAGTTCTAAATTTGCCAGTTCTCAAGTACCATCATATAAAGTCTAAACTCAATGGGCTGCAATGACAGTATTCTCCGTGAACACTTGGAAATGATCATGAGTGTTTCTTACTCCTTTTGAAAATGAAAGTTAAATAAATGCATTAAAAAGGACAAACTGAATAATATAAAGGGCTGAAGGACTCAAAATCAAAACAGGGAACAAAATGTACGTTACATAAAGAAACAGCTTTTACTGAGGAGACAATAACCCTCTGTGACTATTTAGTCGAATACTGTGAGAAGAAATTGTTTATGTTGGAACTTGCCTATAGACTGACTATGACAAATTCACTTAATTTTAATTTGAACTTCTCTGCTAAGAATAAAATACCACACACAGTATGCAGTATCCCAGTGGTATTTTCTAGAGTCTGTTATATACCACTGTAAGACTTTTTCTTTTTAAAATGTATTTAAAAGGCCAATTCTGTTTGGGATGCTAATATTTTCTAAAGTACGGCTTGAAAACAGTAGTTGTCTGTATCACACAAATGCTGGGGATTTTACCAAGTGCTGCTACCTGTTTTCTGATAGCATTTACTAATCTTTGCTTTCCCGCTTGAAAACAATGAGAGAAGTTTGGGGAGAGCAGTGTAACTCCCTTTCTAAGTAGAAGTATTCAGACAGTTAAATGAACGTCTCTAGTGTGGCTGTTCATTGTGAGATAAATGGATTTTAATTTAAACACAAGACTGTTGTCAGTGCTACTAGGAATGAATGGTTCACGACCCTGGGTATGAGCCAGCACAGATGTGGTGATCTGCTTCTTAGTCACCTGCAAAAGTTGCTGCCTGGTTTTGTACCTGTGGTCCACAGCAGCGGAATGATTTGTGCAAAACATGGCAGCGTTTTTCTTGAGGACTGTGGAAAAGTATTGCTTATGTGGTTTTGTTGGGTATCAGTAAACAAGCTAGATTAACTTAATGTAAACTGAGTGTAAAGCTCATGGGTGAATTCATTTCTCTTGTGACTTGGTCTGCTTTGCTGAAAGGCTGGTGTCCAGTCATGCGCTGTAATGCCAGATGCTACTCCAGCCCCTCAAACAAGTACTGCTGCCAGCTGACGAAGTGGGGACTCTACGCAGGCGGTAACGAGAGGTGAGGCGGAGGCAGAGTCACCGCTGGGGAGTCACTGCTCTTGAACATGCGGTTCATCTGTGCAGTTCAACACTAAAGCAGGATGCAGCGCACAGATTTGGCCAAGTGCTAGTCATTAGTGAAAAATGTGGAACAGCAGACTGACAGGCGACACACTTTTCGGGGAGCTGGCTAACAGACCTCCGATACTGTCCAAGACAGACCGAGAAAACTACGTTTCCCTGAGCTGTTTGAGCATTCTTCTCGCACACAGAGATGCTGTTTGTGTGGAAGTGACATCGATAATTGAGGCGTGCCATTTAATCTGATAATTTCAGGTGTATTGCTTGTATCTGTTTTCAAGTCAGTGCCTTTCTGAAAAAGACACTGGTTTGTTGTTTTATTTGAACTATAAGTATTGTAAGTGAAAAATGGAATTTCATAGGGGTATTAAATGTAGAACTGAAGTAATACAGTAAAATAAGTTTTAAGATTTTGTTGGTTTAAAAAAAAAAAAGTGTCATGATATTGTATTTATCTGGCCAAAACAAGAGGAGGATTTTTATCTGCTCTGTAAAATTACAGGTTCTTTATCTGTGAAGAATTACACTTAAGATAAAGAAAGGAGAAAAGCCGTATTGTAGACTGATTATCATATCAAGTGCGAACTGTGCACTGTCAGAACATCTTGTTCATTTCATATAAGCAGATAACTTTTTGGGAACCCTTTCCAGGAGGTTTTAACTTTCTCACATCCAGGCTGCATACTTTAGCAAATTCTACAGTCTGGATGATAACCAAAAGAACAGTTCTATGTTAACACAGAATAATTTCCTTTAATAATAACAACTTTTAAAAGGTTTCCAGCAGCTTTGTAAAGTCAATAAATCACAGAAGCTGGAAATAGGAGTCTTTGGTAGGATTTCCAACTTCTTGTTACGTATTCTGTGTGGATGAGAGCCTTTCTTTCGAGGAGCTGTGGTATTTATTAGACATCAGAGTTTTGCTTAATGCATAAAAATAAACATAATTGACAATGTAAACATAATTGATAACTGTTTGGTTGTACTTACCTCTTTTGTGAAGGGGGACCTAGAGCCATTGCCTTTTGATTGTTCTTTGGCATAAATAGAAGGGGTAGCTTTGTGTATAAGTCCATGTTTATTTACTGAGAGCTCACTTAGAATAGAAATGTAATGCCATTCTGGCTTTCCCACAGATATGTCATCTTAGGTTGAAAACCCACTCCGAGTATGAAGTTTTTGTAAGATGTTAACATGTAAGGAGCTTAGGCTTTTTAGTGCATAAATGAGTTTACTAGTGTCATGGGTTTTAGCCCTTGCTGTGCACCAAAAGAAACTGATCTCGATTCATGGGTCTGTACTCTGTATTTTCCCAGGATATGCATTCATTGGCTTAATTTAAGAGCATTTTCTAGGTATTCCTAAATCAATACCTTTTAATTTTACAACTCTTAAAAATAGGGTTTATTTCAGTGTTTGTAGGAGAATTTGAGGCAATTATAGATTTGAGTTGTTGTCAGACTTTTAATTTTCTTTGTGTTATTGTTAAATACTGTACTGTTGCTTGGAGAACTCATTCGTGTATGCAAAAGCTTGCAACAGACCAAAGTTGGCATCTTTAGGTCATTGTAATGATTCAGGGTAGCTGAAATTCAGAGAATGACAAGTGTTAAATACATTTCAAAGTATTATATGCAGTATATGAAGTAGTGAGTGCATAGATTCATTTGGCAATGGATGACTGAATGTGGTCCCCTCCAAATCTGATATTCTGTTTTGCAGAGACACAAGTGGCTCAAGGAATGCTTGTAAAATCTGTCTTTCATTAACAACTGTGTACTATTCTTTATTGCTAATTCATCCTCAGCTTTTGCTTAATGCGTACAGAATACTGTGGAGGTGTTACTGATGCTTTTTAAAATAAAGCCTTGGGAAAAAAGACCCGATGCACTCTGGAGCATTTTTTCCAAAAGTTTTCATTCTGAGATATATCAACTTCATTTTTACTTCCTCTGCTATTAAATCTCATATACAATTGAACAGGAATTGCTTAAGAGGAACAACTTCCTTCCCTTGAACATTTTGCTGAAAGTCTGTTAGTATCAAAGTGGATTATTAGAGCCTGAAGCTCAGATATTAATCAGGAATTCTACAGAGTAATCAGTTTTGGATGGAATTTTTTTTCTGCTAGATAATATGTATTTGTACTCAGTTTTATTGCACTTGTGTCAGCACTTTCTGAGTGTATGGGGACCAGGGGATGTTGGGATTTTTCGATGGATTTGCCGCCCCCCCCCCGGGGGGGGGGGGGG
>JAVKLA010000054.1:4178841-4276096 GCA_034782735.1 Sagittarius serpentarius | reverse complement strand
TCCCGCCCCGCCCGGCCCCCCCCCCCCCCCCCCCAAAAAAAAAAAGATCAAATGAGTTGAAACTCTGATCTGTCTGGAGAATCTGTGTAATTACTGTTAAAGAGGTTGTCAGTGTGCTTGATAGTGATAAAGCGCAGAAGACTTATGCCCAGCTTAGCATGAATTTACAGATAAAGTTTTAGAACAAATAGAAGTTTCTGTACTAGGCAATGAAAACCCTTGCCCTTTAGTAATTGATGTTAAAATAGAAGAAAAATGACCCACAACTTAGGGAAGTTATCTTGCACTGCTAGGTGGAAACAATTTTTATTTTTGGAGGATATCTACTTACGTATTGCATTTGAGTTTTCCCGTATTTGTGTGTGATACAGCCAGTGCTTATTTTTTTTCCTCTGTTTCAGCACCCAAAGACAATGAAGAACGTGTGTTCCGGGAACGTATGCGCCCCAGAAAGCGGCAGGGTGCTGTGCGACGCAGAGTACATCAGGTTAATGGACACAAGTTTATGGCCACCTATCTTAGACAACCAACATATTGTTCGCACTGCAGAGATTTTATATGGTATGAAGCAACTGTGATTTTGCTTTCTTTGCAACTTTGAACTAAGGCGTTAATATACCCTCCTGTTTTTCTTAAGTATAAATGACATAGAGTAGTAGTTCTTTTCATTTTAATATTAAGCTGTCATCAGTTTTGCAGATGGTGATAGAAGACTGTTAAACTTCCATCACAAATATTGGAATTTGTTGTGTTTTTTTCTCCTGAGCCACGAAGTTCTATCTTTTCCTGTCTAGTACGCACTATAAATTTTAGGTAGACAGCCAGTGTAGTGTTCTGTAGGTGTCCAAGTGTAGATTTAGACCTAATATTACATCTTTACATTTTGCCAAGATGACTGAATTCTTCATTAGGTGCCTAAGTATCACCATCTCCCTCCTAGGAAGTGCTAAGCTCCTATACATGCTACGGAAGTTAATGGAATATTGGGAATATTAGAATTCTAGTGATCCAGGGTTTTGGGTGCTCAGTGTACAGGGTCTTTATTACTACAATGTATGTAAAGAACTCCCTTTTAGAAATGATTTACATTAGTTTTGAGTACTCGCAATTTTCAGATAGGGAGAATTGGTGGAGATGTTCAGTTTTCAGTCATTTTTCAGCATCTCTATTGATGTTTTCCAAAATTACCTAGAGATACTGATTTCCACCTTAATACACATAAGGTCTGATGTGTGTGATCGATAATTAATATTTCTTAAGAGTGTGTAGTGAATCAGTCTTTCTTAATGTGAAATTGTGGGAGTTGTACATGAACTCAACTACATTCCTCTAAGGAATGTCTGCAAGCTAGGCGCTCTTTTTTTTTTTTTTTTTTTTTGTTTTGTTTTGCTTAAGATGATTTCAAGCAACAATATTGGCAAATGCAGTCTTCTGTTATTTAGCGTCCTGCTTGATGAATATTTAGCAGCTTGTGGCTTCCATCTCTATGTACCCTTCGGGTTTGCCTATTTTATTATAGTAAATGTATCTTTACTTCTGACTTCCTTCATGGCTTATCGTCCTACCTGTTACCTCTTAGCAGCTGAAATGTGGTTCCTACTTTGAACTGATCTCAGTCTAGGCATGCAGTTATCAGATTATTGGTTATAAGAAGCTATTCTTTTAAACTTGCGCATGTCCAGTAAAGAGAGAAAAAACGTTTTTCATTTTCAAAAATACATACTCTTCATTTTCTAAAACACTCTTTTATTTTCAGGGGTGTAATAGGAAAACAAGGATACCAATGTCAAGGTAAGAGAAAGTCTACATGGGGACAGTTTGAATATATGTATTATGTTATAATAAAGGTATTTTCATCAGGTATTGTATATGTACAGTGCCAAGAATTTAACAGAAGATGATCGCAGTAAGTTTGTCTCACCAAAGGTACAATCTTTACAGCAAGTCACGGTATGATTTTTTCAAAACTGTTGGTCTTAGGCATCATTTATGAAGTAGGGGCACAATTAACATCACTGAACAGTGTATTCTAGGTATCTCTTGATGCATATCCAACTAGGGGGGCATATCTGTGGATGTTAGCTTCTTCATTTTTCACTTCTTGCATTTTAAAATTGTGAATTCTTTATTCTGCTTAAGATTCTTTGTTTAAAAATGCCTGGTAATTGCAAAGACTGCAATTAAATAGATGAGATAATTATAGAGGTCATCATTAGAGAAGGTTACAGCAAAGACTGCAGAAGTGCTTCATATTTAACTCTATTTTTCCACTCAGTTTCTTGTACTCTTAATTTTTAATGCAGTCACCTCTTGGAATAATGTTTTTCTGTTAAATCCTTGTCTGACAAGTAGAAATAATCAAGTTAGTGATGATTTCTCAGTTACAAAAGACTTGATGAAATCTCATTGTAAATAAATAAATGCAAATAATGGTTTTATATGCTATAATAAGAATTACTGTATTACCATAACAGCAGAGGTTCCTTGAGTTCTGATTTTTTTTTTTCTTACAATGACCAAAACTAGAAGAAGATGAAATTCATTATTTCACTCTGACGGTTTTTTCTTCACTTAATCACCTTGAATCCTACAGTATGACAGACCTTGTAATTTTTAATCTTATATGTCATATCTATGAATGTTATTCATTGATTAAGCAATCAGTATGAATATTGACAAAGCATTTCTGCCTCCTGAAACCTTTTACTGTTATTGACTTATGATAATGTGTTAAAGAAAGAAAGTTCGACTTTGTTTTTTCTTTCTTTGACTTTTACAGTGAGTTATCTTTATGTCTCTTTTCCTCTGGAAGCTCTTCAGACAGAAATTGTTTTTGCCATTGTGTCTGATATAATGTGGAGATTGTGGAGTTTATCAGATAAAGAAGTCAAATATGTAAAAATTGAGAAAAATTGTCGTTAACACTTCAGAAGATAATTTGTAGTTTTACGTACTGAGATTTTGGCAGATATGCTGTAGTTCTCTTAAAATTCTTTAGTCTCTTGAAAGTCCATTGTCTTCTGCCTTTGTAAGCCAGACTTAACTTCATATAGGACTCACCAAGTCACCAGACACTTGCAGTCTTTCAAGTCCCAGCATTTCTAGTCTTCCGAGATCAATCTTTTGCATTCAAATCAATCTTCATGAAAACTCTTTCTTTTATCTGTTTTTTGTTTATAGTTTGCACTTGTGTAGTCCACAAGAGATGCCATGAACTTATAATAACGAAGTGTGCTGGCTTAAAAAAACAGGAAACTCATGATGAGGTAAATGTTTATAAAATAAATTTTCTAGATAAAACTCTGTCTTTCATCTGTTCAAAGTAGTGTCATCTGCTCTGTTTAATCAATAAATGTTATAGACTTTTTTGTGCCCTTCTGGTTGTCTTTTGACATAGCATTTACTCTGGACTGACAGATTACCATAACAGTTTCATTTACAGGGGAATTATTATACAGCAATTTATTTCTTATTAGTAAACTTTTTATAACATCTGAATGCTTAAAGTCTCAGTGAGCTCTTCACACTCCATTTTTAACATTCTCTATTTCTGACTTAATAAGAGTTTTGTCATTTTAATTCAAAAGAAGCAGACTGGCATCCTTTATCCCTTAACTGCATTTTGTGTGGCTGAGTCATTAGCAGCTGATAGGATAGGCATGCTTGGGTATCTTGCATCAACATAAGACTGCCTAGAATTTGCTTGTAGTCTCACCTCAAGAAAGGACTGCATCCAAACTGTCAAAATGTAGAACCAAAGCCATCCGTGTCGAAGAAGGCCCATGGATATTGTACAAGATGGTAGTGATAATGCAAGGTACTGCATAGCTAACAGGTTTTCCAGCGTAATTACTCCCTACCTCTAGCAAGCTTTTGTGTATTAATGGCATTAGCGCAATATGTGCTTCATGTTATCACGCGTTTAAATACATGAAGACATCACCTGAAAATGAAATCAGCTGCCTTCAAAACCATACTGTCAGGGAGGTAAATATATCTGCCGACAGCACATTCAGCTCTGGATCAGAAGAGAAAACAAAGCAATCCTTTCACTTGCATTAAAGGTCTCTCTCAGCTGAGATGGCCCTTTTAGGCTTGATTAGGAAATTAATGTTAATTTCTGGGGACAGTCACATACCAGGGAGCGATGTGACTCCTGTAGTGTTCACATCCCTTAGACTCCTCAGTGTTGGGTTATCCTTTTATGGCTGGCTTGATAGGGGACAGTTGCGGGGGGATAGGGTGGGGTGGTCATTGTTTTTTAAATAGTTGTAGCCCTCAACTGTAACCAGTGAATGCTTTATCTTGTACAGAAGTTTTTTGTTTGTATTTTAACAGAAGAGCTAATGAATGCACGCTGTCCTGCTCTGTTTTGTGCAATACCAAGGGCCTACTATCTTTCACCGTAGGATTAGGTGAGGTAGTCTGTGGGTGATCCCAGTTCCTTAGCTACACAGAAAAAGTGTATTTCTTAGTTTTGTTTGTTAAAAAGCTATATTTATATGCTTGAAAAAGCCTAATTTTACATTACAAATCAGAGTTGTATATAATGGTGGTTTTAAGCCACTTTTTCAACTTTGATATGAATTTGACTGAGACACTAACTGATCTCATTCATCCTGTGCAATTCACTACCATTTTTCATACTGGAAGCTTTCTTTAATATCTGGTTCACAACCAGTGTTTTACATCCAACACTTGATCGCGTGCATAGGATTGTGATAAAGGACTGTGTTTGACTAGTGGTGTTTTTGCATAGTACTCACAGGAAGATACAAACTCTTGCATGGATTTATATTCCCAGGCTCCAGACTGGTGGAGACTTGCGTGCTTGGCTGATACTATGCTCTCATTGTTTAGAAGGGGTACTAGATCACTGGAGAGAAGCCAGTGGTAAGAGGAAAGGGAAGGAAAAACATTGAAATAAATCTCCTGCTATGCAATGGCCACTATAAAAACTTATCAGTGACATCCTTTAATTAGTAAGTAATCGTACCTTGGAATCCCTGGACACAACAATTTATTAGTCATTTTCATAATCTAAAAAAGAGTGGGATATGAAAAGGTAAAGGGGTTGTGATGTATTTCTCTTTCTTAGTCCTGTATTAGTTTGGCCTCCTGCTCCTAAAACAATTGGGAGTGACTTCCTTGCCTTCCACATTAAGAGATCTTTCCTGATAGCTATGTATTTGTTGTTCCCAGAAGGACTAGGAAGTAGACTTTAGTCTTTATCTCTTGGACAACAGCCCTTTTCCCCAAATAAAGCAGTGAGAAGAACTCTGGAGCTGGAGTATGTCTAATGCAAAGATCATCATCCAAGCACAGACCTATTTCATCTTGTTTGAATTCTGCGTGGTTTCAAAACACATCAGTGCCTCCGCGTACACTGATTATAAAGAAATTAATTTGAATTAAATATGCTGTGCTCTCCTTTTTCAGCAAGTGGGATCCCAGCGTTTCAGTGTCAACATGCCTCACAAGTTCAGCATTCACAATTACAAAGTGCCCACCTTCTGTGACCACTGTGGTTCATTGCTCTGGGGTCTTTTGAGACAAGGTTTACAATGCAAAGGTAAGGATTACCACTTCAGAGCTTTTATTTTTCTTTGTGAGTGACTTGTAGACTTGGAAAGACTTCAAGTTATTCTGTCTTTTCCAGCACGTACAGAAATGAATAGAAAGTAAATAGTAGACTGCTGTAGGGATTGCCATCAGGGTTAGAAAATGGTCCTTTACCCTGTTTGCAACACCAGTCAATAACAGATGCAAGGACAGAGGTGCAGAAACACATTTTGCACCCACTGCTGTGTAGGTTTATTGCCACGTAGCAAATTAGAAGTTGACAGAAAATTAGGAACATGAGAATTTACATCCCTTCAGCTTATATGCCTTTTGTGTTTTCAGGTTTGTGGTGATGGTTGTTAAACTTTTCAAACATCATTATTCCAGCTACTTTTCCCTTTAATACCATCTTCAAAAATTACTATTATGTATTGGCTAGGCTAGGCAGAACCAGTCCCATGTGTCCATATCCAGGAGGTGAGGTATTCTCATATCTATCTAAATCATCCTTTGTGATGGTCTGCCTAGCCCCCGTATTCCAGAAAATAAAGGATTCATTATGTTCTGCAGCTTAAGGACTGTATTCTCTGTACAGTAACTCTATATGAAGTTACTGCTGGAAGGTGCATTCATGCCATGTTAGGTGACTAAAAGAATTGGTTGGTTCTGTATCACCTTGATTCAAGCAGATCTATGTATTGTAAATGGGGGAGAAAACAGTACAAACACTTGCAAAGGAAAGCAGTATTTTACAAATAGTGAATAAAGTACTTCAGTTAGTGGGTTGATAGGAATTATGTCGTGAAGATTGTCAGATTCTTAGAAAGTAGTACCTAATGAAATTATAAGCATTTTCATTTTGTTACACCTTTACGAATGGTTAGGTCCATCTCCATAGATACAAAAATCGTGTTATGTACGGTTCTCAACTGCAGAAACGTGGAGTCACACATATGTATAAACATGTAATCTATGAAATATAAACTTTTCAGTATTTAAGGTGAGACATAACTAAAGGTGAAGGTCAGACCTAATGTTTCATGTCACAAATGGCTAAGCAGCAAGGGAAAGAAGAAATTTCTTTCATGGCAAAGCAGAACACAGTGAGAGCATACTGAAATTCAAGCCTTCCCTTGGGATTCTAGCTAGTGAGCAGTGATAAAATGTTAGACTGTAAACACTGTTACTTTACTACTGTTGAAGATTTTGTTCAAATGCTATCTTAATTATGGTGGAAATACTTTCAGAGAAGATTTTTCGATTAAACCTGTTTTTTTTCTTTTTTTGTTTTTAATCAGAGCTATAGTATCTCTCCACTTAATCGGTGAATATAATAGTTCGCTTTCATATTCTCTCTTAAGTACCATAGTGGTTCATTTGCTCTTAACTGTAGAAAATAATGTTATTTCTCATATGTATGCATTTACTGTGTAGCAGACGCACAGAAACATTAATTCGGAGAGCCTGTGTTGCTCTCTCCGTGTTCATAAAATTAGTGCCTATAAAAATGGAGTATTGTCTGCATGAAATCTAGAACTCACCTGAGCGGGAAATGGCATTTTCTCCATCCTTTGTTTTGTTTCTTAACGAGTGCCGAACAACGCTCCCTTCTTCAGAGATGTACTTGCTTGCCCCGTGTAGTTATTAACGCCATGAAAAGTGTATTCCAGAGGTTTATTATTATTCTTTTTTTTTTCACTGTTTATTCCTGTGCTGCTTTTTACAAAATAGATTCATGAAGTTGGACTGTACAAAATTTTCCTGCTTGCTCTATTTCAAGCAGTTCAGTTCCTCAGTGTCTGCTGTTACGGATCCTAGGTCAAACATTTTACTTGCCACTGAGCTTTTGTCACTGAATACACATGCACTGAAAATACCATATGTAGCAATTTCTTTTTGCTCTTCTTGTGAGCTGAAACTTGCTTCAAAAGGAAAGGCAGCTGCTTTCTGAAGTGCGTAGTTACTGCTGCAGATACAGTGCCTGTGTGTAGTCTGAGACAGATGTGGTTTGTTTCTTTAGGGCTTATACAGTCAAAGCATCGTTGATGAACAATATAATGAAATGCAGCTTTATAAATACATACTCTTGATTTTTTTTTTTCTCTAAAAAGTAATGAAGGGCGGAGTTTGAGCAACTGAATGTTAATCTAGTATTTAATTACGCTTGAAGTTTGGCTTTCTTTATGCGTTGCCCCACAAGAGGGCAGTGAAGTCTAAGATAAAATATGTCATCGACTCCTAACAAATCCATCCTATGCTGTTTTTAATGGAGCTATGTTCTCCCTCCTAACCCATAACCTGGAAGCAATGTAACCTTTTTTTCCACTTACTGGTATGCTACTTTAAGGCGATGGTATTTAAGAGAAAGAGGTTAGTAAATGGATTGCTGTCTGAAGAAAGAGAGTGTCTAACAGTGCCAAAGACTTTTATTAAAATGAAATGCTGTTGGTTTTATGCCTGCCTACATTAAGAGTTAATCTACTTCAGTAAAATAGAATAAGAAGCAATAATACATCAGGAACTAATGTTGTGCTCTCAGTATGAGAGCAGAAGCGGACTGCTAAAATCCAAGCTCTGAAGGACTTTTTCTTCTAATGCAAATTTTATTTAAGATTTACAGGATCACTAGATATTTTTATTTGGTCCTGTTTCTCTTCTGGGTACTGTGTGAAAACACTCTTCTGCATTATCATAGCAGAAGAATGGTAATCAGGTTGGTAATTTTATATTGCCATTGAAGTGTCACTGCAAATCCAGCTAAGTATTTTTCTACTGAAATTATATTTATTTGAAAAAAATTACTGGTAGGTCCAGTAAGGTCTGATTTAAGTAAGACAAATGCATGCCAAGGTAGTATTTAATTTACTATATTACTTTATATTTCATTGCAGTTTGCAAGATGAATGTACATCGACGCTGTGAAACAAATGTGGCACCAAACTGTGGAGTGGATGCTAGAGGCATAGCTAAAGTTCTTGCAGATCTTGGAGTCACTCCAGATAAGATCACTAATAGTGGGCAGAGGAGGAAAAAGGTAATATTACTACATCATATCTCGTAAAAAAATGAGATAAGTATGACTGTAGTGTAACTTTACTAGTTGGAGTTTGATCCCACTCACTTGACTCGCACAAGGATTTATTTTTTTTAAAGTCAGTACAGAACTAAGACTTTGGCTTTTGATTTATAAGTGCAAATCATCTATTCTGAATTTTGACATGAAATTGATTTTGACCTGCTACAACTTTGCAAACCTGGAGTCTGTATAGAGTCTGGAAGAATTTCCCGTTTTTAATTTTGAGGAAGGAGATTTGACAGAGTCAGTGTCTGATGCAACAGTTCATAAAAGCATAAATGTCTGTTTGGCTTAGAACTGGCATTGGATAATTGATTGACTGAGACACAGCATTACTCTGTAACATTGTAAATGCTGATAAATGAGCAATGCGTTGATTCTCATGAAGAGGAGCTGTTAGCCAGATGACGGTTCCAGAGATATCATCACTATTACAGGAAGAACTAGTCTGTTCTAGAAATAAAAAGCATAAGTCACCCCAAGTACATCCAAAGCTGATGGACTTATTCTGGATTAATAATACGTGTCCTGGATTAGAATTCAACCACACTTTCTATCTCTATTCGCATGATTGTGACAACAGACCCATTGCTCTCACTTACAGAAATAGGCAATTTTTGCCGTAATTTCTTAAAACATCGACATTTGATTCTGTTCCTTTTCCTGATTATTGCACACTTGGATCCCATGTACACTGTTTTAAAATGTTACAGAAACATAGAAAACACGGGAATGACTTAATTGTTCTGTGACTCCTGGGAAAAGATGTTGTCATGTTTTTACTGCATGAGTTAGTTTACAGTGCTTGCTAATACTTGTTGTAGTTAAATGTATTTACTGGATAGATTTCTGCACAAACTCATGGTGGTTATTCAAAACTTTCCCACTCAATGGGTATGCTTACTACATTTATTTCATCTTAAGAACCTGTTTTTCTTTAAATTGCCAGTTCTCTCTCCATTTATATTATGGTCTCCATTTGATGGGGTGCCATCTACTGTATGGTTGAGGTCCTGACAGTGAGAATCTATAGGGGTAGAACATCTTTGCTTTCCTTCATACTTGTACTTGTGAATTAATGTTGTTAAGTTAAATTTATTCTTGGCACAGGGGGATCTCATAGCTGAATACCCCTTTTGGAATTGTTCTTAGCTAATTGCAGGTGCAGAGACTCAACAGCCAGTTCCTGGAAGCGCATCATCAGAAGAAGATAGGTCAAAGTCAGCACCAACTTCTCCATGTGATCAAGGTTGAACATCTCTTTTTTATGCCCTAACTGATATATATTGCCACATATTTCCTTCTTTATGAGAAGTAAAAAAGCTATCAGCCCCAGCCTCTGTAGAACCAAATCAACAAAGTAGTTACTAGCAGAAAATGAAGCACTTAGTTATGAACTGCAAAAACTTTTTTAAAGGGCTTGCTTCTCATTTCATTTAAATCTGTGAAATTAAGTGGCTTTTAAAGGGAAAATTATGAAACACTCATCTTAAAATATTAAGTTTACTAGATGAGTCCTTGCCTAACCAAATACCTTTATGTAAGGAAGTTATATATTCTATAGTAAAAGTGAGAACATTTTAAATAGTACCACAGAACCTGAGAGCGCCTTTGTTTATCTGAAAAGCCTCTATCTGTTAATAAGTTTTTGAGATGAAATTGCCTCCTTGCAATTCCATGTTGAACATTTGTCATAATAAAAAATTCTGTCCAGTTAGGCTATACTAGTATGTCTGTATGGTCTCTAGAGGCTTCGTAAAACCATGTTTCCTTTCAGTGATTTTTTTCACGCATAGATTTGGAGATAAATATTTTAATCTTCACTGATATGATCTGATTTCATTGAAGCCTGATTGACAGAACATGTATGTCAGCGGCACTTTCTGAACCTGACCTGATTGTTGTTTTTAAAAATCAAAGTCTGTGAGGTATCTTTTGTACCATCACATGTGTAAACTGGTGAATGAAAAATCTTTACACCAAGACGTAGGAAGATGGATACTTTTATGTCAGATTCTTTGAAAATTTTTTACAGTTGAAAAATTTCTCAGCCTTATTTTTGGGAAAGACACTTCCAAAGCTCCATGTTAATAAGTACTGTAAAATTCTGAGTCCAGTGCTAATTTAAATTTGTCAGCCTTTTCATTTCGGAGACAGTATTTTGGTTAAATAATATTTTTTAAATATCTGATGTTTTGCTTAAAATAAGAACAAAGAATTTGTCTAAATTCTCTCTTAAATTTCACTTCTATAGCTGTCCAGTAAAGTTGTTGCTTCCAAAGGCATCAGGCAGAAGGATTATGCAAGTGCTTGAGGGAGATCCTGAGGTCTGTTAGTCACCAGGACTCACTGTGTTTAACGCTGAGAAACCTTCAGAACCATTTAGCAGATCCACACAATTACTGCTTGAAGTGGCACTAGGAAGTGGTCGAATACTTTATTGGCAGGCATCTGATAACAGCTGGAGCTGCGTAAGATGCTCCATTCATGTTGACTTCAAGGACTGGGACGCCCAACTATCCTTTGAACTTTTGAAGATACAACTCTAAAATACTTAAGCAGGAAGATGAGTAAGCGCTGCAGGAAGATAGGGGTATTCAAAACAAAATACTTCTCTGTGGTACAGGAACACCCAAAATCACTAAAACAACTATCTGGCTACTGTTCTGGCTTATCTTTCAAGTTTTGGATATGTCATTCTCTAAGGTTCATTTTAAAAGGCCACCCTTCCTGTTAGAGCAGGGTTTTGGCTGATTACTGTAAGGTGGAGAAGCAGTTTGCTAAATATGTATTCTTCACCACAGAATGCTCTACACAGCATTCGAGGATGATGAATGTCCCTTCCTAAATGTGATACAGACTAACACAGGCTGTTTTTCTGATGGCTCATTAAAATGAACACTTTTTTCCTCACTTTTCCACAGAAATCAAAGAGCTGGAAAACAACATTAGGAAAGCGTTATCATTTGACAATCGGGGAGAGGAACACAGAGCAACAGCTACAACGTCAACAGACAACCAGCTTAACAAACCTGGGGAGAATGGTGAAAATGGGGAGGTCAAACAGGCCCAGACCAAGCGAATAGGCCTTGAAGAGTTCAACTTCATCAAAGTATTGGGGAAAGGCAGCTTTGGCAAGGTGGGCAACTATTTTTTTTTTTTCTTGTGTAGGCTTTTTTTTACTGTAGTGCTTTGAAAGTATTCATAGTGACATTCAGAAAGTACTTCCACCCTAGAGGTTTCCTTTTACCCATTGAGTAAAAGCAGCTTTTACCCCACAGATAGGAATATCAGCCTCCTGATCAGCTGGCAGTTTCTGTGCTTTAGCTCACTTCATTAGCTAGGGTCAAGCCTTTTGAAACAAAATGTCAGTGTTTCACTATTTCCGGATATTGGTCATGAAGACATACATACAGTTACATACATACTGTTCAACAAGGTAATTAGTTACGGTCAAGCAGGAAAAGTCAGCCCAGGAATAATGCTGTGGAGTTTCTGAGTTCATTCTCTTTCTAGATAATACACAGTTCAAGTTCACTTATTTCACAGAACAGTTTGTGTGCTTGTTTTTCCTCAGTGGGTGTGTTCAGTGCTGGAGGAAGCAGAACTCAAGCATTTCCACTCAGATATGTCGAATGCAAGAAGCTTAGACAGCTGCCCAAAATACCACATATGCAACAGAGATGTAACTCCCCAGATACCTTCCCACCATAGGAAATTGATGAGGGTGGAAGGGGCATTGCTTTATTTATACAGTTTACAGATATTCTTTTCAAAGTGCTGTGCACCATGGAATCAAAGGGGAGGACTGAAATGTGAATCTGTTTCACAAGTACACTCTTCCTTCCTTGATACATGGGAACTGCAGATGCAGGGGAACAGGGCTGAAGCAGTTCTTTTGTCTCCCTGTTTTCTAATTCTTTCTCTGAAGATTACCCTGGCTCCAAGCCAGAACTGACCTTAAACAGAGTATAGGACTTGAACCTTAAATAGTGGTAGTTAAAATCAACAACTTTAAAGCAGCCGGAATGGTACATGGGTACTAAGTTCGTCACACACAAATTTCACTACCAAAAGTGGGAGATAAAAGTGGGAAATACATTTCTGTTCTATATCAACTCACTTGCTTTTTTTAGTTTTTAAGATCTCACTAGTAGGCGCTCATTAAAATACTTGAATGAGGAGATAAAAACTTTTTATCTTCTGTATTCTTAACTTAAAAAAAAAAAATAGGTACTGTTTCAAATTTAAAGAATACCAGAGGTATATTTTTCTAAAATTACATTACTTTTAATTTAATAAACATTCACCTTCATTCAGGCAAGTATGTAACTGTCTTTATATTTCCAGTGCAGTCAAATGCGTATGCAACCCTGCATTTATGGTATCTGATGTTCATATGTAAACAGAATTTCTGTTTGTTTTAGGTAATGTTAGCTGAGCTAAAAGGAAAAGATGAAGTATACGCAGTGAAAGTGTTGAAGAAAGATGTCATACTTCAAGATGACGATGTGGACTGTACAATGACAGAAAAGAGAATTCTGGCATTAGCACGGAAACATCCATACCTAACACAACTTTACTGCTGCTTCCAGACAAAGGTAAGCTATGTGAACCTTTTACCAGTTTGTGCCCAAGGAACAGTATTCACTGTTCCCAGAATAAAAGACAGCAACGTAAAAAGTACAGCAGTATTTCGAAAATATTTCTGGGAAGCTTTTGGCATTTCCGCATTTCAGTAGTATTGAACAGGAGTACTGGCTGCTGTTAAATAGCATAAATACTATTACCTTGTAAGTACCAGGAGATGGCAGTAAATGAGTTAAAAAATTTAAAAAACCTACTAAGGTACCATTTTCTGGGTTTCTTCTGTACATTAATAGGGTGTATCATTTGTTGAGTTAAGTACAAATGTTTTTAACATCCAGTATTCGGAGTAAAAATTCTAAAATGATCATGTCAGAAATGAGATTGTAGCAGAACACTCAACTTTTCAGTTTTGTTGTGCTTTGTAGTATACAAAATGTTCAAAAAAGAAAGAAAATAGGTATACTGTTTATCAACTAAGTTCCTGTAGTGCTAATGCTGCCCAAGTGCGTGAGGAGCAGGGAGAAGGAAAGGCAGAGAGAGCTGATAATGAGAGCCTGTTCCCATGCCGTGTTCTTTGTCGGTAATTTTTCATACAGAATTCTTCTTCGTAGCACCTGTTTTGGATTTGCTGCTTAAATGTAACTGAACGTTTGGATGGTGCAGCTGACTGTAGGATTTCTGAATCCAATCAGTATCAGTGCTTGAAACCAGTTGTGTTCACAGAATATTTCTGGTTTTCATTGTTTAGTCTCTTACTTCTCCCTTGTCATTCAGCTGAGCTGGCAGTTTGACAGTATGACAACCTGACCTGATTGTCCAGAAACCTTTACGGACAAAAAAAAAACCAAACCCCGCAAGGTGAATCTGTGTTGCAGATAGAATACCAGTCATATATAATTGTATTTACAGAAGCATCCTTTATTTTTGAAATGCCTGATGAAATGTTTACTATTTCAAAGCACCAAGATTTGAACTTTCAGCTGTTGAACTAAATATGCCATTCATTTCAACGACATGAGTTTCTCACCTGTAGGGAGTAAGTTTAGACATTACTATATATGTATGTTTTACACTTAGAAAAGCAATCAACTTCCGTCAAGCTTCTGGGTTTTTTTTGTCTTTCAGTAAGATACTACTTTTGAGTATTTGAGTCAATTTAATGGAAAAGTTTGGCAGATTAAATGAATAATTAGATTAGCATATTGAACAACATTAAGAGTTACTAATGGTGTGTATGAGTGTATGTGTGTGCATGTGTAAATACCTGCTTATTCACATACTACAACCAAAACTATGTGTGGCGCAAATGAACAATTGCAATAATTATGTGTGTAGAATTACAGAAAAGCTGTGACTAAAAGATCTTTCAGCAAAGTTGTCAGGAAAGATAAATAGGGCAGTGGGAAAGCTGTAGGAAAATGGCTAGTAGGTTCAAGATTATAGTGTGTTCAAATATGCAAATAACAAATGTTTAGTATGTTTATACAGTTCTTAAATAGTGAAAATGCATTAGCCCTTTGTATGCTTTGAAGCTGACAAAAAAAAAGTGGCCCAGGAAGGTTTGTATACAATTAATGTCTACGGAGGATGTTTCATGCATTCAGACTTTCATTTTATTTGAATGTATATGTGAACATACTCTTTCAATGTTCTAGCGTATTATTTTAAAATCCATAACTAGAATTGAGCATATTATTTCAAATGAAGAAAGTGATAAAAAGATTGTACTGGGGTGAAGGATAAACTCTGTGAACACAGAGGGACCTTTAGGACTAAGGCAGACCACATTCCCTGAAGTGTAAAGAAATGTATCAGGACCCTGATGTGAATCATGCGGCAGAACATCGGTAAAGATCAGTTTTACGTTAAGTGAATTATGACAGAAGGTTCTCCTGCTACTCCTCTAGTTTCCTGGAGATTTCTTTCCTTTTGTATTTCTCATCTGTTCTGCGCTCTTTTGTATCATGCTTTCTGCCTTCCTCCCTGCTCTCCAAAGCCATTTATCAAAGATACTCAGAAATTCTTCTCACCATCTTCTGTCTTCCCAGATCTCTTGGCCAGAGGGAAACTATAGTTCGTGGCTTTGCTTGAACTCAGAGGAACCGATAGTTAAGTGATTTATAGTTACAAGTCATAGGCTAGTGACTCTTATCAGACAACCAAAACTACACCTAGTGATACCCAGTCAAACTAGAATTCCACAGTTGAAAAATTGAAAGTTTTTTTTGAGCATGGCCTATGAACAATTTGCAAAGAACGCTTTATAAAGAAACAAAAATCCAAAACATATGTAAAAGCAAAAGCAATACATCTGCTAAAGCTATAAATTATTTATGAATGTCAACAAATTAAAATGTACCAAGTAAATTAGTCACTGAATGATTTGCTGAGGTTCAGTGGAAGAACAGGTAGAAAAACTTGCTCAAACAAACATGATCTGTGGTTAAAATAGCTTTACTGAGACAAAGACTATTGTACAATAGAGTTTAAAATGTGTTTAACACTACCGTATAGTTACTTATGCTGCAATTGTTTGTTGTGCCATGGCTGCTGTACTTTGCAGAACTGGTCCCTGAAGTGATCATGCTTGAATTAAATTTTAAATTTCAAGTAGAGCATATTTGTGGTATACACCCTGACTTAATGGTGACTTAATGACTCAGTATTCATTGTTAAAGCACTCAGAGGTTGACTTTATGTAATGAGATTACTTGCTTTGTTCCTTTTCCACAAAAATGTGAGTGTATGAGTTTGACTTTATATATTGCAACGTTTTCCTTCAGTAATAAGGTGAAGACACTGCAGAAAAGTTGCCTAATATGCTTTTTAGAGTAAGTATGCTTCAGCATTATTTGTTTTTTGCATGGAGCAGACTTTTCGTTAGTACCTTTTACTAAATGATACTATTACTATCACGAGTAAGGGATCATATTTAAAATTATCTTGGAACTCAGAAATCATGCCAAATAATGGCTAATAACAGCATACATTATACACTAATGAGTTTTTAGCCCTACATATCTGAATTTACTATTAGCAGTCCCATCTAGCTTATTTACTTTAAAGGAATATTCTTGGGACTGGTATTTCTCATGTTCCTACTTAATCCAAAAGCTAACTTTGATTAAACCAGTTTGCTTTAAGCCCATCAAAAAATGAAGCCCCCCCAAAAAACAACATTCTGTATTAGAATTAAATATATTCAAATACTGTACTTCAGGGATTGTTTTGCGGTCTTCTGCAGTGACCTGGAAGTCAAGAGAGCTGGGTTCTGTTCCAAAGCTTGGGATAAAGTAGGCAAAGCTGATATATGGTATTTTGTCTGCAATAGTTTGAGGTATGAGCTCAGCAACCCCGTCCTGCACATTAGAAAGAATGTAAAATCTACAGACAGGACCTCAGCTGATGCGTGTTTTTATGTGGAAGGAGCTCAGATATTTTATTGTAGCATATCTTATAAAACCATTTCATGGATGAATGGTATTTTTCAACACTCCTGTACTATGGCAGCATTTCCCTTCTTGTTTTGCCAGAATATGGTCAATGCATTTATCGGTGTATTCGGAGGTTTGGGTTCTGTTTAGCCTGTGGTCTGTTAGCTGGGATATAAATGAAGAATACTGCATTCTGTATTCGGCACTCCCATAGCGAAGCTTGCCCAAGGCCTAGCATACAGGGTGCAGCGTTTTTGTAGTAACTACCTTTGCTTATCAGCATCTTTGATTTATTCAGGACTTCATTGTGTCCTCTAATGAGAAAAAGTTGGGCTTTTTCAGCACTACTACTGCTATTTACATTCTTTTTTCACTCTTCCTCCTGTCTTCTCTTTCTCTTCTTTTATGTGCTGGTTCTTTGTGTTTTCAGTAAGGAGTACCTTACCTGACAATAATGCTGATGCTGCCCAGTTCCCCTTTCCAATGTGCTCTTCAACCTCAAACCATGCTTCAGTGCTCACCTATGGAACAGTACCAACATTAGGTTTTATTGATAATGCGTCAGGTGCCTGGCAAAGGGAATTTAAGTATTTCTAGGGCTGTTTTCTCTGAACACATTTCTGTATTTATGATATTTTGTTCACGGTTGGAAGTTTCAGAACTGTGAAAATTAAAGTCTTTTCTTTTAATGGAAAGTTGAGATTCTACAAAATAAAGGTGTAGCTAGCTTCACTTTATTCCTCCTACACCCCTGTCAGCCTTCTTCCTAGTACTTAAAATTTTCTAGACCTCTACTCTATGAGATGCATACGCATATATGTGCACACCTTATAATTTATAATGAGTTATCCTAATAAATACTTTAGAAATAATTTTTTTTTTAATTAGTTAAGACACTGAAAGCTTTATTAGGATAATTCATTATAAATTTAGAAAACTAGAGAGCAACTGCTTTTAACATCTACCATTTGCTTTTTTATCCAACTTCATGAAATTAGATAAGTTTGAAAATAGTGCTCTTCTGCTCTTTTCAGACTACTATATTCAACAACATTGCTTTAGTAGAGAGTACTATTAGTACAGAGCAATGTTCCTGTTGAACGATAGAGGTGCATAACTTGTAAAGAACCCTTAGTCAGGATTTATAGCTATTTCTGTTAGAGAAAACAAGTAATTAAATAAAGGCTAGAGAAAGTCAGTTACTGCAGGCAAATAGTTAGACTTATCCCACCCCCGAAAAAAATTTCTTTTTCCTTACAATTGTCTGCATGTTAAAAGCAGCGTATCTATTCATAGCATAGCTCCTGAGCTGACCTGCAAGGCCATTCACTTCTTTACTGTGTTCTGGTGTTGTAAGGTAGAGATTAGCCACATGACAGTGGCAGAACTGAAGGACATCTAGAAATAGGCTATAGTGACCCTATTATAACTGTGTTGATCCCTTAACTGTTATGTTCTGCCTAGTGGCTTACTACTGGTTTATCCTAGATTGTGAGTATTGTGATTCAGGTGCTATTCCTTTCTGCATGTTTGCACTGTATCTAGCACACTGGCTAATGCTAGAAGGCTGGTGTTTATAAAGCCAAGATTTAGGAGATTTTATTTCCATTTCATCTGTCATGATGTTTCTTTGTGATTTTGGCAAATCTCTGAACCTCTTTCTCCTTCAGACTCCTCTGTAAAAACTAAGAGTAATCAGTCCTTCTTCTGCTCATGGCTTGTATTTAAATGTTTCCAAGGAGGATTTGGAAGTCCAGTAGTACAATATTATTATAGTGTACAAGGATCAGTATGGAAAAGCGGAACATTGCAAAAGGTGTAAAATGGAGTTCCATTTTTTTAAAGTGACTTGTTTTATTTGTGTGAGAAAATGTAGAGCCTCAAAAGGAAAGAGAATCATATGCTTATGATGTCTTTAAGTTATGATTTCTAAGTTAATTTAAGAAGAATCACTGTAGTATGCTGTCTTTGGTAGTGTAAAAGCAAGTCTTATTTCTCTTACATGTATTTGTACAAAAAAGTAAATGTCTTCTGCAGTAATAGCTCAGAGGAGTATCATTTATGATATACAGTGGAAATTAACCTGACTGGCCACAGTTACATTCATCTGGGACTAATCAGAGGTTATAATCCATTTTATCTGGTATTCTTGTACTTTTGTTGCTAAGCAGCTAAAGCCATTATGTAGATATTGCTATATGGGTGTAATCAGTTTAACAGAAGTTTGCATTGCCTTTTATTACTGATTAGTGTCAAATTAGAACTTTTTAGGGCCCAAATCTGTTCATTATTATCCCCGCTTCCATGGATTTGTGCATGTGCGAGACAAAAGACTAAATTAGCCCCTGTATTTTTAACTACTTCAGTGCTAAAATATTTTAATACAATTTAAATATAAAATTATTGACAAAGGCTTCTTAATAGTAGGTGTTAACTGTGGTAAAAAGGTAGAATAAAGTGGTAAGTAAGCCTAAAGCAGTGTTATTTATACCTTTATACCTTTTTAGATACATTTATATGTATTTATATTCAAACTTAATTTTAATATTTTATTTAACTGTATCATTATATATGCATGTACATAGAATATGTGCAATAGTAGCTATTTTTTAATTCCCAGCTGGTTTCCACAGGCAGTTCGTATCATAAGAAGCTAAAATGAACTGATACTGACTCATTCTTTAGAGTATTTCCTGGAGCACTAGAAGTTAGAGTGGTATCTGGTGATGTTTCATATATCATACAGTCAAGAAATCATGTAAATACATGAAATTTTGGCAGAATAAGGTTGTTCAGAAATTTGGGTACTCTGTGTTAAATTTAGATTTCCTGTTGACTGCTGCACTCTATGAATGCATTGACCGCAATCATTGTATTGTCTAAAAGTAGACACTGTGGTCAAGAATAGTTGGAACGGTGAAGCTGATGATTAAATACTGTAATCATTGTCTCTCACACACACAAGCCCCTGTTTCCAGCATGATGACCCGGTTTTGGGAAACTTGCTATTATGCTGCTCAGTTATTGCTAGCTGCTCTTGAAGGATTATTAAAGCCTGGTTAGCTCACTGAAGATTCATTGTTCACATTAGTCCTTTTAGTGTTAAACTTCAAGTCAGGCTATCAGTGCAGCCAGGCTCATCGAGGGCCTGTAGGAGAAATTACTCCTCCAGCATCAATCAGAAGAGTCTAAATGCTTCTCTTTCAGGCAGGAAAGACTTTTATTTTGTGATGTAGCACCCAAACTGAACAGGACTCTTTCACACCCTCTCAAAGCTAGGGCTTGTTCCTAGTTTGCATGTATACAAGTGAGTGCTGCAGCTGCAGCTCCAGCTCCATAGCTTGCTTTGCTGTAACCAACTGAGGCCTCGACAACCCCGGGAATAGTCCCCAGTCAGCATCTGTGGCCAGAAATCACTGCAACTGCCATCGTGAAGTAGGTGAGGGCAAGCTGGAGATTATACTGATTTTATTTACCCTAGTACTCATGTCTGCATATTATGGTTTTAGAGTTAAATATGCCAGTTGTTCACTGTGTTAGAAATATCTTAGTGTAGCCAAGCATAAAATTCAACTGCAGGATTTTAGTCCTGATGTGATCGTGTGCAGGCAGGAGGTTTCTAGGATAACCGGTAGAGCTAAGGGCCTTTTAGGTACTGTTTTCGTATCTCTTGGACAGAGTAGCTGGAATTAGATATTGCACACTTTTCCTCTCGGGAAAAATGTGTTTCTCCAGTTGAGGCATGTTTGAGGGGAGGAATTTTCAGAGTATCTACCAGATGCTTTGCCAGTAACTTTCCTGGCACATCTGTCTGTCTTGCACACCGTGCTTTAGCAGAGGTCAGAGGAGACAGGAATTTTGTCATCCAAACATGGCGAAGGGGGTAGCATGCTTTGAACAGAACTGAAGTAGACCCATCAGTTAGTATGTCCGCAAAATCTCTGTGTAAGCTTTGCACTATGGTTGTGTTAACATCGTGCCAATTGGTTCCTCATCTGCCATTCATACAACTTTTGTGGGAATGGAGTACTGTTCCTCATCCAGCAGGGTAATTGAACAATGCTGCTTCAAATGAAATCCTACAGGTTAAGGCTGGATTGTGGCTTTTCGTTTAGTTTTGTCTTGGGAGACAGGAGTGGGAAGGATAAGGGTAATCCACCTTGTGGCAGCAGCCCTTGGAAGAAGTGTGCCTGACTGGTTTGTAGCAGGATCTGACACCCCCAGCCATGTGCTGTGACCCTCCTCTCTGTCCTTCCTCTGCACCTAGGTCTCGAGACCATCCTCACACCGGGTGTAGGATCACCCACGTGGACAGAAGAGACCTGAGTACACGACCTACATGAAACCACTGGTCCTTTGTCCTAGTAGCCTTTGGGCTTCTTATGTTTTATAGCCGTAAAGCACTATTCATAATTTGCCTCTAATGGGTTCAATATAAAAATGAATTTGTAAAAATAAAACCTATCTTTAAAATAAGTGGAAGTGTAATGCTCACATGGGTAGCCATCAGGATGCCTCGTTTATGCTAGTTAACTGTTTTAAAAGCTATTTAAAGAAAGCCTGTTTTACCCAAGTGATTGTGGGAAAACATTTAATACTGTGTTTGTTAGGTGTTGCTCTTAAAAGTAAACAACTAATGCACCCCAAAGGAAGAGTCAGGAAAAAGGAAACTGCATATAAAATTTGATTCTTCTGCAGCTTCTTTTCTAAATGCAGGAAATGTTTCTCGTTGGAATTCATTTGGGCACTTTAAGACAACTTTTTTTTTTTTTTTTGGTAACAACAGAAAGCTTAGTAAATGATAATTGTACACAAGAGAATTTCACCATGGGAAAGAAGTGGAATTTACAAAACATTTGGTTTTGCATCTTCAGTAAAATTTTCATTGCTTTTTTTAGCATGGGCACAGAGTCATTTTGGTTTTGGCATAGCTTGTCTTTTGCACCATATACCATGTGTGAGGTGGGCCAAACTTGAGTAGGGTATAACTTAAATTACACTTTATCTCCTCTTCTCAAAACCACACCATCAGATTATTTTTACAGTGCTGATGGGTGTGTGAAAAGATTTAAGGGAATCCAGTTTATGCCATTTTATCTCACTTGTGGGTGAGTACTTTTAGCAGAAACATAGTTTTTGAATGGCAGCAGGGTTTTACTCTTACCTAATTACTGTGGGCTAAGAGTAATGATGCCCAGCCTATAGTCTCATGCTTGTGTGTGGGGAAGCATGTAGAGAGCTTCTTTGTGTTCCCTTGTAAGGTGAGCCTAAGGCCACTCTGTAAGCGGAGAATTGTTCAGTGCATTGTTTTATCTCCTTTAGAAAGATGACCGGGAAGGTGATCTATAATGTCAACTTCGCAGTTAAGAGAAGTGACTCTGTGGAGGAGAGTGAGTGGTGTGTCACTTGTGGGCCTATGAGTCCACAGTGTCTCTACTCCAGGGCTGAAATGCTGTATAAAGAGTATATACGACTTCCACTAATAGTAAGAAACAGCAAACGTAGATCTGTAAAACATGTACAGGTAAATTGTATCTCATCATTAATGCTTTCTGTTCTTTTCCAGTAAACCAATCAGTCATTAAAAAGTAATTGTTTAGAACTAAGGAAACCTGAATGATAAAGACTCCTTCCAAGTCCTGGCTGTGCTTATTAATACAGTAGTTCATAGGAATGCAAAGAGTGTTTAGCAATTGGGAGATCCTGACAGTGAATGTTAGGTTTTGGACTCTTCTATTCCATCTTACAGCAAATGGCTATGAACTACCATGAAACACTTTCTTTTTCCATTCTCCACTTTCCATGTCAAAAAATATGCATAGTCACCTTTAAATGAAACTGAAAAGAAGGAAAGGGCTGTGAGTTTTAGTTAATGTTCCTTTTCATAGTAAGTCAATTCTGATTATTACTGAAGCATAAATTACTTATATTGTGATCTCAGAGTATATTCCACTAACATGTCTATTATATTGTAAAACTAGTATAAAACAGTTCTAAATTATTTCCCAAGAGAAATCCTGTGCTTAATTTGCTCAGTCTTTCTCATCCTACACAGTGTAGCACAAATATTTCACTTTTCCCTCGCTGCGTGTACTAATCCATGTTTTCCTGCATCACGCAGTATACTTAATAACTGTAAGTCTTTTTCCCATACACAGTGAGTCTCTGTGTGTAAGGTTAGCTTTGTTGCAGTCAGACCACTAGGTCCTCTAAGGATTAATGAGGTTTTGTCAGAATGGTATGACTTTAAAGATAATAATCATCCAAAGACACTACTTTAAATAATCTAAATAATAGCAGTAGCTATGCTGGAGAAAATTTTCTTCTTTTAAAGGTAGTACATCATAAGGGAACTTGAGCGTTCATGGAAGGCACACTGAAGGTTAACTTACAAACTTAACTACTTTGATTGTGTATGGAATAATACCAGCTAGTAGTAAGTCTGTATATTTCCATAGACTAATTTGTAAGTTGTGACCTGGAGAGATCACTCTATTTTATCCTTAATACATCCAAGAAAGACGCAGGTATAATTCTTCCTTTCAGAGTATGTATACCTTGCCAAATACACAAGAAGGAAAATTGTCCTTTTAGATACTTAACTTTCCATTCAGCTGATAGAAGGATGAAAGGGATCCATTTCATAAGCTTCTATAAATAAGTTTTTTCCAAGAAGCTTTGCAGAATAACACAAGGTAAGTAAATTCAAATAATCTTAATTGATAAGTGGTTTCTTGAAAAGTCTATGGTGGTACTTACTTTCTCTTCTCCATCTTCAGAAACCCAATATTAAAATAATCACACAAAATTCTGCCCCTTAAAACTGTTTCCAGAATTGTAGAAAAAACTATGCCCTGAACATAAAACACACTGTTTTCTTCTGTGCTGCTTTCTCATTTCAGAGGGTTTGGATGGCTTAAATGATGGCAGAATTTTGGACAGTGTTTCCTGTTGTCTGACTAATTTATACTTGTGAATTGCCAGGGTTTTCAGCTGTGTGAAGCATATGCTTTGCCAAAAATTAATCATGTTCTGTAAATAGGAAAGTATGGAAAATAAAGTAGATACAATTAATGCTTTTAAAGGTCACTTACATTTATAGAACTACAGAAATCCAGACAGTGAGGAGAAGTGTATGAATAATGACTTTCAATAGGTATTGGAAAAGCCTGGCTCAGGTAACTCATGTTTATCATATAGAACAAAAAAATCAGTGTGTGGTGCTTACACAGATGAATGGATATTTATAAAGAGCTTCATTTTCAGGAAGGGCTATGAAAACAGGTTGAACAGAGAATATTATATGTAGACTAAGGATTTTGCACATATGTATCAGTTGTCATTAATTCTGTGTGCTCGTGTAATTTTTCTCTTGAAACGTAAATTTTTAACCTCTTGCTAGATTCCTTTCATCCTCTTTTGGAAAGCTAATTTGTATAAAGGGCCAAAGAAAAGGCAAACCCAGGCTCTGGTCTCATGAAGGACTGCATGAGAGATACTAATGTAAGAACAGCCAACAGCTTGTTTGGCCCAGTATCCTGTCTTTAGCTGTGCTAAAGCAGATGCCCAGGAAGAGTGTTAGGTATGGGGTAAAGTGTATCATGGCATTTTTCCAGAATACTGTCCCAGTATCAGGAGATCAACGATTTGGGCATTTCCTGAGCCAAAGATAGGGCGTTTGCATGTAATGAGGTGGCATCTTTGCACATAATATTTTTGTTGGAAGTGTTAAAAGTGAGAAACTATTTAGAAATGTAAACATTGGATCGCATTATGTTTTGTTCTTCACCCTGGAGTGGAGAAATTGTCTTAGTACCACATCTGCAGACAGACAACCCTATAATGCAGTATAAATACCTATACCATTTCTTTTTAACAATATTTCTGAAAGTAGTGTCAATGCCATTAAAAATCTCCAAACTGATGTAGCTGCACTATTTCTCCATCATCTTCTACAGTAGTGAAATAATGTATCTGATCACCTGGAAATAACAACCAAACATACTGAGGTTTCTCAGATAGGAAAAAACAGGATTCTCTACAGGTGTTTTGGTATGCGTTTCCATAATGTGTTGTTACGCATACATTAGATATAAAAAAATCTTACATGCTGTAACACAGGTAAATAGTACGTAATAAATTTGATAGTACAGTTCTCAAGTTACATTTTCCATCCACAGAGAGCTAAGGTGCTGAAAGAAAGAGGTAAGTGTTACAGTATCTTGTGTTTTCCCATCAGGAAGGTAAGCAGTGAACCACAGCTGGCAATGTCATGCCAGAGCCGAAAGGGCATCATGCATAATGCATTAAACTTAATTAAGAAGCATGCCAAAGAGTGATGCCATCCTCTTTCAGATTTTCAGTCTGCACTGTTCTTTTGTTGAATTTCTGAAGTAGAAATGAAGTAAAGGTTATTTTAAACTCAATTCAGCCACTTTTTAGCACATTTGTCTAAGCATTTCTTAAAGAAAAGATAGGATATAGACAACTCTTTCAGAAATGAGAATAGCTGTGTTGGATATATTGATGAGTATAATCCATGGATTCATTTATGGACTCATACAGTAGGAGAAAAAGTTCTAAAAGAGAAGTTAATTAGCTGCTTCGGATATCCAAGAAATTTCACTTGTATTTTTAGACAATCAAAGAGTAAAAATGAAATAAGGTTTGAGCCAGAAAAGGGTCTGTCTTCAAGGGTTTAAAATTCAGTGTAGCCCTGTGTTGTATTTAACTCCTGGAAGGTCCTGTTTGGTTGCATTCAGATGTGAGAAGCTTGGTGGTCATGTTGCTGAGGTCTCATTCATACAGGTTTGTGCCACATGTTCGCTTTGTGCATTGCATGTATAAACATCCCCTTCGTGCTTGCAGTATTCAAGAGCAAGTCCTTCTAATAGCAACTGCTGTATTGCAGCAGCATAGGAAAAGAAGCTTGCAGAGCTTTTCTAACATAATGAGAAATGGGAAGATCATATCTAATGAGATTTGTGGGTCAGAAATGAGGGAGTTTTAGATAGGAATCTGAACTTAAAGAGACTTAAACTCACCAAACCTCTGAACTTTTGGAAATTTGCCATGAATCTGTGGGAAAAAGTTAGGAAAGAATTGTTGCTGGGTGATATGCCCGAGGAGATTAACTGTGTTTCCACAGTGCAGTTCAATGTGGTATTATTACATGAAACACTCCAAGTGATTCAGATATCCCTTGGGCTAACGTGTAATCTCAGCCACATGTGTAACCCCATATCTGAGGATTGTTTCACTCTGCTTTCTAACTGGATTTAGACTGATGATTTGGGTCTAAAAAGCCACAGGCAGCTCCCTAGAACCTAAAATATTACCAAGTTCAGGATTTGATACACAATACAGACTTCATTAAAATTTGTTAACCATTATCCAGTTGCACAGTTGACATCATTCTGCAAATACCATTGACAGAAAGGAGGTTTATTTACTGGCCTTCTCCAGAGAAAAGTAATGTTTTTCTCCATTAGTAGTATGTTGTTTTTAAAGTTGTTTACATTCTTTGAAGAAATGCAGAAGCTACTGCTTGAAGAGGTTAGCGAACAGATGACTTTATGGGTTCTTTTTGAAAATATTCTTGAAGCAAACACTATATTACATTATTCAAGTAACAGCAGAGAGAACATTGTGTCTTGGCAAACTGAATTTACTGTGTTATATTTGAATAAAGAAATCTAAACTACGAAAAAAAAGTTCCCAGATGTTACCATGATACTGTGAAGAATTACATCATTTTTTTTGGTCCTACCCACAAGTTTTGCTTGCAAGTTACTGCCTTTGTCAAATTACTGATGGTCTCAGAAAGATAAACAAACTACAAATAAAATTATTTGAGGATTTAAGCAGAGTGCTTAGAAGGTTAAAAACATGATAATCTGTTAATGAAAAATTCTGAGGTTTTTAATTATTTTTCCTTTTCCTTCCTTTTCCCTGTAAGGGTAGATGTCTGTTAACAAGTAGCAATTTGTGATCTTTCCTTAAAGCTCTCCTTTGAATTATGTAAATTGTTGTCTCGTAGAAACCTTAGTTTATAAACTTCAAAGGAGTCCCATGAAGCCTTGAGGTGAAAGTAGGGGAAAATTTCAAAAAGACCTTCTCTCCCCTATGGAACTAAAGACATGGGAAATTGTGTCAGTACAACTGAAGTTTGCTTTGAAATGCTCAGTTAGCATGACCACAAAGTACCGAATGGGAAGCTTCAAATCACTGCTGGTGTATTAATGAATCACAAAGGCTATGTTTGTGCAAATTGTTACTGCTGCTCTTTTGTTCCTGGTTCCAGAGAACATTTTTAAATGATTAATATACTTTTTCTTAGAAAGAAATATTGCACTGGGCCAAGGTTATGGCATGTTACATTCCCTGAACATGTTTTAGTCCAGGAATAGTTGTAGAAATGCTGTGTAAAACCACTGAGGCAAATATAAACGAGTTCAACGTTTTGTAATCTTACAAAGCCAGAAATATATACCACTGATGTTCTTTTTCTCCTAAAATACGAGATTTATTTCTAATTCTTGTTAGTTATCAGACACCGATTGCATTGTCCTGCTTTACCAGCTTGCTGTGTTGGTCTGTCAGTTAGTTCAGTTCTTGTGGCCTGAGTGCAGTTTTTGATCCTGAACTAAGAAAGATAAAAATTTTCCCCTCTCCTTGCCTTCTTTCACATAACACCACAACTGCTATAAAAGAAAAGTAAAATAAATAAATTGGAAGTTACTGCATTTTTTAATTATTTATTTTAAAAATAATTATGTGAACCTTTGACATCATTTTTGAAATACATAATTCACCAATTGTCATTTTCAAGATACTGATGTCTGTGAACAAGAAGTTGTTCTTCAATATGCTGAAAAGCTTTTCCACTTCAGGGACAGAAGACTCTGCAGCTTGAAGTTTAAAGCCTAAAATAAATGAAATTAGAAGAATAAATACAATTATACTTCTCTCTGATACACAGAGTGAAATCAGTTAATTTATAACAAAAAGCTGCTTTTTTTAATCAGAGCTGAAACTTAAATATATCTATCTACCAGAAAGGAGAGAGAAAGAATATGTGTCAGCAATCACAGATAGAACTACTCATTTGTTTTAGAAGTTCAAGAAATACCTATTATGGGTGGTCTTTTAAAATTTTTAGTTGCAATCCTGTTTGCATTATCCAAAGAGAATGCTTTATTCATGCATTATTTAAGGAAAGGCATTTTGCCTTAACTTTGCATATGTAGTGAAAAAAAAATTCCTGAAAGGAATTTTCCATATCTTCTCAAACTATGATGAAGCTTCTATCACTCCACTGTTTGTAAGTACCATTGACATTTTCATAGCTGGTGCTTGTAATGTCGCCAAGACACTGGCCATTTCTGCTTATTTTCTTAATATAAAAAGCTGTCGAACCTGCTTTAAAACTTGCTGGTGTTAAACACATGGGATGGGATTTTTGACAGGTAAGCAACACAACTGAGTGTGTGGACGTTCTTCATGTTTACTTACTGCTTATCAAACCCTGTACTTATTTTTGCATGTTTTTAATCTTTATATGTTCTTTGTAGTCAGCCTTGATATTGAGAAAAGGGTACTGAAAGCTCTGTCTTTGAGGACGTCTTAAAGTTCATGTTCGTACGTTTTCACTGTTTGCATAGAACAATTAAGTGAAGCTACAAAAGTTGTAACTGGAATTGTGATTTGATCCAGAACTCATAAAAGTTATTTTGCTTTTGATCAGGCTCATGATGATGAAAGCAAGATACTGTGTGATGGCACTGTATAGATTGTAGGAATGTTTTATAACATGTTACTGCTGCAGTCTCTCATCTGATGAGAACGTTTATGGAAAGAATACAGAAAATCTACTCAGTCCATATCTGACAGCCAGGTATAAGTCATTGAAAACTTTTTTCAGGATGTTGCCCAGTTCGTGTGGGGTGGGGGAACTGGGTTTTGTTTTTTGTTTTAATAGTGACTACATTTAATTCAATGAAGCTGAAAAAGTGAAATTAACTATTGAGGGCTGAAAAATGGAAAATAAACAGTCTGGATCTGTTTGTACAGCAACAAAACACTGGTGTTTTATTCCAGGCCATTTGAACATTGACCAGTTAATAGTGTGGTTTCACAATAAGCGCGCACTGATCTGAGACCGTCCTGCTCCTGCTGCTGAATGAGGACGTCTCCCACTCTGTTCCCTCTTGGCAGGGCTACCCAGTCTTTCCATTGCATCACTTTCAGTGAGCCCTTGCTTGGATGAGTTGGGTCAGTTTGCTGGTAGAGCTGAAAACTGAAGTTGCAAAAAATAATCTGTGTGTCAATGAGCAGCTCTAACCTGCCTGACACCCACTGGTGCCTGTGAGGCCGTAGGCGGGAAAGAGGCCGTTGGTCTCCTCAGTAGCAGTTCACTGCTGGGACAGTAAGCCGGCTGTGAAATCCCATGTAGCCCTGCCTATCCAGACAGCAATGGATTTTCTTCTTGAAAGAGTAATAAGAAAATTCGAACTGCATTTTTTTCACATTGGCATTTTGTGGCTGTAATCACCTTAGATGTGATCCTAAACTCTTTATTCTCATGATTGCTATTAAGTTGCTCATGAGAATGGAAAACAAGATTTATGGGTCAGTTTTGATCCTTTTGAAGATAATAGTTATATTCCCACTGACTTCAGAAGGGTCAGAAACATTAGCCTTTTTTTTTTTTTTTTGTCATGACCAGAAAGAAGTATGTATTGCAGATGAGATGTGTCATTTTGTCATCTTAGAAATTCAGCTTTTGGTACTGCAGCTATGTGAGCAGCATGTGCAATTGCTCTTTGTTTCCAGGCTTGGGACGGGCGGGGGCTGGGGGTGTGTGTGTGGGGGTGTGTGTGTAAGTTTTGTTTGTTGTTCTAGTGTTTATGGTCAAGGAAGCCTCAGTAGTAGTTGTTATACATAAATCAATAACATATTTAGGGTGACATGACATCATTTTCCATGTCCATCTTTGGAAGTAATTATTTCACTTCTGGACAGTATTAGATTAGGTGGATTAGACGGTATGTTACCTATGCAGTAGAGGACTTACAATGGTTGATCCCAAATGGAATGTAAAAGTATCTGAGTGTGGATTTTTAAACAACAGAAAAAAAATTGGCGAGTAGATTTCCACTTAATTTGGAAAACAGCTAGAAATTGCAGAGCATTTGTATAATAACATACACTGGTGTTGGCACTCTCCAGATGCGTCGACCTTTCAGGAAACTGCATGTCCTTGTGTGTTCTCCTTTCTTCAGGCAATTTTGTCTGAACTTTCTCAAATATCCCCTGTGACTGTCACTATCTTCTCGCAGGACTGCGAGCTCTCTAGGCAGGATCAGCCATGCTCCCTAACCGCTGCTCTGCTTAGCATCACTGCCAAGCGCACGGCTGCTGGTTTGAAGTCTGCAATCTTGACATCCTGTGTTTGAACAAGACCTGACTCAGTTAGATACAAGTTTTGACCTGCTGGCTATGCTTACTTTGTGCCTTACCTACTGTTGGGGGAGTTTGTGGGATGAAATGGATAAAATAGAAAGGTCAAATAGACAACATGACATGAAAGGCACGCACAAGTGAGTTTGCCATTGCTGTTTTAATTCGGTATCGTGAGGTGTTTTGAAACCCAATTTACTATTTGTCCACACTTTTGGCTACTTTTTGTAACAGTTTCTGCTTCCTGTTCTAAATCAGAAAAAAGGATGCAAGCCAGTATGTTTCAGGAGGTAGAAACAGGTTAATCTGTCACTGTTTTTCTGGCCAAACCATGTGTATAAAACATTTGCAGGAATATGTTTGTATATTCATGCACCCAAAGCACGTATGCTTTTGCTAGAATATATTTCTGTCCTGGTTGTTCAGTGTTCATCCAGCTTCTCCTATGTGCAGGTTGGTTATTTTTGTAACCATTTCTTTAATAGGTCTGCTGTAATTTTAAAACTTCTGAAGCTGTTTAAAGAAGTTTGCCTTTTTAATTTTTTTCTTATGCTCCAAAAAATCTTGTCTGTCTTCTTGTTGATTTGAGTTTTCGTATATGTCTTTGTGATTAAAACCACATTCACATTACAGATGAAAGCCAGATCTGCTGCAGTGATTTTAAACATGGGTTCTACTTAAATTCACTAATACGTACTAATAGAAGATTATTTTTTTTTACATTTCTGTATGACTCAATTCTACTAGAGAAAGGATTCAAATCCCACACAAAAAAATACATTAAAACTCATTGGCACTGGGAAGAAGAATGCTCAGTGTTGAAGGCTTATGACTGATGATGCATGGAAATGATACCTGATGGTCATCATCGAGCAAGAGGAGGGTCACAACAGATAACCGTGTGGTTACTTTTTTGTGTTGCAGCACAGTCACATTTTTAATGCAGAGAGAAATTATCTGTGTGAAGAGAAATATGTAGGAGTATATTATATTGGTAAGCTGTTAATATCTATCTTTCAACAGAAAGACTCTTTTTGCTGTAAACCAACACTACACATGCTGGAGGATAGGTGCCTTTATTTTTCTTCCAGTTTTCAAACCACAGAGTCTTTCACTTCTTTGTATTTCCAACACTTCAGTAAGCTAAAGTAAATATTAAGCTCTGTCTTCAGACAGTTTTCAAGATCTGTGAAACTCTTGATTTACCTGGATTCAGATATGGATTAGGTCCTGTGTACATCCAAGTTACTTCTCTCAGGAGTTCTTAAAAAGTTTTTTCCCTAAGGATTCCTGTAAATTTCTTATATCTGAGGTATCTCCTTTCATGTAATTATTTTCAATCCAGATAATCTAGATACAGCACAGACATTCTGAGTCAGGCTTGCTACTAGCAATTTTTTTGGTTGTGTTTTTTTTCCTTAACATATGTACCAGTACTCTTGCTGACCTCCATTAGAGGTGTTTGTTAAGTGCAAAATTTTATGTCCTAGATGTTGAACTGTGTGTGGTTTAAAAAAAAAAAACCTAGGTTTGCACTTTTAATGACCCAAACTTTCATTCATCATAGAATTTCGCGCTTAATCTGTTCTAGGATCTCTGCCATAATCTTATCGCTTTAATTATAGTCCCCAAAAATGCAAAAAATGTTATATAACTCTTTCTGAACTTGTTTGGGCTTCTTATAGACATGCTTATGTGGCAGGAAAAACATTATGCAGTCCAACAGTGGCATAGGGGAAAAGTCATCCAAGCAACAATTAGGATGTGATTTTCTAAAAAGAAACTTCTAGAGATACAGTGTTGGTAAGAAATACTTTTTGAAACATTAAATCCCAAAGAATAGTTTCATTATAGTTCTCTGAAAAATGTACACTTCCAAAGACTGGAGTTGAGTAAATTTGAATTTGTCAAATTGAAGTTTTTGCAAACTGTCTGGTTTTTCTCATGAAGTCAGGTTCTAACAGATTAAAAATGTGTGCCATAAAATTACTTGCATCATCTTCTGTCTGTAATTTAGAAAAATGTCATTTCATTGTTTTCGTATAGAACTAAAAACCATCTGGGATTTATACATGTTGTAAAAATGTATCCCTGTAGGGGTTACCCAGCTAGAATTAGAACAACTTTATGCCTTTTCACATTGTGAAGGGTGTCTGCATTTCCTTTCCTGGTGTCCCTGAAAGAAGGACTTTTAAAATAGTGGAAGAATTAAACCATTCCTACATATTCTTGCTTGTGCTGAGGAAACCGGTTACAAGTTCGTCATTAATGTCGTCATAGCAAGAAAAAATGGAGGAACTGTTGGGGTTTTTTTCAGTTAACAAATCCTTTTTGTGTATATGTGTAGATTAAAGGTTTTTAAGGCATTTTTGTAAGAGCTACTGACCTTTTGAATGTTCATTATCTCTACGTTCCCTTGTTAATTAGCGCATGCTTTTTCTGTGTCTACAGACTCAATTTTATTTTGAATTTGTCATATTTTAATACTTTTTTTAAAATGTCAAAGGACAGGTCATATAATCATAGAAAAATCTAGGCTTAGAAGGGACCACTCCACCTGTCATGCACGCGTATGCGCACACACATACATGTAGGCACACTGAGAGCAGGGTCGGCTTGATCAGTCTGTCCAGAGCCACAAGGTCTCTCACCTTGATAGTGCAAGCAAATCTTAATGTGACAGTAAGTCAGGGCATTCGCAGAGAGCTCAAACTCATTTGGTATGTAATAAAAGCAGTTTCTGCAGGATGAACCTTGTGAATAGTCTACTGTGTTTTAAAGCGTTGTGAGAAATTCCATCATGTATCAGAAACATGTTGGCTGTTGAAAAATTTCACGGAAATGGCATGTAGTAGCTGTACATGTTTGTGGATACAGACAAAAGAGTGGCAAAAGGAAAGTGTCCTGTAAGCGTTTTTACTGGTGTTCAGGCCATCAGAATCATTGGAAAATACGGCATATATGTTGGACCAGAGCAATCGTTCTTGGTGAATAACACGTTTTACAACCTGACAAATTGTCTGGACTGAAAGAATCTGAATGTCAAAGCTGCCATTAAGCTACCACCTATGTCACGTTAATCCATAACTCTTGTAAAATCTTTTATATCAACTCCCCATCTATAATGTACAGGGCACAAAAGTTGTTGATATTTAGGAACAGCCTGCCTGAATGGGTATATTGGGCTTTTTTAGTAGATATCGAGACTTCCAGTTCTTGTGTGTTTTGTCTTTGAAGTTTTGGGATTACAGTCAAGAATAATCTGGGCGTTTTGAGGGGTATGTCACATTTTCATTTTGATAATGGGGAATTGCTTGTGTAAATTCTTGGCTTTGGTCATTGCCACATCAGAGTTTTACTTGAAGATTACGGTAACACAGAAAGTCATTGTTTTATTTCCCCTTTGTTAGAGCTTCAAAAGTCACCCAGGTGTAATTGGTGATAGTGAATGTCTGCAGGACCAGTCAGATCCCTCTATCACTGAGTCTGCCAAATGAGCCCGGGGGCTTCCACAGTTTTTCTCCCTGGAGCAGGGGACTTTCCTGGCCAGTTCTCCAACTGTGCTTTGGTTTGTAATCCTTTTTCCATTAGTGGTTGTTGTCCATCCTAGAAGAGGCTCCATTCAAAGTGTAAAACCCTCTGTATAGTTGGCAATCTCCTCTAAAATGGATTTTTAAGAACTTTGCTTGGACAAAGACTGTCAGGAGTTTGGCTGCTGCGTTCAGACTGCAGAGATCATCTTCATTTATTTTTAGAATGTATGTGCACTTTATCTTCTCCTATCAGGACTATTTCTTACCAGGCAGTCTCTCACTTAGTACTGTTAATTTGGGTTTGCTTGGAATATGTAAGAGTAACATGTAGCAGCAATATTTGGGGAGATCACTCAGGAGTTTGAATTTCTAGCCAACACCCGCATCTGAACTACTGCCTCTGAGTGGAGAGAGTGAATTCTGAGCCCTGCAAAGCTGCCGGAGCATTCATTTTAGTCCCCCCATCCGTGCTTTTTTTCATTCTATTTTTGATACGCCTAAAATAAATATTGCTGAGGTATCCAAGAATCGGGGGGGGGGGGGAGGGGGGCAGTTTCACTGAGTGTATCTCCTTACATGGCACTTATCACAATAGTGCTTGTGCTAAACATTCCTCTTCTATGACGCAGTGCAATGATATTTAGTTGCTTTTTTATTTCTTAGAAACAGTTTTTGCAGCATTTTGAAATTGCTCAAACCCTCAGTTTTTCTGCGGCAACAAGTTTAGAGGAGAAGAGAGGATTCCAGCAATGAATAGCTCCAAGAAAGTATGCTGGCATACAAAGAATCTTATATAAGTAGTCACATTTTTTTCTTCCTCCCTTTTCTGCCCAACTCCTTTTCTGTGCTAGTCAAGGCCTTTGTTATAGCAATAGCCCAGCTGGATGCTACTTCCTCTGCTTAAGTGAAGTTCAAGAAACCAGCTGCTGCTTAAAAGAAAACTGCTTATTGTTAAGTTCCCCTTCTTCCCTCTGCCAAGGTTAAACATGTCCCTTCTCCGTCAGCATCTCCAATGTAATGTGTCCCTAGATATTGTGGGGCACGCCTTCAAGGATATAAACCTAGTCTTTACCAAGTTATCCGCTGACGAGGCAAAAAGACAACAGTTTCTAAAGCTGTCTTAATGTTACCCAGCCACGCCAAGGTCGGTTTCCCTTCCTTTAGAAGATTTTTCCTATCCACATATGTAGTGCAAGGTGAAATTCTGGTTCTGTGGAAGTCATTGAGGACTTCTAGGAAGATATTAGTTTTAGTTTTCTTACTCTTGCCTGACTCTCTTCATCACTTTCATAAGGAGAGGTATTTTTTCCTCCTCCTTATAAATCTCTTAAGGTGCTGTATAAAATCTTGTACTTTGGAATTTTTATTACAAGAATTTGCATGACAGCTCCCCAAAACTTAGTCCAGTGATGTACCCACACTTACATCCAATAGGAAGTGATTGGCAAAGAATATATTAATATCTTCCTCCTGTATACAAACAGCTACTTTTAAAGAAGTTGAGGAAAATTCACTACTGTACTATTTCCTGTGTAATTCAGCCTTCTGAGTATTCAGTATGATGCAGTCCTTAATTCCATGATTGTGTACATTTTTATCCCATACCATTGCTGTAGTAAAAGAGGAGGTGTCTTTTTCTGTATCTGTGATAATCAGTGTGATGCTTTGTTTAGGTACCAGGTGTAAACCTTATGCTAATTTATTTCCCAGCCTGTGTATTTGTTTCTTTTACCATGTTGCCTAAATGCTTCACAAAACAATACAGAGTACCCTCTGGAAGCGGCTCAAACTGCTATGACTGTTTTACAACTGAAGATCTTAGCTATAGAGGGATTGCAGCCATAATCTTAAACAATTTTGTTTTGTAAAACACTAGCTGTGCCTAGATTCGTTCTGCCTAGCTGTAGCACTGAAATTAGAGGTAAATTCTGTCTTCATGTAGGGAGCTGAGGGTGACGAGACTCTAAAAGTAGGCATCTTTGTTAGCTATCTTAACGTTGGATGGAATAAAATTGTTCCCAGAGCATGTTAATATATTTTTGTTTTACTTCAGACATCACTGTTAATGTCCTAAGCTGCTGCAGAGGGGGTACAGGAGAAGAGAAATAGGTAGTAACCAACTCTTAAACACTTTTAAGAGGCCTGACTGGTAGGGTTGATGATGTAACCAAGGCAAGGACAGACTCCCTCTGTTTAGAGTGACAATTAATTCTGAAACCATCCTTTCTCTAAAAGTCAGCTTCATTTACAACATTTCTGTAAGCTTTCCTGTAGTAATAAAGTGGGGTTTCAAAAGGAAACGTAGTCATTGTTTAAGTGAACAACGTCAAGCTGCAGGCTAAAGAGGCAAAGGGGGAATAGATGAGGGTATACAAGCATTCTTAATTCTGGCATTTCTTGAGTTTTGAGTCTTTGGCTGCTTCTGTAATGCTCTTTTACATATTCTTGTGTGTGGTTTTTTTACATTTATTTACAAAACACGTATGCACTTTTGTATGCGTATGTATATTCACGGTGATGGGAAATCAAGCTTAGTCCTTTAGCCCCGAATCCAGCTTTTACTGTTATGAGCAATTTCACTTACTTCAGGGATGCACGTAATTTGGCCCTAGTTTTAGTGGCTTCTTGTCTTTAAGTAGTTTCAGATATACTGTTTATTTTCTTCAGGGAGATCTATTCTTTGGCTTTCCTTGACTGCATTTACTAAATTTGTTGTAAGTCTCCAGTAAAGTCAAGTCTACAGTGATGTCTGAAGCCTATCATAAATTCCTTTATCAGCGTGATTTCAGTAACATATGTGCTGTTGTGTGATTAATAACACATGATTTGGTGACAGAAGGGTTGTAGTATTATTGTCACCTCCTAGTTTGTACATCATCACGTCTATTCAGAGTCAAGAGAACTGAAAGGTTAAATGAAAGGCTTTCCCAAGATTTTTCAATAGGTCATTTTCTATGTAGGAATGGGTATGTTTTATATAATGTTGATGTGGTGTTTCATTATATCCAGCATTCTGTATGTTTCCCAGAGTGCATAATTAATAGCATGTAACATGGGAAGCTTGTGTTGAGCAGGGAGATTGCTGTAAATCTGTAGTACGTCTTTCGCAGTATTATTTGCAGCCCTGGCTTCTATCTTGGCTTCGTATCTTCTCCTGAGGAGTTGTTTCTGAATCCACATCTCTCCTAGAGAACCACCAAAGGAACTCCTTTGTCTTTCCAGTGGAATCCTGAGAATGCTATCTGAAGCATTAGTGTAAGTTTGTCTGTAGCAAACCAAAAAAATAACTGCTGGCTTTTTCTAAACTTCTGCCTGGTATTCCCACCTGGCCAGTGGGAGATAGTGTGCTGGGCTACTATTTAATATGCGTCTGTGTTGCACACAGTGAACTTATCATGCACTTTCATTGAAGTGAGAGGGGATTGAAGCTTTGTTTATTGAGTCTTTGTGATAGTCCTCAAAGGCTTAAAAAACGCCCTGTCCAACAATAAGTTAATTGTGAAAGCACTGTACCTAATTGTAGCTGCTCTGTTTTTCTTAAAGCATTCCTGGAATTGCATATGAACTATAGTTGAAGATTTTTAAAACTTGGCTACCTAAAGCCAAGTTCCTAAAAGATAGCTGAACAAATGGGCAAGTTGTTGAAAAGTTGTTTATGAAAATTCCAGTGTCTGAATCTAGTGTGAGACAGGAATTTATGTATTATTTTAAAATGACTGACAGTCATTTTCTACAGAAGGTTTCAACAGATGAATATTGCATCATAACATTGTTTATTTCAAGTCAGTTGTCCAAACAAAGCAATGCTAGATGTTGCAAATCCATCAGTACTTACCACCTTGCTGCTGTGCTCAGTGATAAAAGTATTGATGTTATTTTTTAGCCATTCCCCAGAATATTCCATGAATGGGAAAAAAAGAATAAATATAGGAAGACCAGAACTGTGAAACTCAGTAATAAAGGAATAGTGTAAAAAAAAAAAAACAAAAACAAACAAACAAAAAAAGCTTGCTGTGTTCTGTTATCTCAGAAATAAATAGTTCACAAAAATGATCTACTAAACTCTCCAGAAGAGACGCAGCACAGCAAGTGATGTAGTTCCCCAAAGACTGTGTAATGAACACCTTCCAGGAATAAAAGAGGATGGCTTTACATGCAAAATGTAAAGAATACATCCCCCTTCTCCCTTTTACACCCAAAATCACACTTGAGATATAGTCAGTTCAGTTAAGTGATGAATGCCTGTTGATAAATAGAAGCTACTAATTTAATAGTTTCCAGTTGCCAGAATGCTATGTATAGCATGAGCTAGAAATATTGAAATATAGTCCAAATATTTCTTATTAATGTGCTGACTGCAAGGAGAACTAAGCACAGTGGAAATCAAATAGTGAACTCTTCTGTCTCTCATCTGTGAGATAGTCTGCAGGTGGGAGTGAATGACATCATTTGTTAAGAAAAAAACTTACCTGATTTTCTTTGTGGAAGAAATGCTGATCCACCTCACCAGGATGGTGCAGAGCAGCTGATGCCTTAATGAGAACTGCTCGGGAGTGTCTGACGCTTAGGGCTTGGATCCCCAGATACGTGATTCACAGAGCCTACTGAAAAAAAGAAGAAATAAACAGGGTAACATTACACTTAGATTTATGTGCATTTCTTATTTCTGAAGTTTAAGCTGATGGTAATAGGACATGTAGTCTTACCAGTAGCTGTAGTATGTCTAACCTTATTTATTAGATTTCCTCTGCCACACAGAAGCAAGTTGCTTTCTGTTCACAGAGAAATCAATAGTGCAGAGTGTGACTGTATAATTAGTGAAATTTCTTGGGTCTGGAAAATATTGTTCAGTAGATTTATTCCTCGGCTACTTTTCTCCTTCACCCCACCTCCCTCATTCCAGGGGATTCCAGGAGGTCTGCCTCAAAATGTAACTGCTTGGCGAGTAAACCCTTTACTGCCTGCAACTCTCCACAGATAAATAACATCACAAGGCTACTGATACTGTTATCATTCCTTCAACAACTGAGCTCTACTTTTATACCAGAGAAGAGAATTAGTATGGCTATGAGTAAAATAATCATCTAGTGTTCTGCTAGCTGAGCAAATATTTATTAGGTATACAAAAAAAAAGCAACTATTTTATAATTCATCATACAAATCTCCATAAAGTGTCATAAAATTAGATGAAATTGAATAATGTGCTACCAGAAAATATTGAAAACAACCATTGTGTGGCCAGAATGTTTATTTTCAGGTTATTGTTTCTGATCTTACTAGGTTTACACAAATCACATTTTTTTGTGATTTTATTTAATGTATTTTGAGCAAAGGTTTTCTTTCTCTTTTGCTTTCAGTGAGAGCAAAAGACTTTTAGAGCTTTTTAAAGTTCTAAACAGGTTAGAAACAAGGAGTGATTGACTAGAAATTTTCTTCTTCTGCATCCCAAGTAAGAATCATGTTGGAGTATTTGCTCTGTCTAGTGGGGATAGAAAAAAAAAAAGTTATTTATCTTGTCTAACAGTTTTGCTTCCAGTCCTCATCAGACTAATAAGATTGCAACCAGTAGTGAAAACAGAAAAAAGAATTTTCTTGAACTTCAAAAGAAGTTTCAGTTTGTGTGTTGCATAGACTTAAGTCAGTATTTTGTCCTACTCAGTGTTTGTACATAGACAATAGTATCTACTACCAGTACTACAGCAGTTTACTTGGTCAGTGTCTGGTACTGTTAAACACAGTACATCAGCTTCATGGCTGGTCTAAGTAATCACAGATCCATTGATTCAAGTGAGTTTTGACTTGCTCATACCGATGAATAGGTTATTTTTTTATATGAGATCATATTACCAAAAGCTTGCCAAGAACTTAATACCATGCTGGAGTTAGATTTGTAGAAGCTCACTACATCTTGTGACCTCAATTTACTTAAACTTACATGTTTTCTACTCTGGTAAGACATAAATAAACCAGCACTGGAACACTACACAAGCTGCAGAGAGTACAGTGCAGCTCAGGACACTTCCATGGCCAACCCTTTCCGAAGGGTAAGCGCCATGTCCCTCCATAAGCCAAAATCACTCTGGCAAAGGTCCAGCAATTTGTTGTGTTGTGATGGAAAGAAACACTTGGAAGCAACCAGTTCACTGTCCAGGATGTTACATATTTTTTTCAATAAAACAAGACTGCATTTAAGTAACGTGAAAGGGCTAACATTTAAGCCTCACCAGGGAAAGAAGTGGTAAGGCTTGCGGTGCTGGCTAACACAGAATTTAGCGAATATGAAGGGCAGAATACTTAAACCAGGTCCAACCTGTCTCACTGTATTTTACCCATCATATCCTCTAGTTTCTGCATAATTAAAATTAAATGGATTTCTTTTTTCATCATTTAATAACAGTAAGCCTGAATGACATCTTCCTGGGTTTGGTTTTATTTCCATGGTATAGTAGAATTTCATGTAGCAGACGCGAGGAGGTCCAAGATCCCTGGTTTGCTCACTGCGAAGGGGCTGCCTTGAGGCCTTAGAAGGAGTAGGATGAAGTATAATGTGCTCCTGCAGTCACCAGTTGGTGAACGGACCCTTAGTGATTGTTGCCAGACTGCCTTTATGGCTCATGGGGAGACCTTTGATATTACACTTAAGACTTTTTTTCTGGTGGGGTGGATTTAACTAAAGCTTGGTGGCTGGAGGAGAAGGGCATCTGCTTTCAGTTGGCTGTGGAGCATTATATTGTTGACATAGGGTCAAAATTAATTACTTTGCATTTTTTATGGTTTATTGATGTGGAGTTTGCAGAATTTAAAATTTAAAATGTTCATTGTCACTACTGTCTTGGTAAGAGTAAGACTGCTGTCTCACCTATAAGTAAGGACAATATGAAAAATGCAAAAGATGATGATTTTGCTGGCTCTGATGCCTTGGTAACTTGCACTGAAGTGGAAATTCACCCCAATGCTGCACTGATTTAAAAAACGAAAAGGACTTCTAAGGTAAAAAGGCTAAAAAGGTTCTACAGTAGGGTATTAAAATGCTAGCTAGGCAGTGCATAAAAACAGTGCTTTAAAAGATACTCAAGTAAATGAATTATTTCCTGCCTTGGGCAGAGGGACCTTCCTCATTCTTATGGCAGCTTTGCTGCAAAAGATGTCTTATGTTTGAACTTGCCAGACTGAAGATCTTCCCTTCTGCTGTGCTCTTGAAGTACTTTTAAAATCTCTTCATATTCTGTAGAACTCCAACACTAATGCAACATGTAAACCACTGCACATACCCTCAGAAAATGCCCATCACTGAGTGCAGTCCGTGTCTGCTCACAGGCTGACTTCACGCTTCTAAGAAAAACTTGATCTGAATGATTTGACCAGAAAGCACTTTGAAGCTAGCAAAGCAATATCATCCTAAAAAATAACTTATTAAATACTGATAAAAGTCTGTTTCTAGCAAAGAAATTAATTTAGCAGCAGGATAATAAATGTAGAAAAATAAAAAGGAGACAGAAAGCTAGGAGTTCTCTTTCTTGCTCTGGCATCGTGTTTTTGTTTTACTTCCTGAACTACAGCAGCTGAAATAATTTTATTGTTTTATTCCTGCTCACTTCAGACATAGAAACATGTTTTGGTTGGCTTCAGAGTTAGAATGAAAAAAAAAAAAAAAAAAGCTCACCTGATGGGGGAATGGAAACATGTTTTTTTCTAAAAGGCATTTGAGGTTCTGTGAGTCAGTGTCAAGTTCATATTTTTTCCAATGTACAATAAGTGAAACTAAAGGTGATCCCATGTCACAAAAGCAAAATGCATATAATTTGAAAAATACTTCAGAAAGAAAGGCGGTTATACATTTTTGTGAAATTACTTTAGAATATTCCTCTATCATTTTCAGTTTCAAGTATTCTCTTAGGAGGATAATCTTGTACAACCATTATGTTCCAATACATCATATGAATGTGTGTAAAACTCCAGTTGACATAAATACCTGTACTTGGAAAAACTAAGGGTTTGGGGGTTTTTTTGTGTAGTGGTTTGTTTTGGGTTTTTGGGGGGTTTTCTTGGTTTTGGGTTTTTTTTAAATCTGCAGCTTGAAATCAATCTATTTATGTAGGTGTACATAGCTGGCTTTGGTTCTAGTATTTCAGTGTGATCAGAAGATATGTATGGTAAAAGACGCAGTAAAAAAAAATTAGGTCCCATTTTGCAGTCAGATCTATTCAAATTCACCTTTCAATTGGTGCAGAGTCTGTAGATCTGTCTGACAGGAGGCTTGGAACAATAATGAGCTTTATTCACAACATGATATTCTAAAGGAGATTATTATTTTTTTAATAACCCACTACACTCTTGAAAGCACAGGCTTTTAATGAAAGCTTGTGGTTGACCAGTGGAATTTTTGACCACGTTTTTACATTTGATCTGCATTATTGCAAATTAGCAGATGTTACACTTCATTTATAGATGCAGAGGAAAAGGCTTTGAAATTCTTTTTCAGAGTTGGAAGACTTGACACACACAAGTTATGTGACCCTTGTTCACTTTTGGTTTTTCCAGGCATTTTTCTTTAAATACTTTCATACATTAATGTTAGTTCATGAATCCTAAAAGGAAAAATTTCAGAGCCAAGTATGAACTGAAAGCATGAAACAAGGTAATCTGCAGTCTGTTTTCCAAAATAAAGTGAAAATAAACATGACCTTTATATTTTATGCTATCATTCTTCTTTCAAGCTGCTGCAATCATAATTTCAATCTTCCTCCTGATGATAGCTGTATCACCTCCTTCATTGTTCTTTTAAAATAATTAGTGTAATAATGCAGTTATTCTTCAGATATATTGCCACCTTCACTGGGATAATGATCTTTAAAAAAATTCATTTTGTGTATGTCTTTGTATATCTATATATATATCATGTAACTTTTTTCGTAACCTATGAAAATAAGAACTGTCCTACCAGGTAAGACCAGTGGTCTGTCTAATCCATTTGCTACTTGTGCTACTGACACCATGCAATAAAAGAGGCTATTTGGAGAGGGCATGTAGGTGCCACTTTCTGCAGTCTATTCCCATCATACTACACCAGCATCTGGAATTGTAGAAGGATGTTAAAAGGGACTTCTCTGCCTTATCCCTTTTACTTCCTGCTTATGGATCTATTGTCCATGAATGTTTCTAATCCCTATTTGAAGTAGCTGATACAGTCTGCCTCCATAGCTACAACAGCGAATTTCTGAAGTTCACTAATCACTGTCAGAAAAAACACTTTTTTTTACCTGTTTTACTACTTTCACCAGTGTCCTAGTTCTAGTATTCCAGGATTTGGTATACAGCAGTTCTACATTCAGTTTAGTCACCATCTTTGTGATTATGTTAATCTCAATTACATTCTTCCTCAGCCTCCAGATTTTAGTTCTTGTATGACAGCTGTTTCACCTCTGTGATCATTTCAGTTACTCTTCTCTGTACTCTCTTTACCTCCACTGCATCCTTCTCAAGTTGTGTAGGCCAGAACTGTACATGATAGTCAAGATGTGGGAGTATGAAGATTTTATGTGGCAGCAAAGCAGTTGTCCTGGTTTTGGCTGGGATAGAGTTAATTGTCTTCCTAGTAGCTGGTATAGTGCTGTATTTTGGGTTTAGGATGAGAAGAATGTTGGTAACACCCTGATGTTTTAGGTTGTTGCTATGTCATGTTTACACTAAGTCAAGGGCTTCTCCTGCCCAGCTAGCAAGGAGGCTGGAGGGGCACAAGAAGTTGGGAGGGGACACAGCCAGGACAGCTGACCCAAACTGGCCAAAGGGGCATTCCATACTATGGGGCATCATGCCCAGTATATAAACTGGGGGGAGTTATCCTGGGAGGAGTGCTGCTCATGAACTAACTGGGCATTGGTTGGTGAGTAGTGAGCAATTTCATTGTGCATCACTTGTTTTGTGTATTCCAATCCTTCTATTATTAGTGTCATTGTTAGTTTCTTCCTTTCAGTTCTATTAAACTGTTCTTATCTCCACCTATGAGCTTTACCTTTTTCCGATTCTCTCCCCCATCCCACTGGGTGGGAGGGAAGTGAGTGAGCGGCTGCATGGTGCCGAGTTGTTGACTGGGGTTAAACCACGACAGTAGTACCCTCAGTTTTTTTCTCAGTGACCTTCCTCATGTTACCCAGCATTTTGTTGGCTTTTTTGAGTGCTGCTGCACCTTGAGCCAGTGATTCAGAGAACTGTCAACAAAAGCACCAAGATGTTTCTCCAAAGTTTTAACTGTGTTCCAAGTTCAGCATCATGTAGATGTGTTTTCAGATATTTTTCCCTTAAAAAGAAAGTATTTTCACTTTGCAGTTATCTATTATGAAGCTTGTCACCACCTTTTTGCCCACCAAGTTGGAGTGATCCTTTTTGGAGTTTCTTAACCATTAGCACAGCATCTGACTATTTGAAAGAGCTTAGTGTGATCTGCAGATTTGTGCATTTCACTGTTCACTCCCTTCTCCAAGCTATTGATAAAGATGTTGAATAAAACTGAGCTCAAAAGTGATCCTTGGTGGGACCCCACCAATGAAGTGACATTTTTCTGCCAGTAATAAAATACTGATTTGTTAAAGATCTGTCAGATGAAATAGCTGTACTCCTGTATCAAGTTCTTACACCAATTCCTCTAATCCTAAAGAAGTTCCCTCAAGAAAAATCCTCTCCCTCTCCTTTCATTATTCTTGCCTTATTTTCTCTAGATGTCATGCCACACTGACTTGTGCACTATCCTGTCTTCACCTGCATTTCCTCAGCTACTTCTTGCAGATATTAATAATATTTCTTCTGCTACCCATAGTAACCTTGTTCAAATGAGAAGTGCCACGTGATGCATATTCTTAAAAATAGTCTTTCCTCCAAACGGAGATTACTACGCTGTCTTGTCAGTGTATGTTGGACTACCTCACAAGTGTTCCTGAGTTTTGGTTTGGACTAGGAATGATGCTGCTGGTATTATTTTACAGATGTAGAAATGGAGCATAAAAAAGTCCAAAAGTCGTTTAAGTTATTTTTGCTGTTTCCAGTGTGGGATCACACATACACTCGCTCTGACTCTGGGAGTCATGGGACAGTTGTCCTGACAGGTGGTCTGGGTGAGGTATATCTTTACATTGGTGTTGTCATATGGCACAGCATAATGGGTAGTGGCAGTACAAGATTTAGGCTGAACCATTTACACTGCATCGCTGTCCTGGATGATAGTGCCCCACTTTCTGTCATTTGTCTTGAGGCCCTTATTCTGGGTAAGAGAGAAGTTGCAGTCTCTTGTGCAGTGGACTTTCCACTCTAGGAGTCCTGAACACGTGTGATTGCAAGTTGGAGTTGGTGTGAACTTGAGTTTTCATTAGCCCCTCATTTCTTTAAGACAAATAAATAAAAAATAATTTTGAGGGGATTTTAATTCAAAGTTTTACTGAAATTGTTGAGCAAGTTATGTCTGCAAACTTCACGAACCATGGCCAGGTGGTAGTTTCTGAGGTTAATTCATTAGATTTACAAAAAAGTGGTACCACTGGAGCTACTTCATTAACTGTCAAAATAGGAACTTTACTGTATTCATGCACATACGCATTCCTTTTTCAGTTTATCTTATAGTGCAACACATTCTGCAAATTCCTGATGCGCACATCTTTCTTTTTTATGGGCATTCTGCAGAGAAGTAAACTGCCAGGCTATTCTGTAATCATCTTTGATGTCGCAATAAATGTTGTGTTCTTTAAAGTTTTTTAACCTTTAACCAGCTAAAGAACAAATCAAAGAAGCAGATTTCTAGATAATTTAAAAAGACTATAGACACAGTAGATAAGTTGAAGTCTGTGTTTGCTGTGTATCAAAACACTTTGCCTCCATGCGAAGACAGAAATTCACAGAGCAGCTAGCAGACAAACTTAACTCAATTTAGAGACCTCATCAATAAAATAAATGTATATTCAAAATATGCGAATATTTCCACATATAAGCATGTATTTACAGAACTGTTTTACATCATGCGTCAGTATGCAGTGAAGATGCCCAGTAAATATATGCAACCTGAAGCCTCCATACATATGCTGCTCCAAGCAGCAGGTGCAAATCTGATCTCACAAAATATTCACCAGTCAGAGGTCAGTGACTGTTGGTAATGTCCTCATGGCATCACTTGATGTGTGTGTCCCCTCTTGTTGCTTCAGGGGAAACTTGCTGATCCAGTTTTAATACCTACTAATATTTTACTGAGTCTTAGAGGGAGTTCAGCTTTACTCAATCCAGAGCAAAGTCCTCATCTGTAACCTGTAAGGCACTTACCATCTCCACAGTAAGCCAAGACATCTCTCCCTCCACTTTGTTTTCCAGAAGTGGCTTGGCTAGTAATGAAGTCATGCAGGAGACAACCTGTGCTTCAGACAGAAAATTTTCCTGTACCAGAAATTCCTGGGGATCATGTTGTACCAAATATTAATTGCCTGCCTTTGGGGGTATAAATTTAATCACCATTGGTTCCAATTTGTTCACATCTTTGGAAATAGATATGTACTATCTGTCAGCAAGAGTAAGGGCCAGCCTGAGCACCAGGCACTGAGTGACCCAGCGCGGGCTGCCCTCCCTGGCTGGTGGAGACCCACAGGGTCCAGATGTGGCAGGCAGAGCTAGATGGGGGTAAGGGTGTCCATCGGCAGCCCCCGACATGGTGAGGGGATGAACCAAGTCCAGGGTTCATTCAGGAGCCAGGGCCAGAGGTGCACACCTACAGCCCTGGGCTGGACTGAAACAGGGCTCCCACGGGCAGTGTTGAGGGGTTGTCCCTCCCCAGGGGAGGCTAGGCAGGGACACTGGGGCCCATAAGTGCCCTCAGGGCCCTGACTCTATCACTAGCAATTTTGTAAGTGCAAAGAGGGTTAAATGCTAAATTTGAGGCTATGGAGGATGACAGTGCTCAGCTCAGCAGAAAGTCCTGTACTGAGGTAGTCTGTCATGGTCCTCATCTCCCTCTATCAGTTCATGTGGTAGCTCTGTATATATGCTAGCCTCGTACCATTTGCTGAATATGAGCATCTGTGCATATATCGATTTTGAAGTAGACGTATTTATTTGAATTTGTATTAATCATGCTAAATACGAATTTTTTTAGTCTTTATAGTTATAATTTCATTCTCCCTTTTTGTTGTGGGTTTTTTTTTTTCTGCATAAGAGCAACTCAAAGCGTGAAACACTGGGTTTGTGGGTGGAATAGTGGTGCGTACAAGAGACACAAGAGAGCGCGTGTGAAGGTTAACTTTCCCTTTCTGGCAGCTGCTCTCTAGCAGAGCAGGTTGTCTGTTTTCTGCTTAGCAACAGAGGCTGCACAGGGGTTTGCTCAGAACATTTACCCAGGGTGGAAGCTCTGCCCATAAGCTGCTCTTCATACTGACCTCCATCTCCCCATGACAAGGGAATTTTGATGTTGTCATGTTTCCATGGAGAGGTTTCAGGAAAAACAATGAAAATCTTGAGAAACTCTTGTATATTATCACTATCTAATGAAACTGTTATGTCAATTGTTACGTAGGGCAGCCTAGGATTAAGAAAGGTAGTGTAAGAGGGGATGAAGAGAGGACACAATTTTGGCTTTGGCCTTGCACCAGGCATGACGTTAGCAACAGGTCTTTTAGTCTCTCTCTTCCCAAATGGCCTGATTCAGTGATAATTCTGTGTTGTCCTCTCTGAACGAAGGATACATTTCCCAAAGTGTAGACGGGCATCTCTTCTTTCATTGCTACAGAAAGTGATGAAGCTTGCTCAGTGGGAAATAGGCTGGGCACCTGTAAAAAGTGAGGTATAACATGCAATCCCCGAAGCTCAGCAAAGTGAGATGGTTCCCGAGGTTCCGGCAGTGGCGCAGCACTCAGCAAAAGCTGCAACTTGCTCAGGTTAGGAAGCAGATGCCCTGCAAGCACTCTTCCTAGTGTTGCTTTGACTAGTTGTCTTGCTATTTCTCCCTGAACATCGTAACTCTACCTCTTCTTGGCGTGTACTGAGTCCCTGTGCAGAGGAGCTTTCAGTCTGTATTACTAAGTACAGTTCAGGGGAAAGTTGGTCTGTCATTGGGGTCTTGTTATAGTATTTTATTACAACTAATAATAGTATACATTTGAGCTCAACATATTTATTTGTATATGTACGGTCTAAAGGATGGAGCTTGAATTTGAGGAAATGAGCATCAGCATGTTAATGTGCCTGTCACTGTTCGAGTACTATGAATTAATACTTGTAAGAAAGGAGGGGTCCTGAAGAAAAAGCTGGAATTGGGTATTTCTGAATGGAAAAATTTCTTAACTTACTTTAGAGCAGCAACACATCTATTTTTGCTGTCATAATTATTTTGTTCTGGCTCAGCCAAGTACCCAAAAAGAATGTCTCTTTGGTAAAGACTGCAAAATAATACTATGATGTTTTTCTTTCATGTGAATGGCGACACAGTTACTCATGCTAATGTCTCATTTTAAGGCTCTTGAAATCCCCAGCAAGGTTTTGTTAGTACAAATGCAACTATTTTTTACTATTCAGAACATCATGTTCAAGTAAACTGTAGACTTTAAGTTATTTCTGGCATCCAGGGCATAGTTTGTGAACTGATATGACAGTATCTCATATAAATTTTCCATCTGGATGATCACAGTGCAGTAGAAGTTTCTTGCTGTGTTGTCAAGCTAGAACCAACTGTTGTCACTGGCTGACCTTTGTTTTTAAGTACGTGGGAACATTACTGAAACGCTTCACATAATAGAGAAGAGCTGTTTCTCTGGTAGTGAATATCTTTATGTTGCCAAAGACTTCATTCATCTCCTTCTTTTGAATGGAGCACAGGACTCCCTGTCCTCCCCCACCACAAACTTTCTGAAAGTATAAACAAGCCAATTTCTTACCACTTAATCTCACAAAATGTCCTATAGGAGTCAGTGGCCTGGTCTAATGAACAAAAGTTAAAAGACCAAGTCCTAAAACAAGGCCAAAGAATGTTTTACTGTGCTCTGACTTTTGTAAAATAGCTGAATACAAAATACTGTGTGCTGCTAGGTGCATCAGTGAATAATCTTTTTTTTTTCCTTAGTGCAAAATGATTGAGTTGGTTATAAGAATAAGGAAGTATGAATAACGTGCAAAGGAGTGCTCTGATGGGAACATTAATTATGAATGACTTATTGATGAATGTAAGGGAGATGCTAGCCAGCTAGAGACTGAAAATTATCAGTTCCAAAGAATAAGAAGCTTGTACTAAGAAATTGGTAAAAGCCCTCTATTTAATGCTCATACTTTGTTTCCTGAGTTTCATTTGGTGATTCCTCTTCAGAAGAAAATCAGCTGTGGGGGAAGTGCCAGTCTTTTCACCCACACCCCTTTTTTGCTTAGGCAAAAATAACAATTCAAAAGCAGTAAAGGATATCTGGTAGCAAATGTTTCTGTAACACATAGAGCATGATAAATGGAATATCTAGGCAGTGCATACAGAAGCTGGCCCTGCTGCAGCACAGTTTTCCAAAGCTCATTCCCACATTGCAGGGAAAGAGGTTTGAAAGCTTTTGGAGAATTCTGCTTTACTACTTTCTTGATAAATGCACTAATGTTCACATCAAGCTCCTAGTAGCCAAGTTAACTTACAATATAACATATTGAATATTTTGATAACTTTTGTACCCTTCTGCATTGCCTTCTTTCCTTCTACAGTGTCTACTACTCGTTTCATGGGCAAGCACAGTTTTGAGCTGGAAGAAAGGGCAGGTTTTTCCAGTGCCAAATTCTGTAATGCAAGACAACTCTCCTTTCACAGACTGGTGCAAAAATATTTTGTTGCATGGTTAGAGGAGAAAGCTCTGTGCATCTGGGCTTTCTTTTCTTACAAAGATTTTAGCTTTTTGGTGATTTTTCTAAGTGAAATTCTAATTCTGAAAATGTAAACAGTTAGTGAAATTAAAATATGAAATATGGTCATGTATTTCTGCTGTAGTGCCCGTTTTGGTTCAGTATGCCTGGTCCTGACGTATGTGGCTGGAAACCATATCTCAAAAGACTTCTTCGTCTGGGTAGCTTTTATACAACTCATTGGTTGTATAAACATTGTAGTTTCCTCCCAGATCACGACTGACGGTTTCATGGATCGGAGAAGACAACTTCTGCATTTTGGTCAGTTGCTTGCATCCCTAGAAACAAAAGGCACTGTTACAATATATCATGACTGTGATATAAAGACTTGCCCTCTCAGCTAATTAATTCTGGTTGGTTTTTTCAGCAATAATGGATAATTTCTCAGAAAATGGTTGCCGCATGAGTGTTTTTTCCCATGATTTTCATTATCTTCCTTAACTGGGTTCCTTTTCCTACTGATACCACTGCTGCTGGACCAACTGGCTGCATTCCCCAGAGCGTTCCTCTATTAGTTGTGTAGCATCTGATGCATTTGCCTGTGTGCTCAGAGACATAAACTAGATGCCCAGACAGCATAAGAAAACAGGAATTATAAAGACAAGAAAGGTTCCAGAACCAGCCTAGGGACTGAGGAGACACCTAGGACATGTGCCCATCTCTGTCTAAGCTCCTTGATAGAATACAAACAGGTTAAAAGTTGTTCTTAGAAGTTCTGAAGTGCCTTCAAAAACTGTATAGTTTGTTCTAATTGGAAGACAGTGTTTATATTTTTCCTGTAAGAATTAGAACAAAGAAATATTAATAGCTGCCTGCACATTGTAACATTTTCTGCATAATGACATTTTGCAGGCTTGATATAATTTTCTGCCACGTGCATCAGGCCATTAAATAAGCAGTCTTTAAAATTATCTCACCAGAACAGTTCTTTTTTCCAAACAACACCAAAAGAAGATGAGATCAAAGAATTTCATAAAAGACGCTTTTCACAGCTTATCTGTCATCAAATGAAGGTATTAGGGAAATGGCCTGAGAAGCTTTTCCTGCTTGATTCCCCTTTTGAAGTGAGTAGAACTACAAAACCCACCATTTCTGCAGAGGATTCCAGTTCTGTTTCTCCCTTGTATGAGAGGAAGGGCACAAAGAGCGCATTACACCAGCTGGCACGCTTCTGGGGTCCCTGCTCTCGGGGCTATCTTGGGCTTTCAGGGAGCAGGTAAGGATCAGGGTTGCCACCCCAGGGAGCAGCAGTCCTCCCCTGGTCTCACCATGGAGCTTGTGGCTACCAACACTGCAGCTTGGGGCAGACCGAAAGATTTGCACCAACTCCCAGAAAAATCCAGTGACAACAGAACGCATACCTCTCCAGGATAATTTGCGGTTAAATATTTTCCCAAAGTTAGAAGTATTTTTGTGCAGTTCGTTTCTAAAGTTAGTGGGATCAAGCTGATGAAATGGCAATGCATATAATTTCTTCTGCATCTTCATTGCATGCCCTCAGCTAACAAATTCCATATATTACAGCATTAAAACTTTAATCCTGATCTAAACCCTATCTGAGCTAAAGAGAATCTCACCACTGAGCCCTGTAGATACTGTGTCAGAACATTAGATACTATATTACAGGTGTCACAGAAAACATTCACATACGCAGGAGGCAATAGCCATTAGTGACTGAGAAGAACAAAAACTGAAATTGTACTTCTTTTTTAAAGTGGGAAGAAACTAAAAAAAAAAAAAGAAAATGGTTGCACTCACATGATAACATTTTAGGGTCTTAATATGAAATTTGTGTCTATTCAAGAAACTCAAGTAAAGCCAGAATTTTTTGTCATGTTCTCAGTGAGTAAAATGACTGCTTCTATGGAGAGCAGGCTGGCAACTTTCCAGCTGCTGTTTGTGTGCTACATTGAATTAGTCTAAACTTTATCTTTTTTTAAAAACAAGATTAGTGAAACTTTGAACCATATTTTCTTTTTACTTTCCCTAGTATGAGCCTGATACACCAACTAATCCAATGCATAGTAAATTTGGTCCAGACAGTAATCTGACAGAATTTATTATCTCAAAAAACAGTAGGAAGACTGTATCAAACATCAAGTATTTGTAAATTACACAGGAAAAAACTCTGTGTAAGGGACATAAGCTTCATCTGTTAATCTGATGTGTATATGATTGTTAATTGCAGATTCTAGGGTATAGATTTTATTCATACCCATACTTTATCATATTCCAAAATTTACAGTACAAATGAAGACCTGTACATTTCCAAAGTGATGTTGAAGACAGTAGATTTTGCTGGCCACAGTAATGTAGGATTAGATTCTTTGAATAATTGAAACAATCAGCTAAACTTTTCTAGAAGTGTTAGTGCTAAGGGGATAACCAAATGACACATTTTTTTCACTCTACAAGTTTGGGACTGGCTGCCTTCTCTTCATTTTGGACAGTTTTAGAGTATTGTTGGATCTGGCTTTGGAAAAAGCATTAAACAAGACTTCCTTCTTCAATGCCAGTCTAGGTAAAACCTAATCATCTCTTGATGTTTTTTGAAAAGAATAGGTGATGTCCACAAGGTCCTGGCTAATGTTTCCTGCTTTGAATCGTAAATTGTAATTTCCATAGTTCTGTGACCTACTGCTGGCACATACTAAGTCCCCCAACCCCAGTCAGCCAGTTTATCTCAGTGTACATACACAAGCCATATTTTCCTTTTTGAACACTACTATGGGATGCGTTAGGGGTGTGAAAAACATGTTAAAAGCACCATTCTGTTCCAGTATCAATAGATATTCCACAGGGAGGCAACATAAATCTCCCATGACAAAAGCGACATACCAGGTCTGCTTTATGAAGGTTAGAGATCTCAGACAAACGTCTTGCTTAAAAACCCTTTTCCAGTGACTCGTGTTATAGATGAGTAAATGCTACAATGCAGGTCTTTACAGTAATACAGTGTAAAGGTTTTGAGAACCTCTGTACTGGTTCTGAAAGCACAGTTTGGAAACTAATTGTATTCAATTTGTAGCTTTTTCTGGTCCTTTACATGGTATGGTATGATAGGGTAGAGAGGCTTTTTAGAGAATTATTCCAGTGTCTCAAGGAGGGCCAGCTATTCTTGAAACCATTTTCAAGGCTTTAAAAGTGTTTTTTATCCCACAGGCTCTTAGTTGACATTATTTCTGGGGTCTCTACGAACAGAATAGAAATATTTTGATCGGTTTTTTAAACTCAAGAAAAATTAATAACCAGTTCTTTGTGTGAGAAACAAAGGTGGAAAGCACAGAAGAGTTTCTCTGAAGGTAGTGTATAACTGGCAGCACAGCTAGGAATTGATATCTTGAGTAAGGTAAGCACAAGAAGCAGTGCAAATGATTTGCAGCAGTGAAAAGAGTCCCCAGTGGTATTTTCTCTAAGTACTGAAATAGACTGCCAGTAGAGGTCAAGGAATCAGTGGTGATTTTTAAGAGCTGATCAGATCAATTTCAAGAACTGATGCTATTTTCTGGCCTGCGAGGCAGAATATGTTCAAGGAATACTATTCAATACTGGCTTCTGCGGCTGACAAGACACAGCAGGAGACGCCGCTGCAGTGGAGTGCAGGCAACCCACTTGCCCTCCAGCAGACCAGACTAGCAGAGACTTCTGTTTCTAGGTCTTTGTGGGCCAAATGGAGTCTGCTCGGTAGGGCCGTTCAGGTTTGTGGTTAGATCGCTGGCTCACAGCGCCCAGAGACTGCCTTGCAGCACTGAAAAGGTTAGGTGCCCTTGGCTTAGGTACGGCTGATCCTGCCTGTCAGCTGTGGGATAAGCTAGATGACCTTGCAAGACTTCTTTATCCAATTTTGTGTGGTTCTATGGCTCTCTCTGGTCTATGTTTTAACTTTGAGGTCATTCTTTCTTTCAAGGGCAAAAAAACTGGATTTGAAATTGAATACTGGGCAAATCTGAGTAAAACTGAGCAGTAAGTCCCTAGCTATAATAGTATTCACCAGCTTGAGAGAAATTTGAAGTGTCCGGTTGACAAAAAAATCCTTTAATACAAAATCTAAATGCGTGCATTTTTTGTTAAGTGGAAGATGCAAATATCCCATGTGAAATTTAAGATAGCAGTTCCTACGTACAGGGCATTTATTCCAAGAAATATGGGATTCATAGAAATTGTTCCCTTCTTATTTGGAACTCCGTGAAAGCACTGGTACAAAACAGGAAAAACAACACAATTAGCCTTGAGTATAAACACTGAAATCAGAGACAGATAACGTGTCGTAGTGTCCTGGTGAAGACTGTTACTGTAAACTTCAAAAGGGAATCAAATGAACAAGAGAGATCTTTTTGTTGTTTTCTTTAGTGTTGTACCTGGTTGTTCTCTTGGTTTTATATTTGTCCCTCCCTATGCTGGGATTGTGGAAGACGAATCTGCCATCCTGGTTAGTCTTCTAGAGTGTTGAAAGTTTGCATATACTTTTGTGTACAGTGTGCCTGTGCAATTTCCATCAGAAGCAGGAAATGTTTATTCAAGTTCTGAGGGGTGGGACAGTTGCTGTAGTTTTAGGTAATTTTAAACAAACTGTTCGAGCATCCTGTTTAAACAGAGTTAAGTAATCACAGTTTTGTACTAGTTGGAAAAGAATTCCATACATGCATGATATGAATAAAATATCGTCTTACAGAGCATACCTAAGTGATATATTTATCTGCCTTCTTGTGCAATAAAAGTTATATCTTTGACTTTTGTTTTGCAACAAGTTTAGTGGCTAAACATATTCCATTATGTACCAGTACTCTACTAGAATATGAACTATTTCACATTTAAATTTACCTGTATTTAATAGACATACTAGTTTCCTTGATATTTTCAATAGCCTCTGGAGAAATCTAATTTAAATACTACTTTCTGAAATTGGGAGGTAAACAGTGTATTCACACAAAGAACTTAGTTTAGGGAACTAAGAGAATCAGGAAGAATTTATTCACAGCCAATTGTATGAAAACGTAAATGAAGGAAGAAATGGTAGTTGGAGTAGGCTGGTAAGATTTATCAATTGTGAGTTTTACTTGAGGAGTCCATGTTTGATGCCTTTCCTGAATTCTCTGGTTTTAAGTGTTGTAAATGTTGAACTGGGAGACAAAAACATGTAGTGAAAAGATTTGTTCTCAGGCTTGTAGCATGGATGCACATCTCAGATTTGAAACTGGGAGACAGATTGCATGATTTATTTTTGTTTTGTAGTATTTCAGTAATGAGGCTGTGCTGAACTGCATATTGGGTCCCCCAGCTGTTAGGACTCATTTGAAAGAAAAAAAAAAAAAGTTTGTATTCTTCAGATTGCGGTGATAATTGTACTTGGCCTTATGTCTATCAATGGATTGTCTTTAAGCTACAGTCTAATGTTAATGAGATTTTAATTGGAAAACAAACAAAGGACAGACAGGTTAATGACTGATAACAATTTAAAAAAATCTTTTGAGGGCTACACAATAATTAATGTAAACAATACATCAAAGTCTTTCCATGTCTTCAGCTTTCATACAAGGTTTATGTAGAAGCTTGTTCCTCAACAATGGTATTATTCCACATCTAAACAACTAATAAACTGTATAGTGTCATCTGTTAAATCAAAACTGATCAACAAGATTATCTGGTCTTACTAGTAGGAAGGTCTTGGTCATTAATCACACCTCCACAAAAAGGAGCTGGATTGAGTTTGTTATGTCCTGAAAGTTTACTACTATTGATGTTTCTGTAAATCACCCCCCCTTTTCCCAATTAAAATATTGTACATTATTCCAAAAGAGACAAAAGGTAGAAGCTCTATCCAGTGGAACTCCTAACATCTAAAAACAAGTGAATATAAACTGGTGGGGAGTGCACATAATATATAGGCTGATGTTAACAAAAAGTATATAAATAAAACTAAAAATCAGAGAATGGTTTTGAAGAGGGAAGGTTATGGTAATAATCAGAATAAAGAGTAAAGGATTAGTCAGAAGGATTTACTGTAGAGCTAAAGGGTGGCTATTTCCAGCGTCAAGAAGGATGAAAAATGAAATTGGGGCACAATTAAAGGAGTGGAATGAGAGAGAAGGTGAAACAAGATTTCTGTTTTAAATGACAAGTGTACTTCTCCAGATAGTGATGAGCATGGAGACTAGAAGAGAGGTTGCTTTTGGAGCCGGGTTTTGACGACACAAAGCATGCAGGAGACTGTCTCAATTAAGTCAAGAGGTGAGACTGGAATAATAAGAGATGTTAAGACAGGCAGTTATGCATTCCAGTATAGTAGTTAAATTTATGGTTAGAAAATACTATGGAAATACAGAATGAAATTGAACTTTTTTTTTTCCTTAACATTCGCCTGTTTATTTCATGTCCACTTTGCTTTTAAAATCTCTTACCCATGCTCTCTGCTCTGTTTTTCTTTCCATTTATTAAAGTATTCTCATTCAACCATACCTTTTGAGAAATTCAAGGAAAAGCAGGTATGATTAAGGGCTAAAATAAACCCTGTAAAAGAATCTAATTACTTCAGAAAACATATTAGCTTACTCTGCAGTACTTTTTTTGCTTTATAGATGCCAAAAAGAGGATTAATCTATAATGTCTTTGTTCGTGATTTTGCCTTTTATTTCAGTTTATATAATTAAAGAGTTCCCAGGACTGCTTTATATTGATTTTGTTCATCAAAACATACTTCTCAAATGTTATGAAAATGGAGTCCAGAAATAATGCGGTCCAATCCAAATCCATTCAGTTTTCTCTTGGAACACAATCAGTGATAAAGTCATACCGTATATCTCATTTTTAACTGAGTGAACACTGTGTTGTCCCTTAATGTGTAATTCTTTATATTCTCCCACTTCAATATTTGAATGTATCCGGTGATACATGTAGTGAGATGCATATAATCAGACATAATACAGTTATTTCACAATTACTGTTTGAGGATGAATTTCTCTCTGCATTGAAGTCACAGAAGTCTCATTGGGTCACTCTGTGTGTGTGCTTACATTACGACAGAAAGGAAAGAGAGGGTTAGGAACCTATATTTTGATCATTAACTTTTGATGAAAGATAGGGAAAAAGTTTATGTAGCAAAAATAAAAATAGTGTGTCTGTTGTTGTTGAGATTATGGGAATCAGGAGAAAAATGGATTTACCAATCTCAGCTCATATTCATAAAATATTCTATCTTCTCTTGCATCCTCTTTTCATGTAAATTTGAGTCCCAGCTGTGATCATGTCATTGTCCTGACCAAAAAAAGACCAGATTGGTTTTAAGAAAGTAGTTTTCATAGGGACTGAATATATTTCATCAAAACAGATGGTACCTTCTAATGTTGAAACTCTGACCTGCTGTGCATGTGCATGTTGTGCATATTATTGTTTACCCCATGTTAGTGCATGAGAATTAGCATTTTTCTTCTCTCAAAATCAAACCCTTTCCCAGACTCACTGTAAACAGAGAACAGAACTTTCAAACTAATTTTTGTCTGTGAATTCTCATTAGGAAGCTGAAATGTGAACCCAGGAAAGCTGGAAAAGTAACTTGAAATATCATTGTATAGCAGAAAAATGCAACAGCAGAGCAACTGCAATCACTAAGCTGTTAATTCTAATTTTAGTAGGTATACTTTTGAAGAGACGGTCAACTAAGCTGCAGAATCTGCTGAAAATTCCCCTTCAAATTGAGTATGGGATGTGCATAATAAGGAAGATGTGAAAGAGGATAGGAGAGTTAGCGCTCTCCAGCTCTAGGAATGGAGCTGCTGCTGAGCTTTTGTTCAGACTGTCTAACGAGAAGATATTCTGCTAAACATCCAGGATAGATTTTTGTTTGGCTAAAGTGGAAATGTCCTGTAAAGGACTGAACCAAAACAAAAGAAACTGAAGTTTTAACTAAGAACAATTTCTAATATTTAGAATCAGCAATTAGGCATTTGGTGAATGTCACAAAAAACACTGGTTCTGTTTGGATCAAACATGAAGTATTTAATATAAAAATGATACAGTGTATATCCTGACACGTTAGGAATTAGCCCTGATCTATGTAATTCTGTAAACCAGCCTTTTTTTTTGTGCACCATCCCTAGCAGCTGGAAGAGTGGTGGCATCACTGTTGGGAGCAGCAGCTCCCAGCTCAGTGGCAAGTTGAGGATCACCATTTGGGATTCACAGGTATAAGACGCAGCACAATCACTTTACATCAGCATCGGTTGTTTTACACTTCTGATACAGATGCAGCAAAAAGGTAGCAATGTTGGCAATGAGTATGGCTGCTCAGGGGAATGTGAATTGCAGCTTCCTTTTCCTGCTTGGGCCCACTCACATCCAAACTGTTGACTTTGGAAAGGTTAAAATAGCAACGTAAGAAGATTCAATTTCAACAAGAGTTAGGAGAAGTTACTTTAGCCAAATGTTAGTCAGACGCTCCCCAGCCTGCAGTCTAAATGGGTTTTGTACTTGAAACACTGAACTATTTCCATGTGAGAGAATCTAAGGCAATGTGTTGCAAAGGGACACCCATACGGAAACTGCTCTTCAGAGATACTCACTCTGTGGTGCAGTGATGAGGAGCCTAACAAAGGAAAATGCCTGTATCTTCTTCTTAGGGATGTTGTACCCTCTTATGTTACATTACAGTACCAATATAGCTATGCTTTTGACTGACTTTATCACAAAACTGACTGCATTTGGTGTTACCTGTAAGCTCTAGCTTCTGAAATCATAAGACCATCTGAGAGCGATCAGACTTTCTTTTAAAAGCAAGGCTGTATTTCTCATCAGTTCCAGAGAGAAATCAGAGAGACAGCACAAGGACCCATATTTTTGCTTAAAATAAGCAAAGAAGGTGATATTTAAAGCCTACACTAATGTCAAGAGATCTGCAGTATGATTTTGAATGTTTCTTATCAGCAGTACTGAGCATTGCAAGAAGAACAAAGGCATGGCTCTGAAGCCATGCTCTTTGAGTGTATGATACAGCCAGAAGCTTTGATGCTATTCTTTAGTAGGTTTTCTTTACTAGGGAACGGCAAGAAAAATGTTGGAAAGTGTATCAAAGTTGTTAGCGATGTTTTACCAAGAATACCAGTCCACCTGAATCCTGAATTTGATCCATTCTGGCAGTTTCTGTGTTCCCAAGATACAGGGGGAAAGGCACAAGTATTTTTCTGCATCCTCTTTCTGTAATCAGCAAAAAGTCAGCCAAACATTTCTAACCTCCTCCAGGAAACATCCCTGATAAGTATAACATTCAGGCACTTAATGAGCAGGATTAATGCACACACTTAAGTTTAAGGATATTTTTAAGTGCTATGCTTCGAATCTGAGCCATGGAGTAGATGACTAAAGACAAATGGCAAACATTTATGAATTTCTGGACCCATATATATAAACTATGTAATCTGCAGGCTTGGATTCACTTGTGGGAGGTTAATTAACTTCCATCATCTGTTGTTTTTGCTTGTCCAAAGCAATGTCATATATTGTCTCCTTTTCTTCAACCCAGCACACCAGACACCCTGAGCTAGAGCCAAACTGCAGCGTGACGTGAAAGTTAGAGAGGGGCTCCCTTTGGTGAAGTTCCATGCTTACACCTGTGTATTGTGTGACCAGAGAACGAAATGTTTGTGTCTTGTGAGCTAATGCAGAGCGAGGAGTATATACTCAGATCCATTGTCCATGTCACATGAGAATTACCTCCACCTCTGTCTAAACTCTTGTGCATATAGATGTAGACATTTTCAGTAAGGAAATAAAGAATGTGAAGTAGGCTTACAAACCAACGGTGAATGGGCAAAGAGTTGATGATTTAGGGCTGTTAGTACAGATTAAGGAAAACTATGAAAATTTAAAAGAAACATTTACAAAAGGTAGGATCTAAATTATATCAAGTGGATGTGTGTCGTTTCTTTGCTTATGCCTTCACCTGCATTGCCAGTTCAGATCATAAATGGTTCAAGATGCCAAGGACACATTTAGTTTACTGCTGTTCTCAGTTCTGACTATTTCACTGTGTGCTTAACTTTTGTTTTTTTTTTTCTGAAACACACCAAAATGGGGTGATTGCCTGAGAATCTCAGTTGCTGTTCTCAAGTAAAGTTCATTTCTCGTTCTTCATCATGGAAGTAGGCTTGAAAACTTGAATTTTGAAGTGATAAGCATCAGAAGAAAATGAACGTGATCTGTATTTTAGTAATGTAATTATATATCATTGTCTTGTGAGAGTTTGAGGCAATTCAAAGTCATATGTAGGCATTTTGAGATTGGCGGCACTGGTTTCTATAGCTTAACAATTCCAATTTGTTTTTACATAACTTGGGAAAGATGCTTTGCAGACAAAGTAGCTGGTAAGAGATAAACCAAGAAATAAGCAGCCTGAAATTTGCCCAGCAGCCTGTCAGTAGTTGACAGAACTGACATTACCTCTTCATTCAATTTTAAAAGAAACAGCATCATTTAAGTATCTTCATTATAATTCCATATGTATTTGTTGATGTGTGGAGATTTGTATGTGTATTGCTTATTACTACATTTTGATTCTATTCTCTTTCTCTCATTTTTCACTTTGAGACTCTTGTCTCGTTTTCATTAGGTTTGGGCGATTTTGGTTGTCAGCTTTTCCTTTTTCAGAATTATAGCGTTTGTTTCTTTCATTTCTTGACGTAAATGCTCTGGTTGCCTAAAGCGCAGCTTCAAGCAGTCCTTTGTGTGACTAAAAGAAATTAGCTAAATAGCACTGTTTAATTAATTTCAGGACCGCCTCTTTTTCGTCATGGAATATGTAAATGGAGGAGACCTAATGTTTCAAATCCAGCGCTCACGCAAATTTGACGAACCTCGATCCCGCTTTTATGCAGCAGAGGTCACATCAGCACTCATGTTTCTTCACCAACATGGCGTCATCTACAGGTACTTTTTTTGATCAAAAATAAAGTATTCTTGAGGCTTGGGGCTGGTTTTGGCTGAAATCCTCTGTCTCTTAGCAACCAGATTTAGATTAGTTGTTTGTTCCAATTTGCTTACATAGATCTTTTTTTGGCTGTTTATCATTGAGAATGTTAACATTTGAATAGTCTCTGCAGCAGTCGCCAGCTGTGTGTGCCAGTTTTGTATTATAGTCCAAATAAAGCGGTTTTGAAAAAGCTTGGCACAGTGCGACCCAGAGGTGACCTTTCTGCAGATCGGCGCAATCTCTTCACTTTCCTCTCAGAAACCGAGAGGAAATCTATGGCACTAACTCCCTGCCACTTCCTGAGTTTGTTTGTCCTAGTTGTCTCCACTCCAATACAATCGGGACGGTCGTTTGCAATGCTTTACTTATGCCCCTTCCTCTTGACTGTTTGGGTGAAGGCTTAGTCACCAGCAGGAAGGGGCTCTTTGCAAACAATTTCAATTTGCTTGCAAATGCCCCGGATCTATTTGAACCTCTGCCCCCCGCCCCCAGTCTTTAGTCTTCAACACCCATGCACACACACAAAAAGTGCATGTTGTTGCGCTGTGGTGAAGAATGCATTTAGCCATAGGCTTTTCTTATTAAAAGTAAGGAATCACTTTGAAAATTTTCACCCTGATGTTAATGTGTTTATTAAGTCCTTTATCTTGTCATTTCACCCTTCCTCTCTCTTTGCATTTGTTTTTGGCAGCCTGTCATTGCCTGTGATAAATTCGGGCTTTCACAAGCAGTGTCCTTTACAGGTTTTGTGATACAGATATGTCCTGTCTGCTAAAAATTCTGAGTTCTGTGAATCTGAGTTTTGATATTCTGTTGATATTCTCACCCTCTTACAGGTTATCAGTTTTGATTTGGGGTGGTCATCTCAGGGACAGGCAGTCTCAGATTTCTTGAGCAGAAACATCAAGATGAGGATGTGGAATTTGTCATAGCCCTGGATTTATATTAAGGCCGCTCTCAAGAGTACTAGAAATTGAAAGAAGTGAATTTTAAACATTTAGTAACCAGGACTGAGTAGTAACTTCCATCAGAGCCCATTGGCTTTCCCACCAACTGGGATTCAAAGGGAAACTTCTCAGAGAAGGAGTCTCCTTTCCAGAGACACAACAAACAGCAGGACATCGTATCTTCTGAGGAAAATAAATCTCTGTGAAAGTGGTCTTTCAATCAAAAATCCAGTTTTCTTTAGAAAACTTTTTTACCAGCTGCAGCTCTTAATCTCCATCTTTTATTAACACTGGTATGATGTTTGCATACTGGGTTGGACTTTTGGCCCTACCTTTGCATAGGTTTGTTTTCAAGTGCTGAAGATCCAACGCATTTCTTACCTTTGCTGTCCGTATCACATTTCCTATTCGTTGTCTGCATTTATTTCCAAAGCTATGTATTTGTGCATTTAGATAGCAGAATGTGACAACTTCAGAATTTATGAGTATCCATTATAAGGGAAACAGACAAGATTGGTACTTTTTAAAGTGAAGGATTTTGAGGACTGGTTTCCATAAAAAGACTCGAGCTTATTTCCTCTTCCTGAAAACTGGAGTTTAGACACTTTGTAACAGTCAGTTTAGTGATTTCTGTGAACCAGCAGGGAGGAATTGGTAAAATCGCCTTCCCCCTTCTTTATATGAGTGTGCATTCACTCTTCCTCTTCCCTTCCTGCTCCCATCCTTCGACACACATCCTCTTTTCTCTCCTCTCTCTTTTCTCCCCCTTTTCCCTTGTCTTAGATGTAGCTTCTGCTGTGCGTTGGCTCCTAGCTGCATTGGATTGCTTCATGTGCCTGCGTTCTTTGTATGACTTTTTATCGTCAAAATGCTTCAATCCCAAGAGAAATGTCATTCTGATGAGACAATGCTTTGTAATTTAAACTTCTGATTCAGACACTGTGCTGACATCTCTTTGGCCTGCTACCGTAACACACTAAAATTGTAAACGGCGTGTTATATTGCGTATATTATCAGAAGAGGCAAAAGAAATAACTTGAGTTGTAGGATGAAAGCAGAAACTAAAAAAAAGCATCAGGAAGAACATTAGGAACGGATTTATTTCTATTCTACTTTGACACAGGCTTTTGGATCTGGACATAGTTATGTCTGTAAGAATAACTCATTTTTCCAACCGGGAGATACTAGGAGCTTCCACAATTCATAAAATGCATATCCCAGTTACTCTATAAAATACAAGTACAAGGAAGAAGAGAATATCTTAAAAGAATTAATCGTAAGAAAATGTCACAATTCATTCATAACGTGCCAGGCCCTGGGAGAATGCATTTGTTGATGTCAAGCATATGTTAGAAGAGTTGTCTTGCACAGAACAGTTTCAGCCTGATTATTCCATACCTCATTGCATCATTTATTACAATGTTAAAAATGCGTTGGGATCAAGTCACTCCTTTACATCTCCAAAGCTCTTATTAGCTGGCAAACAAGGAAAGGAAGGGAGCAGGGGGTGGGGGGGATAAAGAAAAAAAGAAAAGAAAACCTATGCTTCGGAATAACTACCAGTCATAACTACCTAACATGCCTTCAGATATTTTAATAAAGAATACTTGTCTTCTGTGTAATTATATCTCTAGAAAAAACATTGTGGTGTGAAATTAATGGTTATTCTCCAAAGTAGGAAATGCTGCTTGTGTGGGCAGTACTTCAAGGAAAGTGGGGAGTATATAAATAAACTAAGATGTTTGATGGAAATGCAGGTTTCAAAATAGCTGCTATACCTTCTGATCTTTTTTCAGCCATGTATGTGGAAGTATTTGTTTGGAGCTAAACATAGTTATATTTTTGGAAGTAAATAACTAGCTTTAGCTCATGCTTTGGCTTGTTGGTTAGATTTTTAGAAAGTGCTATGATGATACTAAATGATCATCTTTTATAATAACTAGGTTATCCTCGTTTCCCTTGAAGTTCAAAGACAAAGCTAGCTCCCTGTTTGGCAATAGAAATTATTCTGTAAGTTCACATCTTTGCAACTGGCCCAACAGTGGTTCCCAGACTTGTCCCATTATCTGTGTGCTCACTGGAAGTATGTACCATCCTTTTGTTTATTGAATTTATCTTGGAAATAAAGATGAACCTCACAATTTTTATATACAAAGATGCAGCTGTTACTAAATGTATCTTGTATGATAGATAAACTTCGGGATAATTTTCAGTGTGGCATTTTTAAGGGTATAATGTTACTGTTGCTGTGCCCAAAAACACTTCAACAACTTAACAAAAATATTTGCATTATCCCTGCCATTTTTCCTCTCATCTGGCATTCAGCTATTCAGGCACATGTCAGGCTGGGACCTGATAATACAAGTAGAGTCAATCAGATGCTAGAGAAGTTTCAACTGCAGTTTCTGGCAGTCGTTGTTTGTGTTACGCAATTGCACCACTTTGAAAAAACATATCCAAGCTTCAGGAATTAAGGGCTAGACTATGATTCTCATTTTGCCTGTGAGCTGAACTGGACTTTGAACTCGGTGATGAAAGGTTGTGGACTATGTTCGCTGTCACCTGTCCCTGAAGTCTGGTATATTTAAAGTCAGTCATCGTCAGCTTAATATATATTCTGTTATAGGGAAGATGCAACAAACTGAGTGTTAAGAAACTGCCAGTTCCATATTCCCCTCTTGGTACTGACTTTGAACATTCCTGCCCTTTCTGCAGATATATGTAAATATTACATGTTCTTGTTTCACCTGCAGTTGTTGGGCTGAGGACAGGAGTACCCAAGTGGGTGTCTCTGGCTCTCATGTAGGAGTTCAAGTGAGGTGACACAAGTGGCCCGCTCTGGCCTGAAATACATACAAAGAACCGTTGTCTCCCCAGGCAGGGGACATCAGCACTAGAATGGGGTACCACTTCATTAACATAAATGCGCATGTTCCCATTTCATATTTGATTTAGGGGATAACTGTGTAAGCCTCAAACCTTGTTTCAGCGAAGACCTGGAGGGCCAGTAGTTGCATGTCGTGTGATCTCTGGCATGCTCCAAGACCATTGAAGTGATTAAATGGGGTGCTCTCTCTGAAATACAAAAGAAGGAAACTGAATGTACACAATTTCAGTTCACCTGGGAGGATGAAAAATGTCTTAACTGGGAAATTAGTGTCACCTGCTTTGGATTAACTCATTCTGGTTTCGAATGTAAGCTCTCTGAGATGTTGCCTTCGAATGGTATGGTACCTGGTCACAAGGGAGTCTTCATTAATAACTACAGGTTATCATGTTCCTCAGCAATATGAAGTAATAATCCATTCTGTAACTTGCTGCAGATTTCTGAGGCTCTGTGCACTCTGTAATTAGTATGTTGGTCGTGATGAAGGATATATTAACACTGAATTGAGGAGAATGCAAATATAAATATGCTGATGCCAATCCTTGAATACCTCCGGGCTTTTTTCCATACACAAATATCCTAAGAACTTGTTTGAACACTAACGGAATTTTTCCTTGGATGATCAGTTTTCCTGGCATTCCCATTTATCAGGGCAATACACACCAGTGTTTCAGAAAGAAGAACTACCTAAAATTAAAAGCACTTTCATTAGTGTGTTTTTATGTGAAATAAGAATATTTAGAAAGTCTGACTTCACTGGTGGTTGTGTGATTCAGTACAACCTTGGCAGAGTAACGAGGAGTTATATTTACACTGATGAAAATGTTGCGTGGTCCGTGGTTAACATGTTAAAAGTCATCGTTCTCCCAAGTTACCTTTCTGTGTTATTTCTGAGTGGCAGCAGCCACATACCAGTGGCCGCCCTTCCCCCCCCCCTTTTTTTTTTTTGCTTTTTAAAATACAAAACTAGACTTGGAGCATTTTGGCTTAAATTTGTTTTTAAGTATGTAAAGATCATCTTATTGCAACTCTAAACAATTAAAGGTTAAATTGGTGCTTGACCTATGGTCCATGAAGGAGGGCAAGAAAGACCTTGTACCCTCATATAGCATGTTCAGACCTAAGCACGGGAATATCCTGAACTCAAGCAGGAGTCTGCTACAGAGAAGGTACAGTTTACTTCTGGCACAAGTGAGCAACAAACTATTTCCATCACCTTCAGTAAAAGCAGGAAGCAAGGAGTGAATTGTGCTGCGGCCTGCGTGTCTGAGTCCCAGTGTCTGCGGGGACTACTGCCCAAGCTGCGCCACCTGACTGGTGCTCCTGGCCGGGGCTACGTCCATGCTCTGCTCTGCCTGGTCTAGTTTCCAAAACTGGACATGAGCTCCGATGGGATTTTAGTCGGTGGCCTCCTGCCCCCTTTGCACTTTTTCTTGCTGGATCTAGGCAGGCCAGCAGTCATGAAATGCATAAATAAGCAGGATGTCTTCCCTGCAGGAAAAGGCAGTGGGCCGGGGTGGAGAGGAGCGGGGCTGCGGGAGATGAGAAGCAGGAAGGAGGGTTGGTTCCCAGGCTTCTGGCATTCGGACCGAGGGAGTCCACCCTGCCATCTGCCCAGCTTATGTATTGTGCTAAAGGCTGCTGTCGCATAGGAGAGCCTTTGACAAGGTTTCCAGCTGTGGAAGGATGAGTAAAGGCTGTGGGAATAGGATATGAACCACGCGGTCTTGCCAACAGTAGAATACTTTCTAAATTTCTCCTGGGTTTGGAACATAAGAAAGTCCTTAGTTGGCTGTTGTGTGGGAGTTGGGTATGCAGAGGAGCAGTGCCGGGCAGTTAATATTTAGAAGGATAGACCAGCACTATTGACCTCATTTGGGGAATGACAAGGTACTTCCAGGGGGAGTTCCCGGTAGCGAGGTCAGCATTGTTTTTTTGCTTCATGTTTATTTGGTGCAAGATTTTCTTGTTTAATGACCGTTTGTATAGTGCTGTATTGTGTAAATAAAGTTATGACCTTTACCTTCCGATAACAGTATAGGAGTGAGTTAATGTTAAATGAGGGAGGGCAGGGAGTGGGAATCTGCCAGGTTTAATGCCAAGTTTACATTCCTGTGAGGGCAGACATGTTCCGGTACACTCAGCAGAAAGGGCAACAGCGCTTCTCAACATATAATAGCAGCAAAATGTTACAGAGCGTATTTGTATTTATTTCTGGGTGAATGTCAGTGATTTTAGATGATTGATGTTTGTGCTTTTATTTTGTAACAGGAAGAAATGTGTGTTATCTTCCTGCATTTGATAAGAAGATTTTAACTGAGAGAAACATACACAAAATAAAAATCCACTAGAGCTGCAGCACATGTAAAACTGAAACGTACTGACACAAGACAGTCCCTGTAGTTTTTCTAAAATGCTGGGACACAGCTTTGTTTCTACAGAAACATGTACACCAGTTCCAAGCAAAATCATGTTCTTCAGACAGTTTTCTAACAGAAAAAAGAGACTGCTTTTTGTTTCACAGTGCATTAGAAATCTGAAGGTGCTTCCAAAGTATAATTCTGCTGCTAACAGACAAAAATAGGACTGAAGTTTGCTGTGCCCTTCAGTCATGTTTGTCTTCAAACAATGGAAAATATTTCTATAACCCAGTTGCAGTGGTGTTGAAACTATGTCTTGTTAAGGGTGAGGCTTTGCCTTTTTGCATGCTATTGAATGCATCTGCCAAAGTTTCGTAGTAATACAGAGAAGTGCACAGCAAACGTGGTTCTGAGGCAATAGACTTTTCACAAAGATTTTACTGTGTTCTTGAGATGCAACAGAGAAGTCAAAGTAATGCAAGACGTTAGATGAAAACATGTAAGGAACTCTAGTGTTTTTTAAATAATGGTGTTAAAAATACTAAACAGCCTTAAAAGAAGATTTGGATGATACACTTCAGTAAAGACATATGCGTACAACTTTTTGCATCTTTTGGTCAGAACCTTGCTACTTTTGCCTCAAGATTTGCATTTATTCTCTTTGTCCCCTCTTCCCCCCCTGCCACCTGGCTTTAATCCACCTCCTTGTTAGAAAAGTTATCACTTAGATGCTGGTTCAGCAAACATTTCTGCATGCAGATCACTGTACTCATAGGCCGATTTGGATTCAGTGAGACTGTTCATATGCATGGTGTGTGCAGCTTCCTGGATGATTTGGGACCTTGGTTTGACTTTTAAGATTGAAAATGTGTTTATTTTAAAGTAGAAAATCATCACATTTGAGAATGCACTGTTATTAAAAACCGTATGTGATTTTGCTTACCATTGCAAAAGGCTGTGGAAAAAGAGAATTTAGCTGATCTGAAAGCTAACACAACTGAGTTATCACTTAAACTTCTGAAAACTTGAAAAATGTCTGTTTAGCTGACAACTTGTACTCAAGAAACAGAAATAATACTGTTCACCAGGAGGTCAACTGAAATGGCCTAATGGCCTAAAACAGAGAAAATACAGCCGCTAAGAACCCCAGCATTTTGGGGAGTGCATCAGTCTCGACTGCTACCAGAATAAACAGTGGTAGGATTACATCAGAAGGACCTTGGACAGACTAGGTGCAGTCTAACCGGGGGAATCACAGTGGAACAAAAGGGATTGGGTGGCCGTGACTGTGCTGCAAACAAGCAGAAAGGTGACGGATAACAAGGCCAGAGTGGTAACAAGTCACTTGGCTTACCTTCCGGTGTCAGAAATAATGCCTGCCCCTCTCCTCGGCTGTCAGTGTTTCAGAGAGTCTGAACAAGCAGCTGCCCAGAGCAGCAGATGGTGGCAGAAATACATTGTCTTCATCATGTCTGCAGCATTGAGTAGGTGTGGAGGAGGCAGATGTGGCGCAGGGCGAAGCAGGAACGGCAGTGAGGCCGAGGCCAGCTTTCACCGAGATGGGAGCTTGTGTGGTTTCTGCACTGTGATGCAGCCAGGGACGGATGGCACCAGGAAGACACACTCTCCTGCCACCACCAAATTGAATTTTGACACCCTCCAAGACCACTTATGTTGGGGGTATAAGGGTTTGGATTCAAAAAAATTCCTACAGAAACATCCATCTTAATGAGAAGCCCAAGCAGCACTTCTCACAATGTACACACCAGATGGGTCTTCACTTCTTGCCTTCTGCTTCTAAAATTTGTTTCCAGTAGTCAGGCTTGCAAAACAGCAGAGAGAGAGAAAAAATAAAAGGGAGAGGCCAGAAGTAATGCCACTACTTACATAGGTATGCTTTTTCCTCCAGACTTTTAATTTCCTTCTGCCTGATGTATGGAAGTCACAGAAAATACCATCCCTCAAAGCATGTCAAATGCAAATAGTATATGCAGTTGTGTAAATTTTTTAATGTAGATTAGACAGTGGCAGTTGTAAAAGTATTTTTCACAAGGTATTCCAGTCTTAGGGCATGTGATTGCCCCTTCAAGGGAAGGGAAAGATGGGATGGCTTCAAAAGCAGATAGCCAATATAGCAGCTGGCATGGGTGTGCCTTGGTATGAAACTGAATAATACAGAAGCAGTGCCCTAAAAAAAAAAACAACCAAAGAAAGCTTGCTCACTAATAACCTGAACTGAGGAACTTCATGTGTTCAAAACGTGGAATATTAAGGATAAAATTAAATAGTAACAAATAAACATTATAGCATTTCACCAGGTATTTACTTGATTTATTATAGGGTTTCCAAGGGAGCTCCTATGGTCTGTTAACACCCATTTAAAAAAATGCCTAAATATATTCTAACAAACACAAATAATGAGTCAGATGGAGTCGCTATGGTCAATTAAGTGGGTAATGGATATTTAAAAGCTTCCAAACATCAATAAATCTGAAACAGCTCTGAAGGAGTACTTGTAGAACAAAAATAATACGCACTTAAGAAACTGCCTGAGTACATATTTGCCTAAACTTAACCACCAATAAGAGGTCAGCAAGCATTTATGGTACTTTATACTGAGGACATAAAAAGGCATACCAAATGTGTGCCAGCTCATTTGCTGATAATCTGTAATAGGTCTAAAGGGGCCATAACTATTATAGAGGCCCTGATTCTCATTTATATGGAGGTCTTTAAATACCTGATAGCATAAAAGGATCCTCAGATTGTGAACGAGGAGAGCAGACAGCAGCTCAGCAGCGTACCCCATGGCACAAGGCTGAAGGCAGTCCATTGCAAGCTGGTTGAAGCTGCCTCTGCCAGAACTCTTGTAATCTGGTTTCCACAGACACTGAGGGAGAAATGCCCCAAGCGGAGGTGAGAGAGACCCTCTGGGCAACACTGGCTTTTAGGCAGGTTTTCTTTTCACATTTTGAAAATTCACAAAGAAAAAGGAGGGGATCTTTTGTCAGCCTCAACAAGATCAGAGCGAGTGGTATGCTTGCACAGTCAGTAGGGCAGAAGTTCTGGTTTCCTGTGGGTGACCCAAGAAGAGAAAGATTTGGCTATGATTTTTAAAACATCTGCAGATTGGGTAGAAGTTGTTCTGTCTGTGAGCAAAAGGGTCTGAAGAAATTTTGAAACACCATCCTGGAAATTCTCTGTGTAGTAGTAACAACAAAACATAAACTGATGTTAGTGAGCTATAGCTTATAAAGCCAGAGATAATTTGGTGACAGATCTGGTATAAGTCATTACCTCTACAGCCTTTTCTCCTTTGGCTCAGCTATGTGTGCTTCTAATTAGGCCAAGATAATTGTCTGTATAAACCCAATCCAGGAGAGATTTAGGCTAAAATCCCCAAATCCTGCCATAGAAAATGGGGGGTTCTACAAACCTTATTTAATAGGATCTGTTTAAAAAGCAGTCAGCGTTATGTTTGCCCAATTACAGCAATGGTAGCATGGGAGTATGAAAGAAAGTGGAAGGGATGATGCCTGGGGCAGAGTGGGCGGTAAGGGTTGAACTGTATCGTTGCTAATGGAGTACTTCATGTCATCACTTAAGGCGTCTCGGTTGAGAATCGTACTATAGTGCTCCTTTAATATTTCATTTGCTGTACTATCAAGTCTTAACACAGTGCTGCAAATTGGCTATAGACACTGTAATATCCACATTTGTTTCGGGGTTGGGCAATGTTTAGTTTAATACATTGTATACATGTTTTTGGGATATAGCACAACTTCTGCAACTTCTCTCCCATTTTGTTTTAAAAGTGTTTTGATAATCTTTCTCAGAGATTCATTTGTTCATGCATTTTTAATTGGAATTCAGAATGTGATAATACATAATAAAAATACATTATAAATGTGATTACGACATGACGTGGATGTGTAGAGGCTGCTATCTAGTGTATAAGAGACTGGTTCTTTAAAAATCATAATTCTCATTTACGGTAAAAGCTCTTTCTGACACCAGAAGAGCAAGGCAATTTTACAATGGAATTAAATTATACTCAGTGTGCTCAGTTTAAGGCTGTCAGAGGATGCAAAGAGACTTTATTGAATATTATAATTTAATGAAACTTTATGTAAAATAGTTTTTCTTGTAAGCTGTATAATTAGGTTTCCTGTTAGTCTTTGCCCACATAACTATCTGGGAGTTTTCTAGGATAATTACTGATCTTGTCAGAGCATAGAGTCTGGTTAGCAGGTCTCTGAAGAGAGACCTAGTGACTGGGCACATAGAAGGTATAAAGATAATTCCTCAGGCTCAAAATATTTTATTTTTTTTTATGTTGACAAAATTGTTCAAGAACAGCCCACTTTGGTCAATAGTTTACATTATAATCCTACTGAAGTCAGTATTTACATGCAATGACTACCCAGTAAGTACCAAATATTAGAGATTAAAACCATATTTTAGCTTCCCAAATCTTGTATTCAGAATTGCCTCTCTCTTTTCATATGGGCTGGACTATTAGGCTTTTCTTGGTAGCCTCACTGTCTTCACAGCTGAAGGTAAATTGGTATAGCACTCTTACTAACCTTGATGTTGGCAAAAGTGAATACCCTGTGAATTTCCTAAGTCACGCCATGTTTTATTTCATGTGAGTAACCCATGAGTCATCTTTCCATTGCATTCATATTAATTTAAAACAGCGGGGTACGTTCTATAAGTAGATTTTAAGTGATGATATTCTGTGTTGGCACTACAGCCAAAGTAGCATTCCTGAGTATGTGTTTTCTGGAGGAGCTACATTTGAAACAATGCTGAAGCTGAAACCTCCTGCAAAAGAAAAGATTCTCTAGGAATGTTTGTGCAGCTTTCTGACAGAGGTTGGGAGGTGAAAGTAATTTGATTTTGCTACACAATCATAATTTTAAGAGAGTGTCTTGTAAAATACAGCTTTCTGTGTTAACATATATAACCCTTTTTAATTACATATTGAAGCAAGGTTTGGAGTTGGAACCATCAATGCAAAGCACAAACTTCTGTGATCTCTGTCTGGAAGCAGCATTAGGAGTTTATTTTTTATATAGATCAACACAGAAGGGCAAGCAACTCCCATTTTTTCAGCCATCTTCTTCATACTTTACAGACAAATAGTAAAGATTCTTCTTAATTTTGCCAGAATCCCTCCACTGCAGTACAGTAATCTTCCATCAAACGTAATAGAAAATTGTTACCTCTATAGGATTTTGAAACAAACATCTATCTGTATAACAGAATGCTTTTAGAAGGTTAAAAAACAAAATAGGTTTAACTCACTGTTTTTACCAGAATTTCTGCAGAAATCTGTTAAACTGCTCTTGACTGCTGCTGTTTTGATCCTTGATAGTACAGTAGGATTAGAAAAGGTTTTCAATTAAAAGCCTACATACCCTTCCCAAGTTCAGACCACGTGATTGTGTAAAAAGATGTTTAGGCATGTGAACTATGCTACTGAAATCAGAATAGAAGCAGAAATTATTAAAACCTTTCTTCTAGTGATTCCATATAAGTAAACATTTTGTTGGAAGCAACATTCTTGCTGAGTTACATCATTGCATTTATGCTATACAATTTATTCAGTCCATTCTGCGTAATATTACATGCAGCGCTCTGTGGAAAGGCTTTCCATAAAAAGACCCAAGAGGTCAAACTGAGACCAAAGTGAGGTTGGAAAAAATCAGTGTCTGTACAAAAGTTCAGTGCAGAAGGTTGGTTTTTTTCCTAAGAAAGCATTTTTCTCCATGGAAACATGATATGGAGCTTTAACAGGAGTCTGCTTACTGCTAGGAACTGTGTTTGTTCCTTGCTAAGGACACCCTTGGGAGCATAGGGAAGAGAATTCTGATAAATTTGTTTCTTTTAGAAAAAGAAGTACTGTATGTAAAAACCCTCAGGAACCCTTCTTTACGCTTTCTGGGCATCATAAAGCTGCAGAGGGCATTGGCTAGTGCAGAAAGGTACTGGAATGTCAGCTCATGCTGGCGCATTAATGGCTTGCTCAGGATATGCTCTCCATCACCTGTGTTTGGCCATTTTATTGTATACCCCATGTTGTGGTTGCCAGACTAAAATCTCCTCTTTTTTTTTTTTTTAAATCTTCTTTAAAAGTTTGCAGAGTGTATAGAGTTTGCTCAAAGAAATGAAAGAAAAAGACAACCAATTCAAGCTATGAAGTAGGGTCCCAGCATTGCCACATTTTCAGTTTTGACCTGAATCTAAAGGTGGTTCTGTCTGTTACTGATGGAAGCACAAAACAAGCATTAGTGAGGATGTAAAAGATTTATGCTACCTTTTACAAGCAGATTGTAATATTTTAAGGGCTCTTCATCTTCACTGCGTTCTCATCTTTGAGTATGTTGAAGGTCTGGTCCCTTGGCTGAAAGATGGGGATTTGTCTGAGTGTCGTTAGTTTTCTTTTGATAAACAACCTCAGCTGAATTAAAAAGAGAACCTTCACTTAAGCTCTGAAGCTAGAAAAAGGGCGGGAGGCAAGGGGGAACAGGACTTAAGGTGAGCTTTGGAGGCCATCTGCTAGCATTGAGTAGCCTCTACTCTCTGCATCTGTGTTCAGAAGGTAAATAATAAGGTTGCATGATGAGTCGGCTTTCAGTCTTACCGCAGTGTTCAGGCAGGCTGGTCTTCTTTATGTAACAGAACTGGACCAAAGCACGGGGTTTTCTTAGTAGCTGCTGGGAAAACATGGCATGCTTTTCCCTTCTTCAGTGAGTCAACAGTGTGCTTGGAACTGGTCATTTCTGAGGGAAGTGTCAACATTTGTGTTACATTAACAAGTATGTCAGTGGCATTCGTGGAAGAAAGACAGACTTTCTCTAGAAAAAGAATAGGGTCAGAGCACAGGACAGAGATGCTATATACCTTAAAATAGTCTGTATTTAGTGTGACAGCAGAATGACAACAGGTTTGGATCAAATTATCTTATGCTATTGTAGCTTTGGCTTTTGTTTAATAGTAATTTCAACACTTACGCTTGATTTTAACAGGCAGCATGATGGAAATGATAGGCTTCCAACTGAGGGAAGTTTTTGGCCCAGTATTGTGAATGTGAATGAAAAACCGTTTCCCCTGTTGGACTTACAATAAAATAATATTGGTATTGTTACGCAGCATGAGGTTGATTGACCTTTAGGCTAGGGGAAGCGTCAGTCTAACAAGTTAAGTGCTATTGGAAACAGCTATCTAAATCGTAGATTCAAACTGACCTGGTTTATGCATCTGTGATTTAAGGAAGAAATGTGGAGATGTTGGATCAAATCCAGGACGAAACATCTGAAAGAGAGAGACTGAGGTACTCAACTGTAGTTGATTAAAGATATTCTGATCCTGTTTTTCTCTGGTGTCTTGACCTTGCTAAAGTTCACTTAGTATGTAATGGAAAAAACAACCGGTTTGATAGCAAAATACAGGAAATGCCTTCAATCATGGCTGATTACAGTAGCAGCTTTTCTTCTGTTGTTTTTATTTTTTTAGAATGCTCTTTCTATGTGCCTGAAACAAAGTAGAATAATAATGCTTTAGAGCCCTTTATTTGGTGTGTCCAAATAGAGCAATTAAACGTCTGGCGCTTTGATGGATATGCATGTTGGGAGTTTTTGCAGTCAGGAGAGTGCCGTAAGTGAGAAAAATTAAGAATTATTGCAGGGCATATCTTCAAAGCCTAGCAAATTGAGGGAGAGGGGTAATTCCATAATTCCACCATGAGTAACAAAACAAATGAATGCAGGTCTTTTTTAAAAATCTACCTTTGTTTGGCTTTCTCCTACAAAAAATTGAAGTTTTACAACTAACTTGAATGAAATCTCTAGCTGGAAGACAGAAAGCCGGGAAGCAGCTTATACTGAACATACACAAAGGCTCAGATTCGTCTCACCTAACTTTAGGAATGTAACTGAAGCTTCCAAGTCAGGATCCTGCTTGTCCTGGAGTGCATTTACAGTCGGTGGAGAAGGGTAGGCTTCTTTAGGGAGCAGTGCAGCCCACGTGTTCCGTGAATTATCCACTCAGAGATATCTGTGGAGATGGCCAGGGAGGGAGGCTGGGGCAAGCTGTGGTACCTCAGTTAAACCCTGATGTCTGGTGGGATAAATCTGGGTCAGGATCCTGGAAAATACAGGAAAGAAAATTATCATAAAACCAGAGCAAAATGTTTCAGAGCTCTAGTTACTTTCATGTTTAAGGTAAATTTCAAAAAATGATGGAATTGTGGCTGATTACATTATATCCTTTTATTCTGTCTTTCCTGTTATCTGTATAAGGCAGTAATATATCCTCGTTGTGGGTTATTAAGAGTTACAAGGCTTCCTTGCTGAGATAGCCGAATGAGAACTGCTACAGAAATGCAAGATGCTACCTGGATAGACATGCATTTCTTGGCTGTATGTTTTTCTATTCTGTGTAAGAAAGCTTTACTCAAAAATAGGAAAGAGAAGAAAGAATCTCAGTCTTTTTGGTTAGGCACAGAAACTGTATGCCTGAAACCCAAGTACTCTTTTCTTTGTGTTTGCACAATTTGTGTTCCACTGTTGTTCAAATGATAGTGATTTTGTCAGCCTGCCTACTAAGGTCACTGAAAAAAAAAAACCAACATTGCTTTTGGTTTCCAAAGAAAAACTTTTGAACAGATCCAAGCTTAATTAGTGCGTCTACTGATAAATTCGCTTTCTAAGCTTCTGGTAACATTTTTTCAGAATTGAGTTTTCAAAACTTGATCTGACAAGCTTTTCTAGCTTCACACCATCCTTTCACTGTCTTTCATCAAGTGGTTTTATCAAATAACAATTTAGTATTGTTTTGTTTAAAAGGATTATGGACGTACGTAGTAGGCACTTCTAGTTTGTGCTCCACCTAACCTATTGTTACAATATGCAATCTTATTTTTATGTTATTTGAGATACAAAAATAAAAGCATGAAGCATTGAACCTCACAGAATAGAATACCACAGCTTGAGTCAGTCATTGGCTAAGCCTGGGGACCTCTATTGTCTTCAGTGGGATCACTGAGGTGTCAGTGAGGACAGGGTTTATCACGTTACATATTTAGCAATGACTTAACACATAGGCTTTGTAGCAGAGGGTGAAACAGTAAATATCATTAGTGGTAGTACAGATTTCACCCTGTCATTCCCAGCCTGAATACGTAGAGCCAGTTAGGAATTTTTCAGCTAAAGTCTTCAAGAAAAAAAGTTAGAAGATGATGTTTTTAACCAAAGTGGAGGCAGTGAGAAAGAAAGAAGAAAATCCCTGACAGAACTGCTAGTAGCCTTAACATCAGGGCACTCGTGGGGGTGTTGGGGTACCAGGCAGCTCAGCCCCAGTTCAGAGCCAGTCACTGTCCTGAGCACCAGGCCATCAGCTGTTTGCACACTACTTTCACAAAAAGCTTTGAACAGTCTGTTTTCACCTAGTGTGAAACACAAATGGTTTGTAAAATCTTAAGAAGCCTTACAAAATGAGAATGTCATTTGCTGTTGAGTTTAGGTGCAAGTTTCTGAGGCAGATTGTTTGTCCTATACAATAGGCCTAATACAAAGCCAGCTCCATTCATGACAGTTCTTACTTGGTACAAAAATTGCAGGCCTGCGGGCCGTGGGACGGCAGAGTTGTCACTGGGATCCAACACAAAACTTGTCTAAAGCAAAGCTTTGGCAGTAGGCTAAGTCAAGCAGCACAGTTGTAGCTCTACATCCCATTCCTGCCTCAGGCTCGTGGAAAAATTGTTGCGTTCCCAGGTAGGGGTCATGGAAGGTTGAGGTTCAAAAAGCAGTGTGATGTGAATGTAAAAGGCAACCCTCTCTTGAAACTGAAATAGAGACTGCTCCCTTCCGTGCTTTGCCAGTTTTGGAGAATGTTTTACATAATGCATGTTTAAACTTGTACATATTTCATTTACGTTCACAAATAAAAGTGTGGAAATAACAAGAAAGGAAAAGCCACACAAAGTAAGACTGTTAAGTACAATATATTTATTTGTCTGCCCATAATTGTAAGGAAACTCAGCATAGTAAGATAAGCAGATCCGGCACTGGTAATGTCCTAAGCTGCTACCGACAATTGTAATAAAGTTATGGTCAAAGCCATTAAAAAGCCATATATAGAATTTATTTTATAGAAAATGTTTTTATGCTACCAGAAAAGTAATTGGTTTCCTTAAGTTTCTGGAAATGAATATTAAACCTTTGTTCAATACATCATTAAGACGTCAGTAAATAGTTAGGGCCATGTGATGAACACACGGCCGCCTTTTCCATCTCTGGACCTTGCTGACCTAGAAGTTTTCTCAATGGTAGACATTGCTGGAGCAGGTGATGTTATACATCGTGCAAGCCATACTTTGCCTTGTAACAGCTTGGGTTTACAGAGCCACAGATAGCAATCGTGCTTATCTCCCGCTGATGTCCTTGGTGGGTAGATAGCAAACTGGCTTTTGCTACATCCCTTCTCCCGTCTCTGCCACCCCCTTAGTCCACAAGATACTTGTGTAAATGGCAGGGTGATGGATGTTGTGTTATATACAGACAGTAAATGTGTATGTTTTTAAAAGTAAACATGCCTGACAGAGAGTGTCACTATGGTCACATTAAAAGTCAGCGTTTCCCATTAATGCTTACCCTGGTATCTGAACTATCACTGTTTTCTTCCATGAAAAGTAGCTATAGTATCTCTGACTTTATTTGAAACCAAGTCTGTGCTCTTAATTAATCTGCCGCTAGCCATTATACATACTGATACACATCAGTATAAGGTGGATTCACCTTATTCCGAACTTGGTACTGCTGAAAAGCAGCAGTTTTCAAATCTGCGCAGCAGGTTTTTCTGTATATTGCTGAGTACAGGTCTGCTATAGTTTTTGTGATAGATAATGTCTTTTTGCTTTGATAATATCAAGTAATGTAACAGTGACAAAGAAAATGTGCATCAGAAATCCAGTAATTATTTAATGGGTCAACATAAAGGCAAAGCAGAGGAATTCACAGACTTTCATATAAACACAGGCAAAATTTCCTGAGATCTCCTACAATAACAAAAGCAGCAAAAACCTGTTTTTCTCACTCAGGTTTTTCCCTACTCCCTCACTGCTAGCAAAAACAGCCCTACTGTCATGAATCCACTCATCAGCATGAACAGTCCAGTGTGTGTCCTATGTTGTACTCCATTGATGAGGGAGGTCACATCAACTGCTAGAACCTGACATCCAGCGATGCTGCTATTATTGCATGTTTATGCTCACTAACATCAGAAAGTGCGGTCTCCTTCTTTCCCATGCAGTTTTTCAAATGGGTAAAAATTATATTATTAGTTTGCATTTTCTTAGAAATTACATTTTTTATTTTCCCATTTATCTCTGATCTGTTGTGCGGGGCAAACAAAGCCTTGCTGACGTGTTGTGACTAAAATACTGAAAGCAACAAAAGAATCCACTAGTGAAGTACAGTCCTAATATATCTGTCCCATAATTTATGTAAGGAAACAGAGACTAAGTTGGTGAGAGCTAATCACTAAAGAAGCTAACATCAGAACATTAAAATTGTTGACATTTCTTTTTGTTTTCTGACCAGTTCCATATATAACTCCATCTTGCTTAGACTGTAACCTAGTACATTAGTTGCCAGTATTTTGAGGACACCAATGTGTTTGAAGAACTGAGAAAAAATTTTGGTGAATTTATTAGTCTTCCAGAAAATACCATTTCAGACAGTGTGGTACAAATGATCCAAGTTCTGTGGTATTTACTGCTTGTGATTGAAATTTATGTTTAAAATGCAACATTAACTAAAATTATAGCAAAGAGTAAATTTGTACTGGGTACAGACAGGATGACCTGTTGTTGCAGGTGAACGTCTTTGTCTCAAAAGCAGTTTAGATACCACTGAGTAAGTTAAAAAGTAATTCTAGGAATGTAGAAGTCTTACCTTAATTAAATAGAAAAAAAAAATCACTTCTTGAAATTGCTAATTGACATAATGAGTATATTGCCTTCAGTTATGAATTTCAATAACTGTAGTAACTAGAGAATGATTCTGATGGCTTTCCATGTTGCTGGGGGAAGTTTTCCTTTTACCTTCTGTGATTTCTTCTGTGACCAACTTGTCTATTTAAAGCCTGCAGATAGGATGTGATTTTCCCATGCAGGGGAGCAATGGCAATGATTTCAAATACACTATTGAAAGGTTTATTGCAGTTAAAAGTCACCCCCCAAAAATAGTTGTTTGGTAGCTATGTACTTTAAACTTGCGTTGCTTTTGGATCTCTCCTCTCTCCTGTGTTCTGTAGATGCTTAGTGAGGTACAGTCCTTCATTGAACTTTCACCCTATAAAGAAATATTCTTGCTTCCAGTGTTGTTATTTGCAGATAATTATTGTGCTTCGTTCTGACCTACACTGTGAAATGTATATGCTTTCTAGTTTTGTTGCTCATTCAACCGTTAGAGTAGAAGCAGATGCTGTGGAGATATTTCATTGTAAAGTGATTGCTTAAACCAGCTTGTGATCATGTTTCTCAGCTACTTGATCTTGTTCTTCAAATATGGATTTATTTAGTTGCTAATGTTGACTGTGTTCAAAGGCTACTGTTAGTAACGTTTGGCAGAGTTTCTGATTATACTGGTCAAAACCCATCTTGACTGTTTAATTGTCTTACTTTCAACAAGAAAATTATCTGTTATCTAAATGACATGCGTGACACATAGGGCCACACACACAAGGCAGTTATCTCGCTGGCTACTGTTGGGAGTCAGTCTTTAAGAACCCAGTCCTATGAAATCCTCATCCACCGAGCCTTTGTAGGAAGCCAGGGCAGTCAGTGTCTGTCTCATGGCACTGGCGTGTGGAGGAAGGAATGAGCGTTATGGAAGATTTCTCACAGGTTACCTGCAGTCTGCCCGCCCTTCTGTTCTGACTTGCACAAACCTTACTGTTAAAATCCTGATTCTTTCTTGAGGTCCTGCCAGTCATTCCACCTTCTGAGGTGACTGCGATGCTGGCATGTATCCAGAAATAGAAACCAAGGCTTAAATTTCAGTTTAAAGCCTTCTGAGAAAGAAAAAAAAAAATGATTTAAACAAAAACCAAAACCCAAAACCAATATCTTATGCAATTGACTGCTCAAGTCAACTGAACTGACTGTACAGAGTATCTTGGCAAACAAACAAAGGAGAGAAATAGCTTAATGTAGCATTACTGCATTCAAGCAACCTGGGCATTTTCCCAGCTTAACTGGTTAGGTTGTTTGTAGTTGCATGTTGTTACTCAGGTTGTAGGAACTCATTTTGTCAGACACAGATGACTTTCTTAGTCCCTACAAAGAGAATGGAAAATGATAAAAAGAAGAATTTAATAGACATTTGTCACTGAGCTATCGAACACTGTATTATTTAGTATGCTCTGATTTAGAGGTAGACAACTGGCGCTAATATCAGGAACCAAATAAAAGACAGAATGGATCAAAATGGATCTGTACAGGCAATCAATTTACATTCTGGAGATCGATAGCTGTTTACTTTTTGAGAAGTAGGAGAGGTGGCTGTTTCCTATAACAGTTCTGGGGAGATACAGGTGTTAAACTAAAACTTAAAGGCTTTTTTTCAGTGAGACTGCTGTTTCCTCATCTCTGTCTGTTTTCAGGGTTTTTTTTCCTGTGAGTTGTTAAATAGCACATTACCTATTCTCTTACATTTTTTTAGTTAACTAAGATTTCTTTTTCCAAAGTTGCATAATTAGGGGGGTTAGGTGAAGTTTTTTGTTTGGGGTTTTTGTTTTGTTTTAGTTTTTTATCTGGCAACTCTAAATTGACAGCATGGTTTTGAATGGGTTTCAGTGCAAGCACTTTTATGGACTATGAAAATCTTGCAGGCTAGCTATGAATTTGGCACTTTGGCAGACTCCCAGCTTACCTTTTAACCTCCCATCTGTACTTTAATGGGAGTCATGCTGCTATTGTTTTAGCGTCTTTCAAATTTTTTTTGAAACTTTGGTGCACTTTGTGATAATAAAAATCTACTGGTATTAAATTCCATTATTGTGTGAGTAATTAAGCTGATGTCCTCAGTGCCTCCAATAGAGTTTTGAAGAGGGTTAGAGGCTTCACTGCTTTGTTTTACCTTGATGAAAGGGGTCCCAGATGTTTTTCTTGTGTCAAGTAGGATTATAGTTTGGTAAATGTAAGAAAGTTAAATTGACTTGTGCTTTTACAGGTAGGCTTAAAATTTCACTGTCAGTCTTTACAGTCAGAATTTAATACTTAGGCTTTTCCTGTTTTTCTCTTTGCTCAGTTTGTTCATTCTCTTTTTCCAGTCAAGTTAAATTTGTATTGTTAAGTTCTGTGTTTTATACAAATCTTAAGGAAATAAAGACAATGGTGAGTATCCTGTCCTTCTCCATTATGTGGTGGCTTGCTGTTAGTGTTTTATTACTGTTGAGATTTCTCTTAGCTTAGGAGTTTCTTGGGTTACCGACTATATCTCCATTCAACTCCATGGCTAGCATACGAGTGGCATTAAATGAAATTTAAAGAATTTTAGGTCCTAACAACTCCAGTGTGTCATCTTCCTGCACTGGGAAGTCCTGCTTCTGGGATCAGAGTTAAGGTAGCATCTAAGAGTCTTCTGATGATCACTTACCACTCCAAATTAAGGTGGATCCGGCTTTCTGAGCAGCCTCTTGATTTCGTAAGTTCCTATGATAATTACTTCTATTATGACCTTCTTCCTAACAGTCTGTTGTGATGGTGATTGGAAGTGGTTCCAAGATTACATCAAATGTAATTACACTTTGATTTCTTTACCTGAACATCTTGACTTTTTAAAATATAGCTTGTATTCTTCCTTAGCTTAGGAACATCCAAGATAACACTGCATTTGGAAGTTTAAAAGCTACAGCTAAAAGCTTATTTCCTTCTCCCATCTGCAAGGGCCTTATCCTATTGTACTTGATCACATTCTACTAGATGATGTTATAGTCTTGTCTTAATGTAGGTCTTTTGATTGCCACACTTGTAGTTCACTGGAAGTGCAGTTTTGGGAAGGCACATGATTCTTGGAGCAGGGAGCTTTATTTTGTTTATTTGACTTATTTGGGGGGCACAGAGCTGTTCATATCTGTTTGCCCTTCCATGGTGTTGGACAATTCTTGCAAATCACTTTCCAGGGACAGGAAGGGGTCATTATTTGAGTGGTTAAATAGTTAGATGTAGGGGATTATGTTGTAGCCATCTGGATCTTGGGTTCTTTAGGAACTCATAAAACGGATGACCTTAAAGAAAGATGAAATATGTAGTCTGCTCCAAGGGGCCTTACATGGGGTGACCAGCTGAGGACCTACAATAGCCGCCTAACTGATCTGGAGATAGCAAAGCCTGGTGTAGGGCATATTGGTTGCAACAAACATTTCTACAGCCAGTATATACTTCAGCTACATAAACTATATCTGATAAAGCTAGTTTATGTGGAAGACATGGATTTACTGTTAGTGAGGTAAAGCTGACTTTGTTTTGCCATGTCAGACTTCTTGTACATGCACAAACCACTTTGTCACATGTACACAGCCCAGCCGATCTCTACATGCACAGTAAGTCATCCAGGGCTTTCAAGAAGTGTTGGATTTACTGCACAGATGCGCAGTGATTATGCAGACCTTGAGTAGTAAGTCCACTGTGTCTCAGAAATATCTGATTTTTATGCTATCCTGTGCACATGTTTGAGAAACATATGTTAGATACAGGTGGGCTAGCACGTTCGAAAATTTTGAACAAGTGTCGAAAGAAAAGAAAAAAGAACAACAAAATCCACCTACTGAAATTGGGCTGACAGCGAGAAAAGAACATTTCTGGGGAAATCCCAGCATACTGTAGCCTTGGACATGTCCACAAAAACTCTTAACATAATGCAACCTTGGAAGGGTTGTTGGAAGGGAAATGCTTCCACCCTGTTACAGTGCCTGTGGTTCTAAAGTCTGGGGACTGACAGGGAGACATTTCTCTGAAAGAAATCCTCAGAGTAAGGAAAGACTTCTGAGCCCTCACTCAGGTAGAATTTGTTGGCATAAAGGATTTATTAAAAAAACCCTCTCTTTTCATAGGCTTTTGGGGTGAAATTTGTTTACAGAGGCTGGCATGGGTTTTTTTTTTCCTCTATCTGATTTACAACTTGCTTACACACACTTTTTTCTCATCAGTTCCACCTATGGAAATTTCTCTAATTCTTCTAGCAAAAAAGTTATAATCAGAAAGTGTCCACAAAGTCACCTAAGAACATGTGTTCCACTTTCGATTCTCACCTCTGTATACATTTGTACATACAATGCCTTCATTTATTACTGTGTATTTTTAATATACTGCAGAGGTACCTAAAGCCTAGACAGAAGTATAAAATTAGTATGGTTCATGCAATGTAAGTGGGGGGGGTTGCCTCTGTTTTGTGTTTGGTTTATTATTTATACATGATAAAATGTTTTTAATTCTGGGGTTTTTTTTCCTGCAAGTGAGGTTTCTTTTATGCACTGGCTTTCCAGATCTTTTTGTAGTTTAGTCTAAGGCAAGCGGCAGGTGAGTTAAATGGTACCTAACATCCATTGTGTTGGAACATGCAATAACCATCAATGGTATATTTTGAAAATGTGCAGAGGGCAGGACAGGAAAGGTGGATATCCCTTTCTCAACCTGTTTTTGACCTCACCGAATTTAATAACCAAAGAATTGTGTGGTTTTGACACAAAAGACATTTGTACAAGTGATCAGAGACAGCTGCTAAGGTGTGTTGTTTAACAATGAATGGAAAATATTCCTGTGAGGTTATTTTTGAGCACGTTTAAACTGCAGGAAATAATGCTCCCGAAGATGAAAGCATTGTTTTTCATCCCTCTCTTTGCAATCTGAACTTTGAATTGCTGATATACATTAAGAATCCTATTCAAAATAATGCAAGTTTGAAAGTACCTATTAATTCAACCCATATGATAGAGCATGGGTAAATTGGTACTCCTTACTTTGTGCTAATGCAAAAATGGAGAATGGCTTCAGTAGACATTGTTGACCTATTTCACGTAGGCAGAATTTAGATTTGTAGCAAATGAGACTGAGATCTTTTCCAGACGTTTCTGATGCTGTCTTGAATACAGCTGTGTGTCCATGCAGCTATAGAGGGAGTGAAGGCCTGATCTTGGAAAATGCTTGTCATTGCCTGCTTCCTTGTTGCCTTTAACCAGGTCTGTTTAGTGACTGCTACCAACTTTTTATGCACGTATGTGAAGGACAGTTTCTCAGTGGTGTTTATGAAACCATCTATTTGTCATATTCTGTAGTTTATGATGAAATTCAAGAGCACATGATTAGAATTTGAGAGTTGATTTAATTTTGGCCCTTTTTATTTCAGGGACCTGAAACTGGACAATATTCTTCTGGATGCAGAAGGCCACTGTAAACTGGCTGATTTTGGGATGTGCAAAGAAGGGATTCTGAATGGAGTGACCACCACAACCTTTTGTGGCACACCTGACTATATAGCTCCGGAGGTAATTTTTTTCACTACCCTAAGAATACAGATATTATCATTCATCAGACTGTAACATGTAATTTTAGACACTTTTTACATGTAGATGAAAACAGTAGAAGATGCAGGCTAGACTCTGCTGCAGTTTCTCCGGGGTAATCTTAACAGAAATTGGTTACTCTGTTGCTCAGAAGCAGTATTCCATGTGACAGGAGTGACAAAGCATGGTTTTTCTATTCTTTGTTCCCTGAACTTAACAGTATCCTTCTCTATACGCTTATGTCTGACACAGCATCATTGTGAAGGCGCTTACTAGCCTTTAAGGTGCTAGATGCAACAGAGTACTGCCAGCACTGGTCTTCAGTACTTATAAAAATGTTTTTAATTTTTCATGAGACTTAGAAGGGGATGATCATATGGAAGAGACTGTACATTTGATGTCATTTTACCTCGGGTCTTTGTGGAAATATTCTTCCTTTCTTTAAAGTATCTGTGAGTGAAAGATACTATGTTTGTGTTACTTCTCATCATATGAATGAACAGAAAATACAGACTCGTGTAGAAAAGTAGGAACTTTTCATATAGATGATGCCAACATCAGTTGGCAACATCCAAAGTCATTTCAAGGCATTCATTGGATAAAAGAAATGGCTGAGAATTGTGCTGGTTTTGCATATCCTAAGTTTTAATCTTATGAGGTGCGTTTCCAAGTGCCTAAAATTAATCAATATTGTACAGTAAGTCTGCTAGGGCGACTTTGTCTGCTCAGTTTAGTTAGTAACCTGTGCATCTTTCTGCTGAAGATTCAGTGTGCTGACTTAATGTAAAAGTATCATTGGTTTGTTTGTCATCAACCATAAATTTGCAACAGGGAAAAATGTTAGTTTATTATTTGTTAGAGACAATAAATTAGAAATCCATATTGTTAGTGTTCATGGCTGTCAAGCTTTGGTAGCACAACTGATAAGGTATGAATCATCTTGAAACTATCATAATAGAAATGTGTATTTTATGGAGTTTGAAAAGTATTCCAGTGTTAAAAGAAAATAAATACCAGTGTGATAGTTTTGGTTTTGTATGAATTCTTTTCTGAGTCAGTATACTAATTGAGTCCTTTGGCAAATTGTTTGAAAATTATTACTGAAAACAAAGCAGTAATAAGATCCCAGGAACTTCTACGTGAAATCCTGGTCTCACTGAAGTCAGTAACTCAGGCTTCCATTTTGTCATCTTAATTGCAGAAGTTTATCTCCCCCTTCTATTTCTCGTGCATCATGGTAGTATGTTTCAATTTCCTTTTCTTTAGCAGTACCTGAGTTCCAAAGAGTACCCATAACACTGGAAAAGTACACTTTTGAAGAGTATCATTTTCTGTAATTAATGTCTATAAAATGTAATATCCATTCAACTAAGAATCCAGTTGGGGTCCAGACCTCGGTATTCAAATGTTAAACTCATTTCTGTTTTTATGTTAAGACTGAATTTGGTTTTCTATTGGTCGTGATTCCCAAATACAGCACTAAGCTCACACCGTTCACCACAAGGCTTCTGACTGTAACACTACCGTTGTTTAAGGAGGTAGTGGAGCTGTTGCCATTCCAACTCATTTTAAGGCAGTCAGCTTCATCTTAGACAGTCACCCACTCTACTTTCCCCAGTACCCTGTCATGCTTGAAACATTGCAGCCAAACTACAAGCTTCTTTTCAGTGAGGAGGAGCCAAGAATTAAGCTTGTTCCTTGTACAACACTAATTCTGTAACACCAAGTAGTACAATAAAACTCCATCGTGCTAACCTACTACTCCCCAGTAAAGGTGTTTGCTACAGGGTTGAACTTGTGCCACGTGAAAAGTTGTAGCCAGTTTTTCTGACAGCAAGGGCAATTAAAGTGAGTCCTTCAGCCATGTATTGTATAGTGTTTTAAGGCTGTAAAAAGAACTTGAACAAAAATGCTTTTGGCTTCCTTCAGCCCTACCTAAAGGACTAGAATAAATCTCTCAGATGATCTCTGTGCAGCATTACAGGCTGGTCAGTTTGTTTCGTTCAAGATAGAGACAAGGAAATGTTTCACATTTTCCACCAATCTGTTTTGTATATGTGATCTTTTTTCCCCCTATAGCGTGACCTGCTTTAAACAGTTTGGAAGGATATACAGCTCTCTTGCTCACGAGCATACTCTTTTACTCAGGGGACTGATAAACTCAGTACTTTGAGAACAACTACACATTGACACTTAGCTGTGTTAGTGTAAATTGCATGGGTAAGAAATCATGCCTGCTGTTACCAAAATCAGTGTGGGATTTAGCCCTGCTTAGGCACTGGGGAAAGAAGGGGTGTATCATGCTGAAAGGGCAAGTGTGCAGCCGAGAGTGTTGTCTAACTTGTCTATTCAATCCGATCTCTTTTTCTATACTAGATCCTCCAGGAGTTAGAATATGGCCCGTCAGTAGACTGGTGGGCTCTGGGTGTTCTCATGTATGAAATGATGGCTGGGCAACCGCCCTTTGAAGCTGACAATGAAGATGATCTCTTTGAATCCATCCTTCATGATGATGTCTTGTATCCAGTCTGGCTCAGTAAAGAAGCTGTCAGCATTTTAAAAGCAGTGAGTCTTCCATTACTTGCTTTCCTCCTCATCTTCATGGGGTTTTGGGGGTTGTGTTGGGTTTTTTTTTTTCCTTGATTAAAATTGAATTTGCCAAAAGTTGTTGAGAGCAGTCACCGCTGGGAGTTCAAGCACAGTTCAGAGTGCCACTGTTAGGATAATGGGGCCTGGGATAAATTACACTGCTTGTGGGAAAGGAACAGAATGTTTGTATTCCACGCAGTTGTACACTGTCTAAATCTGTGTACCACGGATTCATGTTTCAGGGAAAACCCAACCAACTAGAACTGTGCTGTCACTTTGACACTTTATAAGCTGCGTGTTCACTAGAGTGGGGGAAGCACTACATAATTAAGAAACAATGTTTTTATGTAACCCACTTATAAAATTCCCTGACCCTCTGCCTTTCTTTCCCTATCACCATGATGGGTTGAAAGCCCTTTATTTACAGCTGCATGTTGTATTTTATAGTTCACATAACACTTTGATAAGCAATCTTCCTCTAGTGTAATTGTTTCTGACCTGGTTGGTGTTTTTCAATATGAGTAGTGACTTGACAGAAATGTGTGTCACCAAATGCCACTATTTTTTTAATCAGTCAAAACATGCCAGTGGGCAACTTCAGTTTTTAGACTACCTTTCTAAAGTCAGGTTTACCTCATTAACATGACACTGACATAAATTCTTTGTTCTGTGCTAGTATCATTCTAAAATAAAAAGCAAAATGAAATAGAAGCAGTATGCCAATCCCCATAGTTTGAAAACCTGAGGAGGATTTCTGGCTTAGAAAAATAACTTGGTTTTTTTTCCAGTTTTCCATCTTCTTTGAAAGTGGAAAATTTCTACCTTTCCACTTCTATTTTTCTTTCAGCATCTGGAATAAGGGAGACTTTCAATTAAGAGGGCAGCTGGTCGTGTAAAGTCCTGCAGAGATCTTCATACAGGGTTACATTTTGAAATTACATCTAAAACTTGAACAAATTCTGATTTTAACACCAGTGGACACATTCTGCAGAAATGCTCATCTTGATCTTTTAATAAAAATATCTTCAGGCTTATTCTAGCTGAGAGAGAGAGATGCTCTAGCAGATGATTCAAAGCAGAAGTTGAAGTTAACCTCTCTGCATTGTTTGCTGGAGTATCTGGTTTGCTCCATTCACTGTACCGAGAATATGGAGGATTTATTAAAGCTGACCTTTACACATATTCTCCCTTCTCCCCCCAGATAGCTCTCTGACGACTTTTTTAGCTGACATGATGCTTTCATGCATCCATTTTTGTTTCCAGACCCTTCAACTATTTTCAGTTCAGCAATTAAAATGTATGGACTTGAGCTGCAGAATTCAGGCTGATATCCATGGTTCAGGGGTTATTTTGGTGTGTTGTAGAGAAAGGGTTGTTGTCAATGTTCATATCTGCATCTGAATTTCACTGAAGTCCATGAGATTTTCTGTAGTGTTTTAGTTTCACAGTCTGTAAGATCTGTTCCTTTGCCATCCACAGGCTTCTTCAGTGAATCTACATGAACTGACCTTTCTGTTATTCTGAATCATAGTAACATTTGATGGAGGTGAAAAGTTAACTGATAACTCTTGGTTAAGTGTGTAGTACAAGGGCCATTGTAACTGTTAGGAGAAGGTATTTGTTTTATGGAGGAGAGGGAGAAACAGATTTGACAGTCAGAGCCTTACTGTGTTACCTCGTTGGTGGTGCAAGCAGTGATTGATAATGATTTTATGGAGCTGTGCCAGCTTACAACATTTCCTTACATTTAGCAACCTGCTGCTTATGCAGCTATGGTGTGAAACATTTGAAACTTGTGTTCTTCATCTGATCCTTGTCTGCATTCTGTTAAATGAAGAACAGGAAAAACAGAGGAAAGAAAAGAGGCGTCTATGTATTTTACTGGTGCATGGTAGCAAGGGATTAACTTTGGAACACTTCGTTTCCTCACATTGTCCATTGAGCTGTGGGTTTTATTCTTTAGAAGCTGTGTACTTTTACACTCCTCCAAACAGCATGTAAGGAAAGTTTCATAAGAAGACATTTTCTTGTATTAACTAACAATGTTTTCTTATTTTCTGAAGAAAGTGTTTTGTTGGAAATAACCGGAAAAGTGTAAGGAGGATAATTTTACAGCTCAGTATTGCAAGGCAGCAAGTTGCTTATCCCATGAAATCCCACAGTTCTTATTAGTCCTGTTTCTGTGAATTGACAGGAATTGCTATTTAAAATTCTTTCCTGTGTGGTAAGGAAAACAATTCTTCATTGAAATTAGCTCTGTGCTTCTTTGCAAGCGATGGAGAGAGGTTGTGTCTACAGTGTGTGTTACCTGTGTAGCCAGATGACAGAGATCTCTGGGTACAGGAGCAGAACTCTGTTTTTAAGCTGTTCTGTTTATTTCAAGAAGCAAAATTTTGGGAACCTGATGATCCTTGATTTGGGCCCCAAGTTGCATGGCTGTCAGCAACCTCTTGTCCTGTTGTCAGTTAAGTCAGTAGGAACTCTGATCTTAAAAGGCTTCTCTTCTCATAAAAGGAGGTTCCTACCTTAATACAGGAAAATAAAAAGGCAACACTTATGGCTATGGCTGTCAGCTCCACTGGCAACCGTCTCTTCAACACAGTACAGTTAACAGCTGTCTCTGCCCTGACAGTTGCGTCATTGCTGATGCTGTTGATAAACAGGGAATAGAAGGTGAAAAAATCAATATTTATTGCAGGGGGTGAAATTTATAGAATTAAATGCCCAATTCAGAAGTTTGAGATTATTTCATCATATTTGCATGTGATCATTTTTTTTAAGTATTCATTCTTAAAATTTGTTCTCCCTCATGACCCATTTCCAAGTTTCGTGAAGTTTGTGAAGTACAGTACTGAAGTGTGCTATCTAGTCATGTTTTCATGTCCCGGGCTTCTTAAAAATGACATGTTCGGATGTTTTTCCTGCCTCTGGCTTAAAACAAAGATAAAACATGACAGATACTAGGATCAGATTTTACTTCTTTGATACGTGGATTATATGGTACAGAAAGCATATCCTGTAGTTTCCGTGTTCTGTTTCTGCAAAATGTGTGGCTGCTGGTTCCTGGCCTGCTCGTTCCAGTCCTGAAGGTGAAATAAAGCAGAAGAATGTAGGAATGCGTTTTGTGGTTTTCCAAGAGACCTCACCAAAGCACAGTAATCCTTTCAAAACCTTTGTTTCTCCTGCTCATAGAAAATATGGCCTGTAGTTTAGATATGACTTGTCCGCTTGCAAAAGAACTTGCAGAGCAGTTGAACACAAGACCAAAGAGAAGGGTTGTCTTTGGAGCAGTGCATGTACGTCAGAAACCACAGAGAGAATTGCCTCACTGATCTGTGCTGTATCTTTAAAATGATAGCAATGGTATTCTCCTCTTGGATGGTTGATGTAGCTATCGAAAACCATCTTAAGGGCTTCAGTAGCTGCTTATCTAATAACTGGAGAACTAAAGCAAGGATATGCATTATAGTGATTATTTTTTTTGTAAGCTTTTTTTTTTTCCTACAGATGTATAGTATAATATGGTACCTAGGTTAAAAAGGCACTGAACAATTACCACATTTTGTTTCATTTGTACACTTTTGTTTTTAATTTTAAAAATGTTATAATAATGGCTGAATATGAAGTTACAGAAAAGCTTGGGATAATTCCATAATATGAGTGTGCATGTGTGTATAAATAAGAACAGCATTCATTGCTACTTGAATTGCAAGGATTCTGTGTCCACATGCATTAGGAAATAAGTAGAGCAATTGCTAATAAAAGAAGGACAAAATAACAGAGCAAAATCAGGAAAAATATTATCAGCTGCCATCATTTGATACCAGTCTTTTGCACCAGCTGTACAGCTTTTTGCTGAAAGGAATAGTAAGTTTAAAAGTGAGAAGTTTAGAAATTACCACACCAAAGGAGACCAGTTAGTTGCAGTTGCTGCCACTAATGGTGTACTAAAGACAAAAGTGAAGGTGGAATTTATGTCGTGGAGTTTCTCAAGGGAAGCTTTCTGCTGGTACTGATCACTCCATGTATTTCCTGAAATGTATGCACAGAATGCTTATAATTCACATAGCTGCAGGTGCTGTTCTTACTCGTATTAGAATAAAACCCCAGAAATGAGTAAGGAGGTTAGGGCTTTTCATGTGTCTGCTTGAATGGAGTGTATGATTATGCAGCCTATGTACCCAAAGAAAATAAAGAACAATAAGCATAGTATGTAGCTCCTATCCCCCAAATCAATAGTTAAGATAGACCAAATAAGATAAAATAAGAGCTATTCTGACCATCTATGTGGAAGTGTCTCCGGAGGGTTTAATATTTTCTTTTTTTCCTTTAGTATTTTTAGCCAAAGCTGGAATTAGAAATGCTGAAAGAGAATCTGGTCCTGTAACACTCCTAGCCAGGTGAAATTAGGACATTTCAGCAATCAGTTGAAAGAGCTTCCTGCAGTAAACTTACACTTCGGAGTCTCTGAATCTTCTAGTTTGGCTGGAATGTCTGAAATTTGGAGGGGCATCCTTGTTGCTCTTACAGAAAAAATAACCTTCTGAAAGGGGACTGTCTTTAAAAACTAGGCTTTAGGAAATGGAATGCATAATTGAACTGCAAATGGTTTCCAGCTATTGCCATTCATGTTTTAACTTTTTCCTCCTCTCCCTCCCTCACCCTGCAGTTCATGACAAAAAACCCCAATAAGCGACTTGGCTGTGTGGCATCACAAAACGGGGAAGACGCGATTAAGCAGCATCCGTTTTTCAAGGAAATTGACTGGGTTCTTCTAGAACAAAGGAAAATCAAGCCACCCTTCAAACCTCGGATTGTAAGTAGCAGTTTGCATAACATTCAGATAAAACCTGGTTTGACAATTCTAGTTGTTGGCTTTTCTGAGACATGAGATTACTTGATGCAACATTTGGGGGTTGAAATAGTAACATAAAAAACACACTGAAAATATTGCCTTGTCATTGTTTCTGTGAAGGTAAGTGTCAGGAATAGATTTAACGTACAGGAAGATGTTCATGTTCAGTCACATAAACCCATGAGAGGGTTTGAGGCCCAGTTTTAATTATTTTCCTGTGTTCCTAAAGATACCTTGATTGGAAGAAATTATTTCAGTTGGTGTATACTGTCTGTAGTTTCTATGTGAACTCTGCTACCACTCTGCATTGCCAATGGCCACTGGATTTTGTAGTGAAAGACAGAGGAAAGGATTTCTGATTAATAACATTTTAGCTGAAGATACTTAAAAAAACAACTTCCTGGGGGAAAGAAATATACACCATGATTAGGTAAATTGATGTACTTACATTTTCCTAGGTAATAACCAAGTATTCCTATTTTAAAGTAACAAAAATACGTAAATAGCAGCCCCACGTGCAGAAACTACAAAAGCCAAGCAAAAATACTTTACTTATTCTTGTCTTCCTCTGGATGAAAATACTTGCAGTTCACCAAATGTCAGCTTTTCAGCTGAGAATGTGTGCAGTTAATTTTGTGCTTGAAGACTACAATACAAAAGAATAATTTTATGATAAATCCTTTGAGATTGATTTGCATCTTTTGACTTTGCACACTTCTAATTACAGTGTTTGATTTGCCTGTAAATATGATCAAGGTACTTGTTTGTTTCTTTCTTCAGATAGTTTACAAAGGTATTTTTAAAACAAAACAAATCTTTGGGCTCAACACTGAATCCTAATTTAGAGGTGAGAAAGTCCCCTCTGTTACTGCAGAATTGCTGTCTGTCACATTTAATGCATTTACTTCTAGTCCAGTGAGATGCATTTCCCCAAGTTCCCTGTGTAGATGGTAAAAGCGGGGCTGCTCGTCCAGACCAGAAGCCTGAGGTAGCTCCTCTGAGTCCACTCTTGGAAAAGTCTCTCTCTGTAACTATGCAGAAAGAACCCAAAGGGATTGACAACTGTAAGTGAAAGTTAGCTCTTGTGAATGTCTTTCTAGGAGTAATTGTAAGATATAGTGTTATCATATGGGGAAGTTTTTCTTAATATATGTCTTGGAGAATGGAAGCCTTGTAATGCGGTAGCTATGGGCAGAGGGGTGCCTGAGGCAGCCCCTCTCCCAGAAAGGGTCCAGCCAGCTGGGCACGCTGGCTTGCTTACCTTGTCACCCAGCTCTGCTCTGGAAGTGTGGCCAGGTTGCACCTAGTGCCTTAGCTAACTTGCAAGTCTCTGCACTGCTGCAGGAAGTGTAAACCCCAAATTAACCCCGTTAGTATCTATCTGAAGCCTATTCAATACTGTAACTAACTGCTTTCCAGTCAGGTTCCATAGTCCTTGGGTAGCTGCAGACAGTCTTAACTGGTGTTTAGCTGAGTTGCGTGTGTGTAGCTCTTTTCCTGTTTTCACAAGTATTTGGCCTTTCATCTCACAGTAATTTTTGTTGCTTTGCTCAGTGTTCATCAGCGTTTTGGTAATACAGTTATCAAATCAAGATACACAATTCCAAAATAATTTTCACTTTATGCTTACATCTAGTAAGTCCCAGATGCCTCACATCTAGACTGTTCGTTGGCTGTTTTCCTTTCATTGTCGAGATGCACGGTCCATTTGACAATAGGTACTTTTGCAAGACCTATATTATTTTTGTAAGTATTCCAGCTGCAGCAGTCCTTAAAAGTCAAGAGGCATTTAGTATGTCAGATACTTATATTCATTGCTGATATAAATACCTTTTACCTTCTCTATTCAGCTTCTTTCTGGTAATTATTTCACTGCTGTTATATTGTAAAGCCATTCCTATTTTATTAATTCCTGTTGTTTTCTTCCTTTTCTCCTTTTCTGCTTCTTTAATGGTATTTTAGTTGGATATTTCAGTTTTAGTAGTGATTTCAGATCATTTCAGAGTAGTCCTTTGTATAATTTTCAAGACAGCTGCTTGCTCTCTAATAGTTGTTAGGGTGATGTTATACATCCTTATTTACACCTTTCCTCATTTTTCTTCAGGCTGCTTCTATAATGTCGGATTTTCATGCTACTTCTTTCCATATTGTATATGCCAACTTTCTTTATTCTACCAAATTTGATTCCTGCAGTCTGGTAGTTCTGTCTGCTTTTTTTTTTCTGAACTCTTTTTTTTTATGGTGGTGAATTCAGATAATATGTAGTCTATGTTACAGGCATCCTTATTATTTTTATGTTCTCAGTCTGCTCTCTCTAAGGTATCTTCCCCAGTGACCTGGTCCTATCAACTTTTACTGATAACTTTTCTACACTTAGAAAGGGTATACCTTACATATTTACACTGTGTTTATGATCCATCAGCTGGTTTGTATCAGCTGTATAAATTTTGCAGTTGTTTGGATTTTGCTTGTGTAGAAATCTTTGAGCAAGATCATACTGAAATTTTTACTTGTTCTCTTAAAATTGAATGATTTATTACTTGGAAAGTAAAGTGTGATATATATGTAGGCTGGAGAGAAAGACCACACAAATAAAATATAATTGTTAATTATGCAACTTTAGGAATGGTAAAAGAATCTAGGGCAGTAAATTTCAAATGCTGAAAAGGTGATTTTGGATACTTGCCAAGCTAAAAGAGATTGCACTTACTTAGAAAAATACAGGAAAGAGGGAAGAAGGTGAACACTAATGAAATAAAGTTTACTTCAAAATCTAGATGAGAGCTCCTCTCTAAATTCAGCTGTGGTGTAGCATTGAGATTCATTGACTCAGATTAACAAGCATAGCTGTTCCATAGTTATGGAATAACTATGGAAAAAACATAACTAACGCCTGTGTTTGGAATGTTTTCTGGGTTTTAACATCTTTCAGTATTGATAAAGAGCTGTTGATTATTTAAAAGTGACTTGTAATATTAAAAGAGGATTAAAAAAATATCTTTTTAATCTTATGTTCAGGAGAGCCTAGATCTGTGAAAATACCTATGAGAAGAGAGGCCAGATTATTAGTCAGAAAATAGACATTCTTGCATGTGATATGTAAGTGTACATACACGTAGGGAAAGAAGCATACAATGCATATGTAGTCATTTGTGCATTCAAATTGACTTTTGCATGCACATACAAAATTTTGCTCATGCAAGAATGCATATATTTACACAAGTATTCATCTATTTTCTGACCAACTGTTAAGATGACTAAGGGGGGAAATTTTGTAATTAATCATACACACTTTCAAAAAAAAAACCCCAAACCATAGGATCTATTCAAATGAGCTCTGGGCAATATAAAACGCTGACGCTAAACAAGTAACGTCATTAGGGAAAACGGTCAAACACTGAGGTCCCATCAGACAATGGAATAATCTGCCAAGGGAGGTCACGGAGGTGCTGGCATGGAAACAAACCTTGCTTCAGTTCTGCCTCACTACTCTGCTGATCCCAAAAACACACGAGTTCCTTGGTTAGCACAGCCATCTTCCTCTTCTGTTACCTTTTATCCTTTCTCTGCCATAATAGACTTTCTGAGGAGCTATATTACATGGTACTGTAAGGCCTGTGCTTCTGCATAGTTCAGGTATGTCTCAGCTCTCCCAGGCTTAAGTCTGAATTTTTCTACTAGACTTAGAAGAAACACTGCATGGCTGTTTATTAGCCAGACTTTTGAGAGGTTTGGGTTTTTTTTAAAATCTCATTCACGCTGTGGATAGATGCAAATATATTCCTTATTATACCAGAAATACACCATTAATGTCCTTCTAGTTTGTACATGATTTGATTATTCTACTGATGTTTGGGAAGCTGAAATTTCTTTCCTAACTGTTTTCAGCCTTGGAATGAAAATTACTGAAGTCCAGAAGGTCCTTGAAAAACTGAGTGTGTTTTCTGAAGGCTTGCAAGGGTGCCCTGGGCGGAGCACTCATACAGATGGCTGAGGTTTAGATTGCTAAGCAGTGACATGAGTGCCACACCAGGTTGTGCCGGGCAGAGACACGGAAGCAGATTTGGTGGCCCTGAAACCTGCTGTGATGGGTCTTCAGCTGCTCCTCCAGCTTAATGACTTGGAATAGAGAATATGAATGGGGTGAAAATGCACTGGGGCCCAGTCTTACGATGCATATCATCTATCAGCCCTTCCTTTCAGAAATCCAGGATTATGGGGCTTTTCAGTGCCAAAAGTGATTTTTTTATATACATACTATTGTTTACTGAGGGTTTGTCCCATGTAGAGGTATTATAAATGTTAAGCTACTACAGAAAAAATTATAGCTCTGAGGCATGTAGATTAGAAATCAAGCAAACTTGAACAGCTATGAAGAGGATATTTGTTACATCTAAGCTCCAGTGATCTTGACAGTGTCTCTTGAAGATCATTTCCGCTGTTCTGAAAACCTAATTCTTAGAGTCTCACAGACTGTCTTCAAATTTTCTGAATAATATTTTTCTTCCCTGCTGCTTTTAATGTAGACATGAATATGTAATTGCATATGCAAGAGATAAGTACAGTATTAGTGCAGACAGATATCTTTTCTCCAGAGCAACTATTGTAAGACAAAAGTCCCTTTGAGGCATTTTATTCCTATGTTGAGATATTTCATCTCATGTATTCTTCCTGGAATTTTATTACATTTGGAGAAGGAAATTTCCCTAATCAGTAGCCATAAGACTAGGCTGTGGTTTGCAACATAATTTATTGCCCAAAAGCCACAAAGGCCTTGATAGTATTCAGTGATTCTCTGTTCTCCATCTTTGTTTCCATGGTTATGCTCCTGGCTTGGTTGAATCGGTTATTTCCATTTTCAAAGTGCGTTTGCCATACTACAAATGAAAGCAAGGGTGCAGTAGATTAATTTCTTACCAAAGTAATTGATATGGTGGTGTGGTAGATCTTGCTTAGTGACATGATGGGATGATTCTGTCTGTCCCATACCAAATAATAAAATATCCGTTAAAAACAGTGATTGAAACAGATTGCTGCTTCACCCTTAATGTGTATTGATTAAATTTGTCTTGTCCCAAGTTGTTATTTACTGGCAAAGCTTGTATTTGAAACAGTGAAGCAAAGGTATATTTTGTTGTATTTTGCTTTTTCCTCGGTCTTCTCCCTATCTTACTAGATTCCATGCAAGAAATTCTTTGTGTCATTTCTGAGAACACAGCTGGCCAGCTGCAGGCTTTCCAGATTGAACTCGGTGGCCTGCTGACAGGTCACTAATGCCAGCCAGTGAAGCTCAGAGAGGTGTGCACCAGTGGCATAAAGATACACACTATCCCAAACCCACTTGCCAGGGATGGAGGAATGTCACTGCCCAAAATTCGCTGCTAATCTGTCTGAAGCCAGTGGTAGTCTCATATAAGCATCAGTTTCACAGAATCATAGAATAGTTTGGGTTGGAAGGGACCTTTAAAGGTCATCTAGTCCAACCCCACTGCGGTGAGCAGGGACACCTTCAACTAGATCAGGTTGCTCACAGCCCCGTCCA
>JAVKLA010000054.1:4138677-4178610 GCA_034782735.1 Sagittarius serpentarius | reverse complement strand
AGCCTTCTCTTCTCCAGCCCAAACAACCCCAACTCTCTCAGCCTTTCCTCATAGGAGAGGTGTTCTAGCCCTCTGAGGCATTTCTTCTTGTTTTTTGTGGAATTCAACCAACATAGTAAAATCACTCTCGTATTTCTTATGCTGTTGGTCACAGTGGCTCAGTGTGGTGCGAGGAGCTGTGAGACGGAGGAAGCTGTTAGGCAGTGTGCAGCAAGGACAGTCTCACCACAGGCACGCTCCTATCCTTTCAGGCTGAGTTTTCACTGTCAGCCATTGAAACATGTGCATGCAAACAGACTTGTCATTTTGATCCACCCTGTTGTAACTGTCAGGGTTGGGAAAATTTGAGACTTTGACTAAGACATCCTCAACATGAAAAAGCTGAAGAACTCTGAGCCAGAGGGTAATACAAAGCCTGGTAAAACAGATGTTTGCCATATGTATTTCTTTTCAGCAATTAAGACAAAGTTTCATCACTAATGGCTTTATCAGTGCCTGTGGCAATCCATTCATAGTGTGGCTTTATGAAGATGAAGTTAACAAAATAATCCCATTATGATGATTTACTGTCAATGTGCAGCTTTCACAGAACAATACATTATTTTAATTTTCTCTATGCATTCATAATTTCTTGGTTTTCCATTTTAAAAGCTTGCTTTCTTGAAGAGCATTAGAAACAAAATGAACAAGAATGTCTATTACAGAATTGTATCTTGCAGTATAGAGCAACAGCAGCTGCTGCCAGCTCATTTAGTTCATCTAATGTGACTCCCTTCGCTTTGCAGCCTCTTCCATTCTACGGTTGTATCACTGAGAATGTTTTCTGAACATTTCTATGTTCCTTCTTCAGTTCTGATTTCTCGGGGGTAGAGAGTTGGTCTAGCAGCTAAAACCAGAGACCCAAGAATTGCAAGATACATAAGTTCATCTACCAGATTTTCTAGAAACTCATGGCATGGTGCAGGGTTCATCACCTAACCTTTTCATGCCTCAGTTTCCACTCTGTGGTAATCTCAGGATGCATACTGCAAAGTTCTGTGACAGCGAAGAAATACGACTGAGAAGTGTTAAAAACCAAATGCTCAAGATCAGCCTGGCTTTTAAATTGACTGAACACGTAGCACTTCCCTTGGAAGAGTGTTCTATGCTATATCAGACCTCAGTGTTAGCAGATTTCATCTTGATCCTCAGTCTCAAATTTCCTACAATAATTTGTACCTCTCAGCTCCAGTAACTCTTAAGATAATCATAAACCATTATCGAAGTCCCTCCCCCCTTAGTTATCACTATCTGAACCACATTGTCTGTATGCAGTTTCCTTGTGAACCTAAACTCCCTTGTTAAGTCTTGACTTAAGGATGCCAGCAATGTGTCCTCTTTCAGTTTTGCGCTGCAGCAAAAGTTTGAAATAAAATCATTCCCAAATACAAAATTCTAGTCCTAGGCTATGATTGTGGGTTACAACTGGAGTCAGTGAGCTCTGGGAATTTTCTTTTCCCCCTCCCCTAAATGAGTAAAAAAAATGGCAAAACTTTGGCAACCCTTTGTCGATGACTTATGACAAGCTGGATGCCCACAGCGTTTGGAAACTGGGTAATAAATAGCAAATACAAATCAACACCTACAGAGCGTGCAGGTGGCCTGTTTGCACAGGCAAACAGGCAGAGGCCGCACCTGCCTCATGGGTAGGTGCCTCACTGAATGGCTCCCAAAAATGTGTTCAATTAGAGGTGTGTGTGCTTAAATTGCTGCAGCAACGTCTGCTTACTGTGAAATGTGGCTGGAATCCTTAAAGAGGGACCACGTTTCTGGAGAAAACTTTCAGATACGTTAGCCTGAAACATAAGTTCTATAATCTCAGATTTGTTTTCATACGTGACTGCTAACAGGCAAAGATTTTTTTTTTTTTTTTTTTTTCTTAATGAGGGATTTTTAACCTGGTGTTGGGAAGTCATGATACTGTTTTGGTGGGTTTTTTTGGCACGCCTCTATTTTTTCGTGACAGTGGATTGTGTTTTCATACGTGCAGAATTATGACTTTGCCTTTACACTGTGGGGAAGTCACCCTGTAAAATGCAGTATCATTCAGTAGCACCAAAAGAAACATAGGATATTACAGGCCAAGTAAATTTCTTTTTGTATAAATGTTCTCTCTTTTCAAGTTTGCTTCAGTGTGAATGTCCCTCTTTAAGGTAAGGCCTTCAATATGGGGAAAATGTCAAGGTAGGTCCGTTTTTAGGCCTAATAACCTTGAGGTGTCCCTTCAGTTTCATAATATATTTCCATTCAGTCATCAGTGCATGGCAATGAGCATTTAGCAGATGGGCACGCAAGGAGCTATACTGCATGCTTTTGCATGAAGTGTTACCGCTTAGACGAAACACTGGGGAGTGATCTTGGGACCTCAGACCCTCATGTACCATTGTTAAACATTGCACATTTTGTATTCCCCACTTGCTGCAGGCATTTCAGGCATAGGAAAACAGTGGGCTTTCTTCTGAGAGTGACACCATGGTGATTAAAACTGGTGTACAAAAAAAAAGGTTTAGAAACAGGGAAGAATCTGTATTTGTCAGAACGGTTAACATATATCCTTTAGAAAAACTAAAGAAAAATGGATGTGTACTTTTGGGACAGCCTTTTTATTAGAAACAGCCATAATGGTTGAAGTCTAGCACTCTTTTTGCACACTGCCCTTGCCACAGGGTATCACGAATTAGAATATTTAATGTCAGCTGGTTCATAAAAGTTACATTTTTCTGCTACTAATTCAAATGTTAGCCAGGTCGCTGCTGGTTGAGAAGCATTGGCTATGGGCAGGCAATGAAGTTCGAGATCTCAGTTGAGCTTGCAGTAGACAGTTGTGAACAACAGTACCATAACTGCCTGCAACGTAGCTCATACCAGTCGGTCTAGCATGTGGCTGGGCAGGGCAGAGAAGTCTGTGACGCTTCTGCCTGTTCCCTCAACAAAGTAAAGGACCTTGGTTTCCAAAGCTTCAACTAGCTTGGCACTTTGTACAGCCACTAAATTTGCTCAGATTGTAAGCATATAGCTTTCGAGGAGTTTATGTGCAGCTTGTATCACAACTTAGAGAAATCAAGAGTAAGCGAGCTGGTATTTTTAAGGGTTTTCGGTGTTGTTTGGATGAACAAGGTTCTGTTTTCTCAGAATTTACTCATTCAGTTAGTCTTATTTTTGGGGGTTTTTTTATTCTCGTTAGCATCAGTGCCTGCACCAGCTGTTTTTAGCTGTGATTACCACAACACTAGAATTACAGAAGTTTGAAAGCTACTTCCCAGCACTGCAGGTTCCCAAATATTTATAAGTTAAACAATTTTTATTACCCTTCTTTTGATTCTGTACTGGGGATCCAGCAGTATTTGTTTGGTTTTGTTGAGTCCTGGTCTTACAGCACTAAAATCTGTTCATACTGAATAATTAGGTTCATTTAACCATCTGTTAAACATACATTGTTAAGTGGTGCCCATTGTGATGGAGTGATAAGCAGCCAGAGTGTTCCTGCTTTCCTTTTGGGCTTCCTCAGAATAAGACAAATTCTGTTTCGCTTTTTGGCTGCTTTAATTTCAAGTGCTATGTTCAGAAAGTAATCTAAACCATTAAGTGAAATCATCTTCTCATGGTTACTTACAGTGCATTCTTAAGTGTTCAAACAGAAATATTTTATTTTTATATTAATGCAGATAATAAATAATATTCCTGGGTTGGGCCTGTTTCTGATGTTATTAACAGCCAGTGGCAAAACACCAGGTGATTTAAGAAGCAGTAGCGTCTGGTTCTTCATCAGACAGCGGAGAGGAATTTATCAGAAAAAAGTGAAGACTCGCCAAAGGCTGGCAGTCCATGCCTGGTGCCATTCACAGCTGGAGTCTGGTGAACAAAGACTGTAAGAAGAGCTTGGCTTTGGGTTAACTTCTCATGCAGAACCTTTTGTATTATCAGTATATCATGCTAATGCAAGCGTACAGTTAAGTGTCTTACTAAGATGTTAATCCAAAATGAGCAGCAAAAGTTTGTCAATGTGTGTGTTCACAGCTCAGCATACTAGTGCAAAACTTAATTCCTTTGACATATGCACTAATATGCAGATGGTGGACTGAAGCAGCTGATGTTGTAGGCACTTATCTTCTGCAGCAGGACAGGGAAGGCATCTTTAAATGGGAAAGAATCCTAGCACTTCATTAACTGCTGCTTTCCTGCTATGCTGCTGTGCTATTACAAGGGATTTTGTTACTGTGGAGGCACAGGCCTTGTACTCGTCTTCTCAACAGCATGCTCCAGGCATCATATGCTTAAATTATGTCGGATGAGAGGAACACTCGTTCTAGGTACTTATGAAAAACCTTAAGCACAGATCTTGTTCCTTGATTCGCACGCCATGTTCGTGTTTGCAAAGGACCTACAGAACAATGATTCCTTTTGCTTAATTATGGAGTATGGAAAAGAAGTTGAAGATCGTGACTGCCCATGACTCTCTGAAGGATTGTGCTTATATTTGACAAGAACAAGAAGAAAGAGAAATTGAATTTGTGCCCTCGGGTCCGCAATAACAGCTCAAGTTCCCAGCAACATGAGGTTCCCGCTGTGCAAAAAGCTGTATAAGTGAGAGACAATTGAGAGATCATAGATCATGATAGACGGAGAGATCACAATCCATGTACAGGAGGACAAAAATAGGAAGAAAATTGGATGCATAGTGAGGAGAAAATTACTCAAGCTCAAAGCAGATCAGTAGCAGAACCAAGAACGAAACCTGTGTCACTACAAACTCTGCTGTCTTACTGTGCTCTTTTAATAAAACTGTGTTCCGAAAAAGCAGTTCTAGTGTCCGGAGGAAGGGTGGAAAGGAGATACATTTTGATGCAGAAGTGGTAGGCGTTCATGCATAATTGTGCAATGACTTTTTTTTTTCCAGTCTGTAATTTGTGTATGTGCAGCTTCAGCTGCTTTCTAAAAGTCACGTATGTCTTTATTTTAATCTGTCTTTGCAAAGGCTTAAAAGTAATCATTAGACTTCAAAATATGATCTAACAATTCAGTAGTCTTAGAATTAAACCGTCACTGTGTAGCTTTCTCCATTCGTGTGAGACCTGCTATACCATTTTTCTGTATGAAAGCCTGTCATATGCATCACCCATGTCAAACTAAAAGCTTTATTCTTAATGAGGCAGAGATCATCATTAAAGAGCGTGAGTTTCCCAAAATGTTATGAAGAAGGCAGTCTTGCCAAGAACTCTGCAGCCTTCCTGCTCTACGGCCTATAGTGCAAACCGTTCTAGTGTGTAGCTGAATCTTAGAATGATGCTCCCACTGTACATGCTTGCTATTACCTTCCATGCTGTGGTGTTTCTTTGCATCCAGTGTCACAGTGCACATGTCCATGCCTCCTCAATAGAGGAGGGGCTCAGAATCACAAGTTACTGCTATATATTTGTAATTTCCTAACATATTCAGGAATGTTTCCATAATGTGTTACTTTTCTGTAATTAAGTGGGATTGGTGACTGTAGGCAGAATAAAACATTGGAAAGGCAGTTGGTTAGTATTTAATCGGGGTACATGGCAGAGATACAAGTCTCGAATTTATTCCTTGTTTCTGTGATTACTTAAAGAATGGAAAGCAAAGTAAACCTATTGATCTTTTACAGAGTAAGTCTGGTCAAATATCTCAGTGCACTGCTAGACTATCTGTATTGGGGTAATTTTTCAGAGATTTATGGGATGTCTTCTGAAAGCCACTGGAATTCTAGGGACATGTGGCCTAGACATACCAGCTCTCTTGCATCACTTTTTTCTTTTTGTTGCAAGTCATCTCCATTTTCTGGGTATAGCCAGTCCTTTGTGCTAAAGTACTAGTGATCAGGAAGACAAAAAAGCTTCTACACATGTATTTGAGGACTCACCAGCAAGTGGTTTAGCATGTGGCAGATGCACAAGCCCTGACTACGGTAACTCTGCTGTAACAACAATGGTTAAAATGCAATTTCAGGATAACACAACTGAAAATGGACTAATCTTGGATGTGTGCCAGTATGTCAGAGGGGAGGTGACGTTGGTGATCATGACCTTAGAGCAATTGAGGATATCCATGGAGGCTTGCCAATATAACGTGAATTAGAGGCACACGTATAAAATCTGCGCTACAGAGTGGACCATAAAATTTGCAATAGAGTTGCATTGTGCAGATGGAGGGTATTTTCATATGATTGTTCCATTACTTTCTCCTCTCATATTTCCTCCCCACCCCGAGAAGAAATATAAAATTGTTTCCCATTTAGGTAAACCCTCGAAGAAACCTACCATAAAGGAAAAATGTAGTGCAGAAATTCAGAAGTTGGCAGTCTTCCCCTGCAATTTTCTTTCACTCTAAAAAATGCATGTATTAAATGCATAGCTTATGAGCAGTGGTTATGATTAAGTCCTAATGGAAGCAAGCCCTGATAAGGTGGACAAGGTGGATCTTGAGGGTAAAGGACTAACCACAGGCGGGAAGCTGTAGCGCTGACCTCACCTGCAGCTCCTGTGAAATCTATCTCCGTGAATGTTTTACACAGAGATAACTATTGTGCTTTAGCAATCAGGCTGTGAACAAAGCAGGTTTGGTATATGTAACTTCAGTGCTGTGTACTTGTTTGTGCTAAAACTATACCCGAGTATTGCCATAGGGGACAACAGTTTTACAGTGATGCCTTCTGGGTGAGGTTCATTGGCCAGACTACGAACACAGGGTGCCCGTCAATGAAGCTGCAGAGCTTCAGTTTTGTTTGCCTTGCTGTTTGTTTTCTTGTGGTGGTTTTGGGATGTAGGATAGGAGAGAGGCTGTGCAAAAGTAAAATACTAAGGCTGGCATCCTGGCCCTGTAGTCATTAAAAGCTTGTACCCCCCTAATTGTTTAGGTTATTCCTCCTTCTTTCTTGCCCATTTCACATTCCTAGGAAAGATACATACTGTTTCAGTATAAAAGTGGTTTCAGTTTACTGGATCACAAATGATCCCTTTTAAAATTCATAGTTCTGTGAATTAGCTTGGTGTTTATTAGATATCTGTGTACTTCCATCACAGATTAAATTGTGGGCTGCAGAGGCTGGCATGCTTTTCAAATACTGCTTCACTATCTATTAACGTCTTCACTGAGTGGAGTTTTTTTCCACTTCTTTCTCTTAATTTGGTGTCCTTTACATGTAATGGAAGCATAATCTAGGAGCACAGAATCTCACCCTCTGCTTGGAAGTAACGAATGTTGGTATACTTGTAAAAACTACTTGGATTCAAAACCCTTGTTATTATCGTAACCTTGAGTTGAATATACTGCAGCTCATGGCTGATCTGTTGTAAGTCTTCATGTGTGAATAGCGCAATTAACATGCTGAAAAAATTCAATAACTTGTAAAGTTACTCTGATAACATGTATTTCATATCTTCTGAAATAAGACATTCTAGGAAATACTTCTAATAGTGATACAGATTCTCAGGGCATGCAAATACTGTGAAGAGGCATCACCAGGATAAACAAAAGACAGGCCTGAAGTGTTGTGCTTCTCAGCCTGTTTCTTTCACAGTATTCATACTGAATTTCTGTATATATATAGAATGAGTTATGTGCGAAAGTGAGTGCTTTTTACAGTTGGTCTCAACTTTTTAGAAACTACTTAACACCTTTATGAAAAGCAGTCCAATCATTGATGCAAAGTGATCTCTGCCTGTGCAGCGGTTTTTGTTATCATAGTAAGGAGAGATGAATGAGAGGACAGTGATATGTGAGGTTAGCCACATAACCTTGTGCTTCCAACCAGTTTGTTTGATGTCTTGAGTTTCCATTTGTCTTGAACAAAATAATCTGAAAATCTTACAAGTGATGAGGTAAATACAAAATATTTAAAGCCTGATCATCCTGATCTGAGAATTTCTTCTTGATGATACTGTGTCAGACACGGGAATAATTTATTTCTTACTGAAGCAAAATTCTGGATAAAATTAAATGATACTGTGTAATACATATGAGAAGGTAAGACTCTTTCTGCGTGTACTGTTCCTGCTGCACTGCTGTCCTGTGCCCCTGTAGCTGTGCGCTGAAAGCTGCGGCAGCTTCCTGCCCAGACTTAACCTGCCTTTCGCGTGTTTGATGTGCTGCTGGTACAGCTGGACGCTGCACTGAAAGGGTTCTCTGACGAAGATCCCCAAATGAATGAGAAACTCCAGGATTTCACTGTGGGCTCGAAAATACACAAAGAGGCATCAAGCACTGCTATTGACAGAAAATTGCAGTGGAGTAAAGTTAAAGGTATTTCATTCAGTGATATAGAAAGGCCAATCTGCATCTACATTTCTGTGCTGACAGTTTCTCAGACTCTGAAAATCATGGATGAGCTTTGTATATATTTTGTGTCAAAAAGTCCACTTGCTGAAAAATACCATGGCACAGTATTTTTTTCTTCCAGCCTGTTGGTTCATTGTTATAATGATCATTTCTGGCCTCACTTACTTGTATTGGCTGTCTGTTCAGGATTAGCTCCTCATTCTACTAAACTAAACAGAAATCTATTAATTAGTTTAAAGAGGACTCCTGTAGTTATATTTAAACAGCATATTGTGAATTTGTAGGAAAACCAGACTAAGATACAAAACCTAGGCTTTTGTGGCCTTATTGTTTTCTAGGCACGACCTTCATCTTTCTTTCCTCTCCTCTGAGTGGCATTTGAACGCACTGGAAAATTCAAGCCCATTTAGTGGAGCCATTTTTCTTGCAAAGGACTTGAAAGAGTTTTGGTGATTTTCTGCAAATTAAATGAAAATAAATAATGGAGTAGAGAGATACCTCTTAATGCCTCCAAGCTGGAGAATTCATTTAATCCTTATTAAGCAGAAGAGAGTCCACTGAGCCTCTTGGTCTCACGACACAGCTGATGAGGTGCCCAAGGTTTGCCGAATTCCCTGGTTTGGAACACCCTCTGTCAGGTGCCTTCTTGCAAGGATTCCTGTGGCTTTTCAACACCAAAGGCTTCTGTCATTCACATTTGGTTCATATGGTTAATGAAAGGAATGGCAAGTTCTGACTTTCTTTATATATTTTCAGTGATGAGACCATCAACTTAGATTTCTTTTTTCACTGTTGTGATTCATACAGTGTCTTTTAGTAATCATTAACAGACATGGTTGGTAATCTTTGACACTGGAAAGCTTATTAAGCATGTTTTGGAGTTTTTTTTAAAGCTTGAATCTGTGAATGCAGGTAGACAATTTTTTATTGAAATGGTAGTGAAAATAAAACCAGTTCAGAAAACAACTATTTAATGTGTGCTTATTAATAGCATACAAAGTTAGTTTTAACTTTTCAGTAATTGTGTGAAGAGATTTAAGAAAAAAAGCATTTAGACTCAGAAAACAGTATCCCTTTGTCCAGAGTTGTACAGACCAACTAGGAAAGCTGATTAGATGATGTTTTATGAAGAGATAGTCTTTTAAAATTTCCAATAACTTCAGCTCTTCAAACAGAAGCGTTAATCTTTGAATAGAATAAAACATGACTTTGACTTAAAAATTGTCATCCTTGGTGGGTAGTAGGTCATGTTAATATTCATTAATTCAAGAGGTTCTATTTCTGTAGCATAAGTGTTAATATCTAGTCGGATCATATCACCCCCATGAAGCAAGTCCACCATGTCTCCCAGGATAAGCAGGTCACACTAGGTCAGTGCTCAGACATGCGAAGCATTCGCACTGCTGGGAAAAGAAAAGAGATCAACTAGCCAGCACATTTTCTGCACAAGAGGTAGTGAGTCAATATTCCTTTTCACTATCAGAGATACCGTGCTGGTGGAGAAGCCATCTTTCAGGTGAGATTTAGAATTACAATCATGTCATTTTTAGTCATTACAAGTGCAGTGGCACTGCTGCTGCTCTTTGTCAGACGGACTGTGCCCGTGCTGCCTGCAGTAGAGCAGTTTCAGTGCAGTGTGGAGTTTGGTACCTATTGTAGCTCTTGGGTAGCTACTGTGCCCCTGCTTTCATGTAGCATTGACGCATGCTGAACACAAGGTGCTTGGGTAGTCTAGAGAGAAAAAAAAGTAGCATCTGAAACCTGATCAGATTTCTGTGTGTTTGGGTGGACGGCTGTGGTTTGGGGGATTTTTTTCCTAATAACCCTAGTTTCTTCAGTCATCTGAAATTGAAAAGTCTTACCTGGAAAAAAGTTCAAAAAGTTAAAAATAATGCGTCCCAAAGTCTCAAGGAGCTGCAGGATAAATAAATAGAATCCCGCCCATTTAATTACTACATTTTTAATGATGTGTTTGCCAGCCAATCTAAATATTTTTCTTTTTTTCTTCATGATTTTTTTAATATTCGAAGTTGGATAATAGTTGCACTCTGTTTCGTTCATATGCTCTCCTTACCTTGTAGATCTTCTTTCTTTTCTCAGCTTCTCTGCTAGGAGACAACCAGAGCCCTTCATACCTTCATCCTGAGCCCTCATGCTGCAACTGTATATTGGTTCACACTGTTCACCTATAGAGTATTCGCAGTGCAAGTACATTAAAATAGCAATACTAGCAGAAATGTGGCCAGACCTGTTTCGTCTTAGCAGATGGGGCCTTGCAAAATAGTCATAGCTTCAGGAAGAAAGTGCCAAAGTTTCTAAAGAGGGTTTCTCAAATAAATCTTTCTGTTGAAAAGAAGCACTTGTTACGAACTCTACCTTTGTCTTGTATGGCTTAATCCACTCACTTTTGTTCCCTGTGATTTATTTAATCTCACTTCATCAATTGGTTAGTTAGGGGCTTGCTGGCGTATTCTTGCAATCTTAGATTCTTCCATACTTGTCCTGTTAATAAATTGGGTGATTTACATCTGTGCTGCCAGAAAGACATGGAATTGTTTAAAAATCTGAGAAAGTAAAAACTTCTGTTTCCTTCTTTGGTCTTCAAGGCATATTTTAAGACATGCTAGGCTTTTAAATCTAAGCAAATACCTTTGATTGTTGTTTCAGAAGTGTTTGGGATTTGAAGTTCTACTGGAAGTAAAGTTATTTTTAATCAATAGGATTTAGGTACCCTGGTGTTGGGACAGTTTTTCAGATGTACTCATCTGCACTGTTTTTGACCTAACACCTTTACAAATCATAGTGATGGTTTTCAAAAAGTACCTATTGGGAATTAATTGCCCCGATAGGCAATTTGTCTGTTTGAGGAATTTGTCATCTTATTCTTTCAGCTTCAGCAAGGAAATAACACTTTTCACAAATACGTTCAGTATGAAGACCTGAAAATAATATATATTGTGTTTGTTCTCAGCTAGTCCAGAGCTTATTTGCCCTGGATAGCTAGTGGTTAAAGTGTGAGTGTAGTCACGTTTCTCTTGCAGAGAACTACAGTTCTGAATTTGAATTCTACTTTCTACAAATATTCCTGCTTTAGTGACTATTTCTGTAGCAAACTCATTGTATGTGTGTGAAAATACTACAGTAGGACATGGGGAACAAGAAGAATGTAGATGTAGTTGCAATATAATGCATTTAAAAATTCATATGGAATTTCATTCTTGTTTTGCAGTATTTGCCCAAATGACTGGGAAAAAACATAAAGCCCAAAGCTGTGTCCCTCACGCTTTATGCAGTTAAGAGTATGCAGGTCACATACGCTTTATGTCCAGTCTTTATGTATGAAGTGAATATTACAGATGTAAACAATATAAACATATATATATGTTTGTTATGTCCATATTCCTTTCCTTTTAATGGAATTTTGTAGATAGAGGGTGTGGATTTTTGGTTGCCTGCACTTAGAAGGTACTTGGTTTACAAGTGACAGTCTCTTGCATTTATATAGACGCTTTTTTCCCTGTATCTGTAAAGTTCTTACAAACAATGTAGGTGAAGGTTGCTGTGACCATTTTACAATTGTGAGAAAGAAAACATAGTTGTTTTAGTGCCTCAGTAGAGCTGATGAGGAAAATACCTTTATATATACATTTTATAGGAAAATTTACCTACATTGAAAGAAGGCATATATTCCATTTAGAATACGTTCATGTACTTTATGATGTATCACTTTACAAGTCAAATAGCTGTTCCGTTTCTGGTATCATCTTAAATCTCAGACATACACAGAATGGACACAAAGCTACTTTTCAGTGTCGGTGTGCCTCCGTTAAGTATCACTCAGGTAACTGTTAGATTTCATGAAACAAGGAGAAAAGAGACAGTGTAAAGGGAAATGCTTGTTCCAGTGCCCTGAACCTGTACATACCTGAAATACGCTGCTAACATGGAAAACATGAACAGTGAGCAGGTCTCAAAGAAATGACCATGGGGAATGTTTTCCCCTGTAGCCTTAAGTTTTTTTACATATAAGTGGTCACAGATAGTCACTGTCACGACTGCCCTGAGGACGATGAGTCAGCCTCCCCAAGGCTGTCTCTAGTTAATACGCCTTATCCCAACCAGAACATGTACAGTTGCACTGTGTTGGCCCAGCTTTGCTGAAAGAGCAAAGTGCTTTAAACTTCAGTGGGGAAATCCTGATGCCATTGAAATACAGAGGAGTTCTGAGGTGGATTTCTCTGGAGCCAGAATTTCACACTTTGCCATGGTGCTCTGAATGACATTCAACTGCATTAGGAAATCTGAGTTGCCAGTGTGGAGCTCAAGGATTTTGGACTGAGAAATGTTGCGAGGTCTACACCTGATTTTAAAGCTGAGTGTAGCCAGATATAAAGAGACAGTTGACTTAGAGTTGAAACAGTAGGCTATATTGTGGGGAAATCAATTAAATCAGTTCACTCTGTGCCTCTGAAATGAGATATCATTATGTTCAAATCTAAGAGGAAACAGCCGTACCACCTACTATGCTAAAGCCTCTTTTAAACTAGTCCTAATCTCAGCTTCCTGCTTTATCATCATACTGCTATTCTTTCGCCCGTCAGAGACCTGTGAGTCTCTGGGAACTCATTTATAGTACTGCTTCTGTGGCCTCTCCTGAACTCATTTATAGTTCTTGCTCCTATAGCTTCTCTCATATGTCTGTTATTCTTTGTGTGAAGTAGCTCCTTTTTTATTTCAATCATTCCAGAAAATTCAGCCTTTTGGGGGGATGGAGAGGAGGGAGAGCACCTTTTATTTTACTGTGCTGTTTTACCATTCACCTTATTTGTATTTTTCTTCTCAGAAAACCAAAAGGGATGTAAATAACTTTGATCAAGACTTTACACGAGAAGAACCAGTATTAACGCTAGTGGATGAGACAATTATAAAACAAATCAATCAAGAAGAATTTAAAGGGTTCTCTTATTTTGGAGAAGAGCTACTGCCATAGACAACGTTAGGCTGACAGATGAATGATGCTGCAAGAAGTGATTCTGAAGAGATCGTCAAATTACTGAGACTCAGTAGATCAAGAACTGCTTCTCTTACCCTGAGCCCATATCCCCAATTAAAGTATATATTTATTGTTTTTTTCCTTTAATCCTCTGACCTGAAAGCACTCCTAATTTCTGTCTCACAAAGCAATGCAAAATAATTTTGTATCAGAAATTGTAGATGTAACACACTGCTATATATTTGCAACTTTTCTTTTATTCCTAAGATCTCCCCAGAGGACAAAATTGCATCTTTTCCATGGAAAATGAAGCTGTGCTATTAAAAGCGATTTAGCAGATCACATTCTGTAATCGTCATATGTACTTAAGCTAAGAAGGTGAGAACTGTTTCTTCTGCACTGGTGATTATGGTAAGATCTGTACTCAGATGTGGAACAAGTAAGTAATATGTTGCCCTTTGGTAAGCAAAGAAGTCTGCCTTCATGGAGGTGTAATCCTCAGTTATGAATTTATTGTGGTAAGGTACAAACTTAAAATAAAGCAGTCCAGAAAAAGACGCACATCAAATAAGGCTTTCGTTGATGTTCCTCATACAATTTACGGAAAACTCTTAGGAATAAGAAGGGTCACAAAGATCACTGAAATTTTATTTAAAGCAAGAAATAGATACTATGTGGATAGTTATTAAAGGGCTAAAGAATAAAAAGCCTATAGTATTTAACACAGCTATATATAGGCATTTTAGGTTTTTCAGGCAATTCGGTGTACTATCCATGTTACCAAATTTAATATCTATTTAAATGAACCATTAATGTGATGGCAAGCTTGCAAATGTTTACAGTTAATTTTACATAAAAAATTAATTATAAACATTATAAATTTGCCTTTTCCATTGTAGCCAAGTTGATAAATAATTTCTTATTTATATTTATTTTCTCAGCAGTGTGTTACTTTTGCACACTTTTACAAAACCATAATACTACTGTGTTTGTTGTTTTTTATGTTTAAAACCTAAAGAGAAATCTGCTTTTGGAAGACACAAAATAAGGCTACACGTGCATTATGTGGAAGTGTGTTAAAAAACTGAAGATCAAACATTCACCAACTGACATTACTGAAAGTTGTAAATTGAATTTTTTTGTGTATGAATTGAAACGGTAACTCATGTGGACAATATTACTAATGTGAAGTTACCTCCTGTAGATACGCTAACAGTGTTATGTACTTATATTTCCAGGAGTACCCTGTGGTTTGGTTTGGGGTTTTTTTTGTGTACATGTATCGCTGAGGTCATTTTATTATATATTTTACTGGACTGAGTGAGCGGTCATTGGAATCCATTTTAATTGTTGCACATGGATTTCCAGCTGCGCAAAAATATATATACTTGTGATTGGCAAAGTGGCACTAAAGAAGCTTTTTTGCCTTTTGTACAGGTGAGATTTTGTATATAGTGTTTGCTGCAAGGCCTGTGGAATTCATTGAATATAGAGGTATCAACTGCTGCATGTTCAGGCATACTATTAAAATGTTAGTCTATGAAAGAATAATTATAATAATGTCCATGTGCAATACTCTTGTATGTGTATTGGTTCAAGTTACTGTCAGAGAGATGAGGTTTTTGTTATAAAAGATGTAGACATATATTAAGCTATACTAAATCTCTTGTATAGTTCTCTTCAACTCTATTATGACATGATAGAGCTCGGAAAGAGAAAGGAATGATACAAGTCGTGGTGGACAAAGTGTGAATCATTGGCTTTAAGAGGTAATCTCGGTCGCAAGCAGATGAGTTAGTTTGTGTCAGTTTTGTGTCTGGCTGCTCATAGCCTGTTACTGATGACAACATTCAGTTCCATTTTGTTTTGTTTTTAAAACTCAGGTGTAATTATTATATATATATTCTTATGATGATTTCAAAATATTAAATATTATGATATATCAATTAATGTGTTGTCTGGCCTACAGGTGTAATAATGGATCAAGCCTTTAGTTTAATTTAATTTATCTTCAGTAATCTTTTGTACTGGGAAAAGACTAGCTTCTGGAGCTGAGTACCAGCACAGAAACATCTTAATGATTGCATCATCTCAATGTTTAAATTTCTTTCTCTTTTAGAAATATATTGTAGAACTGCCCATCAATTTGTGTCTCACCACTGGCTCTGTTTATTTCTCATCACGGTTAGCTTTTGACATCCAGGCAAGAACTGATCACAATGCTAAAGCGTTCTTTTCCATGGGTGAGTAGACTGGTGAGGAAGACAAGTTATTGGATAGTGCACTACTGTTTGTACAACAAGAGGCCTTTACACAAAACTCTGAGCATTTATTTTGAAGGAATAAAAGTGTCCCATAAAGCTTTCGTAAGCAAGCTATGTAGTCTGTATTCTCGTTTCTAACATGAAGATAATTAGCAAACATTTGTATTTCAAGAGGCCTCAGCACCTGCAGTGTTTGGTAGGATGCTAAGATAAAAGTGAAGGAGATAAAAACTTTTGCATGGGCAGATATTTCTTCAATATAAATAGTTAGATCCTCTGCATTGGGTTTACATCAGAAGATTTGTCTGTTACCTTGAACATTTTTTAAAGATAATTCTTAAAAATGGACATTCTGTTACATTTCTGCCTGTTCTGTAAAATCTTTCCTGTTCCTTCTTTGTAAAATGAGTGCAAAATGCCAAAAAGATTATTAATAATAATTATTATTATAAAGAATCCATTGTTTCTTGTTTTTCCTCCCAAATAGACTTTATTAAAAAATGGAAACACATTTTTCTCCATAGGGTGAAAAATAATTCTCTCCAAAAAAGGCTTACAAATTACCTCTTTTTAAATTATGTGCAGAATAGTTCTGGCTAAATATAAAATGTATTCAGTTGGGGGGGTAGGTTTTTTTTTTATTGTGAGGATTTATTTGTACAGAATTTTTTTCTTATGGATGTAATTTGAATCTCTTGCCATTCATTAGTGTTATTTCATCGTAAACATTATTACTGTGCCAAATGTACTGTATTCAAAAGGATGTGAATGTGTATTGTTTCGGAACCTAATAAATACAATGATGTTAAATCTTATTTTTTTCCCCAAAGTTTTCCTGAGTATTTCCTAACGAGGAAGAAAGAAAGATGAAGGATGAATATTTTTCCTGTTACATGTTGTACAAAATACCATGAGCTTGTCTTTTAGGAGTGGACATTTTGCAAATAAAGGATTTGTTAACAAGAGCCTCATCTGTGAAGCACTAAACACTCCAAGAGAAACACAGGTAACTGTGTGAACACTATTTATCTTGGGCAATATAACATTTACCTCAGAAACACCAAGCAGGTGAGTTTACAGACTTTTTCTGCTTACCAGCTCCATAATGGTCACAGAGTTCTGACTGATCCCAGCATTGTGCTTGGCTGCACTGTTAAAACTCACTTCAGTAGGGCACTTTGTGTACAAACATGTGAGACTGCTGTAGTCTTTAATTGGATTGATTAGAGGGTTAATACTATGCATAAGTTTAATTAATTAGGGTCATAGAGCTTATTAAATGATTCATTTAACTTAATCCATCAATGTGATTGAAATATTTCATTATATCATCGTGTTTCAATTTGTACCTTAAATACTTCCCATTTTCATGGTGTAAAATTCTTAACTTCTGTTTCAGTAGATCAGCTATTGGCATACTCTGGCAGTAATTCCAGTTAACTATCTCCAGTTAGTATACCTAGGTAGTAGGTATACTAACTAGCTTTAAAAAAAAAAAATTGAATTTGAAGTGTTTTCTGTTCACATTGCAGCTTTTGCATAAACCTCCAATTTTCTTCCTTCATACTGTATCTTCTCAAAGTGACTGAACATGTTTGGTACCTATGAGCATATTCCAAATCTTGTGTGTTGACATCATTAGCATAAGCTTTGTCACACACATTTTACCAGTTAAACAACTATGTTAACATCTTGATTTTCTGGCTATGTTTTGCAACCTTAAAAGCATACAAAGAACTTAGCTGTCATCTTACAAACACTAAGCCTTGCTGGTCTCCAAGTACATCAATCTATATCATATTTTCTTGTAATGCTGTAACTGATGTCTATTAAGAAGGGGTTTTATCCTTGCTGCTGAACTGCAAAATTTGGAAAGACAGCAGTTTTTTGAAGAGGAATGAGTCACAGATTGATTGACTGACTGTGCTGTAAATGTGGTACTAAAAGTTCAGGTAGAGAGTCTCAGTGTGTATCTGTCTGCTTCTGTGGCCTTCCCCACAGGGGCTGTTAGTTCACTTTACAGTCAAAAAGTGTTTTTAGCCTCCTAGTAGTCTGGTCAGGTACATGAGTAAATCAATATGATAAGCATCTAAATAAACTGATTAAAATCAGAATAATTATCCAATAGTGAAGTGTTGAATAGGTTGACATATCCTAACTGGAAGAAGCTACAGAAATTTAATTTGGGTCTTCATCTATACTGTTTGAGCAAAACAGTTTTTAAGTTAAAAACACATGGGGTGAACATGCCTCGTCCCAGGCATGAGAAGAAAACGAGAATGAATTAGATCAGAGTGGACCACTTTTTGGAACAAGAAACTTTTCATCTGAGTAATGTAAATAAGGTATTCATATAATCAAAAAAGGTATGAGCAGCCATACTGGGTCAAACCAAACACCACTCAGGTCAGGTATCCTGCTCTTGGCAATGGTCAGTAGCTTAAGCAGTAATGTGCACTGATTAGAAATCAAGAAGTCAGCTTTGATTGTAGCTATAGCAGTATGAAAGTATAACAAATAGAAAATACCTGTGGAAAAAACTGAGAAGAAGAAAGCATGAGATGGTATTCTGCCTGCAGCAATTTGACTCCATGATGTTATGAAGTAGATGGTCGTGTCTTTATTATATTTAATATCTCTGTATTAACTTTCTTTTGATTAATCAGGTTTTGAACAATGTCAACTTCTGGCATGCAGAACATTCTGCGGGAAAGAGCTACACAGCTCAACTAATTATTATGTTAAAAATTATCACCTTTTGTTTATTGTCACTCAGCCATAATTCCATTTTATGCTGCCTGAGTCCTTCTCTGAAAGAGGGTAAATAATCATTTGCTGTTCACCTTTTTCATGCCACTCAGAATTTTATAGGTCACTGCTACATTCTTCCTCAGCCAGTTCTTTTTCAGACTGAGGTCTTCCCCTGTCTGTAAAAAGGCTTCATAAAGACACATCCCATATTTCTGGTCATGTGTGTCAACTTTCTCAGCATCTTTTCTAGTTCTACTGTATTGCTTTTGAAGATGGGGCGTAGAATTACGTGCAGTATTCAGTATGTGGATGCAACATGGGTTATTACAATGACTAGTGTGTTCTGGTTTGTTTTCTTACATTTTTACATCTTTTTTCTTAATGCAAGTTTGTTCTCAATTATTTCACAGGCCTTTCCAGATTAGTGTCAGTTGTAAATCTAATATGCACGCTCTCTGTTAGAGTCTCCAGTTGTAATGAAAGTAAGTTCTGTCCAGGACATAATGAAAATAGGTTAAATAGGAATTTAACCAGTGCAAAATGCTGCCTTGGTGTAGGCTTCCATTTTAGCAGTAAACCTTTGATGGTTACCTTCTCGGTATGGTTTTCCTGCTGCTATCATACCCCACATATACAGCTATGTTTGGACTGTCTTTCCATTGCTTGCTTATTAGAACATTGCATGCAACAAATATTTTTCCAAAATCAAGATACAGGATATGTTCTACTCTCCTCCTATCAATACAGGCTCTTAATGTGTTCTTGAATATCCCTTCTTTTGACGCATTAGCTACAATGAAGGGGAGAAAGAGAAAGGTTTTCTTAGCACATTGGGAAAATGGATATATGTGCCAAAATAGTTTCCACTCCATCTTTCGTTTTACCTCATCATTGCTGTGGAAGCAGGAGATAAGAGCAGCAGCCTGAGGTGGAACACAAGCTGCCACAATAAATATTGTGAAATTATTATGTAAGACTGTCCAAAATTTGGAAAAGCATTAAAGAACTTTCACATTTGTACACAGATGTTTAATCCTTGGAAAAAATTCAGTTAGGTAGAAAGTCAGTGACCTGGAGGCTATTGCTGATTTGGCCAGTGGATTGAGAATTGAATTGAGCATTGCATACACTTGTCATCACCATCCAATACTACCAGTTTGATCTAGTGTCTTATGTACTACAGGAGGTAGCTTGAAGGTAAGACTAAAGCTGCTAGTAACAGCAAGAGTCAGTGCCAGGCTGATGCTTGTCTGTGACAATGTACATTCTCATTTCTCTAAACCTATTAAGACAAAATGTTACCCAAAGGTGCCATGCATCCAGGATTGGTGCCGCAAGGGGGAAAGCAGAGAACGGGAGTCCTGCTTTTCACATAGATGAGCTGTTAGGTTAGTTTAGTCACCTTATCCAGCTGTACCCTTGCAACCTTGTAGGAATAGGCCAGATAGGTTAGTTTAGTCACCTTATGCAGCTGTACCCTTGACAACCTTGTAGGAATAGGCCAGATATTCCTTGAGTGACAATAAATGCATCCCTGCTCAAATATGTCTGTCAGATGGTAGCAGTTACAGAGAGGGAGAGACTGGAATATGAACATGAAGTGTGTCTGATGTCAGAAACGCACTTGTTGCTTTCACGTTGGAAAAAATGATTACAGTTGCCTAAGCAACCTCCTGTTTTCATTGACACAAGTGGCATGGACCTTGAGACTTTGAAGTTGTGCAAACGGAGGGATACCATTATGGCCGTTTTACAAATCAGCTAACTGAAACTAGGTGCTACGACAGTGATTTGCTTCTTACTGTGTTAGTGTAAGGTCAGCAGAAGCGCTAGGAAAAGAGCATGGGTGAAGCTAGTCAGTGCTTTCACTGTACTGGCGTTTCTGAGCACAAGGTGTTTTCAAACCATGCTTCACTAAATACCTGCTGGTGGTCTTCCGTGAAAGGGCTTCCTGGCTGCTTGGAGTCCCCTTCATTCCTCTTTTCAGTTGCTAAGCCAAAAGACAGTCAAAAGTTGTGTGCAATCAGATATGGTAGTTGGTGCATAAAAGAGGTGGGTTTTCTGGTTTTACAATGGGATAAGCTTTTTATTGAAACATGGTCACACCCAGGCAAAGTTTGAGAACCTCTGTGTTCTAGGAAAGCTATTTACTCAGAGTCTTTGGTACATCAAAAAAGAACATTTTCTGTTGATTTTTGGTTAATGAGCAGTGAGGAGTAGGCAAGGATATCAGGCACATGGAGGCACATTTTTCCGAATAATGATGTGGTTGATTAAGGTGAGCAGATTGAGGGTCAAAGAGATTATACGAATCTCACTTAGGTAAATGTTTATGTTAGGGTGGGGATCACTGTCCTGTTTAGAAGCAAACTTAAGACCTTTAAACTTTACTTGTTGGAATAATGTGGAGACATTTTTTCTTTGATTAAATGATATGCTCACCCCTTACGTGCTAGTGCATTGCAACTGCAGTCTTATTATCCTTCTGTGAAGGACAGGAGCTGAACTTCCTAGATCCTGAATTCTGCTGTTATGAGGTCTGCTTACAGTTTATGATGCTGCTCTACTGATGTACAGGGTTGTGTGAAATCCCTCAAACACCACCTCCTAGCTGCTGAACTGAGGCCTTGGTTAACCCCAAGATCAGTCCTCCTGGAGTGCAGGAATCTCACTGGAAAACTGGGTGTTCTAGAGCAGGTTTTTTTCCACACCTTTCCAATTCCAAATATAGGGCCAACTTTTTAAGCAGCTGTCACCATGAAGCTCTATGTTTGGGCACTCTGAAATACAGTCTATGACATGTATTCCCATTTAAAGCATCTCTGGTCATAGAGAGAGCCTGCTAAAACCATCAGTGTGTTCCGTCTACCAAATATGGGCCATAAAGTGCTGATCCAAAGTCCACGTTACAGTGGGTCCCTTGTATTGATAATTTGCATAGTCATCTTGCGCTATAGATACGAGATTACTGTGACTCTACCTCCAATTGCACGTCACCAGTGCTGGCTTGGGCAGGCAGCAGCTGGACACATTGACTTCTATGAGAAAAGAAATGGAAAACTGTGCAGAACACCATTTTTCTGACAAGTTGAAGGGCTACAAAAGCAGCATTAAACCATCAGTCTTTAATACACCAGGGAAATCTTCCTCCAGAAGGAGTCAACTTACATGCAACACTCTCTCAATACGTCCCTGGTGAAAGCCTGTGTACTACCAGCCGTTCAGAGAGGCCCATACCAAGTGGTGAACTGTCAAGATGCTCATCTCATTCACATTATCCTTTTTCTCATTTGCTTGCTCAGGGATAAAAGTAACACACTGCAGGAGCATTTTGCAGTGGATAATAATGCTGCCACCATGTATTTGTTTGATGCACTGAGAGAGGATCTCCAGCTGCAAGACTTCAAATGAGAGCTTTACTGATGTTTTTGTTCTTGTTAATATTCCTGCATGCGTTGAGAGAAGAGTCTGGGTGATGAAGAGGAGTGGGAAGTATTAATTTTCATTTACTGAGCTGTCTAGCAATAATTTGAACCATGCACACAGCTGAACAAGTTGATTTCAGAGCCAGGGAGGTTATCAACACCAATAAAAAAGCAGTTATCATGTAGTTTAGACACTATGCATGGGCAAAAAACCTCCTGGAATATCACTCATATGCAAATTGGAAGTATTTCTACAACCTCTGACCCTGCTTGTAAACAGCAGATTCCAGGAATTCTGCTGGAAACCATATATTACTAAGGCAAAATTGTACTTAGCAATAAACATGCTTTCCTCAGTGAAAGAATCTGGAAGCGGAAGAATGCAAGACCTTGAGATGCACTGCTGATTGTGGGGAAACGGCTGGGGCCACCTCCTGCCTAACGGCTGGGAAAACACCCACCCTTGCGGAGCTCCTAGTGGAAATATGTAAACCAGACATGGCTGTCGTGCAGGAGCACCTCGTTAACACGCTATCAGACATTCACAGGCGGCGGCCATGCGGTGCCAGGAGTGAGCGGACACGCGATTTAAGCTTGCTCTGCCATGAAAGGGAAAGTTGTCAGAGTAATTCAAAGAGCTGCGTGGAAGGACAGGATGGTTATTTCAATGGCAGCAGGAGGACTGAGCAGCAAGTAGGTGAGAATGGGAATGACAGAAAACACAGTAGCAGTCCAAATGAAAAATCCCTTTGGAATGGGAGAGGTATCCAGTGATCAAAGAGAACGGTGAGAAGATTGCTGAAAGGTGATCAAGGGAGGAAATGTGAATCTTGGATAGAAGCTAAGTGTAGGAGGGGACAAGAAGAATTCAAAGTGGATGTCTGTGCTTCAAAGACGTTACACTCAAGCTACTTTTAAAATAGCTAGCATGGGTACTGTTACCTTAGCAGTGCAGCCTCATGTTCAACTATCTGGCACCTGAGGGAAGGGAGGTTACAATCAGCTGAGAACTCGAGGTGGCTGCTGATTACATTGCTAGGAATAAAGAGTGATCTGGTTTAAAGCTAAGCCAGGGTGTTCATACACAATTTGACCTATACTGGAGGCACATCTAAATAAAAATCCAAAGGTTGTTGTGTCCATAGAGAAAACACCACGATTTCTTTCATCAGGATTACCACTTAGCCGCCGTCTCCTTCCCAAAAGTATGTTCACAAGGCTCTCGCATTCAGCTCTTTCAAGGGAAGGGCATAATTTTTAAATCAAGTAGTAAAATGTTTTTGAAACACTGCAGGAAATCCAAGCTTTACAGCCTATGTGTTAAAAATGTAGGGCAGATAGTGTGCTAGGGTTTCCCCCCAAAAAAGCAGAGGTGGATTGTTCTAATATAAAATAGAATGAACCTCTGTTATTGGTGTTGTATATGTCCTCACACAAGGAAAATACGCGTGTTTCTTCATGATGGAAACATCAACAAACAGTAGGGAGAACATCAGGTAAAGAACTACGATGCCAGTCTATGGCTATTAGCCCACTGCCATCGTGATGCTGCACCAAATGGACACACGGGTTTTTCAGTGTTGTGCTTTCTGTTCATTTAGCAATGGAAGAAAAGCTTTTCATACATCAAAGGCAATAAAGCAAAACAATTCAACAAAATAAATGAGGTCTACTTAATAACTCATTAACTTCCATGTAGAAGGTAGAAAATTAAGCTAAAGCAGGTATTTTCTGTATGCAGAGTATATTTTAATTTATCAACATGCAGGCTTCTACTCCGAGTGCTGAATTTTTCAGAACGGAAAACTAGCATAATGTTACTAGTACACCAAGCTAACAAAAGGGGTACTTTGCAAAATTTTTTTTTTTTTTTTTTTTTTTTTTTTTTTTTTAGCCCAGAAGGTCTTTGTAGTTCTGTTGTGCTGTGATAGTTAAGCCAGCCTCTCAGCCCATGGTGGCTGAAAGGGGTGATCCTGTCCATCTCTCCCTGCTCTCAGCCATGTGATCCCAACTTTGTGGGCACTGTGAGCCGGGATTCAAGTGTGCTAGGTGCTGAACTCCATTCTTCTTCTCCGCTTATCAGTTCCCTGGAACGCTGTTACGGGAAATGGTATAGGTCAGCACCCACTCTCTTATTTACCATATGTAGAGCCTATTTAGCACACTTCACTGCACAAAGAGGGCAGTCTCCCTTCCTGCCTCTTGGAGTTTCCTGTTCGCGCTGCTGGCTTTGTGCTGGCTCTAGCAATCGCCTGACCTCTTTTGAGACAGTCCAGCTTGCTAAACTGATAGGAACCAACTCACTTTTTTTCATCAGTCAGCCATTTTAGAAGGCTGAATTAGTTCAAAAAAGGGTCAGGTGCATACTGGACAGCTGAAGACAAGTGGTGTGGTTGTGGAACTGGGAATGGCAAGGTGGGAGAAAGAGGAAAGACTGTTTTTTGGGGTGGCGGGGATGGACAGTTCATCTCGGGTCACCTTACCACTTCTTAACTAAATAGGCTCAGGGGACACCATTGCAAAGGTGAGCAATAACTAAAGGACAATCCTGTGCTGCGGGAAACCATGCTGGTGAATCAGTGGGGTGTTGCCCTGTCCTGGAATCAGTGCTGGTCCAGTGCTGGCATGATGAATTAGAGGATGCAGTCACTGAAAAAGTAGCGGTTCAAATGTAGCAATTCAAATGAGATATAAAATAAAGTACTTGAAAGGCGGATTTTAAAAAAAAGCACTAACAAGAAAGCCCACAGTTTTCAGGGGAAATTCAATAGGGAATTAAGATAAAATACAGAAGTTAAAATGACCCACACAACAAAAGTGAGGGAAGAATTGCCAGTGATTCTGGTGAAGAATATCTTGTCCTCAGGCAAGCAGCCTATGTTACCTGCAGGGCTGAACGGCAGCCAGTCTTCCCACTCAGACATGAACATCACCCAGCTAGGTGTGACCTGCAAGCATACTCCCTGTAGCCTTCACGCTTGGACCAGAATCCAGAGTTACGCTAGGGACTGTGCGATCACAGGCAGACATTCCTGCTGTACTTATTAGTCTCCCAAAGAGATCCTATGGGTTTGCAGAACTGGTACAGATCAGCACCCACTCTCCTACTTGTTGCATGTGGAAAGTAATAAATTATGGGGCTGAAAGAACTATAGCATTTTAGTAAAGGGGTTTTGCGGTTGTTTTTTTTTTTTTACAAATACATTCTTGGATTTATTTTCCAAGATGTAGATCCCAGAGACTCCAGGCAGATATCATAGATCATCAGAACCTCTGCAGCAATATTTGAAGAACTGAGCAGGCTTAGTATTTCACCAAAATAGCTGATGAACTAGCAGTTGCTTTGCTGAAACTTATCTTTGTTTCTGTGATTTCCATGAACTGGGATGAGGATTTACGAGCACTTTCCAAGCCATCAGCTCGCTGCTCAGCTACAGCCTTGGCTAGTACAATGATGGGAGGCTGTGTCCAATTATTTAAAGCAAGAGAACTGAGAGTCTGGTCTGTGAGGTGCACAGCACCCTCAGGTCTCCGGAGGAAATAGAGTACTCAAATTCACTGGAGTGGAGGCATGCAAGATGTGAAATTCAGTACTTCAAAGAGCCCTGCAAAAATAATAAGCTATTTGCAGCCCATTCTCCTCAATAATGTGGAATTCAAAGGTACCTGTTAGAAGCACTATCTCTGACTGTTTTGTGTGTGCCTTGCTTTGGTTTTAGTCCATTTCGTGCTATTTTCCCACTGATAATTTCTTTTCCCTTCAACCTAATTTTATCTCTTCCCCCATCTTTCTATTTTTTTTCTCTGTGTCAACAGCTGGAGACTGAGCTGTTGGGTGAGACTTCTTCCTATATTGGACAGTTTTACCCGTTGACCCAGTGCCTGCTGTGACTTTGGCTGAGATAATACAATTCGTTCAGTGTCATTCACAGCAGGAGCAGAGAAGAAATTGTTTCATTACAGGAGCACAGAACAATGATGATACTACCAACTATATGTAAACACAGAGCACTAGTTACCCACCAGCCAACATTTAATGGAGGTGGAAGGCTGGGTGAATTTCCTTGGCTGCCACCATCTGCCAAAACGCATCGCGAAAGAACAGACGCCCAATGTTGTGCTTTGAAAGTTCCAAACCTTGTGATCCAACTGTTGAGTTCATATCCCCCAGACTGTAAATCACAGCTTTCCTAGCCTGAAAAATGATACCAGCTGACTGCAGGCTCAGAGTGAGTGAAAAGAGTTGCATCAGACTCCAGAAACAGTGCGGTAATTCATCTCTTAGATTTGGCAAAGTGTTTTAATAGGTACGAACACTGACTGAAAGAAAATGCTGGCATTCTGGCTCGTTTTGCTACCTCACACCCTTTTTCTTCCCCACAACCCCTTTTCCTCCTAGCTGCAAAAATAAGTATGTTAAAGGAAACAGATTCACCAAAATTACAATCCTGCATGTGAGCCAGCCAGTTTTCACAGCATTGCAGTCAATAGCATGTGCTCTTGGAACGCACCACTTTGGATATCAAAGAGAGATTTGATCAGAAGGCTAATGGGTGTTCCGAGCAGCAACATTTGTCCCTTAGTTTGCTTTGAAAGCTCGTTTCCATGTACAATAAAAGTAGCCATACACTTTTGTGCAACTGCTACCCAATACCCACAATGAGTGATTATAAGTGAAAGGAACTACTGATTCACTTAGTCATCTTCTGTCACAGATGCCCAATGACCAAACACTAATCGACTCTTTGAAATCTTTTTCAAAGTAGATCTATGCAAACAGGGGGAAAAAAATTACTCCAAGTACTTGTGGTTTTGTCGGTAGCTGCTGTGACTACTGATCAGTCCTCTGCTGTTCTTTGGAGATGAGAAATGTGTTTTGAGATTCACAGTGGAAAGAGATGAATTGGCCTTGCAAACTTATCCCTAAATTAAAAAATCCATGTTGATACTGCAGCTACCAATGAGAAACCACACTGTGCGGATTTTGTTCTCTGATGGTACTGTATATCATGTAAATAAAGAACATTAAGTCTCCTGCTAGGGTGACTCCTCAAAACTTACGATTCTGAGACCAGAAAGTCTCAAGTATGCTGCCCGAGGTCCTAATACACTTGAGCTGTAAATACTCCAGAATCCTCAGAGAAGCAACTGAGCTTGTTAAAGGAGGGACCATTTCATCCCCTTTTCCCCGCAACTTCTGGAATAAGATCAGCATGCTGCTACCTCTGCTTTCCTCTTGAGACTGTGAGATGAGGAAAATACTAATCTCTTACCCCAGCTTGGGAGAGGATGAGAAGAGCCCTGGCACTGGGTCTCCTGTTGGTTTTAGATGACGGGTAGCTGTTTTCCTGATGGATTGTGCATGCTATTCCCTCTGCCAGTTTGTGCTGCTGGTGAGAGCCCAGCAGCTGCTTCCTCTGACCTCTGCACAGTTTGAGTGTCTTGTTTTTCGGCCTGCCCTGCCTTGCCCCCCTGGAGCGTATGAACCATTCTTTCCTGCCATGAGGCAGAGGGCGCCTGGGGCAGGGTGAGGAGGAGTACGTGCTTGCTTCACAGGTGCAGGTCACTAGCAGAGTTGGGCAGGGCCAGTATTCAGAGTACTGGTGATATTCCTGCACTGGGAAGAGTAAAGGAGTGGTGTGCTTGCTAGAGACGTGCAAGCTCGGTTGTTTGAATAAGTGAGACCCTTAACAATGTTATTTGGACTGCAGTACTTGGAGGCATCTAGCCAGGGTTTAATCATGTGTCTTCTCCAGTGTGCTGCTGGTCATGCCCCTTTTTATTTTTTTCCCCTTCCTCTGCTTTTCTCTGGCCAACTGAAATTTGAAAGCTATAAAAAGAAGGATTTTTTTTTTTCAAGGATCTAGAAGTGCACGATTTTTCCTCTTACTGTAAGTTTTAATATTGCTGATATCCATCCAATTTACTTGTTGCTTGACATGTCAGTGTGAATATATACAACTCTCTTTCCTGAGGATAGCTGAAGTGACAGATGATTTCATTGTTGGATGTACAATAGGCGTAAGTACAATGGAAAAGAAGGGCTGACATCTGCTATGGCGATATGTTTTCAAAAACATGTATTGTCATCTCTTTCTTTTGTGTGTTATGCAATGATAATTAGGAGTGGCAAAGTGAGCATCAGTTTGGCTGCTTTGCAGTGATTCAGTTTTCACTCAGCAATCTGTATTAGCGCCTTCCAGTGTCTGACAGTGCAGTAAGTATGTTCAGATGCCACATCTTTCTGTTTCTGAAGTAGTGTGCTAACTGTGCAAAGACAGCAAAGGAACTGCTGTTTATGTGAACCAAAATCTAGCAGTAGTTAACTTAAGTCAGCTCCAGATGCTTTCATTCTGCCCATGAAATGTCTACAGCGTCATCCATCCTGGAAATAGGTTGATTTTCTATGTCCTGTGTTTTCTTTCCACCCTGAGCATGAGGTTTCTGTGACATTTCATGCCCACATCATACCATGGCAGCGAAAACTGTAATAGTGTAATGACCATTCAATGACTAACCTGTAACTGAAGCATAATCTTTACAATTCTGCTGAATTTGACTCATCTTCCCCATTTGAAAAACTGCTGCAAGTCCAGATACGATTAATGAATAATAAAGTAACACAGCCCACTTCAAGTAGTAACCTGTATTCTCTGCTGATAGTGCTATTTCCAAGCAGCTTAGGATCCCACCATGTGGTGTATCTACATTTTTAGGTAACATGGTAATTCTTGCCCTAAAGTCCATTTCTAATCTGAAAAGAGGAGTGAGCAGGCGGAAGCGAAAAGCAGAGGAAGGCATAGAGGGGCTGTCATTGGAAATGCAGATTCAAAACCAATAGCTGCAGTCATAGCTGGTGGCACACTGCAGCGCTCAATGTGCATTACGCAGAGCTGAGAGAGACGTTGGAGATGGTGCTTACAAAACAAGAGCTGATTCTCTGTGTAAAAGGTAGACTGGGAAGAAGTTAAAGCATTGGCAAGGGAATCAGGTGTTGGCAGAACAAAGAGGAGGGCTGATCTTTTGATGGGAGAAAGAGGGGGGAGCCACGTTGTGAAGAGCTTTCAGAGAAAAAAAAGGGAAAAGGTTGCATTTCCTTTTTCCTCACTGACTCTTTCATTTTCTCCCCAAATGCCCTGCACACCAGGTGACGACCTGAACACACTGTGCTCTCCAGCCGGTCTCACCACCACCCAACACGCTAAGGAAAAGTTGCGTTCCTTGTTTTACATGTAGTGACTTAATGATTTACTCATTCAACCTTTACATATGTAAAGCTATTTTCCCTGCCTAAGGATGGCTGCAGTACTCATAGTATGTTTTTTACTACTGGTAGCAATTCTCCGTGTGGAGGTGACCCACCTCCTGCTACACTTGGGCCGGGGAGGTTTTTGCCTCCAAACAGGGCTGAAGAGGCAGGCTGGGAGGGGATGAAACCTTGCTCCTGTTGCAGGTGGAGGCTGTTAAGCAGCAGTGGGGAGCCGGCAGGGCCATAACGAGGCCCAGCTGGGCCAAAGCCAGCACCAGCAGCTGCGGCTAATGAGAGCTGTGGTGGCCATGACAGGCCCTGAGCAAGTCTTGTGATCGGGTCCTCGGCGCAGGGGGAGGTTTGGTCTGAAGATGTTCCCTTGTCCCTGTCCTGAGGTGGGTTTACAGGATTGTCTCTGGAAGAAATACAGGTAGGACAGCAAGCAGCGCAACTCAGCTTTGTGGTGGTGGTGGTGTCGGTGTCAGGGTTGAGTTTAAGGTGGGGGGAAGTATCATTCGCACGTGTGAATGCTTTATGAAGAGGCTGGTAAAACTGCTCCTTTGTCGAGAAAGATGACTTAATTTTGGAACCTGTCAGGAGAATTCACTGTTCCACCATAAAAATTCTGATATGTGAGGTGTGTATTTCCTTGTTGCTGCTGCATATAGTCTACGTTAGCATTCGGGATTTCCAGTGCTTTTCTACTGGAATGAATATGAGGGTTCAGGCTTGTTTGCAGCTAAACGATTTCTCGTAGTAGCAGATAGAAGTTTCAATTGGGCTTCTGTTATGTTAGATCTTCTTCAAGTGTGAACTCTATGCTTGTTTCAAGAAAAAAAAGTTTTCTAGTCATCACTGCTAAATAAATACAAGGTGCCTTGTGTTTTGTGAGCTCTGTGGTAGGATAAAATGTGGTAAAAATAAGGGATGTTACTTTGTTATGTTATGAAATGAATTTATTGGTATGTAATGAAAGAATCTTATGTGATACTAAAAAAACTAATGTGTGAAGGCTTTCCTATACTTAAGCATAACCTGGATACAGCCTTCAGTCTCTCATATTAGTTGTAGAAGAAATGAGCCTCCTGTTACAGTTCGCTATGTGTTGATATGTAGGGTTATTTTTAACTATTATTTTTCATCAGAAAACTAAAATTATGAGGAGCTAGAGAAGACAAAATTGCATCTCAAAATCTAGACTTTGTAATAAAGTCTGAAGATCTATTCCTTGATTGCTGCTTCTGATCTGTTATATGACTTGGGTAAATTCCTATGCATGTTCTGGATCAGAGGCTGAGCCCTGTAGTCAGCCTGTTTTGTATGTTTTCAGTAGTAAAAGGACAAAAGCTATGAGATGGGATCCTCTGGCATTGGGATCAGCCTATTTTTGCCTCTTTCTCACCATGAGGATGATGAGAGAGCAGAGGAAGGGAGCTGTAGGTGAATTTTGGTGTGCTTTACCAGTTCCGCAGTGGCAGAGGGAGGCTGGTGGGGTTAGCAGAGACAAGTGGGCCGTGCAGGACTGTTTCATCTTAACTGTCTGTAAAAAACACCTGTTACTAATACTTCCCCATCTCTTTGAAGGACTGAAATATAATTAATGAGTGAATGTTCAGGCTAGCTTCATTTGTGTTCAATTTATCCTTAGTTCAACTGCAAATGTTTCCCTTTTGTAAGAGAAGGTGAAATGTTCGATTGTGCCTCTGTGGTTATTCTCGCAGCAGGTGTAGCACCTGTAGATCTGCCCTGAAGCACCTGGAGTGAAAAAAGACTACATGACAAAAACTTGGGCTTGATGTTGATAAAGGAGGATGCTTGTGGTAAGGCACTAAATTGAATAATGGGGGCTTCACTCCTTGTCTGAGAGCCTGTGGAAAGGATAAGGAAATTAGTAGGGTTGCCTGTGATAGTTCTTGGGGTGGGACAGACTGCAATTAAGACACATAAATGAAGCAGTTTTTGTAATGAACCTGTCTTGGGTTGTTTGTTGTCTGCCAGTGCAGTTGCTATTAATGCAGCATGGTGGACAGTGTCCTGAGCTGCCATCAGCTGGAGAACAGAAGAAAGGTAGTACGTGGACTTCAGTCCACCTCCTTTGCTTTTATATTTTTCTTTTTACTGCTGGAGTTTCTTCTAAAGGGGATTTCCCTGTATTGGTACTTGAAAAGACATGAATGTTTCTGTATGGGAAACCACATCATAGTGACCCAGGGAACTTGTACTCTATTTTCTGTCACTGCCCAGTGACAGAAAGACCATGTGAACTGCTTTCAAACCAGGCTGAGGCCAGCCCTTCTGTGTTGCAATAGGAAGCTGTGCAGGACGGTGGTAGGAGGGCTTCTAGAGCTAGCATTGCTGGCTTATTCCAGCTGCAGAAGTGTCCGTGAAATTACAGCCTGTGAGAGAGAATTTACGCTCGTGTGGCTTGATCTCGGAGAGCTTACAGATGCAGGATCTTATAGACCAAATACTCTCTTACAGTTGCACCGTCTCCTTCAAGTTTAAGTCCCTACAAAAATGCAACAAGAAAGTGAGAGTAGAAAAGTCTAAAAGGCAAAGCAACTTGGATTTCTTTTTCTTGGTCTATGCCTATGTAAACGTTCGTCTTACAATGCTTTATATGTCAATTCTCTATGTGTTTTCTTGTGCTCATGAACCAGAATCAACTTGAAGAAAGGAAGATATAGCTGAGTAGCAGTGTTTACTAAATGTCAAGGAACACCTCTGCCTTATGTCTTTGCCATTGTGGCCGTCTTTGATATTGAACTTGTTAAAGAATGATATAATAACCCCTTATTCCTCAAAGAACCATTTTTTTTTCCCAAAAAAAAAATCATCCCCTCAAACTCTTATATTAATATAAGATTTACAACACTCCAGTCCCCTAAGGTAAGGCCTTTCAAATTTCTATAGGGGAGAAAAATCTGCAGACAGTCTTACTTCAAATTCAAACTAAATGCTAGACTAGAGTTTGAATATTGCCTATATTTGCTCAGCTTCGTGGTTTTTGCTTGCATGAGTAAAAAGGCTTGTGAGTCGTCTTTTTCTTTTAGTTGTTTGGACAATCCACTAAAGTCTTTCAATCCATAGATTGAGAAATACCTCCTTGGTTCATCTTTTATTCAGTTCTTTGCTTTCTATTCTCTCTTTTTCCATTTTCTTTCTCCTTTAGGCAGCCTAGTTTCTCTTGCTTTTTTTCCATTTCCCAAAAATCAGAAGTGTAAAAACTAAGTTAAAACTGCAAACTGCTCCCTCAGTGTTTCTTGCACCATTTGGTGGTGGACCTTTTTTTTTTTTTATCTTAGTTTCAAGTCACATGGTCGTATCTGACTAAGAACAAAGGTGGTTTTGTTTGTAGTGTGAAACACTCCTCAAAACAGTGAAGCTCATACTTAATGATTGGAGCTGGAAGGAGAATGTTCTTTAATTACACACTTGAACCTCCAGTTTGTCACTTGCAGTCTTCATTTTGGTATGTGTGTCTGTTTCTGAGCTGGGGCCTCTTCATGCCTCTCTCCCCACCTTTGTCCGTTGTTTGACCAGTGAAAAAAACACAATTGAGAGGTAAAGTGGAGAGCAAATTCGGAGGTAGAGAGTTCTTAATAATGTTTGTCTTTATTGCCCCTTTGGGTAGTTCTGCTAAATAGAAGGACTGGGGTGGCATCAGAGGGCACAGGGGTTTGATGGGGCAGGGGTGCTCTGAGAGGTGGCAGAGAGGTTCTCTGTTCACGATTTTGGCCTGTGTTTGCACCTTCTGTATGGGAAGCGAGAGGGCTCTTGATGTGTATAACTGACAGCTTAATAACCCAGAACTTACCGTCTGTGTCTCCTCTTTGTCTTCCTGTTTGGCTCTTGACAACACCATTTAGAGCTCGGTGGCAGCAAGATGGACAGAGGGCAAGGTGCAAGCTGTGGGAGGAAACGGGGCATACCTTTCCCAGAGATGGCTTGCTTATCCTCCCATTTACTTTCTATTCCCCTTTTACTGGTACAGAGTTGAGTTGTGCTGGTTGGACCAAACTGTGAATACGCCCATGTTAAAGCTAAATCTTTTTGACAGGCTGTTTTTGACCTGAGTCACTTCTCACTTGGCTGAACGGACAACTGCATGGGCAAATGTACCAGCATAATGTGAATGAGACCCACTGAAGAGCAAATGAAAAAGAGTGAGGAAAAGGGACAGGGGGCTGCTAAAGTTGGTATTGCTGCTGAGAGACATGCCTGTCAAATCACAACACAGGAGTATGATTACAGCAGCAGAGCAGTATGTACTGTGCTAGAGATTCACCAAATGTGCCTCTTGAATAGGCTGGAGAGGTATCTGTCCTCCCTCGTCAACGCTCATTAGCGTGCATAGTCAGGAACATAGAGTTTGGTTATCCTTACCTGACTAGATGAAGGCAAAAGTGCTTTTTACAGCCACAAAATGTCATTGCCCTCTTAGAAATGTAGCCCTAGTGGGTAAGAGAGTGATTTCTTGTAATAACTGCTTGTTTGGGGACAAGTCAAGGTAAGAGGAAGACAAGGAAAATAAAAATTGTTGATATGCTGTGTACTCGGTAACACTTGGATACCTTGCCACTGCATGCTTGAAAGTCCACTTTCAGTAATTTTCATGTGCAGTCCAAATACCTGTGCCAGGTATTTTGGTGGCCAAAACTGAGCACAGAGGGCGTCCAGCTTAGAATGGCCTAACACTTGCTAAACATGATCTCCTTAGAGAATCAGTTGCTAAGAAATTTTTATGTGTTGGGGTGTATCCTTAGTCCTACCAATAACACGGTATGGTCAACTAAAGCTAGAGCTGCAAAGAAATTTGATCATCTGCTGGGGATCCATAAGATGAGATCCCTCTTTTATGATATGGTCTATATAGAAGAAGAAGTGGAAGTGATTCTGGTCCATTTTGCAGCAGTCTGGAGGTAGGAATGCTCTCAGATAAAGTGGTGAGAACCAGTTTCTTCACATCCCTATGTAGTAGGGGCCAAACAGGCATCTCCTGCCACTGAGGAAGAAGGCCTGGGTGTCTCCTGACAGCTGTTGCCTGTTGAAATGATGCCACTGCAGAGATAAGAGGGAACAGGACTCTAGTTAATCACTTGAATGCGAAGCTGTAGGACCAATCCCCTTATTCAATGTCCCTGTATTTCTTTTGTTTGTTTGCACTAGTGTAGTGAGCAAAATGCAAAACCAGGACTTTTGCTGGAGTGCCCTAGACACTATATGACAGATCAGGCTGTATTTTGACCCATGCATTCCTGACTCATACCGCAGTTTCTAAAGGAGGGATCAACCCTGTGATTGTGCTCTGTTGGGAAGAAGTCTAACTGCTAGAGTGTTACACAGAAGCTGGATGGTGCTACTTAGTACCCTAACTTTCGTCTCTTAAGTCTGAGCAGATGCATTTTTATTTTATCCCGTTGATGTGTGTTAAGTGCATTCAGGACATGCCTACCTGTTTGGACACAGGAGGCCCTAGCTATCACTCGCTAGTTTCCAGATTACACTGCGATTTCAGCCGGGGCTGGCCAGAATTAGGTCAGGCTGCGGCATCTGGGTGGATGCAAAAGCAGAACCAGGGAAGTTTGGGCCAGACAAGAAGATGCTTGGACTCTTCTGGCCTGAGGCTGCTACAGAACAGTATCTCTTGGATGCTTAAGGAGTGGGTGGGGGGAAGACCTGTGTTCTAAGTCTTCCTCTCTTTTTACACCTGATTATCACTAACAGACCCAGGACATCTGTTCCAGGTCAAGTATACTTGACTTTTAAGAAACCAAATTTGTTTTCCTGTGGAGCCCTGATTATCTCAGATGTGTTGCACAGGGAATGTAAACGATTCAGAACTCAGTCTTTACTTTGCTAAGCTTACAGCACACATGAATGTGTTCCCCAAAATATGGAAAGCCCTTTTCCTTTGATAGTAGAAATACAAATACCCTGTACTTGAGAGATTCAAAAGGGGGGAATAATTTCTCTCCTAATGACCAGTAGGTGCCCAACTTCTGCCAAAGCCAATTTGAAGTGCCTCCTAGAAACTCTGTTCTGCCGATTTCTGTGAAATATTTGGAAAGAGAGGATTTTTGATGAGGTCTGGGATTGTAAGTGTCATCTGAAAGAGTTCCCAGAACTTTTTAATGGGACTCGTACTGCAGGGACATTCATGTCCCTTTATCAGGATTCCATCCAACCTCTTCATTGAGCAGTGTTGTAATTGCAATATATAAAAAGAATTAATTAATTGCTTTTATAGCTAGAGTAGATCAAGCATTTAAACGGGTCAGATGCACAGTGCTTACTCAAAGCTGTTCTTATTTACTGCTGACTTAGCAACATAAAGTTATATGACTTTACAAACTTGCAATTTTGTACAAATTAAAAAAAAACAACCCAAACCAGATCTCTTGCCAGCTGGGTATGGATCTGTGTTGGTGAATGACAGAAAGTAAATAGCAAATCATATAATGTTGTGTTTGTAGTTTTGTCTCTGGTCTCTGCAGCCAGCTACCTTTGAATCAGGAGATAAGAGTACATGTAGTTCATGGATGTTTACAGTAAATAATGTGACATTTTGGAATGTGATACTGCAAGCAGTGCATCATTTCAACATGATCTTCACCACTATTTGCTCCAGAGTACTTTTAGGATGCAGTAGCCTGTTGGACCTCGAGGAGGTGGAAGACATAGGTTCATATATAAGTTCTGAATCACACAGAAGAGGAGGGGTTAAACCCAAGTCCTCTGTATCAAAAGAAAGCACTCCTCTAACCCTGGTTAATTTGGAGCCTGAATGTTTCATTTTTTTATGTAAAGGCGATCTGTTTAGACATCTAACTCCAACAGGGAGAGCTTCCAGGGAATCAGGCACTACTTTCTGGGTTTTTTCTTAATTATTTTTATGAAGAGGGGGCATGCATCTAGAAGATGGCTCTTAGCTGCAGCTCTGGGATGTGTGAAGGAATAACAGGCTAGGTGAGAATATCCAAATTCATCCCTGCCGACAGCTGTAGTTTTAACTTTCCTTAGCCCTTTCAGAGTTGCCTGCATTACTGAGTGATGTTGCCTGTAGATGCTGGAGTTGTCTTAATAGTGATGGGGATGGATAAGAGCAGCCTAACAGTGCAGAGCTTTCATTTCCCAGGCTTGATAAACTTTGTTTGAAAGAGCTGTGGGTCCAAAAAGACTTTTTGTCCATTACTGTTTACCTCATGCAGTTATTTCCAGCTGGATTAATTCTTCAAAAGACTGCTGTTCAAATTTGGTGAGTGGTGATTGCCTGCCTTTACCCAAAGTGAGGGGACAAGGGGAAAACAAATAGGCTCATGTGCACTTCCACACAAAGGTTTCCAATGGGGAAAGAAGACAATCTGCTTACAGGTGAAAGAAGCAGAGTATTCCCAGTAGTGAGATAGCTGATGTGAAATCTTTGCTCTTATTCCTGAGGCTTTTGGCATATGGTAACTTTCTTCTGCCTGTCCCTTCTTCCCTCCCCCCTACCAAGTGGAGCACTGTAGGGCTGCCCTCAGCTGTTTGCCTTCCTCACCACCCCTTTCTGGCAAAAATTGCCGTACTCTTTCCCACCCCCAAGAAAACCATTTTTAAACCATACTGAGCTGTTCTTAAAGCTACCAACTTCAGTGGTCACTACAGAAACTTTAATAACGTTCTAGCCAATGTTAGCGCTTCAGTCTTAGTTTTTCCTGAGTTATTACCAGCCATTGGATAAGGATGCCCTCTTAGATCTTTAATTCAATTTGTGCTGTTTAAAAAATAATTTTCTAGATGGAGGCTGGAAGAATGCATCAACGTAGTCTAATCTGACCCCTCTGCAAAGGATGCATGTGTGATCTTGGCCAGCGATGCCTGCAGGTAACCCAGTTGACCTAGCGTATCTCTCAGAAATTTATGCTCTTCAGCCTTGATCTGAAGATTGTTACTGCCGGCCTGTTTGTTGCAGCCTTGGGTAATTTAAATTTCTAGCAGTTGTTTTGCCTTTGTCTGAGAGATGGAGCCCTCTAGTTATAGCTACTTTCTTTGTATAAGTACCTGTAGATTGTGATCAGGTTAACTTTTGACCTTCTCTTTGGTAGGTTAAATCCCCAGATCATCTTCACTGTGAGGCCTTGTGTCAATTTTGTATCATTCCTCTAGACAATTTTGGGGGGGGGGGAGGTGGGGTGGAATGGCAAAAGGTCAATTTCTTGGTAAAAGGAGTTCCCATGTACTAAGTTGTATTTCTAACATGGAAGTACCATGGCCTTTTCAGTATTCATGTGTATATGTTGGTTTATTGAGGTAGTTAAACATTAATATTCCCATTTCACAAACTGAGAAACTGGAGCTGAGCAGTCAAATAACTTATTCAGGGTCAGGCTGTGATCCAGTGATACTTGCTCCCATTCTCTGTCTGCCGGATGTCACTGCAGTGCTACTGCTCACATCTGAACCTGAATGCTCCCTCCACAATGACTTTGAGATGCTAGCTGTTACCGTGACGTGTACGCATGTGCCTTCCTTTGTTAACAAAAAAAGCATCAATAATTTGTTAGAACATTGTTAAAGTTATGAAGTCTAACACTTCAAAGAAAAAAATCGCTATTGAAACTGTTAAAATTTGTCACCTTTTTCATACGTCATGGAAGTATCTCATTATGTCAGTGCATATGCTTTAATTTATCTTTCTACAAATAGTCCTTGCCTCGCTAAGTATACAGAACAAGAGCAGAAGTATAAGTAGCCAAAAATAGAGAAGTTGTCAAAAATGTTAAAGCAAATTGAGCTTGTAATTGAAAAATGAGTGTTATGTTCTTCTTCCAAAGTAATTCTGAGAAGTGCCTTTGTTTTTGAAGTATTCTCTGTAATTGACATCTGGGTTGGACTTATGTCATCAAACTGAGGAAAAACAGATGATCTGATATAAGTAAATGTATGTTTTGTTTTGCTTTTAACAAACGTATCTAAGTAACTTGCATTAGTTACAGGTACTATTGATCCATCAGCACATGTATTATTGAGACACCACAACTTAAAGCAGTGTGTAACTTAGAACAGGCTTTAGAGAAGCTTGCAAATCCAGTTGGCAACATCTAGAAGGAATATGAATATTCTTACCAGGTTGTGACCTTGCAAATTCCTTTATAGGGCATGTTCTTTGTTAATATGTCGGAGGCTGAGACTGTTGCATTTCAATGCGTTTAAATTCCTTTCCTTTGTTTACCCCTGGAATGTGTGTTCTTAGTTACCTAGCTATTGAGGGCTTGGATGCCTTTCTGTCTCTAACCTGTCCTAGAACATTACTGTCTCCATGGCAGAAGAGGATAGGTAGGGCTGATAATAGTTTCTATTTAACACTTTCCTTAAATAATGTCTCCTGAATAGGAGGAACAAGCAGGCTAGAGCTTGTTCTCAGGTAGCTTTCTAAATTTCTGTGATCGTATTTCAGACTTGTTACAATTGCTAAGGGGCAAGAGGGAAGACTAATGTTTTCTTAGTTCAAAGGGTTCCAAAATGGATAATCCAGTTTATCAGAAATTCAGTTTATTCCCTGACCAAGCAGGTTGTTTTTTGGCAGAAGCAAACACAGTTGATAAAGGCCAGCTTGTCTAATCAAGAAGCACAAGGATAGCCAGGACAGACTTTAAAAGGACCCAGTTTATCCAACTAGTGGAAGTAATATTACTTTTTTTTAAACAGAGTTTTACTGTTGATTTTAGAGGGAGGTAAACTGAAAGGTAGCTGAGAATCCTACTTGGTATGTATTTTCATTTTTTGCGTCCTAGTAACACATAATTCATAAATCTGTGCTGTAACACTTGCAGTCCGTCTGTTAAATCGGAGGTTTGAGTCAAGCTACCTGAACAAACCCAAGCAGTGGCGGGGGGAGGGGGAGAGCAACCCCAAATATGTCCTTTTCTTATTAACAGTTTGCAAAGTGCAGGAAGGATAATCTCATCCAATCACAGTAAATAGTTCAGTATGTTCTCATAGTTATCTCCTATCTTGTCACTACTAGGACGAGAGTCACTAGGATTTGAGTAAAGTTGGGTTTATTATTAACCAAAGCTTATGTAAGATGTTACTGCATCTGATTCTATTTTTGCGGTTACTTGTACTCTGTTGATCCTTCAGGCAGAAAATGCTGCCTAAGAGTGCTCGTACGAAGCAATTGTAATTGGCACTGGCTGGGCAACGAACTGGGATGTACAAGGAGGGTGGTGTGGCTAGCCTGCGCTTCCAGCAAACCAAAATGTGAAGCCTTTGCTTTTCTGAGAGATTTTTGAGGCAGGGCTGGAGGGGTCAGGTGAGGTGCAGGGGAGGAAACTACCATGTATACCATGCGGCAGGCTTGAGCTGGAAGATGGGGTAAGCCCTGCCAGTGGGGTGCCACTGCCACAGCTGGGAGCAAGACCCTTCGAGGTGGGTGCCACCAAGTTCTGCAGTGCCTGGAGCTCAGGAGAACCGGAGGCAGTGCAGCATCCTCATCCCCTGCACGTAGGGTCCCAGGGCAGGCAGGGCTCCTTGCAGACCAGCAGCAGAGCGCCTCAAAAAATTGCACATGCAGAGGAAACAGGGCAGGGTATGCAGGCTTTCCAGGCAGCTTGCTGGCCTTTCGTAGGGGGCTAGCTGCCTGGCAAAACAAGCACCTTCTGGTTAGGTTTCCCACCTCTGAACCTTTCCAAGGGGTTTTGGAAATTCTCCAGAACAGTACCCGCCTGCGGGAGCCCGGCGGTGCCAACCTCCATTGCACACAGTACGCCCTTGTGCAATGTGTGGTCAGTGTGGGATCAGTGAATTCCTACTCTATGCAACAAGGTGTCAGTTTGGCCTTTTAGATTTTCTCAGTAGCACCACTACTCTGCTGATTATTGCCCCCCCCCCCCGGGAACACAAGGCCTTTTGGGTTTTGTTCTGGTTGTT
>JAVKLA010000054.1:4111443-4138577 GCA_034782735.1 Sagittarius serpentarius | reverse complement strand
GTTTTTTTTCCCCCCCCCCCCCTTTTTTTTTTCCCCTGGAAGGCATAAGTGGAAACAGGAGAGGGCAGGCAGGACCGAGGGAGCCAAAATCTCAGGATGGACACAAACGGGATTTTTCTCAGGAACAGGCATAGCCCTGCTGTGAATGATGGGGTGTGGAGAATAACTCCTGCCTTTTTTCCTTGCCCAGCCCCAAACTGTGTGATGGCACTGAACTCCACCTCCTCTAGGCAGGCACAGGACACTGCAGTCCTGTTCCCCTGCAGCCCCCGGCCTTCCCTGCCTCCCCAAATGTGCCAGTGTGGCAGGCAGGTTGGTCGGTTCTGGCACATGAGGCTGAGGAGCTGTGAAAGAAGCTGTGATGTTACGTGTGAGTGTGAGGAGGTGGGACAGACGACAGTACCCCACACATACCTGTCCACCGCAGTAAGGGATCAGGATATGGAGATTTAAGAAAATAGCCTGAGCCTCCGAGCCGCTGTGAGTCAAATACATAGCACGCTTAGATGTGCATCATTTATAAATCATAAATATATACATAAATAAATATGTGGGACTTCCTTAAACCTTTCAATTTCTGTTGCATTTTATCCCACATGAGGGGAGGGAGGGGGAACCAGAGAGGTGCAAACCAGGACCTGTGGCTCCTGTGTGGAAATGCACATCAGTTTAGGGTGAGGGATCCCGCTATCTCCCATCCGCTTACCTGCAGGCAGCCAGCGTGCCTCACTGATGCCGACAGACACCGTAAGTATAGCCCTGGCGAGGCATCCTTCGCCATCAGGCTGCGGCTGGAGCTCCTCGCCTGTCGCCTCGAGGCAGCTCGTGCTGGGTTTCTCCAACTGTCCACATAAGCTGGCCCAGGGTGAGATCGTGCCCTTAGAAACCTGAATGTTTTGCTGACATAGGGCCCAATCTCGCTTTCAAATCTGCCTCGTACCCCTCCTCAGGGCCGAAAACCTTCTGGGGCGTGAGAGCACCTCAAAGTTTCTGTGAAGTCTGAAGTACGTGTGGCTGTTTTTGAGAGGAAAATTGCCAGAGCGTGTAACAGCTGTCTCTGGCATGAAACTACAGTGAAAAATGCAACTTATCTGTGCCAGTGACACAAAAGTATGTGGTAGCTCTCCCAGGTTTTGCCTAAGCCACTTCTGGGGGGTTTTTTGTGGTTCCTTAGGAGTATGGGGTGTATCTCGGGGTGTGCCGGAGAGCCCCAGGGCCTGGAGGTACAGCTGTGGGGCACCATTACTTCTGCTTGACGTCTGCTAGGTCAGGCTGTGAGCACCTCTGGAGAAAGGTTGGCATCCTGAGGAGGGGAAAATGGAGCTGTTGCGTGAGAGTTGGTGTCTTTGACTTATCTGAGTCACAGGCATAAACAGCTGAAAGAAATAGGCTGGTTGATGTATGTGCTGTTGCTAAATAGCGTTCAAGATGTGAAATCTGTCTGATTTTCCCAGGAAGAGGGAGGAGGAATCTGCTTTTCATCTTTCTTCTCTATCCTGCCATAATTAAAAAGAAAACAAACAAAAACCGAAACAAACAACCTCCCCCCCTCCCCCCCCCCAAATTAAAAAAAAACTTCAAGGACCTTAATTATCTTTAATACCCCTTTGCCCAGCTGGATAGAAATCAGTCGAGTCCAAAAGTTATTTGAGGTGGGGGCATGGACTGAGAGTTTAATTGCATTTTAGGGTCATAGGATGACAATTCATGTTGGAAGGGGCTTCACTGGATCATCCACTCCAGCCTACTAATGGAAGTAGGGTCAGCTATTTTAGCTTATGAAACTAGGCTGTAAAGAATGCCAAAACAAAAACCCTCTGTTGACTCCAAGTCCTGCAGTAATGACTGAAGACCAGAGTGTAGCTATATATATGTACATGTGTGTTTTACACAAGCTGTGATTTCCACAGAGCAACAGGCCTGTTCCTTGGGCTTTCGTTACCAGTTGCGCTCATGTCTCCTGACCCCTCTTTTTGAAGCAGAGAGGGATGGGTTCGTTCTGAAAAGGGACGCAAATGCTCTCGAGGCCCTGGCCCGGCTCTCACTCTTAGCTAGCTGGTGAAGCCGTGGCAGGATTACGGGGGCTGGTGTTTCAAGGCGTAACAGAATGCACTTTCCTGAAATACTGGTTGCAAAGGACAAAATCCTCGAGAGCCTCTCCTGGCAGATCACCACCATCCGTAGGGAAAGTGAGTTGCTGCAGAGAGCCAAGCCCTGGCCCTTTGGTACCACTCAAAATCTGAGTAAAGATGAAAGGGATTTTCTGGAATAAATATAAAAAGGACATTAGAGAAAAAGATGAAAAATTAGACTTTTTTTTTTTTTTAAAAATGCATGGAAACCACAGTGGCTTTCTATTAAAATCTGTCTTGCTTTTTCTTTAAAAGAAAGCAAGGCTTTTAACATTTTTGTATGGCACACTGAATCCAAACACAACAGCAACAAGCTGGTTCATGGGAACCGGAAACTGAGACAGGCTAGAAAACAACATCCTCGGGGGGTGAGGGGGGAAGAATGCTGCTTTCAGGGCTGTTTCTTTTTTATTTTTATTTTTATTGCTGTCGGAAACAAGTGACCTACTGCAGCCAAGTAGGCCTGGGGCTAAAATAAAAGGACCTTCAGAAGGCAACCAAAATACACACACCAAATGATGTACTCAACATAAGCGTAATTGCTACTGTGCGGTCCGTTTCCCCTACCAATGTCTATCATTTTAATTTCTGAGGGAAAAACAAATGTAACTGGAAAGTTTCTGTTGCTCAGTTATTGTTCCCAAAGGAGAGAAAAATTGAGCTAAAAGAGAAAATAGACAAGAATATGAAGTTTGTGCGCAGATAAGGTGGGGGCAGAGGAACTGGAGGAAGATTTAATGTAAAATACTTCTTGCCGCCATGAATGGGAGGATATAATATGTAGAAAACAAATGTTACTATATTTGTGTATCTGTGTGCCATAAGGTTGACAAATGCCAAGCTTAAGACTAGACCACAATTAGGGCTTATTTTAAGCTGGAATAAGATGCAGGAAAGATTGCCAGTTTTCAGTAGGACATAGGTCTATAAATTGGAAAATACTTACTAGATCACTGTAGTCTGTTGTTCCTGCCAATACGCGACTCCTCTGTGAGACAACAATCCAGTAGTGTGCCTAAGTATGCTAATGTAATTAAATACAAAAATGATTAAAAGTGGATGTCAGTATTAGACATGAGGATAATGAAAAGTAGAATTACAGGCTCTCTTCCCCCCTGCATTTGTCTGCTCTTTCTGTGAAGCTGAAAAGCCTCCGATTCTGACGATGCAATCGGTATGCTCTGATGACAGCTGTATTCCAGTGACTTCTATGGACTTAAAACAGCCTGTATGAAATAAATTTGCAACTGAACTAATGCATGCAAAACTTGGTTTTCCCTTATCAGTCATAACAAACTTTTTTTTTTTCTTATGAGGAAGAGCTTCCTCTATAAAATAGCGGGTCAAAATTTTAGTGAAGCATTTAGGTGTTTGAAATAATCAGTGTGTTGCTAATTCAAAAATTTAGGAAGGGAGATACTTTAGACTTTGAAATTGGAGAACACCAAGAAGTCTGCCTCCAGGTCTGAAGAATTTTATTTTCTGTTCTCTCCGTTATTCGTTAAGTGTGGGACTCCTTGGTGCTCTGTATGATTCCAGTAAATAACCCCCCTCAAATTGGTTGTTAGTACCTGCTAATCTGGATTGAGATGCAAGCTGCTCTCCTCAGCTACTTATTTCACAGCAGAATTAGTTTTCTATGGGGTATGCTTTTCCCTCCCAGCTTACTTTCTAGTGTCTAATTTTATTCTACAAGACTCATTTGCTTTGTGTTTCTGTAAGTACCTTCAGGTTTTGGACTTTATCTAATGACTCTCAAAAATTCCCGGGTCTGTCTCCTGCTGCTGCTGGAGACTGCTTAGCCAGACTAGATATGTTTAGCTCTTGTGAAGAAGCCTTACTCAGTTCCTCCAACCACATAATTGTTTTAAAGCTCTTCTCCAAAATCCCTCACAGTTGTTTACATCTTTCTAAAGTTCAGAAGAAAATCCTGCTGGATTCTCACTAGCCTTGCAAAGAAATGCATCTTGCCCTTTCGGATTCAAGCCTTCCAAGACTATACTTGTTTGTTGCAGTGCTGGTTGCACATCGTGTTGCCTGCTCTGACTGCAAGGGCCAAATTGGTTCTTGCTTGAATTTAATTTAAATGGGGCAGCTTTGCAGTGGGGATGAAACAGGCCCAGCTCTGAGTTTCATGCTTCCGTGTTACTGTGTTTTAACTAACATTTGTCAAATTATTTTCCTTCTAAATCCTGTGTATACCTGAGGTTTTCACAGGTTTTATTCCATTTAACTTTGTCCTTTTTCCTAACCCTTTTTTGGCTGTCTTCTGTTCATCATGTAATCTATGGATGATGACTAAGATACCACTCAATCCTGCTTTTGATATAATTTAAAAAATATTGAGGGAAATTTGGTCTTTCTTGACTTCATCCTTTTCTTGGAAGTGCATCACGATATTACCATTGAACTCAAAGAGAGCATTCAACGAAAAAAAATCAGAAAAGTTGAAGCAGATGGGGTCCTGAAACACTACTTCTTGTTCATATACTTTATAGCTTAACTAAACCCATTGGTTTTGTTAGATATATTGTTAGACAGTATTGCTCAGCCTAAATGTCCATTAAAGATCTCGATCTTCATTGATTTACCTCGGTTTAAATTCTGTAATGTCTATATGAATTCTTATAGGAGTCCTGTTATTTTGTTTCTTTCCTCTGCTCAAACTGAACTCCATGAAGTCTTACTGTTCCTGTTAAGCTGGAGTAATTACACAACTATTGACAAAATGCTCTGTCATCTCCAGTTTCAGCAATCTAGTTGAATACCTCCCTAATCTCAGGTATGTGGCACCAGTGTTTAAAGCAAAGGAGGTGATCACTGCAGTGTTAAAGGGGGGCTAAAGTGAATTTAGCTGCTAAATAGCATACAGTAAATGGTTAAAAGTGAACTTGTTTACTGTGGCTTCAGTAAACTTTTACACTTGACTTGCTGTGATAGAGTACCTGAAGTTTTTCACCTACTCTGCTCTCAGTTCGCTCATTCAGCCGCTTGTCTTCAGTGTAGAAGCACACAGAGGTATTCGCTTTTTAGGAGCGTCTATTTTATTAAGAGAGTGTCCGAGGTGGAAGATGCTTTAGGACCAGGAGAGAGTGCAGTAGAAAGCAATGAAGACAGCCAATGAACTTGCAGGTGATTGTGGAAGACGGGATGTGCTGCATTACTGCTTGTCGGCTGGCACAGTGCACTGGGGTACCAGTAACTATGCAGCAAGCTTTCTCAAGCCTTTTCTTAGTGTTAGAGGCAGCCCGTCTATACCAGCCATTAGCAGATGATTAAATTAAGAAACTCCCCAAAACGTTTATTGTACTACATAAAGATGCAGATTTCATGTGGCAAGATCACTTTTCTTTTTATCCTACTTGGAATTTCAAAAGCTCATTGTCAGCCTTCTACCTTTTCAGTCCCAGGGTTTATGTACGAGAAAATACCTTTTCCATACCCGTATGTCTGATAGGATAGTGCTGTGCCTTTTGACGTGGCTGTTCCTTGTGCACTGTTCCTGTGGCTTAAGGTGTGCTCAAATAGACGTTGCATCTCTGGAGCTGCCTGGCAAGGCAAAGGGCATCTCTTGCTCCTCTGTCCCTTTTGGGAGAGGCACCAGGCAGACTGTGGAGCTGGTGGCCCCGTGTGCCAGCAATTCCAGACAACTGGTGGAAAAGCAGCTAGCTAGTAAGGGACCAGCTTGTAGCTGATGTAAGGTAATTTAGATTGAGACCAGGGATGGTATAGTTTTCCCCTCAGAGACAAGGGAATTCAACACGGTGCCCGTGGCTACTCCCATGCCCTAACACTGATGGCATTGCTAGAGAGTCTCTGCAGTTTATTTCTCCAGTGGTTTTATGAACTAACCACACCCGCTGCTGGTTTCCACAGTACCAATTTACAAGATTGGCTGGTTTGGATGAGGAAACCCACATTTCCTGAGGTATCCCAGGGAGCTCAAAAGCCAAGATCTTAAGAAAATTAGCAGAAGTGGTGATTTTTTTTTCAGCATTCCACTTTAGAGAAGGCTGTTTGTGTTTCTCCTCCTGTGAAGGCGGCAGCTGCAGATGCATACTTTCAAACTTCAGGAACTTCTGGTATTGCTCTTGTCACACAGCTGGAATCACTAGCCAGTTGTTTGGTTTTAGTCTTGATCCTGAAATAATTTTCTGCCCTAGGAGTAATCAGGCTAGAGTCCTTGAGTGCCCTTACTCAGGTAAGGCGAGAGGACCGGTGGAATAAGCAGATGTATGTTTTTCAGCACAAAGGGGAAGAGGTATGTCTCGCTCCTCTGCACCAGCTGCGTGCTGCTTAGACTCTTTGAGGTGATTCAGTCTTAATACCAGCACAAAATTATGTACTACTTTATTATTTTTTTTTCTGGGTTAATTTCCTCCTGGGTTAGTGAGCTAAAGTGGCTGGTAAGAACAGTCTATCAAGCATCAGGCCTGGCACAATGCAAGACAGGAATGGGTGTGGGAAGCCAGATGGTAGAAATACTTTTCACCTGTGATGAACAGTTAGATCAGCTCATTTGGTCTCCTGGAGCTGCAGTACTTTTCCTGCAGCAAGTCCTTAATGCTTTGGACAGCTCTTGTAAGTGGGGTGAGAGGCCAGGAGGAAGGGCTTCTGGCCCACACCAGCCTGAGCCCCTCTGGGCCTCCAGGCACCTGCTGGGGCTCTACTGTGCTGGCTGTGCAGTTCTCCTGAAGTGCTAGGAAGGGTTACAAAAACTCTTCTTGGGGAGATATAGGAGGGTGGAGGCTTTTTTTTTTTTTTTTAATGTTGTTTAACTCAAAGTTCTTGGGCATTCAGTTTCTTTTTCCAAAATTACCAATAACGGTCCTGAGAGAATCAGTTTACCAGATCACTTCTATAAAAGTGCTTTAAAAAAAAAAAAAAAAGGCAGTTTGTAAGGAATTGCTGGCAGAATTCTAAAAATAACCATTAGTAATATTAGGGGATAACTGTGAAAAAAAAAAAAAGACTTTGTACTATAATAATTACTGTTAAATGCTGTAAATGTGTTATACGCAAGATCCACTCTAGGGTGGTGCAAGGCTAAGGCTATGCATCTGGAAATTGCAGAGTCAACCCATGCAAAATATACACCTGGAAAACAATGTTAATACAGCAACATATCCATCTGATTTTTACGGTACATATTTAGCAAATGCTGAAGCTGCGTAATGACTGCATCCCACTTAGCTGAACCCCCTGGGAGTTCTCTTTGTGTCTCTAGGAAGTGCTTTGGGCATCTTGCAGGAAAAAAAATATGGAAAGATAAGATCCATCCTTGAAGAAGCCACAGCCTGACACTGGCAATGCACTAATAAAGGCTGGAGAGGGAAAGATACTGAAAAGGATAAGGGTCACTGTTAAATGATGGTGTGATTACACTGGGGCATATTCACAACTTGGTGTTTAATTCTTGATCCTGCAACTTGCAGCAATCCACCCACTTGCTGCAAATCCAAAGCCCCAGAGGCTTCGGGGGATTCCACAGTAGGCTGTCGGTATGATATGTTTTTCAGGAAAAGGTTTCTGAAAATAACAGCAGTGATGATAACTGCTGTTGGAACTTCAACTCTCGTATTTCTTACCTTTTAGTGAAGTAATTTTTTTTTAATTGGTTTCTTTTAAAAATAATAATCTCCTAATCTTTCCCGATGGTTTATCTTACCAACTAGCTTCCATGGTGATCTTAAAAGTGCTCGGCGTATGCACTGCTTAAAATTTGAAATGCTCTTGTTAAACAGTTATCTGTATGTCCCACCTCCTAGCAAATACACCCTCTCACCCAGTAGTATGCAAGGAAAGCTTTGAATTAAGACTGTCATTCTAGAGGGAGTGAAGGCTCTCACACAAGCTGAGTCTTCAGTGCAGTTTTTCTGGCAGAAAGGAAAACTGCTGGCCTGTGAAAGGATTTGTCATGTGGTCATGAAACTTTCTGAGCACTGGTAGTTTCATCTGCATGTGTTACCTGACAAAGAATCCAAGGTCTAAAAATCCCAGTGCTGTTACTTACTTGGTTAAATACTGTAAGTACCTACCACACCCACAGCTCCAGGTTAGGTCCTGTTTGAAGGAGAGCTGACTGTGCCATTTCGTCTTGCTCTGTCTTTAAAACAAATACTGTTTTCTCTTTGCCTGAAAGTGCTTCCTTTTAAATGAATGTGGTGTATCAGTGTGAGACTTTTTTTTTTTTTAAAAAACAAGAGAGATAAGAGAATGGGAAATGACACTTGCTTTTCATTATTGGGAAGAGTAAGGAGGTTATTTCTTACAACAACTTCCCTTTGCTTAAGAAATGTCCAAAATCTTTATACAAATGAGTTGGAAATTAAGGATCCAGCCAAGCGCAAGCACTGAACTGCACTCTTGTGTTCAAGCAGGAGTCGTTACGAGATTTACTCACGTGCTTAAGAAGGAGCATGTGCTTTACGTTGCAGAGCTAAGTGAGCTGGCTTTTCTAAATTCAAGATGATATATTGCACTTTTTTTTCGCCTGCTGTTATAACACGAAATAGTTGTCTATGAACCCGACTTAACTAGCACAGCTATATATGCTGATGCAGACACATACACTAGCTCCTGAGTGCAGATGACCCTGAATCTTCCTGTGAAAATGAAGAACAGGTCTACCCAAAACATAATCGTCTTTACCCCATCTGCCCCTAATATTGCTCCTTACTTGCTCTGCTCGTAAAGGGATAAAGAAGGTATTATCTCCTAGTGTCTTTGGCTAATGATCTGGCCAAAAGTAAACGCAGACCACATCACAGGAATGCAAAGGGCTTAGCTGCTGCTGGTATCTTGGTCAGGGATGACCCTCCTCTGCAGCTGCCCTACCACAGCCTCGCCGGCCCGACAGCGACTCATGCCAGTGGGGCTTTGCCGATGGAGCACGTGTGCGCTCCTCCGACAGCAGCAAAACCGCCACGCTGTGGGTTAAGGTATGGGGCCTCCTGTAAAGTGTGTAACCTGATGGCAGCTCTTCCGTCTTAAAAGTACTGTGAAGAAAGTGTGCCTTGCTACCAGTGTGAAGGGCCCTATGGAAGGACCCATTTTGCTGAGAAATGTGGGTGGTGTTTGGATGAGCAGAGCTCTGGCCTTTTTTATTCCTTGTATTTTATACACGCATATTCCTAGTTCTCTTGTTCCTGCTGTGTGTGACAACATGTACTTTCAAAGAGGAAAAGAGGTTTCTTTTCTTACCGGTGAGACACTTCCCTACATGAAACAACCAACCCTGTATGGTGGCGTACAGCAAATGATTAACAGCAGCCGTATACTCTTATCTAGCCGTAAGCGTATCGGTTGTTCCACATCAGAACTATCAAACCTATTCTTCTGACAGCCTCACACCAGATTTCTTGCTTTGCTGAAAGATAGTCCGTCTCTTTAACAGTTGATGAATAACTGAATGTCGAAAAATGCATTAGCTAACATTTTAAAATAATAATAAAAACAAACCCTTAGATTTCTTGGGTCTTTTAATTTGCTGTGGGCAAATACCCTTACAGGACATTACTTTGACCAGTTTGGTTGTATTAAAGATTATTCAAAAAGTTTACTTGATGATAATCTTCTCTGTACATTAACATCTGAGGATAAAGTGAATAAAACCTTTGTTCGTCCCTGGAGAAAGAACACAAAGACAACAAGACTAGGAGCTGGGGTTTTGCTGGGGGATGTGTATGCACTTCTTAATTTTGGAAGAGTTCAGTCTTTTTATTCTTTGTCATGTGTTCACGATTTACAAAAAAAAAAAAAAAACAAAAAAACAAACACAAAACCCAAAACTTTTTACAGTATGAGTGCAGTGGTAAGAACTCTCATATTTTGGTGCTGTTCGAGTTAATCAATAACAATTGGTAGTAACAAGGCTTTAAATATTTCTCAAAAGAGAGAGGCCTCTGTTTCTAAGGATCTGTGTGTACAGATGGTGTATGCAAAATGCAAAGACACGAGCAGCTGAGGGACTGCTTCTCTGGATTGGGGCCTATACATGTATAGTACTCAAGCATCTTTTTTCCACGGACTTCAGTTGAAATACACTCAGCCTTGGGGTAAACTATACATGTTATCAATCACGATACTTCTCTGCATGAAGTATCTGTATATATAACTCAGTGCTAACAATGCTTTAGACTTCTGTGTTTTGAAAAGAAGAAAATTCAGGATTTCCATGGCCGGCAGCCTCTCTAGTTTAACGCACCTCTCTAGTACATTGCAGTGTGCTTTTTTTTTTTTTTTTTTTTGGCATTATTATGAGTGAGCCAGGGTTGGTATGTCTAATCAGTGCAGAAGAAACCTGAAATAAAACTCAGGGCAAAAATAAAATGGTTGGTTTGGAGCATACTTGTGGGATTTCCATTGATTTCTTGGGTTACGTATTGTAATACTATAAACAGGTGAAGAACATGGTATTTGTTCAGAAAGGTGTGGGGGGAAAAGGATGCATGTTTGTATTGCAGTCTTACTTACTGAGCTGTGAGTATTTATATAGAATTTTTCCAGGGCAGGTAACCCTGAGCTAGTGTAAATTGATTGAGTTCATTTATCACGATGTTGCTGACTTTAAAGGAGGCACCTGATCTACAGCAACCGAGTATCTGCATGCACTCAGTCTTCCTCTGCCACAAACTCGCAAATGAGACCTATGCAGATAAAGAAGAAAATGCTTTCTTATACTGTAACCCTATACACTGGACACCTAACCCAATTTCTGCCTTCATGTTAATGCTTTACAAGCACAAAAGTTTAGTTTGTATTGCTATTGGAAGCCATTGCTTTTAGATGGAGTCTCTGTATTTATAGTATTCATGATAAAGTTGGCAATAAAGCATTATGATAGAATTAATCCAAATGTCTGTCAAATTTCTCATTATAATAAAAATCTTGTATAAAAGCTTATCTGCTGATGGAGCATACAGACTGGCAGTGCTGCCTGCCTGTGGAATTTGAGTTCCTGCAGTGTAGTACTTAGGTTTGATCTAAGTCCCGCTGCAGTCAATGAGAATCTTATGACCTATTATTTTCATTTGAGAAGCGGTTACAGCCCATGATCCCTTGTTGTTCCCATGCTAACTGGGTAGTTGTGTAAGGAAACAAACTTGAAGATAATCCTAAATTAGACAAGTCAAAATAACAAAGGATTATTGTGATAGAGCATCAATTTAATTTTTTTTTTTCCTGGGTTTTGTTTGGGTTGGTTTGGGGGGGGTGGGGGTGGGGTTTGTTTTTTACTTCTAAGTGAAGATTTAAAAAAAAAAAAAGTGAATGGGTGATGAAGAGAACTTGTTTTAGAAGGTGAGGACTGTAAGACACATTGTGTAGACTGGGGGCCAGTTCCTCAGGTAGAGTAACTGGTGCAATTTCTCTGAAGATTTGACCTATTGTATCTTAATGTCAGCTGTATTGATGACGTGTAAGCATGAGTAACTCTGTTTAAATGTATTTTTTCCTGCATGTTGGGTTGGAGGATGTGTGTGACAGACATGGAAGATAAATCAATTTACCATAATGTAAAAGAAGACAGGAAATAGTTAATAATTCATCAGTTCTGCAAACTGTGGTAACATGTATTTAGATGCCTGTTTGTTTCTGTTTCAGTGCTTAAAAGGCAATATCAAAATGTACTGTAAACAAGAGATAACCTTCTGTGAGACAGCTGTGTTAAACTCCTCAGAATTTTTCTGATTACCAAAAGGACATTAAAAATAATAATATCTTAAGAGACAATCAGTCCTTCTAGGAAAATGACAATTAATAGATAGAGAAGTCGCCCTGTTTCTAATAACTGCACTCCTTTCCCCACCCCCCCCTTTTTTTTTTAAACTGATTAAAAAGTGCTTCCTGGTGCAGTGCAGTTGGAGAACTTGGCAGGCAGTCTGCATTTCAATGGAGCACAACTGCTGCCTTTTCTCCCCTTGGACTCTCTCAGCCCAGCTGTAGTGGCTTCCTCCCTCGGCTGGCTCTGCTCCTTGTGCATCCAGGACCAGGTGGAGTCTGGGTCTGCAGTTATTTACATCAAAGATTTAATGCTGTTCTTCCGGCAAAATGTTATGGAATTTTTGCTTCCCAGATTTCAAATCTCTTATATTTGAGAACAGAAATGTTTTATTGTGGCGATGGTAATAATATAAGGCCAAAAAATATATTGAATTTTAAAGAAAAGAAATAATAGAAAGTCTGACTGGAAACCAGAACATGGCACATCATAGTAATAAACAGAGATGTGTATCATCTTGGCTGCTACCTGCTGCGGTGGCTGGTAATGGGATTAGTCACAGCTAGAACTTCATAATGGGGAGGTTTGTGGCAAAGGCACTCTGAAACCAGTTGTGAATCTCAAAGGCTGATATTCTCTCACCAGGAGGCAAGGTCCCTTCAGTGGTATTGACATTATGCCCAACTACAGCAGTCCGCTGATACATGTGGCTTTCCTTGGAAACCAGTTTTTCATTATTGCATTCTGAGGAAGAGTAAGCAATAAAGTAGGCAGGCGTCTGACTGACACCCCTGACAAAGCTAACCAGGCAATTACGACTCGGTTATTCATGGGTCGTCATAACTGCACAAGATAACCTAGCCTTGAAGTTATTTCTAGCGTTGCCCACCTCTGCTAAAATGTAGGTCTGCACAGTAACGGTGATAAGTGCTTATGACCGGTTTTCTAACTACCATGTTGTACCATCTGAGGAAAATCAAAAGGTCTTGCTTGTACATGTCTGTTGGCCTTCTCATGAATTACTGAATTACTTTGGGAAGTTTGAGTGTGCACGTGTATCTGTCACTTTGAAATTTGCCTGCTTGCCCTCTCCAACACACACATAACCAGATTACTTGGTGCAGTTGCACAAACACTGACAGTTCCCCCTGTCCATATGTCAGCCTCTCCTCCACCACGCAGCTCGCTCAAACAGAAGCTAAAAGTTGTCAAGTACCAGTTTCAACACACGCAGAAATGCATGAAAGGGTATAGCTCTTCTCTTGCTGTTCCAGCACCAGGTGACTGCCTCAGAAACTTCTTCTCTTAGCAAACTATCTCCCTACAATTGTGCATTTCATGTGGTAAAAATAAGCTGAATAATATTTACGTTATTTGTAGATATCATAGGTGTGTAGCCCAAGAAGTTCTCCTTATAAATTGCTGCTTGGAGAGTAATAAGGGAAAAAGGCTTCCTTCAGTGTATTTACATACTTTCAGAAAAAACAAGGTGAATTGTTGTTGCTAGTTGTATGAGAAAAGTACGTGTCCAGATCCATGACAACTGATTCAGTTGCCTTGCAGTGTATTAGGACTCTCTTCTAGTTTCTTATTTTTCTATTGCTTGAGCTTTTTCATGTTTTCTCTCTGCTGTTTATTTTCTGATTCCTGAGTTTTTGCTTGTGTCATCTTTGCAAGTTTTCCTCTGAAATGGTGAGGTCTTTTTTAATGGAAGTTGAGATTTTCATGTAACTCTTGCTTTAAAAGTGATTTATCAACAGTAAAGAGATTAATGATAAAAGTAAACCATTTTAATATTCTTGACTTTGTAGGGGCATAGACTGAAAGAGACTTCCTGACTCACCTAAGCTAATCTCTGTTGCTGCATGTTAATGTCACAAAATCTTTTCAAAACCAGAGTGACATGTCTAAACTATTTAGATGTTTCTTCCCACATCCTTTTGCTACACAGCTATTTATGTTGTTCCTCCTGCAGTGACTGAGCACATTCTTCTCAATGTGAACACTTTTTGTTGCAGAATTACTATTGATTTACTGAAACTTATGTGCGTCGATCACCTTTATAAAAGAAAAGGAATGGGGTATGGTACCAGTTTGTCTGCAGTATACACTGGATCACTGGTGTTTAAGGGTCTGGAAAACCTGGTATCTGGTCTGCACAGCTCGATAAAAACAATACCAAGTTACTGTGGAAAACTAGTCTATGGCTGTTGTGTGTTGCAAGCTCTGAAACAGGATAACCATTTATAAATACTAAAGGAAAAGTTTTCAAACCCAGAAAATGTGTACTTACCACCAGGGAGGAGAGAAGAGAAGAGATGATGCATCTTCAAAAATATTGTCTCTGTAATTCTCATAAGACTTGTTCTCTAGAAGTCTCAGTCGCAGTTCTGTGCTGCTCACCACAGTTGATGATTACCAGGTGATTACCTTCTTTTTTGCAGAAGGTTTTCAATATTTGAAGTTTGTATTAATCAGCATTTCTTTACTGGTCACCCTGACAACCTCTGACCACTCTTGTTGATTTCTCCTACTGTTTCTCTGGCTTTATTCAATTCTGAGTGCTGCATTTCAGAGAAGATATGGTTCAGCCTTACAGCTGAGCAGAGTGGCAGAAGTTTTCCATGTGTTTTATCAGCTGCACTCTCGGGTGGATGTTGTGAGTACAAGGATTATTGTGCTGTTAGAGAGTAGGAAATGCTGAATTATGTTCACTTTGTGATCTACCCTGTAGGCTCCAAATTATTTCTTGCAGAATTTTTGCCTCCCCTTTTCTTTTCCACACTGTATCTGTGCAGTCATCCGTCCTAGTAACTTGCATTTTTCTTGCTGAATTCCCCTTTTTCCCCACTTCTCCAGGTTTACCAAAACTGTCTTTCCTTTCTAATGCTGTCGTCCAACATACACCCACAAAATCCTTTCTCTCCAGTGGATTACTGCCAAAAATAAAAAGATGCATCAATGTATTCTGTGGCTTGCCAGAGAGCGCTAATGAATTTGAGGTATGACAGTCATTACTTCCTATCTAGAAGGCCTGCAGTTGTGTTCCGGATGAAAATTAATTTGGTTGGGCAAGATTTGTTGTCGATAGATTCAAAGTAGCTGCTGTTACTCTCTTAGTAAGCTGGACACTGCCAAGCTGAGGCTCGCTATGCGGTTGCACAACAAAGTAAAAGTGGAGGCCATGTTTCCTTCCACGGCAGATTAGTTTAATTATTTATCATATAATTTTTCTTGGGATTTAAGTTAAGCCTGGAAATCTTGACATCTCCTCTTTTTGACATCTTTTTTTTTTTTTTTTTTTTTTCTTACACCACCACCCTGCCGCCCCTTTTTTTAGAAGTAGTCACTGAGTTTGACTCTTCCAGTGCTCTGGTACAGCAACCATTCCCTGTTAGCCCTCAAAGATAACCGTTTGAGGTTCCGAGTTTACTTTAGGCTAATCTTTAAGTATTCTATGACAAACATAAGGTGAGAGTGCTTAACTTAAGTATTTCTCTTACTGATTTTGTCTCTAGTCTACAGGATACGTAATTCCTGTCACTGGCATCGCTGTATGAGCAGCTTACTCACAGCTGGCTTTTGGCAAATGCTGATGCAAAGATGGCGTTAAACACTTTGCCCTCCTTGGCATCGGATCAGTTGGCTGATTCATAATTTGAAGTCATCACTCATGTGTTTCTTAATACCAGTGAGACTTTTTTTTTAAGAAAGTGTTGCTAGGTGCTCAGAAAGCTACAGCAGGTAGCTGCAGTAAGGAAGCTGCCTGTGCGGGCAAAACTAGTGACTGATGTAGATCAGATTATCAATGATGGAGAACTTGCAAGAAAAGGAAATAAAAATGGTAGGGCTGTTAGTAGAGCTATGAATGGTAGAGCCTATGCTGAAAGGGATTTTAAAATATGAATGAAAAAAATGTTATTAGTTCACTTAAATGTAAAAATGGAAGAATAAGCAGTGATACTAGAAGGCTGAGCATTTACATTCGTGCTCTGTATTTGAACGAAGACCAGCAACATAGAAACTGCAGGATTAAATCAAAAGTGTTTCAGTATCAGTCATAGCAAAGGAGGATACTAAAGAGGAGTTTCTTGACTTGCATCTTGACAGGCTGAAATGACTTGCATCTGAGAGTTTTAAGAGCTGGCTGAATGGGGGTCTCAGATACTGATTTCCTCTGCAAATACCTTAAAAAGATTAAGAGATTTGACACAAAACTTAACATTGTAGTAACATTTTTAGAAAGATAAATTATAGTTGTATTCTGGGGAAGATAATGGAACAACTACTATGAAACCTGGTAAAGAATGAACAGATGAACTTAGTGCCACACAGTAATGCTGTGGTGTAAAATGCACACCACTAACCAAAATCTTTCTGCAAGTTTTGCTTCCAGAAGTCAGGAGTGTTTAAGTAATTGTTCGGCTTCCTGTAAAACATTTCAATTGGTGTCATACGCTGTTTAAATTAGAAACTGGAATGACTCTATTTAGCAGAAGATACTGCGTGTATTAAAACTACATGACTGACAGGTCTCAAAATGTAACTGCGATAGGGACAGTGTTTCTAGAAAGGTTCGGCAAAGCTTAGTTCTTCCCCCAACTCGGATCGCTTTTAACAGCGCCCTTGGAGTAAAGAAAAACAGCCAACAGGTTTGCAGCCTGTGCAAAGGCTGAGGAAGCACAAGGCAATGGGGACTTGCAGCACCTGAAGGGAAGTGGTGGAGATGCTTAGTAAGCTGGACTCTGCCAAGCTGAGGCTCGCTATGCAGTTACACAGCGAAGTAAAAATGGAGGCTGTGTTTGCATGGTGCAAACTTGGAGTGCAGTGGCTCTGACAGCAGTTTAATGATCTTTGGCTGGGTAATTTACTAAACCTCACCATCTAGTATGCTTGTAACTCTAAAGACTAATGTGATCCTTAAATTTATGAACTGAAGAATTTCAGGCAGTATCAACAGAACCTATGTTTGCTGTGTATTTTACACAGGAGATACTTTTATGGAGCTTACCTGTTAGTCCAATATAGAAATTGCAGGAGATCCATCTGGGAGTAATTAAAAGAGCAGAAAACTGCTTCTAGTGGGACACAGGGAGAGAAAACCTGCCTGAAGAAGAGTCAAGCAGAAGGATGGAAGCTGACTAGACTGCAGATCGTGAGTATCTCCCAGGCAAAAGGGAATGAAAGTTGAAAAAACTCCATATTGGTTTCAAAAAGCATATAACGTTATAGGTAGTAGAAGTCAGGCTATTTCACATTTAGTGTAAGTTTTCAACTGGGAAGATAAAACATGAGAGCATTTAACAAGAGCTGTGATGGATTCTTGCCAAGAATTATCTAAAAGATACTAGAAAACTTCTCTGTGTGGTGTTGTTTTATTGGCTTATATCTATGGATTTATGACAATTGTATTTAATGAGTCTTTAAATGGAGCATTTTGAGTGAAGTGAACTGTCAGTTTGAGAAAAGGATGAAGAGTGACATGGGGAAAGCTGCAAAGAGGGGGTCTAGGATGGGTCTCTGGGAGAGTATGGAAGAAGGGAGGAGAGCGGGTGAGGATTTAAAGGACAGTGAGGAGCTGGCATTTCATCAGCAGACTCCTGCAGGGCAAAAACTAGTTAGGAAACGACACTGACTGTGTCAGATGGCAGGCGAAAACGCGGGAGCCTCTCCGTTTCAGTGAAAGGGCAGGAGTCCTGTGGCAATGCCTAAAGAGTGCTTTGCTTCCTTGCAGCTTGGGTACATTCTAAAACTGCTGAAAATCCCACTTGCCTCTTTGTTACCCCAGAAGTGACATGTTAGAGACTCCCTAAGAAGGCAGAACTCTTTTGAAGGATACTTTTATGAATATCTTCTAAAGCATGAAGATTAAAATTAACTCAGCTTTCATAGGGCAAAAAAAGAGAAATTCCAAGAGAAAAATAAGCCAAAACCCTTTTACAAGACGTGGAATATTTTGGTCATTCAGGACAGTACCTCAGGGTTCTCTTTCTTTTTTCCTCATCTTCTTTGTCTTTGTGGCTGAAGTTTCTGTATCGCAGAAGGGGTATTTCACAGCCTGCTTTCTGTTTGAAGCTAATAGGAACTAACCATCTGTGTTGTTTACTGACCGAAAATCTCAGCTAGAAAGCGAAAGTTATCCCACATAAGTGCAGGAGGAGAACATGCGCTAACCTCTGAGCTCAGTACTTACTAGTCCTGCTTTGATTCTGATACTTGCCAGTAACACTACGTGCTTCGCGCCAGGAGCTGAGCAGCACAACTTCCGATCTTAGTACTTTCATCTCAATACTTCATATTCTGTCCCTGTTATTTATTAAAGAAATGTAAGAGTGTCAACATAATTACTTATTTATTCATCTCTTGGGAGATTAATTCTCTTTTATTTTTTTGCCGGGTTTTACTGGAAAAGAATTGAAAGTTGCTTTACAGAATAGATAGTTCAGGGTTGTCCTTCTCTTTTCATTATTTTAGATTGTGTGATAGGGATATCAGGTATTTTCTGGTAAAAATCACTTTAAAAATATTCAGTATTTTTAATGTGAACTAGCTTTTAATTTAAATATAAACTTCTGTTGAAGTTGCATGCACTCGGACTGCAAAAATTACTATTTCCATGAAAAAGCATCTGTTCACAAACATCATCTCTTCCGGAACATTTTTAGGAGACAAAACTACAGAACATAAACAGAGAAGTAAAAACTAAATAAAATATGTAAACAAAAATATTTAGGTACAAAGTAAAAGCTGTGTTAATAATGTGAACACTTGAGTTAATTCAGCTTGTTGAACTCTGCCAAAGTCATTTTTGTGCCTGTATCTATGGAAATACACCAGTGCACCCTGTGTTAAGCCAAATCATGAGTATCCAGTCAATGAAGGACTTAAAAACTTAAGTTCTTTATGGTGTTCAGGACAAATCATGGTTTATTTAAGTAGGACACTGATTCCCAGTTGTTACCTTGCCTTTGGACATTGCTACAAATGATGAACGTGCTTTTATTTTTCTGGCAATGTGATATGTGCAGATTTTCCAATGCTTTTCTGAGGCTCAGATGCATTACATGACACAGCTTGAAAAACTTTTAATAAAGCATACATCTGGATAAGCAGATGAAGCTCTGTGCAATCAGTGTTTGGAAACGTGTGGGTTTCAGGAAAAGCTTTGGTATCCAAGCTGATTTTGAGCTGAATTTTTGTGATAACAGCAGTGAGTGCTGTGATTTCAAAATCCTGCTGGTTTTATTGAAAACTGATGGCAGTGGGTAGTTACGAAAATCCCACCAGTGATCATTTAGCATAATGAAAACAACTTGTGCTGATGGTGGGAAATGTCTCAAACTGACAGATGTAGATGCCTTTAATGCTAATTGGGAGGGAGTAGGAGGTTCAGTTTTCAGTTTCATAATTTGCATGGATGTTCTGTAGGGCTCTTGCAGCAAAACTTCCCCACCTGCGTCTCTGAAAACTTGAGCACGGTGTTCATGTGTCGCTCCTTCGCTTCTGACGCAAGGCATGTCTGGAACTCTGCTATACTTGTCTTGGAGCTGGTGACACAATTCAGGGAGAAAACCTGCTGAGCCTGTCAGGCTGGCCGAGATTTTGGGCCGTACTGGCCTAACATGCTCCGCTATTTGAAAAATGTAATTGGAGGTCTTAGCTGCGTTCCTGAAGCTTCGCTGTCTAAAGAGAAAAACAGTTCTAAACATTGTTCTTTCCTTTGGCTGCTGCGCTTACCTTGTCTATAGGATATATCATATAAAAATCAGTAAGTCAACAACTCCCACAGCTTGAGCAAACACTTTTGTTGCAACTGCTCTGAAGCAGAGGGTAAAGGACTGGAGGAAAAAAAAAAAAACCCAACACAACAAAAACTTGCTGGAGATGGTTTTAGCACTTTTTGAAATTAATTTAAAGACTTTTGAAAGACAATGTGAATATTTGGACTAGTTCCTTTGTCACTGGTAAAGAAAGAAGAAAAAACATGTATAATAGTGTCTCAGATTCCATGTTACTGAATGGGATTTTCAGGTATTTGAACTCTGTGGCTGGCTGTAGCAATGTAAATGAAGAGTAACTTGGAATCAGTGATAATGTAAGGGTATTTACATAGTCTCCAGCTTTGGCTTTGTGGAAATATAAGTACCTGCCCTTGTTAGCGGTGCTGCTGCTTAATATTAATTTTGCATATGCAAAAATGGGATAATGAACTCTTATTTGAATGTATGTGTTGTGACCAAACTCACTACTAGATTAAATTATCTTGGGTTCATCATTAAAGCTAATTTGCAGCAAGCTGTAATGGTCCTTCTTGTTTTAATTCTTCTGACTACTGAAACCCAAGGGTTAAGGGTTTGGAGAATGTTAAAGCATTCCCTTGCCAAAGCAACTTGCAATGAAATTAAATCTATTTCTCCACAGAGATAAATTACTTGGGATATAATAGTTGCAGTTTTCTTCTACTCTTCTTTCTTTTTTTCTTTCTCAGTGAAAAGGCACGTGTTATCATAAATTATATATTACAGTGTAATGAAGAGAAATGTCCCATAGTATGCACAGCCAAGGTCATTATTGATAACAGGTGCCTCGCGCAAAGCATGCAGCACATAGATGTGGAAGAAAAACACAAAGCACGGAGATGGCTTTGGGGGAAAAAGGGGGGTAACTATTCAACTCCTTGTCTGTATGTGAATCACTTTTACTGTAACCAGTATCTCATGTTATCTCTACTTAAGAGCCTATAAATATTTCCAGATCTACTTGAGAAACAAATGTTAGGCCCTGTGCCAAATGGATCTCGGAGTGGTTCCCCAAAATAGAACAAGTTGCAGGGCGAAGGGGAAAAAGGCGAACTTTACCAGCACTTTAAATATTTAGGTTGCTTAATCTCCATGGCCGTTGAGGAGGCAACTCGGTTGTCTGGGCGGTGGGGGTGTGCTAGGCGGGGGGGTTGTCCCAGATGCCTCTGAGACCCAAGTTAGCATCTCGCTCCAGGTCACACTCTTATGGAGGTTATGTTCTCATCATTGACTTAAAGGAGCTAAGGGAGACTTGGTTATGGTTATCCACTTGTGAGTATCTATGGCTGCCTCAGGTCCGTTAAGGTTTTAGAGCACCCAGGATACATTTGGGAGTTGTACAGCAGTACCTTTGGGCTGGGATTTCGATTAACAAGAACCTCACCTGCTAAAAACTAGCCTTTCTATGGGACAAAAGAAAAAGTTCTAGAAGTCTGAGAGCTACAGTAATGCTGTGTGATTCTTTCAAAGGATGCAGTGATAAGGAATTTATCTTTTTGCGACAGTTTTCTCCTCCCAGAAAATGTCCTTTTTTTGGCAGGGATTTGGCATTTAGTATTGCAGTGCCTGAAGAATTTAGTTGGGTTTTTTTTCCATTTTACAATAATTTGTCACCTTCTTTAGGTGGCAAGTGTCCACAAGGTAAATGGGTTCGGTGGCCTTGTTAAACATCAGTAATTTAAGAATGATTGCTTTAAAACAAACACTTTTCAAGATCTTCACTAAAGTAAATTAGTGTTTGGCCAATAAAAAAAAAGCCCAAATCTATTTGCCTGGATAAGGGTTAAATCAGTATTTAGTGCTGGGATTAAGAGGAGAGTTGCTTGAGTTTCATTCTAACCTGAGTTTTCATTAGGATTATTTTAGAGGGAAATTCACTGCTATACAGAAAGTCAGTATGGCTTGAGCATCACCCACGTGCCATGCAAACCTCTAGAAGTAACAGCCACAGATTAAAAGATTTAAGAGCCTTTGGTATTAAGGTTACTAAAATTAAAAAAAAAAAAAAAAATAAAATCTCTTGGCTGTTTTTAAAACTCAAAGTTCTGCAGTGGGCATGTTACACTGTCTCTAAATAAATATTTGTTGAGTGACTGAATGTTAACTACTAGGCATTGGTATCAGCTTCAGTATTGCAAAAATCTTCAGCCATACCTCCCCATCTCTCTGGACATTCATCTCGCACACAGTGCTCTTGCTCTCCTTGTTTTCCTCCTCTTCTTCCTCTGTGATGAGAACTGTTTCTTGGGGACAGGAGGTAATGAGTATTAAAAACATTGCTACAAAACTTGGCTTTTAAAATCCACCCAGAGGAATGGTTTCCCTTTCCATCTCCTAAATGTTACTGTTGGTTTTGCTGGGTTTGAGTAAAGCACACCTCTGGTGATCTTGTGTCCGTGTTTTCTTGTGTCCGTGTTTCCTTCTCAGAGCTACTGACAGGGAGCAGGAAGAGGCTGCAGACCTCTTCGGCCCGACGCTCGCACTGACAGCTACTGTGGGTAATGTGGGGGGTGAAGTAAATAGGTTAAAATAGAATAGGAGGTAATAATGAATATTACTCTGTGGGGGGGTCTACCTTCCAGAAACATTGCAAAAGAATTTCTGAAAATTAAGTGAAGGCCATATCTGCTTCATACTTAATTCTCATTAAATTGTATTATTATTGCATTATATACCAAAAAGCATACCATAACAGACTATATTCCTATATTAAACTCGCTCCTCTTCAGTAGTTTTTTAAATATGCTGGAGTCTCACATGTGCCTTAAGTCTTTAAGCTTCTGAGTGGCTGCTCTGACTGCCCAGCAGTTGTTTGCATTCTAGATGATGAATCAGGGTCCTGCTTAGCAAATGTGTTCAACATTTACTCTCCACAGGCCAATAAAAAAGAAAGTAACTGTGAAACATAGTGTTTCTAAATAATAAGCTATTGAAGGTCAAGGGAAAAACCCAAAACGAAAGCCGCCTTCATTTAACAAGCTGTATTGCATCTTTTTTCTCTCTGGTTTCTTGGTTGAGCTTTCCCAAAATTTCAGTTATAGTTTCCAGTATCATGATGGGAGTGTTTCTGTGTGTGTATTCATCATGGGTTTTCTTTCTGAACTGACTCTATTGCAACACATAGCTATGTTAATTATGCTTGCTTTGTTTTACCCTTTCCTTGGGATAGGCCGAAGACATCCTCAGTATGTCATTTTGAAAAAGGCTAAAAGATAAGCTGAGTCATTTTTAAGCCTTCTAATATTTACAGGTACATTCCCGACATTTTGGCCATCATGTCTTTTTTTTCACGGGAGTGTGATGGCTGAAAGGTCTGGAATGTGTCTGTAAGTAATCAGTGCCTCAAAACGCTGGAGCTTATCTGTGAGCCTTGCTTGAAGGTGTGCACTCGGTATTTGGAAGCTCTCAAAGAAGTCTTAATGTAGTCCCTCAAAATTAGTGTGTATTGCTTTCTGCCTAGGGTAATGGAGAGTGCTGTTCTAAGTTGCTCTTAATATCTGTTCTTGTGTAAGAGCAATATATATGTCTTAATATACGTTCTCATATAAGAATTCTCTCTCTGGCGTGAAACTGTAGCAAGAGGCAAAGGAATCCTAAAGACTCCACAGGTGTGCTAGCTGAGGTGCTGTTTCTTACCCTGGCAAGCGGTTGGTGCCACTGTGGAGAAAGGGCACAGCTACTGCTTTTGCAGAAGGTACATCTATACTAAGACACAAGGGCACACCTGTAATTATGAAAGAAGGCACAAGTGAGTATAAGTGACTGGTTGCACAAGGAACAGTACTTTTTTTTTTTTTTTTTTTTTTTAATCTCGGTTCAGGCATTTTTTTTAATATCTCCATCTGTGTAGTCCCCACTTTCTCCCGTGGACCTTTTGTGTTTTATCTAGCTTATAAATATCACTTTTTCCTTGCTAAGAAATTAACCCAAAGTTCGGTATTTTTGTGTCTCCCTTGCTATTGCGTGTAATAAATGTTCTGTGGCTGTAACTTATTCTGGTATGCATAAGTGAAGAATCCTGTCTCTTTCCTTCAAAGGATTAGGTGTGTTGCAGTAACAGGGCTCTCCTTTCTCCCCTTCCCTTTCCCATAATGTCATTATTTGTCATTACAAGCATCAACTTTTTGCTGTTATACTTCCTTGCAGTATTGAGGAGCCAGAAAAAGAAAGAAACCAAACAGGGATTATTAATTAATCTGAAACATTTTGTCCTCTCAACAACCTGTTTTTAATAGCTGCTTTTAATTTTAGTAGCAATGCCTCCCCTGCCAGGGATAGAGTATCCATGTTTTCTTCTGACTACTCTGGAGCATTAATTGCTGCACAGTGTTGAACTTCTGTATGTTTTACCAATACTGTTCAGTCCGTACAGGCGCCAGTAGCACGCATACGTACAACAGTACTAGAACTGCTTTCACTTCACTCTGATAGCTATGCGCATTCAGGCTGGTGCAAGCGCTGATTTGGGTGGTTGATTATGTACATACGCATATCCTGAGAAAAAACAATGTAGCACAACTGGTCCTAAATCAGCGGTGTGTTTCAGAATAAATGGCAGTAATCAGGAGCTTGCCTGCATCTTGTTTGAGTGATGGGGTGTTCCTGCCTGGGAACACCAGAAGGGTGAGCTGAGCACCAGGTGCCCCGTCACTGCTGCGTGCAGATTTCCTAATTCCTTCATGTAGTTTAAACTTGGGGTGGGTTGTGAAAATTGCTCACACACCACCGTTTTATTTTTGTAAGTCTTCTGTTTTTTCCCTAGAGCCTAGTCCAAATGCAGTTAACATAAACTGTTCCCCTGTAGACTTGAAGGACCCTTCAAGAACCCATCTGCTATCCCTGCAGATGTTAATGACTTTTCAAATACCTGAAGGTTGCTTTTAGGAGGTCAAAACCTTTCTTTTCCTACAGGATCTCTAGAATAATTTGCATAGGAGCAATGTGGGTCATCTCCTATAATTTCCAGAACAGAGTGGATGACATAACCGCTTGTATTTTCTCTGACCACCAAGAGTAAGGAAGCCCCATCTGCTATGTTGATTCTGCTGGAAACCTTGGTGGGAGGGGGAAAAAAAAAAGCTAACCCTTACTAACTAAGGTCAGCTCATGAAGTTTCCTGAGTACTTTTTCCCCTTCCGTGAGCTTTTCTCTGAGTTGTACCTACTAAGCTAAGTGTAAAATTTAGCAAATGCGAGATAAAATGTAAGGAGTAACATGGGCATATGAAACAGAAAGCCTTTACAATGTAATATGGTAATCGAGAGGAAAAAACTGTGCTTACTGTCAGTTTGAGTTTTTTCTTGGCTTTCCTGGGAGTTGTCATCTCCCACAGATTAAATAATGCATGTTTGTAGAGCAAATACATTCACAGTGTGGCTCCTATCAAAGCTTCTGAGTAGTCTAAGATTAGAGAAAGTCTACCTCAGGGTGGTTACTGCTGTTAATGAATATTGACTGACCATAAAGGAGATCAAAGCAGTAATGAGGTGTATTTGAGAATAAAATTATGTGATTCTCTCTACTGTTCTCCAGCAAGGAGAAAACTTTCTGCATCCCTGTAGGTGTCGTGGGGTCCCTTACTGTCACAGAATGCATCATTGTAGAATGACAGTGCCATTAAAGATATATTTGATCTTTCCTTCCCCGAATAATCATGGGAAAGAGAGGGAATTAACAACTAAAGTAAGCTCCAGAAGACAGGCCATTTGTTTTCCTCATGGAAAAGATGGGGAGCTCAGTTGCCAGAAGTAACAGTAGGGACAACTTCAGGAACTGAAGTTGAGAGGGAGCTGGAAGAATCACTGCGTCTTGCTTGCTTCACCTTCCTGACACAGCAGCAAGGTTCTGGTTTTGCTGGGCATTGACCTGTGCTGCAGCCCACCAGTCTGTCTCCACTGAGGAGGACAGGTGGTGGTTCTTGAGTGGCACTTAGATGTGAATTCTCCTGTTGTCAAAGCATCTTCAGGCCTCGCTGGTCAAGAGAGCAAGAGATTTAGACTGTTAATCAACTACGCTATATCCACGTAGGCAGAGCCAACAAGAGTTAGGCCAATGGGCTAGATGTGAAATATTTGAAATTTACTGAGTGGTTTAGGTTTAGTCAACCTGAATGCTTTTCTTGTCTGATTTTTGAAGGCAAGTTGTTTATCCAAGTGAAGTGCTTTAAGATACAGCAAGGAGCATTGACATCAGCAGAGATCAATGAAGGATGAAGAGGACTATTTAATCTAGGAAATGAGTGACTTGGCTCTTTGATCCTCTTGCATTCTCTTATTCCCAGAAGGTTAAATTTAGTCCTGCATACACAAATTCTGTTTGACAAAGTTTACGTAGGTTTTAAATATTTGTGGGTTTCTTTTGTTTAGGTTCTCTTGTATAACAAGAAAAAAACCCCAACTGTTACCACATAATTAGGCTGTTGCTGTGTAAGCATGTGTAGCTCTTTTCAGACTTGAGAGCAGAATATGCAAATTCAAACCCAAATGTGTTCTTTAAACATTCATACTGTATAAAAGAAAAAAAAAAAAAACCAACAACTCTGACCCATTGTACGCAAACCAGCCTATGAAATGGCATAGGGAAATTGCTCAAATTTGAATATCGAAGAAAAAAAGCTAGTTTGGCTCATTTTGCCTGCAGTACTTCCATTTTCCAGAAGTACAGGAGACCTGGTGCAGTTTAATGCAAAGGTGTGCATTTTGTTTTGAGATGTAAAAATGTAAGGTAAGCCTTAGAAAATGGGAGGTTAAGACTGCAGTTTCTACGGTGATAAAAGACGACCTCAAAAAAAATTCTCGTAATCCCTTGTCTAGCAAGGTTAGCTGCCTTGATGTAAACTAAATAAAAATCAAAGTGAGGGTTCTTTTTTTTTATTATTATTTTTTTTATTTACATTGATCTTAACTGCAGCAAACCATAGCAGGTGCTAGCGTGAGATGAGCTTTGGCACTTCTTGCCGCAGACACACTTCACTCTGTGTCGACAACCAGGAGTTTTAAAAGTGCGTGAGTTGAAATGTGCAAGTATGACGTAGAAAACAAAACTGAAAAACGGGAGAGAGGAAGGAAGCCGCATCAGTGTCCCCCCGCCCCGCTCCTGTGAGCATCCCTCTAACCCCGACCGCTGCCGCCCTCCCTCCCCGCGGTGCGTGACCAGGGCTGAGCCCGGCGGGGCTGGGGCAGGCTGATCCCGCACACCGGCGGTGGCTCCAGGGCGTCGTCCCAGAGCCAGCGCGGTCGTTACTGTGCGTGCCAGTCGTACTTTCTTTTTTTTTTTTTTTTTTTTTAAAAGTTTTTAACTTATTTTTTTAAGCAGCCCCGTGCCTGGGGCTGAACGGGGCGCCCCAAGGGGCGAAGGCAGGGCCGCGCCCCCGTTTTCTAAGCAGGGACCCGTGCCGGAGGGGCGCCGGGGCTGCCACGGCCCCGGCAGCACCGCGGTTGCTCCGCGGCCGCCGGACAGGTGCCGCTCCCCCCCCCCCCCCAA
>JAVKLA010000054.1:4098666-4110392 GCA_034782735.1 Sagittarius serpentarius | reverse complement strand
CCGCCGGGCGGCACCGCGGCGAGCAGCGCCCTGGCAGGCTCCGCCGCGGGGAGTGGCCCCGGCCCCGGCCCCGACCGCGGCGGGCGGGCAGGTGCACCTGGCGGGCACGGCCGGCTGGGGCGGGCGGCTGCGTCCCCCGGCCATCCCGGCGGCGCGGGTCCGCCGCTCTTGCGGGAAGGCTTTAATGCACGTTATGGCAGGGCTTATTCGCTTAGTATCGGTTAGGACCTGGTTATTAGGAAGTTATTTTTCAGTTGAGGACGGGTGTTTTAAAGGTAGCGCCCTTAGCAAGACATGTTTCATAGTTAAATCGCGTGGATGTAATTGCCGGGCTGTGTAAACGCTTACTGATGGTATAAAACGAATACGCTTCGACAGGTCCTCGCTCCAGCCCAAGGAGCTGGCCGCGTTACGCGGGGGACTCGCATCTCCGGCGGTTCGTGAAGTTCCTCAACTGTCAGCAAGTTTTCCTAGAGGGCTGCGAGCTCGAGGAGCGCCGCGCAGGGCGCCGCGCTTTGCCAGCTGCTGCTCTTGGAGGAGGAGGATGTAGAGCCAGACTTTTCCATATTGCCATAACGAACCTTCCAAAAGGAGTAAAAGTAACGTACTAGGTTATTGTAGTTGCATCAAAGAGTGTATTCTCCTGTTGGTTCTTGAGGCTGAACGTCAAAACAAAACTCGTGATCCCTAACACAGAACTTGCAGGTGGAGATTAAGAAGTGTCTAGCCGTGGCTGCAAGCCTATAAACAAATCCGGTGGGTAACTGAGGGCGCTGACATGGTGAAGGCTAAGCGAATGAATAAAGGTCCATGAAGTCTCGTAGCAGGGTATTTATTTAGTCTGTTTTATACTGCGGGCAGTCACAAGGCTGAGTCTATTATTGGCTCAGGTTGCTGTTCTGACTATAGATTGTGTTCATAAACGATGTGATTTACAGACTAAGAATTTTATCTTGTTATTTGTCATGTGTACTTTCCAGTTGACAATGCACTAAACTTTAAACACTGGTTTTTCATTTGTATAATAGCTCCTTTTTTATTGAGTCACCCTATGACGATGTAATAGGGGAAGTATTATAGCAGTATGAACCATACGTTTTTCCATGTAACTGGCCTCAGTTTATCAAACGCTAACGTAGTAAGGTTACACAATTGCCTCAAGTGTATTTTGTTCTAGGTATGAATCTTCTGTGCAGGGTATAAAATACGGGTATATTTTGTGTTGTCTTGTGTTGGACAAGAGAGTAAAAAACTATAGTCCAGTACGATGTAGTTATAAAAATGTGTTATAACAGTTTATAGGAAAGAGAAAAATGAAATAGTGTAGCTACTGAAGATACACTGCGTTCATTGTATCACCTCTTTTTAACGAGGCACCCTTAATCTCTTCAATTTTAACCTCTTATTTTCAAACACAGTGAGGGACTGAGCGCTGTCTAATCTTGCAGGACAGCACGCTGAAATGCTTTGTGGAAATACTCTTCAGATACAACATAGAAACTTCACAGGACTAAAGTCTGAAGACTAATCCCGACACTGTTGCTGATTTTACATAAATCTTGCATATTCCAGTGACAATTTTCTGTCTCTCTCAGAAGTAGGCTAATTGTTATCTGGCTTATGGGGTGGTTGTGTAAATTAATGTTTGTGGAAGAATTGGGAGAGTGTCCGATGAGGGATTTAAGACAGCTTGCTTGTGCCTCCCTGTCTGTGCAGTGTATGTATGTCCCTACTGGGGATGTACCCTATGTAGTCTATTGAAGCAAGATTTTTGGTTTTTTTTTAATTTTCCAATACTATTATAGAATAGATTTATTGCCTTGAGTTCAGCGGTTGTTATATTATTTGCTTGATCTCTATCCAGATATGCAGCTAGAAACTCTAACCTGACTTGCTAATAGCATTTATAAATCAATTTTAGGGAGAAAAGGTGGTGGGGGTAATCTGGTTTACCAGATTTGCAGGCAGCTCTGGAAAATATGTTTAGAGGAGCAGCTCTCTTCCTGCTAAACAGATGCTCTATGGAAGATAATCTTTGATTCTTTTAATGGTCCATTTAAGTTGAAGAGCATCCTCAGGTTCTCATCTGAAGCTCTGTCTGTCAGTAGGAAAGTTGCTTCCTTTGGAACGAATGTTCTAATACTTCCACTAGGCGGATTTCCCACATTTAAAGTTAGTCCAAGATACTAAGTTGAGATCAATATGATTATTATTTTAACTTAATTTAAAAAATAATTATTATCTACACAGTCTTAAATATGAAGTCTGATGTTTCCTAGAATGCTAGCAATAAACTGGGAAAAGGAGGAGTAAAAAGGTAAAGCACATTTTAGCAAAATAATAAAAGCTAAGGAAAAAATATCTGTGATCAATGTGCAGTACAATGACAATTAGTAAATAGGTCCCAATTTAATCAGGGAAGTCTTTGAGAATATCTTGGTGTGTTTTTTAATTATTTAGTCATCAAGTGTTTTTTAATTACTTAGTCATCACATGTTTTTTAATTATTTGAGGGACATAGTTATTTTATTACGAATGGATGGTGTGTTAAATGGACTGTTCTGGATGCACAACCAGTGTATGTTTGAGAAAAGTTTGCAGGCTCAGGATAAATCAGGTACCACTGAGTAAGATGCATCATTTGGTTTCACCTTTTCAGTTGTGTTGCTTGGGGATTTTTGTGTTTGTTTTCCAGTTGTCTAAGAAATAAACCAATTTTGCAGCTCAGGGAGATTCTGTAGTAGCGGTCCCGTATAATTTACAGTACTGTATTGTGACTTGAAGGATGTAATGTTATATAAATCTATTTAACTTCTTCTGGTCCAGATAGTAAACAAACGGGTTTCCTCCCAGTTACTGACTAGGTAACTGACTGCTTTCAACTACCCTTTCACTGTGGGCTTTATTAGATGTTGAGCCCCTCTAACGAGACACTTTGTGCCTCAGTTTTCACTGACCTCTACTTCAGGAGAGTGATTCTGGCAAGCTGAGGTCACTCTTGGCCGCCCCTCTGCAGGGTGAGGAAATAGTCCTGACGGCACCGCTCTCCAGAGCTCAGGTAGTCGCTCGCTCTTAGTGGGTGTAACTTGGAAGCCAGGAAATGTGAGTGTTTGGATGTGCCAAGGTGTTAAACTGCAGATTTCAGGAAACGTACAGTCTCAGTTTTGTTCTACCCGGTATGCTTTCTGTATTAAGGTAGGTCACTGTTGTCGGGTGTGCTGCCTCTTGCCTGTTATTCTGTGGTGGTGGTGAATTAGATGGTCTTGCCCATCTGTTTGCCAACGTAGGTTGTTCCTTATATTCTTGTAAACCTCACTTGATGTACTTCAGCCGATGGAGCTTTGAACCCTTTCCTTTGCAGACTATTGCATAGATTACTTGACTTCATAAAAAAATTGTTCAAGTTCTGCTATTGCTCAACATCTCCCCATGCATAGCCCATGTATTTAATTTACTCCTCTTTGCTTCTGAGTTAATATCTGCCCTTACAATTTTTCTTATTTGAAGTTATCAAACGGAAATGCGATCTTCTGAATTTGTGACGAACAATCTGTTGAAATAGGATGTTTAGCATGTGTTTATGGTATGTTAGGATTAAGCAGCTTGGACTTAACCTTTCAGCACCAAAAATGCAGGCACTTCTTAGCTTGCAGGTCTTCTTGAATGACTCTGGCCACTTGTACTCATCGTACTTTGGTTTTGCCCCTTCTCGTTTCTGCATTCACTGCCCTTTCTGTAATTCTACAGGTGTGGAAAGGGCTTTTCTCCCGGAGGGTGGCCCCAGGGCACATGAATGAGGAACGACAGGCTGCACGCTTGCCTCGATGGCAATGCAATGGCACGTAGCAGAGGTCGGGTTGAGCTCTGACTTGGCGTCCTGGCCTACTTGGGAAAGCTTGACTGACTTCTGCTGCTCAACTGCTGTGGCTTCACCTCTATACAGCAAAAGCATTTGAGCTTAATGAGGGCTGAATGGCTTTCACTGTGGGAGCGGTGCGGAGCGCCAGCGCTTCCCCCTGTGTACTGTCCTCCCAGTTACCTGGGCTTCTGAGGATTTGTGATTTGCAGGGATGCTGCAAGGGCTGGCTCTGCCCGTGTTTAGCATTTAGCCCAAGAGCAAGTTCAAAAATCTAATACCCCTTAGTATGCAGCACCTTTCTGTGTCATGTCCTTTTCACTGCACCTCCTGATGTCGGTCACCTTCTGTTATGTTTATCCTGTGTGGGCCATTGGGAATATCTTGTATATTGGAGGTACTCCGCTAATAGGAGTTTGGGGATTATGCTGCTAACTTAGGAGACCCATCATGAGTATCAAAAATGGATCTCTCTGCCTTTCTATCATGTTTTTTACTATGGCGGATTCATAAACGTTAAGTATTTTTGTTTTCAGGTTCCAGGTAGGAGCTGCTGTTAGGTGTGGTGGGGACAGATCTCTTCAAGTATTGAACATTTTGCTATTATTTTCATAATGGATAGCCTTTTTAAAGCTGAGAATTAGGATAAACATTAGCGTAAGGAAACGAGCAATACAAAGGCAGGTTGTATTTAAAAATAATTTGGATATGTGGAATGGTTTTATTCCACTAAAGCTATTTGTGAAAAGCTATTCTGTTAATTACTCCAATATTCATAGTGTCATGTATATTTTAGTAATTATAAATACTTTTACTCCTAGTAGCTGGCACAAGGTTGACAGAACCCTTCTCTTAAAAAAAGCAAAAGTGCAAGTATGGTTATGGAGCTGGCAATTTTTTTCTCATTTATCATTCTTTTGCTTCATTTGTTTAAAACACAATATCATAAATTAGTTATCTGCTGAGGATAAAATCTTGACTGCTTATATAAGAAAAAATAACTGCTTCCTTAAATTTATAAAGCTGCTTTTCATGGAGAATCTTTCTGAAGTATGTAAAATGGGATATTGTATTTTACTGTGTTTGGAAAATAGATTAATGCAGTGCAGTAGGCCAACTGGCTGATAAATAACTGATATGCCAAAGTAACTCATTTAATTATGCTCTTTACTTCTCGATCTCAAATCTAATTATGATTGTGGTTCTTTCCTCTGTGACTTTATTTAGGTCTAGAAAATTTTGCTGAAACAAAATCTACCATAATGAATTCTGATTAAGTGGGCATATTTAGGTCTTAAAACAGTTAGACTTGTAATTTAATTTACCTGACTGTTATTACAAAGAGTTTGGAGTTGGATAACGTATCCATTATGCTTCCCTGTCCATTGCATTACATGACACAGCAAATACTCAATATTCCATTCTGTAAAAACTCATCAAGTGTTTTGCCAGAGAAGAAGCAAAGTTGCTGTAGTTGAATTTTTATGTCTGATCTTCAGTCAGAGAGGTCCCCTGGTCTTAACCCTTCCTCTGTGTGCGAATATGTGGAATCAGCAGTTTTCTTTGATGAGGGAAATGTTTAGGGTGTTGCCTCCAAAAAGATTGTCTGAAAAATTCAGAAACCTTACAAATGGTTTATGTTAGCCTGTATGTGTGTGATTAATACTGGCTTATCGCAGCTTTATGAACAAGTTCTGTGCATCTGGGCAGGAGGAAAAAAACACTTTCTTATTTCATTTCTTCTCTCAGGTGGGACAAAACCAGGATAATACAGCTCCTTAGTGTTTTTCTTTCCTAACGCAAATATGTTGAACCGTCCCGCGTTACAAATACTTCTTCATTCTGATGTGTATGTATTCATATACTGATCTGCATTTAAGCAAACATTAATTAACATATGTTTTATGTCAAGTATTTGTTGAGTATTTGTAGAACCGAACTGACTGTTTTCCAAAAAGATCTCAACAACTTCTTGGTGTTTCCAACAAGGTACAGGAGAAGTAAATGCATCTGTAAAAATGTGTCTTGCCTGTACCTGGCTACCCCTCCAGCCCCTACATCTTGAGGCCTGTCCCTAAATCCCAGGGGTGACCTACATGAATGAAAACCTCAGGCCAGAATGCAGACAGGCTGTAACGCAGGTTTGTGACGGAGAGAACAACCGGAGAGAACAACCGGGCTGTGGCCATTTACAGGATTTGGCTGGGATTTGTTTGTTTGGTTTTTTTACTGTATCATCAGGAAGCTTAAGAGTTATTGCCCCGGTGTGATCTTAAGAATAACTCACAGCAACTAATACGTCTCCTCAGCTATTTCTTCCCAACCAGGTTGCAGTGGTGATTAGGTGACCATTTGCTGTATAATGCAGTGCTCATTTTACAGTGTACCAAGATGAAGGTGAGGTTAACAGAATGATGATTCCCCCACGGGTATCTGCTTCAGTCCTTCAGAGCTGTAAAATGAAGGATGTATTTATGAAATAGGTGGTGGGCAGGTGATACTATTTCTTACTGACCTTTGAATGAAAGAAAAAAAAAAAAAAGACTTATTGCTTGGCATTCTCATGCTGGCATGGCTTTTAGCTCTTTCCTGCTGCGGGGAGGGTTGCATCGATAACCAATATATCCCCTGAGATGCCGTTTCTCACCTTCCATGCTGCCGTGCCCACAAACAGTTTAATGTCTTAGCTGTCTCGTTGCCTTTGGCATGGGGGCTGTCCCTGGAAGCCATAGTGGTGGGGGACGTGGGGTGATGGTGCCCACCCAGCCTTGGGACCCATGCTCTAGTGGGTTGCCCTACTCTTTTTTTCTAAAAGCCATGAGTGCTGAGTCCTACAGTGCGCTCTTTTGTCTGCCTTAATTTTTTTTCCCAAAATCACTTATTCCCTGTTGCTTTCACCTCCTTCTCTGCAGCTCTGGCAGGACAGAAAGCTGGAGCACTGCATCATCCCTTTATATTTGGATATGAAATACTGCATATGTTCAACTACTTTTACAAATAACGCTTTGGAGCTAGAAGAGTGTGAGCAATCTGACCCTTTCTTTTTGTTTCAGGAAATTGTGTTATCTAAGGAGAGGCTAAAATTAGAAGGGAAATAGGGAGTGTTGTGTGGTGGTTTTTTTTTTGTTTTTTTTTTAAACTGAGCAACTCTTTTAATGGGTGAATCATGTGGGTGTAACTTATGGCACTTGATAGCAGGTAGTCTGTCTGAAGGTGTACGTGTAATAAGATTACCAGGATCGTTTAGAAACTATTTGGAACTACTGAAATGTGAACTTAATCTATTGGAAATATCTGTTACTCATTATCTAATATATCAAAATACTCTTTGGTTAGAGTTAGGCAAATGAAGGTAAGATATAAGGTGCCAGTTTTGAACAGTGGGTTAGTAAGCGTTGGAAGAGGTGCAGATGCAGTTGGTGGAGCGAATATTTTCTGTAAAAATAAATATTTTCTTGGAAAATAATTTTCCAGAGCACAAGGGAAACAAGAGCTAGTGTTAGACTAAAATGAAGGGATGGGATTGAGAAATTTTCAGAACATTTGGAGACTGCTGAAACATTTTATATTTGGCTTCATTTTAATAAACTTTCTGAATTCCTTTGTTGCATTACATTGTTAATCCAAAATGATGTTTTAAATTTCATTTGCATGCGACTTAAGTAATCTTTAGCCTCTTTTTAATATGAAGATGATTTTTTTCCTTTCTTTTCTAGTGTTTGACTCAATTGTGGGGTTTTTTCCAGATCTTTTTTTACTGAATGCTACAAGACATATACATGAACATCAAGTTCCTGTCTTCCTTTCAGGAAGACTCTTTAAGTTTATCTGATAAACCAAAATCTTGTATTCCTTTTACACTACTCATGAAGCCCTCGTCACTTGAGGCCTTGGAATCAAAACATTCCCAGTCTTTCAAAAATTGCAATTGCTTAAACAAGTTACTGGATCTGATGAAAATATTCAGTTGTCTTTGGATGGGGTTAGGCAGGAAGTGTGACTCGGCAATGACAAAGGTCTTCTCTGGCTTTGATTATGTGAACAGCGTTTTAAATACAGTGGTGTAATTGAAAACATAGCAATAAAGGCCCTCACTACCCCCTGGCCCACATCACTGGCTCCTGATATGACAAACAAGAAAGTCAAAATGTGGGAGAGGTGAAAATGGCATGTTGCAGGATTTCTAACTTGGTTGTTCTTGAAGGACTGATAATTTCAGAGTCACGTTCTTGAAAAACCTCCCTATGCATGGTGAGAGATAGAAATGTTTGCCTTTCCCAGGAAAGCTGTTGCTTTAAGTAACAGATGTAATAATATCTTGAAATATAGTGATCCCAGGTGATCCCCACCTTTGGCCTAGTACGTGCGTTTTCTTTAGGTAGCCAGCTTCTGAGTCCCTTAGTATGTATTATTTAATACACAGAAAGTGATTTGCTGAATGACTTCAGTTTAAGAAGCCAATACAATGGCCTGAATAAGTTGCGTGAAATCTAAAATTGTGCCCTGTTGCTCTTCTTTTCTTAAAAGGGAAGGCTGTTGCTAATTTATAGTGTCAGAGGCCTTATGAACTTCGGGGAAAATCCATTAGGAGCTGAAAATTTTGGTGCAAGTTGTCGAATAGTGTTCAAAAGTTACTGTATAGTATTTTTCCTTTAAGATACATTCATGTGCTTGTAAGATAAATATTTGCTTAGGGAATAAGCTGAAGGAAGTATGAAGTGGGATGGTTATTGGGAAGTTTTTATAAAGGTAGTGGAAGTGCCTTAAAGAACATTCCTTGTATTTTGTTTCGGTCATTAGCATATCTAAGGTCCTTACTACCATAAAAAGGTACTTAAACTCTTGGTATCACAGTTGCCATTCACACTTGTATTTGTATGATAAACTACAAAGCAGCCCTATTCAGTCATTGTGTTTGGGACATTCTCGTGGCTGGTGTTGGTCTTGGAGCCCTGTCCATTCATTCACAATTGTATCACCCTCTCTGACAGTAAATTCTTGGTGTTATTGGGTACTTGTTGTCACAGTGCTTCAAAGATCTTTGTGACATTAACAAACACTAAAAAAAGCCCCACCCCTCTCTGTATTTCTGCATTTGTAAATGGAAAATGTTGCCAGGAATGTGCCAAACTTTTAGCTGTTGCGCAGATGGTATCCAAAACTTGTTGCAAATACCAGAATATCTTCTGAGATTGTATGGGTTGTTGTGCCCATTTAGATTTTTATATGCCATTATTATGAAATAACATACTGGTCGGCTGATAGCAATGACAGTATCTTCAGGCTCTTAGGTAATTAGGAGAGTATTGACTTAAAACTGATATGAAGCTTGCTTAGAACAAAAATGTTTTTTTAATGATCTATGAAATGGCAGCATCATACATACACTTGTGAGAAGAAATTCAACATTAAGTGGCTTTATCGTGCCGCAACTCCTTAGGCAGTATTTCTCTGGAATACAGACCCGGTGACCAATTATAGCTATACTCCACTCCAGGATTTTTTCTAGGGACTCAATTGCCTCCAGTGTGTTTCATAACCTGTGAGAGAAGATTGGAAATTGGTGGAAATGCTTCTGGTATTTTTCCAGTAGAGCTTTTGCTGGGTGGTTCTTCAGGGAAGGCTGCATTTGCCCAGTTCTCTGAAGGGGAAGAGCCTTTGGGAAGGGGTGAGCCTTTGGGAATGGCCTCCGCATGTTGGCCTCACCAGGAGGGAAGAGCTGGCTTTGGAGGAGCAGCAGGGCTTTGCTTACCACTGGCTCTAGCTGTCCCTGGGTTTTCCCGTCCCTCCTTAAAGGGAACCTCTGTCGCAAAGGAAATAGATGACAAACGTAGCTCTTGGTTTACTTCTTCCAGCGTATCCCCATGTTGACCCAGGCGACCCATTTCCTGTTGTCCTTTAAACCGACTCTCGGACACTGGGGAACGCAGAGTTGGAATTTGCCAACTTTTGCACGAGGTGGGTGACCTTCGCTTGCAGAGGAGGAAACCAATACCCATCTAGCCAAGATGATGATGCCTAGTCTTAACAAAATAGTATTACTTACATTTTTAAGGAAAGGTGGACATTTGGGGGGAGTGACTCCCTTTACTGCTTAACGCAGCACTTCTGTGTGCGTGATTTGGAGGAAGATTTCTCCTTTGATGGAAAGTACCTTGATTCAGCTGCAGGTGGGCTGTTTATGTGCTGCAGCTCTCAGATTATCAGTTACTGTTAATAACTTCAGTTTTTGGGTTTTGCCCTGAAAATGATTTGAAGGATGTGTTTATTGCCATTACTAATCAGGGGGACGTTTTTATAGGAATATCCTTTCTGTGCTTAAGTTGTCTTAACGCTGCTACTGGCTTTTACGTAACAGCAAATTTATGGTTTTGTTTTTATGTTCCCAATGATTCACGAAAGGGGACTATCCCATTCGCTTAGGCATGTGCTGGCTTGAAAATAAAATAGAAGCAAGTGCAGATATCTTGAGGGAAACTTAATGCTGGTGTTTCGAAACACCCATTATTTCCTATTTAAGAAAAATGAACCCTTTAACGCTACTTTTGTTTGTTAACTGTGCGGCTGGCCCGAACAAAGCCTCTTTGGCATGGGGACCTGGGCCAAAGCATGGTGAAGCTGAATAAAATCATGTTTTGGATTCTGTCTCTTGAGCTTGTTTGCCGCTCTCAGTAGAGCTGGCTGTGAAAGCCATGTCTGGTTGCTGACCTGGCCACTGAACAGCAGCTTCAGCAAGTGGTTCTGGCCTCTGCAGCTGCTTCTCCGTCACTGTCACCTTTCCCCTCCACACCCTCTCTGAAAGCCCTTGTTGCTCAGCCTCAGCTCTTTGTCCTGCTGGGAACTGGGGGTGTTGGGTTGGTAACGTAGCCTGAGCAGGGTAGCTGACCTTTGTCATTATCCTTGCTCCCCAGTCTGGAAAACTGGGGTGGTAGTATATCCTTCCTTCCACCCTTTGTGTGTCTTATTTATTTAGACTGTAAACTTTTTTAAAGTATGGAATTTCTATGCCTAACACAATGCTGTAGCGATGTTGGCAAGAAGCTTGTGTGATAAACCTAACTTGAAAATGCTTAAACAGGTGACTGTCAAATGGAAGGTGTTTGGTTATCTCTTGCTCTTCTCACGTCGCCTGGTTAATTGCTTTCTTCACTGCACTGCTCCATATTATCCCTCAATATGTAGGTTATACCCACACGTCGACAGGTGACCTACGCCTTCATTTGCTTCACCTTTGAATTTGGCCCTTGTGTCATATAAGGTCTATGTGCGATTTAGACACCCCAGGCAACTGAGGAGATGGGGTGGTGGCGGCAGGGGGTTACAATGCCCTGGAAGTGTCTGGGAGATCATGAAACCCCTTATTCTTTCAGATTTCATCATGAGGCAGGCAAGTGAGCAACCCGCGCGGCAACAAGAACAAAAAGGAGGGTTTGACCATCACACTAAATCCAGTCTCCTCTGTAGATGGGGAGTTCAGTAGGGTTTCAGCCGGCAATTATTTGCTCTCAGTTTCTTTGAACTGAGAGCTGTAAGAAAGGAAAGCAGTGGTGAATTACAGGGTTAAGCTGACACGGGGTTTAGAGGTTAGCATACGCGAGCGACTTCACATAGACCGACTTCACATAGACCGCATGGACTGAAGCCCGTGGATCTTCATTTACATTAAGGCTTCTCCAGCATATGGGTGTCAGGGCAGGCCTGAAGAGGGAGCAGGCACATTCTGCAGTGTAAAGAAAAGACATTGAGAAAAGCCTAACGTTTTATACAGGCCTTTATTGGCAGCTTTGCATACTGTTGTCCTGGTTTCGGCTGGGATAGAGTTAATTGTCTTCCTAGTAGCTGGTACAGCGCTGTGTTTTGGGTTTAGTAT
>JAVKLA010000054.1:4070508-4098566 GCA_034782735.1 Sagittarius serpentarius | reverse complement strand
TCCCCCATCCCACTGGGTGGTGGGGGGAAGTGAGTGAGCGGCTGCGTGGTGCTGAGTTGCTGGCTGGGGTTAAACCACGACAACTGTATAAGCAGGCCTCAAAGAAGATAATGCAAGAAGCCATGTTATCTGTGTAGCAGCGCTCCTTTCCCTTTGCCTGCCAAATCTTAGGACAACATCCCCCACCCCCCAAACCTGAACGCTACAATAAACATGGTGTAACTAAATTCCGGCTTCTCTAAAGGCAAGCATGAAGCACTGAACCACATTGACCAGCACTCCTGCTTTCTGACTTTTTTTATGAATTTATTTTAAATGAGGCGGATGACAGCAAATGGTGCTTATTCAAAAAGCAGTGATTTTTTTCAGTGCTCTTCCAACCTGGGGAATAAAATGAGCAGGGAGCAAAGTCTGCATTGCAGGTCACAGTAAGGATTTCAGGTGCAGTGATGGCTAATGTGGAGCAGAGGTCCACCTAAAGACAGAGCTGAAAGAGGAAGGGCGTCTGCAGCCTGACCTGTTAAAACCTTTAAGAAGAAATCATGCCAACATGAAGTCACTATAGAACGTTCCTTCGGAGAGAGTCGATGTGATGAATACAGTGCAAGCATAAAATAATTTCCTGTTATATTGCATTTTGAGTAGGTTATAGTCATGGAATGAGCCTACTGAGTCATTTGTACATTGAGCTGTGTGCTCCTGTTGTTTGGGTTTCTTAGTTTCTATTTGTACGTTAGTTAAGAGATTGCGTGCTCTGGCTTTTGTACCAAAATAACTCCAGCTCCAAAATCTCTGAAGCCTGATAATATGGCTAGAAGTTTTATCAAAATGGGATTCAGTTCCCGCCTGAGACCTTTGGGTACTGCTTTGTGAAAATACCTTTGCAGAAAATACGATATAAACTGTGTGAACCTTTATCCCTCTTAAAAGGGAATTTCATGATCGTTCCATTTGGGTTCTACTTCTGTTAGCGGATGGATTAAGCAAATGAAATGGTCAAACACTTAATAAGGTATGAGGAAAGCAGAGCAAGCATTTGTTCTTACACTGTGAACTTGCGTAGCAAGTCAGTTCTGATTTACAAAGTTGTAAGAAGGAAATACTTGGTGAGCAAATCTATTTCAGTATGCTCTGTTTTGGAAGTATTTAGTTTGCTTGCATACCAGGAGCTGTTGCAGAACATACAGTGAAGCTGTGGAACACAAAATTACTGTACTGAAGGAAAGTAAAGAGAAGGCCTCAAGCTAGAGATATACTAGCTATTGAGAGGCAAAACATCTCCCCTTCCACCCTGGAGAAAGTCAATGCTTTATTGCTTGTGGTTGTAGGTATATTCTAGTTTGTTGTAGCTGAATATGAATTGCATACGGGAAGTTTGGAGAAGGATTTTAGCAGGGTGAGCTACTGGGAAATGCAGTCATCAAAAGAAATTTTAATAGAAGATTTAATAGAAGATGAGACAGTGATAGGAAGAACTATACTCTTCTAGCTTGTTTTCTTAAAGAATGAAGGCGTACGCTGTTACAGTGTGTCTCTGTCTCCATTCCTGACAGAGCTGTAAAGATCTCAAGGATATTAAATTCCTGGGAATAGCTGTCTGGAAACAGTATTGTAATCGCTTCAGGGAAAGGCTGCAGCACAAGCGCATTCCCCTGTAGAGACCAGAGGCTTCCTATGGCTGAAGAAGTCACAGGTGTCCCCGCAGGGGCAGTAACTCCAGCCCACTCCGTGCTTCCAGCTCGCTGTGCTGCAGGTACCAGGGTCCAACAGGAGCCTGCAGAGCCTGCAGAAACGTGGGTTTGCTGGCAGCCTTGTTCGCCCAACAGCTCCTTGCTTTCGTAGCATGGTTCTCTAGTTAACCCTTGTGGCGTTTTAAAAACTCACTGTGAGGTTATTTGCCTTGCTGTTTGGTAGAAATAGATACAGATACAATGTTTTTCCTTACTCTGGGCATTTCCGAGTGTTTCAGTGTGCTTAGACCGTTACTGGTTTCAGATGAAGAAACTGCTGCGCAATTATGATTAATACTAACACTTGATACTGCGAGATATTTAAGGCTGGCCACATTAAAACCAGCAGTGTATGCTTGACTCAGGCCCCAAGAAGTGCAGCTGGACTTCTTTCTGCTGGACAGGAATTGCTGTCTTCAGCTGGAGAAACAACTGCACTTCTGAACAGCTATAACTGGATTCGGCTATAGAAAGGTCTGTTTTGGTTGGAGAGGTCCAGCTGTGTGTGCGTTCGGTGTTGGTTGTCAGGTTCATGATTAATTTTGGGCATTATTATACCAGTGGCAACAATGGAGGCATTGTCACCACTGACATTTTCACTTTCCTGTGTTGCTGAGGTGCTCGTTTAATTATTTTTGCAAAAGTGGTAGGTTATGAGAACTTTTTCATGTGCAAACCATGGGGAAGATGGGAATCTCTTGTTAAGAGTTGCATATGTGTGTCATTCCCGTAAGTGACGGTAATGATGAGAACTTTTAAAATCTGTTCATTGGCATTGGCAATTGGTATCTACTAGAGTTCTATTTCTCAGAATCACTTCCCCCAGTCGAGGCATTACTGCTGGTTGGTTTTTGTTTGTATTATGTATTTGCTGGAAGGAGAGTGCTATTGTGTGTTTTTCAAGGGTGATTACAAACATAAAATAGATTCTCTTGAGAATGCTTTGTCTACACTCATCACAATTGGTAATTGTTTTGTGTTGTGTAAGACTTTGCATGCTGTGCTTCTTATTTGGCAGTGTGTGTGTGTGAACCTCAAAATGGATTCCCACCTCCAACCTTTTATCGTTGATGTTTTAAAGGTGAATCCTAGAACAAAGCATAAAACTTCTCAGAACTCATATATTGCTAGACGATGAACGTTTGCCAGATTAAGACCGATTTTTTTCGGCCATTTTGGAAACAGTTTGCTGTGTTTTAATGGATGACTTCTCCAAGTAGGACCCGGATGAGGTAGTTCTCAAAAATGCAAAAAAACCCAATTACTTTCTGCATGGAAGCAGATTAAAAGAGTATAATTATGTGTGAGGTGGGTATCATCTTTTTGCTCCAAGTCCATTTGCAGTGGTCATTCCAGAATGCCAAGGGAACAGGAATCCATAACCCTCACATATCCTATTAGCACAGTGCCTTGAGGTAGAGATGGGCAAGATGTGTGGAAAAAATGAGGCTTCTGCCAAACATTTTCTTTGTAGGTCACTTATTGTAGTTGAAATTACAGGGAGCGTAAGAACAAGCGGTCTATTAGCAAAGCCATGAAAACAAACCATTTGCCGCTTCTAACAAATGTTGGACGAAAATACGCTCCAAATTTTAAAAATAAGTGAAGACTTGGCGAAAAATAAGACCCAGGTTTATCTGCATTTCATCAGGTACATGGCGTCCTGGAACGTAGCCCACTGGCAAAAACATGGGGAGTGTTATCCTTTGCAGCAGTGGGAATGTTCTCTGCTGAATTTGGCGCCAATGACCGAGCTTTGCTTGTTAGCTGAAGTTCACACAGACTCCTTGCCAGGCCTGCCCAGAATACTGTCTCCTCTGACTTCCTGTGGTCTTGCATAATATTTCCTTGCTTCTTGTATAACTGCGGCTTGATCTGGTCACTGCCCAGTTTATACGGTTGACTTTTTAAAAGGCCAGTCCTGCAAACGTGCGGCTGAGCCATGTCAGTGGCGGGAGGCGTCCCGGTGGTGACGCCGATGGAAGCACCCTTCCACGGGGAAACTGCCGGCAGCGGGGGCGTATGGCGATGCCGACATGTCTGAAGGCAATAAAGTTGACTGCCGCAGCCTCGTGACGAGATAAGCGTGAGGCACGGCTTTGGATTTGACTGCGCCTTTGAAATACGCGCTGCTGTTGCACTCATTTCTGTAATAAATATAGGCGTTATTTAAGGGAGGGGAGGGGGGGGCAGCACCGTGGGCGGTGTATCAATGAATGAGCACATTTTCCGAACACTGTGAAATTCTCATTATTGCTAGTAGTCACTCAGTTAAAAGTCCTTGCATTTGCCTTCAAAATGTGCTCCAGGTATCCTAAGTATTAATTTTAAGACAAGGATAGCAAGTCAAGGTTTTTAAGAAAATAGTCTTTTCATTCTGCTGATTTTATTTTTTTTTTTTAAACTTCCACACAAGTTGGTTTTGTCTGCTGTTAAAATACGCATTAATTTTGCATTACTGTTGAAGCAAGTGTATTTATTAACACTTGCCATTTATTAGTCTGGATTATTTGTATATATGTTTTGGAAGTGAATTTCATAGCAGTTTGTGCCATGCAGCTCTGCTTTTATTCTGATTATTTTTTAAATATTTGTGTTTGCACATGTATGTATACATATAACACTGCATGTAATTGTAGAGCTTTGTCATTTTCAGAAAGGCAGTTGTCTGACATGACACTTTCTAGGACCCCCTTTTAAATGCAGTTTTCAAACTGTTACTCATGTTCTTTGGCAACCTCATTCCTGGCGTGATTTTGAAAAGCTGAAGAGCAAAGATTACAGAATAGTCATTTCAGTGTGTTTGTAAACTTACTCAATAGACTTTACTGATTTGTGTGTTATAGTTCTCAGATCTTGTATGATCTTCCAGTTAAATGCTATCTGCTGTGAAGAAACAGAAGAATCATTTTAAGGGAAAACATTAGAATTGACTTAGTCATCACAGTTGTGTGAGGTTTTGTTTAAATCCTCTCGTTCTGTCATCTCTTCCCTGAATCCAGGTTATCCAGTTGTCATAGTAACTTTGACATCGAAAAGTTCATGCTGCCTACACAGGACTTCTTGCAACACTGTCTATTAATCTGATTAATTTAATGGAAAATACACTTTTACTGTTTAATGTGTGTCGTGAGGCAGCCTTTCTGGCCATTTAAAAGTGGTTTATTATCTTGTATTCTCAGGTTCAATGTTTTAATGGCTACAGTCTAGCTAATATAATGCTTGGAGAATTGTCAAAGTAATATAGCGGCAATACTACTGGCATCTAGCAGACCATTTTATAGTATTGTGAATACCAGCACTTCAGGGGGGTGCGTATAAATATACTGCATTTCTGGCAGATGTATGCAAAGCCAGAGTTCCTACTACGGCTTGACCATACGGCTCTAGCAGCATGGACACCAAATAAATCAGGTTCACCTCAACACGTTTTTGCCGGGCATGGAGAAGTCACTTTATTGCGCCAGTACCAAGCTTGCTTCTCGCTGTTGGGTTTGGAGTCCTGGATAAGCCATATAAATATGAATTGCTTGGTAGAAGTAGACTGATGCTGGATTGGTCCTAAGATTAAGGAAGAAGTGTAAGAACTGCAAAAGGTATTGTGTTGAGCATCGCTTAGCCAGCTAGAGAACACTGTTCACGGTCCATAAAGAGGGCTTTTCCCTCTAAATGGAAGCAGTTAGACAGAAATGTTAGGACCCGACAATCTGTTTCTTCTAACAAGGATTTGTCCCTCCTGTGTAAACCATCTGAGCAGTTTTAAAAGATTTCTGAAAAAATGTTTTGGCTTACAAAGTCACAGAGCTGGAAATTTACTCAGCGTGTAGAATAACGAGGTTTAGAAATTCTTGTTCGAAATAGATGGGCTGAGCCTTTAGACGGGTATAGGCAATGTTAGAGAGGCACACGTGCTCTCTGAATCGAAAGGCAGCCGAGTGTCAGAGAGGTCCACGTTTACGTGGGCATGTTCTTCCTGCTTTTCTTTTTTCCTTTTCTTTTTCCTTTGATTATTTAGAAATGTGCAAATGGGCACTGCGGAAGATTTAAGCGTTTAATCCTCAGCTGCACAGGCAGACGTATACTCGCTGCGTTCAGTGAGAGTTTTGTCCGAATAAATAGCTCAGGATTATGCACTTGTATGCATGTCTAAATATGGATCTCGGTCAAGTAAACAAGCGTGTAGCTGTACACAGTAATCTACTTGCGAAGCTGGGGAACACCCTGCATCGCTTGTGTTGCTGAGTACACGGCCACGTCTCGAGCTTCATGGAAGCTTGTGTTAAGGATGCTGATCGCCAATCCACATGTGTCTTGCCACAGGAGGGGAGCGATGGATATCTCTGAGGGGTATAGCAGTCTCCGTCACTTGGCTTTTGGTGCGGTGAGATACCGCTCTCCTTTGAAGGATGTGTTAGGGCAGATACACGCTTTCAAAATGCCTGCGCTCACAGATAAAGGCAGAAGGGAGCAGCTTGCCTAACACTGGGTGTTTTCAGTCCTACGTGCCTGCCCCTTCCTGAAGCTGAATATCTTCCTCAGTGTTTCTCAGGCTGAACTTTCACAGGAATAAGAATAAACTTCTTATCTAAGGAAGAGACGGTGTAAAGGCTAACTGGAAATGCCAGAAGGAGGGTTATGTTTACAATGCCAAAGAGTATTAGAGCATTTTGCATGAACTGCGTTCTGCAGCTGGCAAAGTGGGCAACATCTGTAACCTCTTCATAGGTGTTGTGCAGAGGTGAATGGGACATACTACTGACTTTATTTAGATACTCCTCATATGAGTACTGCAGCTGAGAAAGAGTTGCTGATATTTATTTTATTTTAATCATTTTAATTTTTTTAATGAAACTTGCCCAGAGGCTGTAGTCTGTCAGCAGGGAAAGCCAAACTCGTGACATCACCAGAAAACGTGCTACGTCTCATGCAATATTGTGACTTGTATGCTGTAATTAGGGACCTGTGCACATGAGGGAATGCTGTAGGTGTATAATAACAATTTTATTGTATACTATAAAATCCAGTCTCACTAAGTACTGAGGACCTCGGGAGTTTTGGAACAGCTTCTCCTACTGTCTGAGGTAGTAATTCAGTGTACTTAGCCTTTTAGAGGGTAGGTCTAATAANNNTAATAACAACAATTAGTACATTTGTATGTTTAAGTATGCTTAAATGGATGCGGTTTGAAAAAGTGAAATGAAAGAACTGTAAAATTAACATTAAAACGCAGCATATACTATGGTGAGGAAGTCTAGTCTTAGCCATACTACAAAACACAGAGATCTGAAAAGCTCTCTCATTGTCAGATTTGCCAGATCAAGCAGAATTGAATAGTAAATGTTACCATCACTTATGGTACATTGGGTTTTGTGTTTTCCAGAGCGTTAGGGAATGATGCAGGGGGGCAGGCGGGCGGGCTAAAAATAATGAAAATGCACCTTTTTGAAGTGTCAACACAGAAGTCCCAGAAAGAACGATGACATCTTACACAGTTTTCACACTTCAGTTTCTCTAAATAGCAAACACAGTGAATTTCTGTTGCCTTTAGTAAGTAAGGACAGGAACGTTTTTGAAACAAAGGCAAAGAAAAGCTTCATGAAACAGGAGCTTTAACAGCGGACAAGAGGTACGCTTTTCTTTTGCTGGGGCTAGTGCTCCTGCAGGCTTGGTGAGGTTGTCTTTTGGGTGGGGGTGGCGTACGCAGCACCAATGCTGCCTGGGGGCTGGGAAGGGAGAAGGGGGCTCTGCCCTTTCTGCAGAACCCTGTTCACCAGCATCAATTTCACCTGAGGAGACTGCTGTAGGTTACCTGCTAGATGGGAGGGCTGGCAGGATAGGACCATGAGCTGTGAAGAAAGCCGATGAGCAGTTTTAGCTCCCAGTGTCATGCTGGCCTACCACAGCATGTAGTTTCAAAGGGTTTTGCTGAGGCTTGGGTATATGCTAGAATTCAGTCATCAAAAGCATCTGTAGCCACTAGAGGTTTGACTGAACCGGCTTTCTTGGGGATGGTGCTCAGGTGAAGGTCTACGGACAAACGTGTGGAGGCTGGGAGAACATTTTGGGGAAGCATCGCTCTGCTTTCTGTGTCCTTCTCTAGGTGTCTGCTGATTGAGATGGGCTGATGGGAAGATGCTGGGCTGCGTCACCCTCTCACCTGGCCCACCAGGGCTATTCCTGTGTGTTCCTCTGTAGACAAGGATACCCCAAGAGGGTAGAAAGGGTTGAAGAAGGGGCAAACCAGCTTTACTTCCACTCTATCCAAATCGTCAGCAAAAACCCTTCCGGCTGATTTCAGTGGCCGTACGTGCTTTTTGAGCTGACATCCTCATCATTGTATATTTATCATTAATATGTGTATGATTCAAGTTTTAGTCTGATGGTTAATAAGGGCTCTTATGAAATAAGTATTTTTGTTGCTTCTGCTTTGCTTGTTTTGCAGGAAAATAAACATTTGCTACTAGTAACCATAATTATTCCATACCAGTTATTCTGCCTTTTCTCCAAATGACATGTATTTTTTTCCCATAGCAAAGCACATTTTACATACCCTTAGCACAACTCTAGCCTTGGCCTAACACTAGGGGATTACAGAGATAAGATACTAGCCATGGCTAACATCATCTTCTGATAAACTGAAGCATCAGTAGGGTGCAGAGTTATAGCCTTGGAAGGCAGAGAAAACAGCATTTAGGGCTCTTTGAAAGTCTTGGTTTAGGGATCGAATGCGAGTCATGAACAGGTTTTTGCAAGGATTACGGGGACCCTGTTAACTCTTGCAGTAATTACTGAACTGCTTTCTTGTTGCTTAAAAATTGGTGCTCTCATTTTTTTGTCACTGTTCAATTAATGGAGTGAAATACTTGGTAACAAATTGCAGCATGGGGAAATAGTAACATAGTCTATTTCAGGCAACATTTGAATACTGGAAACATAGGTAAAATGAAAGGTGAAGGTTAATGATGTAATAACAAGGTCCCCATGACTGTGCCTTATGTATGGAAGGCAGTAATTTGCATTGTAGGGTGCCTTTCTGAGGAACTGAGGACATTAGCATATGCTGATGCTGAGACTCTTCTATACATCTGTTGTTACTTGGAAAGTTTAAAGTCTGTGGTGGAGACTTGTAAGATGTTGCAGGAGCAGGAGTGAGGCACCGATAGACAGGAGAGCACTGGTGTAGGCAGGGAGTGGTGAGGACAGGAGATGGTGATGTGTGCTCCAAAAAGCTGGAGGGGCACCAGGGTAGCTAATATGGCGAAATAGGCCCTGTTTAAAAGAGGAATGTTTATGTGCTAGACAGAATTGCATATACAGCAAATAGCCTTAAATATATTTTGTGGTTACTACTACTTATATAGAAAGCAAAACCATAATTACAACGCTGTTCTTGTTTTTGAAACATCACTGTGTGCCAAACGAGTTGTGGATATTTGTAGGGCACAGTGATGTTGAAGATCACCTGAGTGTGAAAAGGATAGGTTTATGGCTACTAACTTATATTCACAAAACCAGCTGAAGCTAAATTCTCATTTGCATTGTGTTGTGAAGACTTCACCCTTCCAGTGTTTGACAATGGAGCACCTTCTGCAGCACCTGCGTGCCCACAGCATATGTCGCGGGCGGTGGGTGGCTGGAGATGGGGCGGCTGGTGGAGCAAGACACTTGTGTCCTCAGGCCCTTTGACTCTTCCCTGATCCTGGTTGGGCTGTGCGGTACGTGCAGTGGCATCATTAATGTCCCTTTTGTTCTTCCCCAGTGCTGTATGAACAGCTTGCGGCAGAAAAATTGAGTTTGGTGATGATGCCAATGTCTCATGAAATTCAGCAGTTTCTCTTTGATCCAGAAGGAGCTACCAGCATAATCAAGAAGGCAATCTCCAGTATATTGGCTTTTTTTTAAGTGTTTCAAAAAGTTCAAGGAAAAGTTTTGGGGTGGGTTTTTTTTTTATTATTGTATTGGTCAATTGGAGACAGTTTTAGAAGAACGAGTCCTAACTGCATTTGAATGACGATTTCCTAGACGGTGCAGCACACTCATTCAACAGCCCTCCCTCTCCTGCCAGTGTCCCTGCTGTTTTAAGATGAAGTATAGACATGGAATAGCATACAGGTCAGATGCCTGGAGCAGGAGCCAAAGGCTTCAGCTTTGGCGGAGCGGCCAAGCTCCCACTGACTGTGCGTCCCCAGGATTCCCCCAGGTTAGCCGTAGGGTATTGAACTTGCTCCTCCAGTCCAGCTTGCAGAGCTCATGATCTCAAATTATCCATTGGACCTCTGCTCAAAACAAAAAAAGAATATGAGCACCTCCAAGTCCCTTTGTAACAATAATCGATCACGAATCATTTTAATACATCAGAAAAAAAATACACTATGACAAAATGTTTCTGTGTTTGCAGTAAAGGATTTGTTTTGTCATCCTTTCACAGCACATTTTAAAGAGTGTAAGAAACACTAACTTTTGTAGGCACAAGTAAAGAAACTAATTGAAAATGTGGAGATTTCATGTTTTTGCCTGCCCTGCTTATGCCCTGTTCAAGACTGATGGGACTGCATGGGATGTAAATGGCCACAGCACTTTTGCTGTTACATGTAAACTAAATTTGGGGAACTTTTAGTGTTTGTTATGCGCAGTGAACCTCTGGGAAAGCTTCAGCCTTTGACCTCTGTAGTGGGTTATGACAGGGAAGAATCATAAGAGCTTGATTTAGACTCATCTGTGGAAAGCTGGTTAAAAATATTCAACTACCATGTTCTTCCTCCTCCCCCATCTCAGTAAAGGTCCTCTTAAAATACATTCTCTGTGACTTCATTTTTATCATTGCTTTGGGAGCCCTGTAGCCAAGCCTGGTTGTAAGGAAATGATTAAATTATATTCATGTTTGTGCTTTGAAATTGCTTTGGTGGTAGTCCAAGAAGTATTTTCTTGCTCTTCCAAATTTCCCTGTGCTTTAATATTAATCTATTTTCATCAGTGTGACCTGCCCCAGCTGTAAAATTTGCTTGTAATTGGTCATTTAATGATTGCTGAAGGGACATAAAAACTAAACTAAACTTATCTCGGGCTTTTAAAAAATTTATTCTAAGAATAATGAAGTTTTTGTTAGAAAATGAAATGGGATTTGACAGTATCAGTGGGTAATTTGTCAGAAAACTGAATGGTCATTAAAGAAATTGTGGTAGCAGAACTCTTTAATTTTGCTTTTACAAAGCAGAATATTCTTTCTTTGAAATACCTTGTCACTAGCTATTAATTTTGCATTATATGTTAATAAATGCTTATGCTTGGGTTGTGGTGGCAATTTCAGACTGAACAACCAGTAATTACATTATTTGTTACCTTTGAGAAAGAACCCTTTTATGTGGCCTGTATATCAGAAACTAAAACTGTCCCAAGTATCTAGAATTAAAGAAATTTACCTTTTTTTTTTTTTTTTTTTTTAAAGGATAGCACAGGAGGTCTTCAAAGCAAGCCAGAACATCTGACTGTCAGTTCAGACTTCGAAATTCTGGTTTGCTATTATGGCTTTTTTGTTAAGTAAAGGTGAAAGTATATTTCATGCAAGAACAAGAGTGACTTGATTACATAGGAGAATGGCTATTACTAATGGCTATTAGTTGCATTTTTAGAGCAGTTGATAATATTTTGTTGTTTTTCTTGCAAAATTGTTTGAGATCAAAGTCATTATACTAGCACTTAAATGGAAAGGCCACCGTTTGCCCAGAACAGCTGTGTAGTTACATTAGCTTCTATAAATAAGTTTATTATTTTAGATGAAAGTTATAAAGCAATCTGCTTACCTCTACTGAAGTAGGTAGAATAGCTGAAAACATCCTTAAAAAAAGGACGAAGAGGAACATTGGAACAACAGAACATCCTCCAAGGGTTCTTTATGCATATTTAATATTTTAATCAAACACAACTTCTCTGTGGTTTTGTGGTCTTAAGAAAACTGGAAGGAAGAGAAGTGCGATTTCAGTCTTGAGCTGACTGAAATGTAGTAATTTCCTTGTTTAAAATACTGATTCTCCCTGATTGCCCTGAGATGTTTTTGGAGGCAGATAGAACTGAATGGGGAAAAAATAAGAAATATGAAAATATAAAAGCTTCCTTTAACTGTGTGGAGAGAATAAAAGTATTAGTATGCACTCTATTCTCCTTTAGAAACATATTGGTTAGATACAGAGGTCTGAATACCATGTATGCTGAAAATGTGGTCTAAGAGCTTTAATTTACCTTCGTCTGCTGATGTTAATGGAGAGAGCAAGTGCTGGAGCTGCTGTAAAACAAATCTGTTTTCCTTTTGTCTGCTGTGCCAGATAATGAAATAAAAGCTAAATTATCACTGATAGAAGTAATTTGCAGAAAAGCAATGATAAAAATATAACAGCAGACCTTGCCATTAGCAGTTTAAATGGATAACGTTTACTAGCAATTGTAACCTACTTCTGTCCTCTGTTTTTTACTGTCTTCTCCCCCTTCCCACACTAGCAACAGCCTTTTCAGCAGAGGCTTAGAGCAATAAAATTATGAGTATGCTAAATCTTGGCAGGGGTAACTTTGAGGGATAACTACTTCTCCCCCCCCCCCCCCCTTCTTTTTTCTGTACTACAGTGTTGCCAAATCAAAGCACATACACAGTTTGAAGTGCGGTTATCAGCATAATTTTATCCATCCCAACTTGAGGAATGTATCTGCTAATGATGAAAACTGAGAAAAAGGTTTATCTGGTGTTTAGGTGAGACTCATACTTTCCTTTCTTTCTGTCTGTCTTTCTGTATGTCTGTGTCTTTTTTTTTTTTTTTTTAAATGCAATTTTTTTAACTCTAAGATAGAGAAGTTTGAAGTCATGTCCCAGTTGCTCACAAAAACTCAGAAATGGGAAGGCAAATGTACAGACTTCTGAGCCCCATGCGTTTGTGTGTGTGCACGATGATTCTACTGTGTGCATATATAAATACACACACACATGCACGAACATTTAAATCTTAAAACTTCCCTGTAAACCAGCCTTATCTCTCTTGAAATTGAGTCATAATTTTTTAAATGCTTGGAATTGGGATTACTTTTATGATGGGAAGCCAGTGTCCAGGGTAAAACTTTAGCCATAGGGTACTTGAAGGACGATTCTTTTAAGAGCTGAATGTGCTCATTGGTATATTTGTAGTTCATAAAAGTATTTATTTAAAGACATTCAGTTGTGAATGACTAAATAGCGAACAACTGCTAAACTCTAGCTGCAGTACCTAAAAGCATTCTATGTTTGCAGCCTGGACGCTGCTGTACAGCGCTTGCCAGTTTGCAAATGTCAAGGACACTTACCCTCTCACATTCCTAAATGGTTTGCCTCTGACCGTCCTTCAAAAAACCTGCCCTTTCTCCAGCACTCCTTCTCCAGCCATTGCTGCCGATTGCTGTTTTGCTGTGCGGCTGCAACGGCTGTACTCCCTGGGAAACCCAGGCCTTGTTGGTCCAGGCAATCTGGGAAGGCACATGAAATCCCTCTCCTTGTCCCAAAAGACGAGGCAAGGGCACCTTGAAAGCTGGGAAACTCTTTTTGTGTGTGTGGCTATGCAGAGTATTAGCTAGAGCACACAGTCTTGCTGCTTGCTGCTGGTCAGACAGTTCCTTATAGGCGTAGGCTTATATGATGTGAAAGTTACTATTGTTTTAATATTTTATTGTACATGAATATCTTCATTTTTTTTCATGTGTTAACATAGGAGAAAGTAGCACAGGTATGAACTTTCTAAAGTACATTTATCTGACAAAAACGTTTGTGTTGATCTTGTAAGTGATATGGGCCTGTATTGTCCTGAAGTGCTTTACTATCATGGCTGAATGCTGCTGTTTAAATTTATGTTATAATGCTTTGAGCTTTGCTTCTGTATTATGTCCATTCTGTGTGTCATGCTTTATTCCCTCTGCAGCTTCAAAGTGTTAAGAAAAATTTTGCTATTAAAAATGTGTTTAAAGCAGAACAGGTAATTAAGTTGTTCTTCTGCAATAGTGTTCAAATAGGTGAAAGTTGCCTTCAAAGATGCGTTTAGTGGCATAATAATTAGACATCAATATAATGGAATAATAATAATGCCATATTGGAAGAAAACCTAAATTTTAGTTTACTGATATAAACCCAAATTTATGGCAATAACCTGAAAGCATGGTGGCAGAGGTCCGGCTTTTAACAGGCAGGCAGGATGCGGTTGCGCAAACTGATTCTGTTCATGGCGTGCTAAACACAGCTTCAATGAAGTAAAACTTCGATGAGTAACATCAAAGCTGTATCACCATAGCTGGATAGCAAAGCAGTGTAATGCGTTGGCACCGTGTTTACATACTGGTTAACAAAAACATCAGAGAACAAAATGGAATAGCAAAACTGATGCTCATTGAGAAACAAAGGCCAGAGCGTGAACGCCAGTATACAAGTAGAAATAGAGGTAGCTCTGCTGTTTGTCATATTTACACACATATTTGTGATCTCGTAGGTATGTATGGATGTTGGACAAAACAGTTTTGACCAGAGTATCGTCCCCTATTCCCTGATGACAGAGTGAAGTATAGGGGTAGACCACAAAACTACTGAAAACCGCAGCATGAAACTTTTAAGAGCTTTAGGAAAATGATGTCTGCTGAAAACTCAGTGTAAAATACATATGGAGATGCACACTACTGCAAAATTAAATCCTGAGAATGTCTGGTCTTAGACTAAGCTCTTGTTTGACCTTTCCATCCGTCTTCAGGGAGGAAGGTGCAAGTGCTCAACACCTCCTGGCCTGCAATGTGAGTGTCAAAAGCACACTAGAAAATTAGCCATTTTAGGTAGTTTAGGTGAACAGTCAGACCAGAGATAAAGCGTGTAAGACCGGAGATGTTTGGACAGACAACTGTGGAAAGAAGTTTATTCAGGCCAAAATTGGAAAAGACAGTGCAAAAGGCTTTTCAGTTAATGAAATTGTCTCTGCTTCGAGGGAGAGTTGTCATCATTAGGAGAGCATGCCCTTTTCTGAGAAGGGCTGGGAGTGGTCTTGAATGTGCAAGTGCTAGAACGGGGTTCACTGAGCAAATAGTCATGGGAGTTTCGCGTGAGTCAGGATGGTGCAAGTTGGTGGGCAGCAACATGGGGAAAAATATTTGAGCAAACAGAAAATAGATCCTGATGAAAGGTTTATTTTGGATTTATTTTTTTTCTTCTTTACAGTATCCTTGTGGGGATGAGAAGTGGCTCCTCCTTTAAGACCATCTCTGATTTACTAAATCTTGATATATCAGGCTCATGAAGCTAAGAGGCGGGCTGGGCCCTTTTGTTCTTAGAAGTGTTATTCATGGAGTTAAACAGAATTAATCTTTGTCCTGACTGTTCTCAAAGCTTGGTTAATTGAGATGATCAGTGCTTGCATAACTGGGACTTAACAGAGTCCAGATGTTCCTGTATTTCAGCCACACTTGCACCTTTTGCCCTGTGTGAAGCAAGACACTTAGGGTGAAAAGTTCTCCACTTCTCTCTTTATCTAATTCTAGGTCTGCACTTTGAAATATTTTCCATGCTCTTGAAGTCTTTCTACACCCGTGGCATTTTTTTTGGTTGTCTGCTTTCCCTTTCCTCTCCCTAAATCTGCTGACAGCACTCCCAAATCTTTCTCCCATTTTCTGAATTGTGTTATCTACTTCCTCCAGAGGTGGTTTGATAAAAATCTGGTTTCCAGTTCTCTCCATGCTTCAGACCTCTAAGTGGTAGAGAACATCATTTAATGTAGCTGTTAGTGGCCCTTCTTGCTTTCCTTAAAGGGGTATCAATTTCAAATGCTCCTCAATAATTTTATTAATTTTTCTATACTGAAATAGAATTGTATTGAAACATTGGAAATTCTATATAACAGACTAGCTAGACATTTATTCTTTCTTGGCCTATGGAGTTATGCGAAACTTTAATTGTTTATTGTAACAGACTTGTAGAAAGAGTTACTTTTCCCATGCAGACCTCTTGTTGTGTTTAAAAGTCTCCCAAACCTGTTGTTTCTACCTACTTTCTTTGTTAAATCTTTATCCTTCTCTCTTGGTAGTCAAGTAACAGAGCTGAGCAGAAATCTGGATGTTCCTTCGCTTGCCAAACAAGTCACTGCCTACTAGTAGCTTGTCTGGTGTCAGGTCTATGACATGTCCCAGGAGAATCTGAGAGCAAAGTATTTCCTGTTTATTGGCACTGACACAAGACAAGAAACCATAAAATAAAACTTACTTTGAAGAGTTGTGTTCTGATCTCCCATCCATGCAAGTCAGGATAACTCCATTTAAGTTAAAGTGGTGAGGTGAGAACTGGTCCCAGGGACAGGTGTGATGTGGTCCCCCAGAGGAGGACTTGCGGAGGGGAGACTTTGCTGTGGTAGTGTGGCAAGCTAGTCCTTCATCTGGGACTCTGTTTTGTCCCCACTGTGTCCTCTTCCTTTGCACCACAACTACCATTGTTTGGATGGAGTTTCAGATGTTTTTTGCTGTCCTTCATGTGCTTGCGTTCCCTGTTTGTGTGTGTGGATGAGTGTCAGTGCTGGATCCCTGCTCCAAGTTGAAGTCTGATGGGTCAGGCATGCGACATCCCACTCCCCACACCAAGAATGTTTTTCCCAGTCATTTTGTTGCGGTTTTGGGCTTAATGCTAAAACGAGGAAGCGAGGAGTTTAATATTTCAAGATGATCATTTAAATAGCTGCAGCTCCCAAAAACATGGGAAAGACATGTTTTGAGACTGGCTTTGCAAAGCTGTTTTGAGTCAGCCCTAAATCAGAAGGTGTGCTCCATGGCGTTCAGTCCTTCCCGTGTAAACACAGGGGAGAGGTCACACAGCAGCAAGCTTTGCAGCTTGTGTGCTGCCTGTAGCCACCCTTTGATTTTTACTGTCTAGAGCAACTCGTGCGTAGAAACGTGCCCTGCAGAGTTGTGTGATGGTGAGTACTAGTGAGCGGTGTAATTCTGAAAGCACCTAAGTAATGACTTGCTGTGGGTGGTACATACGTAAGGCAGAAGGAGAAATAGCATTCACCAGAGTGGATGCAAACACTGTATTTTCTGGGAACTGGGGCCGGTGGGTGGGGATGTCTGTGTGGGGGGGTTTCTCCCCAAACCCCATAGCTTATCTTGCTTGTTTCTCTGTCTCTCCTCTCCCCTCTGGCCAGACTCCAGTTTGTAGTTCTGCATTCTTTCCTGCTCAGCCTGAAGTTTTCTCATGTTAAATGTTTGTTTTGAATTTGCAGCTTGTTTCTGCACAGAACGTATGAGTGATGCAAGACCTGCTGGTTAGGAGATTTTTCAGTATATAAAACAGAGGCTGAAAGTCAAAAGTGGTATTGGGTTGGCACGCCTATATGCCCAAAATAACTTCAGACCTATAAAAATAGGCAGTAAGAAATTAATTCTTACAGAGGGGGAAAAAAAATTTGTGCAAATATTTTGACAGTGAAGGTGACTGACCAGTAGAGCAGCCTACTAACTGTTACAGTGGGTTGGTTCTCGATCCCTGAAAGTTGCTTAAATTGACTGGATTGTTCTTTTTAAGAAATGCTCAGATTCAAATTGTATTAATTCAAGCAAATCCTGCAACCTCTGATCTACAGGTTAGACAAGTTGTTTGCATTCCTTCCTTTCCAGGCTGATGAGGTTTGATGCTGTCATTCGTCCTTCTCTCAGAGCTGTTAGTAAGGCAGAGCTTTGGGGGAAATGTCTTCATTCAGGATTTTAATAAAACATGCTATAATCATAGCGAATAAAATCCCTGCATCTGCAGAGGCACAGGCCTACGCCCTACCTCCACCCTGATTTTGAGGCTTAATTGAAAATATAGCACATCAGTGGACTTTCCTAGTTCTTGTCACGCTGTGGGTCAGTTTTACTCACTGTGCTTTCAGAAAGGTTTTATCCAGCTTTTGTTGGTTAAAGCTAAACAACCTCTTCTCAGCTATGGTAAATAGTTATTGGTAGATAATAAGCTTTATTTGGTATCATTCGTGAAAATCACCTATTTGATTCTTAGTCAATGATCTGAGATATAGGACCCCTCTAAGAGGAGAAGCTGTGGTTGAAATGTTCACCCGTGTGGGTTTCTTTTAGAGTCTCTGGAGATTTTTTTCCAATGTTTTCAAGTTTTCTTTGAAAGAAAGGAATTTTCTTTGACAGAAATTGGTGGTGGAAGTCCATTACCTGTATGAAGAAATGATAATAAGGGGGGGGGAAGTTGATATTGGTGATTGTTACGTACAATCGTGATTAAGATCTTTTTTTTTAAATCGGGAATAAAGTGAATAGGTTGTACATAAAGTGTATTCCTCTAAGGCTTGTTATTTTATAAATGTACAATTGACTAAAAGCTATGTTAAATCAAGTTAAATCATATTTGTACAAGTTAGATTGACTCTATTGGGTGTGCTATGCCTTGCTCTTTAATTGTGACTGTTGTTTTCCATACACATTTCACTATAAAGGTTTCTTAGTCCTACGTGTATTTCACAGTAGCATATGGCTGTTCCAGTAAAAGATTTAAATATTTATTCATGTTCTGTATTCTGTATGAAAGGATTTTATCTTTTTTTTTTTTTTTTTCCCTCCTTTTCTTCCTGTCTGTGAAGGGATAAAAATCTTTTTATAACTACTCTTTGACATAGCAGCATGTTTTGTACAAATGTAGCTAACTGTACTGGCATACAAATAGAATTCAAAAGAATACGTTAACACGACAAGCAGTGTTACCTTTTGGATTCAGCTTGTATCGACATGGGTACATGGTGCTGTCTCTGTGCCTGCCTCATCCCTCTCCCTCACTACCATTTGGGGTAGGGTTGCGGTATGATTGTTTCTCAGCGTACCTCATCTTTGGCCTCTGTACCATCCCAGTTGTGTTTTCTAATACCAAAATCATCAGTTTTGGCAATGAGTGCAGCTTCTTTTCTTTTTTTCCTTTTCTTTCTGCTCCTCCTGAGAAAGCAGTCATTTTTGGAACAATTGTGCCGTTCACTTGATTAAGTTACTTAATTTAGGAAAGGACAAGAAGAAGAAAAATTGCATTTTCCAAGAACTGCTGTAAGGAGGCACAAGGTATGTTTACAAAACAGTGTTGGTAGTTACCGAGACTCTCAGCTCCAGAGGGATGAGAGCACCCTCGCCCCTGCCTTGGGAAGTACCATCTGTTTTGTGTAACTCTTGTGACCCCTCATGCGTTACTGATACAGTTGCATGCATTTCAGCATGCGTATCTTGGGCTTTCTTGTCAGAAATTTGGCTGCTCTACAGTTAGAATCAAAATAGTGAAATATGGAGGTACCACACCCTGACAGATGCAGAGTTCTGATAGATGTCCAAGACCTGCCTGGTTGTAATGTGTTTCTTGTTAAGTAAGCTGACAATTGTGAATTGCATCAAATTAAACAAAAAAAAGTCTAGCTTCTTTTCTGGAAGAGCTGAGTTTTACCTACCTACCTACCTTTGTAGGTTTATTTTATTTTTACTTTTACTTTTTTATTTTATTTTATTACAATTATTAGACTCCCACCTCTTGCCCTCTTGGGGTGATGTGACCATGATGGAGGTGAGAATCAGGCCCAATATATGCATGTGTGCCTTGTTTGCTTAACTTTAAAGAGAAAAAAAGCTCCGGCAGGAATAATGGCAAAACACTGTTACGTTAATTCATAGTTCAGAGCTAAAAAAAACAGAAAATACAAAGAAATGCAGCCATGTGAATTTACCTTTGTATAGGCACTGAATGCTTTCTAGCTTTGCTGCTTCCCATTCATCATCATCTTTTATTTTGGTCTAGGGTAACTATCCTTTGACTGTGGATACAGAGAAGTTTAAGGAGTTAGTAGACGTGTCATGGTTTAACCCCAGCCAACAGCTCAGCACCACACAGCTCACTTTCTCCCCCCCATCCTGGTTTCGGACAAGGCGGTAGTAGGAAAGGAAACAATAAAGCAAGAAACACCAAAAGAGAGAGACTGCATCCAGTTATGTACTTTGTATTACAACACAGACTGCCCTTATATCAGTTCCTTTTGAAAATTTGTGTTTAGCGAGTAATTATTCAGGGCAATGCATCAGAAGAGCTAGCAGCCATTTTCCGATGGAACCAAACCTTAATTTTTAAAATATTTAAAATGCTGCAGTTGAGTGTGGAAAGGCCACAGTTGTTTCTTCCTCAAGTACTAGAGTTTTGGCATCCTTCTGGCTTCTGCAGCAGTGGTGGGTGCCAAGAGGCAGGTCAGCAGTGAGAAAGCTCCTCAGGGCATTGCCAGGAGCTGAAGGTACGTGTGCGTGGGTGGACAAAGAAGGCACTGGTTGCCCCCAAGTTACATCACTCCAGCCTCTGATTTTAGCTGTAAATTTAGAGGAATAGCCTAACTTTGCTTGAAGTGACTGCTGGTTTTCTGGCTAGGTAGCTGAAGTAGCCTGACCCTTTGGTTCGATCCTTTTCCTTTGTAGTAAGAGGAGAATACCATTTACCCCAGCTCAAGCCGCTCATCTTCAATTTTTATTGACTTAAACTACTGACACGCTTTTGAATGCTAATGAGAGATCAAAATCACAGCATGCAGAGTTATCACTATTCCGGTTTACCTGATGACTTAATTAAGACGAGACAGGCAGTTGAAGAGCTACTGTATAAAATAACAGCCCCCTGAAAAAGAAGGCAGGAACTAAGAAGGAGCTGTGTCCCAGGATGTTTGTACAGGCAAAACTCACACCCCAGAGGGCAAAAAATGTAGCCTGGCTCTCGGGATCTGCACTTGATCGTTGTTGCAGGAAGTAGAGGAAATTGTGTTACATGGAATAATCAAAATTTAGAGCATCTGTATTGTTATTCTCAAGAATTATTATTCCCTGCTTGCCAAAGAAATGGCTGTTTAATCTGTCTTTCTGGACATCCATCTTACATTCGCTTACTGTGAGTGGCTACAAGTCGCCAAGAGAGAGAGAGGGAGAGAGCATTAACTTGCATCATAACTGAGCGCACATTAAAATGATTAAGGTCCAAAAAGTAAAGAATGGTCAGCATTATTTAATGAAGATTTTATTGCAAGAGCTATTTTCTTAACTCTATTATTAGAAGATTTGACACTTTGGAAGGACAAGGCATGGCTTATTAACAGGCAACGGCACAAAATAATTTTAATGGTCGTTTCAAGTGTTGTCTAGAGGAGGCAAAACATTTTCTTTTCGAGCTGGTATGTGCCACCACTGCAGTCTTTAGAGCACCAAACACGGAGACCCTGTGCTTGACACAAAGTGGCTGAATTTCCTTTGTAGATGCTGTGCTGTCTTTATATACTGAACTTGGGAGCAAGGGTGCTGAACTGCAGAGCAGCCCAAAGCCTTATGGAAAGAAGGAGCTCTTTTTGTGTTCCCAAGGCTGGGGGGTTCACCTGCTCAATCTTTGCTCCGTTGGTAGCCTCACTGACTGCGACGGAGACGGGCCTGTCTGACAGCACGGCCTGCATACCTTCAAAGACTGGCCCCCAGTCTTCACTGTCTGCTCATTTTGGAGATCCATTTCGTTATGGATTGGCTTTATTGCTCCTTTTGTCCTTTGCAGCTGTTTTGTCTTAAATATTTTATTAGTTCTAGCTTCTGTTTTAATTGGCAGAATTAGCAAAAAAAAAAAATCACAGCTGAAATGCATTGTGGAGGGCCATTCACTTATATAGCAATTTTTAAAATTGTGGCAATATATTTTCTTTATGATCCCTATAAATGCTCACTGTCATTTATTTACCAGCCAGTACAATTTTAAATTTTGATTCCTTTCCTCTGGAAATAAACATGTCTAATGGAGTCAGCTTACACAGAGAGCCTAAGGATGCATGAGAGAAGAAAGATGGTGGGGGAGGTTTCAGTGGGTGCTTGCAGACCTCTTACGTGGTTCTGTTTGAAAATTTCTGTGTCTTCATGGCTTGCTGATCTCTTTTCAGCAGTTGGAGAACCTACAACATGTTGAAGGGTGGGCTGTTTATTTTCCCTGCGTTGTTTTTATGTACTGAAATATTGTAGTGAAAATAGCTGGGTGGGGTGTAATGAATGCTTTCAAAGGCCTTCCTTTGAAAGAGGCTTTTTTCCAGCCCTTGGTGGTCACCACCCATTTTCCTGTGCTCTGCGTGCCTCTCATTGTTCCTACCCTCAAAGGCCCCTGGTGTGAACCTGTCAGCAAATGTGCCAGCAGGACGAGATGAAATATCATGGGATATTGGTCCGAGCCTGCCGAAGCGCCAGGGTTTTCACCTGCAAATGTTGGCGGGTATTGCCCAAGGTGTAACACAGCGTTAGATCGTAAAACTCGGGATTTGTCAACGATGTTCGGCGTGACTCTGTCGACTGTTTACGGTTGAGTGGGTTTGAGGCTGAAGCATAGGTATGCATACCACTGATAGTAAAGTCATGTGATGGCAATGTTTGCCCCTTAGGCCTGAAATAAAGCCTAAGTGAAAAATTGTCCTCATTTACCTGCAGTTGCGCCATCTTGATAAATAGTTCTGGTTGTGGTTTGGTATGGGCTTGGGATGTGGTCAGTGCCCCACCTGAAAAACGAGGCTGGTTTTGAGTTTAACTTCTGCCCCCGCCCCCCCAGCCTGTGAATTGCACTTCGTTCACCTTTAGCTCTAACCCTCTGGTGAAGAGATAAAGCACATCCTTTGGTATGTGTTTTTTAGAGTAAGTAAATAGTTGGGTTATCTGAAAACAGATCTTAGCAGTACTTGCTGAGCTCCTGAGCCACAATATATATGGGCCTCTAGATTAGCTGTCAAAATTGACTGATTACTACAAGTAATACCGCAAGATAAGGATCTATAATCTCTCAAACACAAATCATTGATAGAGATCTCCGCTTTTGCATTGTCATAACCTTATCCCCGCTGCTGTGGTGCAATTCCAGCTCTAGCTGTGCTGCAGGGACCCTTGGATGTGTAAGTGGAAGCTATGGAGAAAAGCTGAGTGGTACGTTTATCACCCCCTGAAAATCTGCCGATTTGAAAGCAAGTTCAGTTTTGGCCAACATTGAAACAGTCCTTTCTGTAGCACTGTTTAGTGGGTTTGGTGGTGGGCTTTTTAGTCTGCAGGTTATCTCTGAAGCTTGCTGTATCTTGGCTGGTATCAGAGTTGATTGCCACAGGGAAGGAATCCATGATCATGTACCTTGATAGAGCAGAGCAGTGCAAAACCAATCTCGGGAGGGAAGACTGAGTTTAGATGACTTTGTCCTTCTCTCTTTGAGATCTGACCGTATGCTGGGCTGCTTGTTTCTCTCCAAATTTCCTTATTATTTGAGAAGACAGACGAGGTGTTTCACTGACTTGTTTTAAGTGTGGGCTGCAGCAGCTTTACAAGGGTGATCCAGAGCTGTCCTGACCCTTTCTGTGACCAGCATTGGGGCTTGCTGAGCACGCAGTGACTTGGGGCAGGAAACTGTTCTGCCTGAAAACTAAGTCACGAGAAAAGTCTCTCTGCTATCTAGCTCTAATGCAAGGAATGGGTTGGAAAGGCAAGAAGGCAATGCCTCTCTCTGCTCTAACTGCTGATCAGACAGCAGCCTGGCACCTTCTCTGCACACCGTGAGCCTCGCACGGTTCTACGGGGCTGTGCCTTGCCCCGGGAGCAATGTGTTCAGCACATCTTCTGAGGTACCAGGCTCGTGCTGGTGTGGCGACTGCAGGACCGGCTGCACTCACAGCATCGTAAAATAATACCAGTCCAGATTAATGGCTGCTGAAATCCTAATACTTATCTTTCTGGTTCAAGTTACTCATAAAACTAGAGAAAAAATGGTAGAACATAAATCCTGTAGACATTGTTTTGCTTACTGTGATTAAGTTTATCAGACTCTGGTGACATATTGTAAATGTAAATGCTTTAAAAAAATGTAAGTACTCCTGCAGCCTCAGTGAAGTTTTTCAACATTGAACTCCCAAAGTACTATTTAGTTGCTGTGACAACTTCAATACTCACAATGATACTTTCAATTGTAGGTGCAAAGTGTTTTTCTTTTAGTAGCTGCATTTAATGCAGCTAGTGGTATAAAAAAAAATGCGAGTGGTATAAGCATTTTAAAACTGTATAGGTGTAATGCTTTTTGTCTCAGCACCACCTTTTTTTCAGAAATAAATGACAGGAATATTCATTAAAATAAACAACATCCATTATTAAGACCAAAGGTACCATTGGAGCTTCAGACACTGGAGAAGTTACAGTCTTACGTGTGGTTTTAAAGTTCGTAATGGAATTTATCCTGTCTAAAGAGCTGATGTGTTACCCGTTCAAGAAAACATATTCCTGGCTGCGTTACTGTCAGCTGTGGTGGTCCTAGGGTGACATGGACTTAGTGAATCACAAATATGCTCAAAGACACCAAAAGTTTGGTATTCACTTAGGCCTTGTCTCCTGATATTCTAATCATACTAGCCAAGTCCCTTATTGTTGTGCCAAGCATCCTTTGAAAAGGCCTAATAAGAATGGAAAAGAGTTCCTCGTCCTTAACACGAACTCTTCCCTTGTCCGTCCCTGAGACGCTCCTATTTCTTATTTTCCTGACTCTCATCTAACCTTTGGTTTTAAACTTAGAGGAAAGAATTGCATCACATATTGGTATGGCAGTAGGTGCTAAGCTTTACTGAACTAGCAGTGATTTGTTGTATAGTGGGTATGTACAGAAACACAAGAAATCCCCCAGTCAAACCAAGGAGTCGGTGGTGACTTACTGTAAGTTAGGGCAGTTTTAAAGGAAGGGTGGAAGGTATTTCATTTCCTTATTTTTCTAATAGCCCTTTCTGTTAGTAGCTTTTCTTGTTACCTTCGAACTCTCATTTCCTGTATTAATGAATTCCCCTTTTTGACGTCATTTGTATTTGTTTTGTTTGTGTAGTGGGTACCATATCCCAATGTGCAGCGACGCTGCTTTAGCACTTGCATATGAATGCTCCACGTATTTTCAAGCCGTTTTTTTTTTTCTCTGTCCGAGAATAACTCTGGGTCCTTTCCCTTCCTATCCCTCTTGCCTATGTGCTGAACCTGGGTATCTGGTGTCTTCTCAGACTTCAGAAATAATTCTTTTCACTGGAAAGAGGTATAAGATCTGTATGGCACTGTGTATGGATTTCATTCACAGCTTTCATATATTGGCCCCAGTTTCTGGTGAGCAGGTAAATTGCTGTCTGTAGCACTTTATCTTTATTTGATGGTCACTTTTTTTACTTTAATGGAGGGAGCTTTCAGAAGCACAGCATGCCATCCAGAATAAACTGCTTGTCAGGTAGAATGGTTACAAATACTTTTTAAAGGAATTTTAAGGCTAAGTAAGCATGGTTGCTGGCTGCTTGGTGTCCGTGCAAGCACATCTCTGGGGCTAAGTGGTGTGGTTCTGAGATAGCTATGGAGTGCCTCACAGTCAGCAAAACTCCTTTGTAGATATTATCCTGGTTCAAATCATCTAGGGATTTGCTGAGCAGAAGGTAAAGCAAAATATAAACACGCAGCAAAAAATGGATTTGCTAGTTTGAAATAAATCTTTGTTGTTATCTAAGATGGTACTGTCCGTTAAAATATTTTTACGGAGTTTTTACAGGTTTGAATTGGAAAACCTTTTTTATGCTAAGCATCTGATCTATTTTTCATTTATCTGTACTGTAAAATATTTTCTTATCTTTGCATCATTAGAATATATTTTTCTTGTTCTGCAAGTTAGCGTTTGTAGCTTTAACTTTAAACCATTCAAAATGAGCATTTACTACAGAAATTTCATGTGACAGCTTAATTAACTGGATTCTTGACCTTTAAAGTGCTGGAGCTAGAGACATTTAATAACCACCCATTAGATACAAAGTAATATGCTTGTTGTTTTACTAGCTTGCATACATGGCAGTTTGAAGCAAAGTCCAAGGGTCACCAAAATCATGAAGTATACTCAAGCAAGCCAACCTGAACTATGTATTTCAAAGCGTTGTACAAAAGTGTCACGCAGTATGTATGTACGAGTGAAGGCTACTAGGTAACATAAGGTATTTTTATGCAAGGTGCAGATTAGGATTTCTCTAAAAGCTTCAGTGATCTGGAGCCTACAAGGTGGGAGTGTAATTCAGTGCAATTACTTGTGCTGCCTAGTCTTAAACAAGCAAGTGTATGTGTACACAACCAAAGTGTTGACCCACGTGGACTTGTTGGGAGCAGCAAAACCCTGAGCAGAAGATTGCTGTCTTGGCAAGTCCCCGCCATCAGCTTAAAGGAGGCCACCGATGTTCTGCACAGAAGGGAGGATCGCTGAATCTGACTGCCCGGCACCATCGTCACCTGAGTGGGTACCAAGGGCTTTGAGGGGGGTAACTGTGTGTGGGCAGGACCAGGGAGACACATGGGTGGAGGTGGTGGGCAGGGATTACTGGTGGAGATGAAGTCCTGGTAGGATTGAGATCGCAGAGAGCGAGTGTGGTCACAGTCAGTGGAAACGCGACCAAAACCTCGGGTCGGTCCCTGTCTGCTGAGCCGAGGAGGGTTGTGTGGGTGCCTAACTCTACTTCAGACCAGGGAGTGACGCCATATACCTGCCCATAAGCTCCCAGTATTTGCGGGGCTGATCCCGCTGTGTCTGGGTCACAGGTGCCTTCTGGAGGTGCCTGGGCACGGCAGCGGCAGCAGCGCAGCCTCTGGCCCCAGCTGGCTGCCCCAACTGTTCTTCTGGCTGCTGGAGTCTGGAGCCGGCACAGGAGTGAGTGCTGGGAAGACAGTCCCTAAGCTGACATGATAGTTTTCAAAGGTGATTTAAGCCAGATCGGTTACGTGGGGCTTCAGGTTTTGCCAATAAGTTGCCATGCCTGGAGTTTCCAGTCCTGCAGTAAGAGAGGCTTTGGACAGCCCGATTATCATCTTCACCCCGGGTGTGCAAGACCTTCGTCTGCAGACATTCCCGCCGATTTCAGCGAAGCTGTGTCGCAAGGGGCTGTCGGAGATGAGCAAGGGGATAGGAATCTGGCTCACGGGATCTGTGCAGGGCATTCCTACACCCCTTTGGATGCTTCCAGCAGGTGGGATTGCACGCTCTGTTCCCGTGCGTGGGTGTACTCTTGGGACCGGTTTGCTGTTTGAGTTCTTGGGAGAAGCATAGAGAGCTTTTGCTCCTGAAAATTTGGGAGCTTCACCCGAGAGGGCAAATACTTGCCAGTTGTTTGTCATCTTTGCTCACATGTGTCGGCCCATAAATTCTATTTTCAGAGTGCAAACTAAACAGGCCAGGAGGGAGTGGGAAATCATGTAAACAGCTGTCCTGGGGGTACAGTGCCATACTTGTGTTCTGTGGTGGGGAAGTGCTTGCGCTGCCTTAACTCTTCCATTCCCGACGGCTTGCACACGTGTAGGTGCTGCAGCCCCGGAACATTGTCCGGCAGACTGGGAAAGTCTTCACTGGGAAGCGGTGCCTTCCCTTTCCTTCTTCTCAAGCCTTCCAACCACCCTCCGCGTAGCCAAGTCCTGGATGGAGTCCCCGGGCCTGTTCCTCAGCTCCATCTCCTCATCTCCAATGGAGATTTGAGCTTTTTCCATTCCTTTCTTTTCTTTTTATTGGGAACGGTCACGCTGTGATTGCAATGTGGGGGGGTGTGCGTGGCCGAGTGGGGATCCCAGGACCCCTGAAGGAACGCGGGTCGGGGAGCTCCCAGGAGGCTTCCCCTGCAGTACCTCTGGGCCTTGCACCAGCATACGGGCGCCTTGATTTGTGGTGGCTTTCTCCTCTCTCTCCCCTCTGCGTTTTTAAAAATCTGACACAGGTTTGGGTGAGCGAGGCTTCGGCTTCTGCTTCTGCTTGCGTCACTTTCTCCAAGCAGTGACGCACATGTGTGCTCTTTTTTTTGCCACATAAGTGGGTGGTTTATGTGCTGGGAGGGGATGATTCACAAATTAGCTAGAGCTGGGCCTTTTCTTTGTTGCCCTAATGATGTGTGAAGAGGATTCGTGTCAGCCTTTCTTACTGGCTTTCAAACGGGCAGGTTACATTTTTGCTCCCTACCTGTGGGTAGTCTGGCCTCGCCCTGGGTAAAATGCTAATCCCAGGCATAAAATCAGGGTAACTGCAGAGAGAGAGTTAATGGCCTGCTGTCTGCAAACGAAAACCGTGATGCTTTTTTGCAGAATTCTGTCACTCAGCTGCAGGTTTTGGAGGCTTTTGCAACCAGGACAAGTAAGCGCAGCATGGCCGTCTTTCGACGCGCGTGTCCCTGGCGGGGGCAGGAAGCAAGCATAGATGTCTGTCTGCGGGGGGGGGGGGCGGTGGGAAGCTCCGGGGGGGTGGGTTGGGCCGTGGTGTGCCTG
>JAVKLA010000054.1:4012569-4070246 GCA_034782735.1 Sagittarius serpentarius | reverse complement strand
CCCCCCCCCCCCGCCCCCCCCCCCCCCCCCCCCCCCCCCCCCCCCCCCCCCCCCCACCATTCTTTGCTCATAGCATTAGTTATTAGAAACCTTGAGCAACCCATGGTTAATGAAACCGGCTTGTCTCATTAGCCGCACTTCAAAATTATATTTACAGAGGTTAGCAAAACTAAATATTTTTCTTTGTGGCCACAGCGGCGTCATGAGAGACCCTGTCTCATACAACCCGTTTTTACTGCGTGGATTGCAACACGGCTTTGGCCTTGGTTCCCAATGTTTCTTATTTAAACGAGGAGGGGTTGGATCTTGTTTTGCCCAAGTTGGTTCTAATGTGAAAATTGTGGGCTCTAGATTTAGAGCAGAGCTCGAATGTTTATGGTTCAAGTTAAATTTTCCAAGCTCCAACTGGAAATTCTCGCAAATATTGCAGCGTAGTTTTTGTTCTGTTCGGGTTTGTTTTGTTTCTACTGTTTTGTTGGTGGAATTAGAAACTGAAGAGGTTTGTTCCCGGTGTGGCATCTTTATAGGCACAGTGTAGACACATTTTTCTTTAGAGAGCAAGACATATCTCGGAAAGAAGCATCAGTGTAAGTAGTTCATACGGCTCTCCCGTTCCCAGCACCTACCCCAGGAGGACATGGGGCATTTTCTCTTGTACCTTCTCAGACAGCTGTACGAAGGGACTTCCTTTTACATGGATGTAGTACGACTCTTATTTGGCAAGGATAAAAGTAAGGAGTTAGTGTCACCTTGTGAATATCTGATCCTTTAGATTCAAATGTGGACGGGTTGGTAATCGCTCCAGTGATGCTCCTGAAGTCATTATCAAAGTTGGATCCTGCCATTATGTACTGAAAGGTGTGTAGGTCTCATCCAGTGCATACTTCCTGTAACAGATGCCATGTTAGAAAATATTCACCTCAGGCAAAATAATTGTGAAAGAGGTTTGCCCCGGGCCGATCATGGGTCTTAAGAAGATACCATAAACATTTATGAGGCCTCTTGCTCTGTTAGCACACCGACTGGTGAGCACCTATCTGATCCCTAAGCGTATGCCTAGCTTCACATGTTTTGCAGCACGAGGGCCCAACTGATGTGTTGTGAGCACATTTATGCTTTGGATGATGATGTTGAATGCCCAGCCTTGCCTGCCTGCCAGCAAACAGCTTACTGGAACTTTACTCTCAGCATTTAACATGCACCCTGGCTATTTTTCCTTCTCTAATTTACAAAGCCACTGGTGGTTTCCATGCTAGAAGCTTTTGCAGGCAGTCTAGCTCTCCTAGAAATGGTCATCATCTTCAGAATACGATACTTAATACTCTTTTTCTATTTTATACAGTTTTATAGGAGACCAGCTGTGATTGGAACAGTTTCTAGGGTTAAGTGATGCGATTATTTGTTTTCCTTGTCGTCTTCACATAAGAGAATATAGTTATTGAAATATCCTGTTTTGATAGGATTTTTATTTTGGTTGATCCATTTTTAGTTTATAGGCTCATTATTTTATATTGACATTGGAAAAAACAGGTTGTAAGATGCTTCATTTTTAGGCGGCCTTGCAAAGGGAGAGCTGCCACTGGTGATTCTAGAAATGAATGTGCAGCCACAACGGCAAAAACGGTGGGGCTGGTCTTCTCCACACCCTGTTCTGTGCTCATCCAAGCTGTGCTTTTTGCGTTGGTAGAGTATTACAGGAGTCTGCCTGAAAAGAAATACACTCTGTGTTGGCGTGACTAAGGTGCAAAACCTCAACTCGTGCAAGTGAAGGAAACCTGTAGTATCAGCAGAGCTACATGGCGCTGAAATAGCTGATGGTTTTGAATGGATTCACGTTCTTCATGTTCTGAAATAAGAATTGTACTTTATAAAAGAACCTTGGAGTCAGTGAAGCTCCTTTTTAAACTGTCCTATCCCAGATCCATTATACATATAGACGTTGTGTTTCTCACATGTTAAATTTGGCTTTATGTCCCTCGGTGGCTTAATTTTGCATACTTGCTTCATAAAGTGCCTTCTCCTTTCCTATTCCTCTGTTCTCTGCAGAGTTTGAAGGAGGCTGGTCATGTTATTTTACTCAAGAGGGCACCTATTTTCATAGACAATGGAGAGATGGTGATTTAATTAGAACAGCTTCTATGAAGGAGGGGTTTATTGCAAGCAACAGTGTTTTCTTTGCACCCTTCGTGGTCAAGGAAAGGTGGTTTTCCAGTGTAGTGTTGCATTAAGAGCCAAGACAGTTTTATATACAAACACAGTTTGATACCCTATTATTACTTTTATTTTAATGTCGGGTACAGCCATTGAAACTCTGACGTTGAAATATCTATGACATAGCCACATCCACTGTAATCGTTCCAGCTTTAAAATGGATTGTCACCTTGTCCCAGAGTATTTTTCAAGTAAATATATCAAGATTGAGCAAACAAAATTTTTATTTTTAACACTTCCTGAATCCCAGGAATAATAGTTTGCTATTTAATTTTGAATATCTCGCCTAAGGCAGATCTTGATCCTGTTACACTCAATGGTGATTCAGAATGTCCAAAGACTGACCTGTTTAGAATCAGAGCCCTTTCCAGATGTGGCAGTCCTCTTTTAAAAGGAGCAAATAGATACTAAAGTCTGGTCAGTTGATTTAAACCAGTTGACAGAATGGATGCATCGCTGAGAATATTTGCTCTTGTAAATGCCTCTCTCAGGTTGTGAAAAGCATTTGAAGAAATGCTTTTTCCTTTGTCTCCTTTACCTACCAGGAGCAGTTCCGAACGGAGGAAAGAGAAATCCAGAGATGCAGCAAGGTGCAGAAGAAGCAAAGAGACTGAGGTTTTCTATGAACTGGCACACGAGCTGCCCCTGCCCCACAACATCAGTTCCCACCTAGATAAGGCATCTATAATGCGCCTGGCAATCAGTTTCCTACGCACTCACAAGCTTCTGTCCTCAGGTAAGATCTGGCTAAAAGTAGTTGTCAATGCTAGTTGATGGCAGCTTGGTAAGATTGTGCATGTTCCTCTCTGAGTACTGGGTCCTAATGTGAGAACAGGACACAACTGCTCATGTTGTGAGAATGCAACTAGATTTAAAGATAGGTTGGTGGGGTTTTTTTAATCAGAATTACATATATTTTAATTGGGGTAGGAAAATCTGAGTTATATTAGTCATATAAGGTCTTCATTACCAACGTAACAACTGATGCAGTTTTGCCGCTCTTAAAAAAACCTCTCTTGAATGTCATTTACTAAGCTTAGTTACAAGATTTTAAGCTTTTAAGGGTTTAATCAGAATTCAAACATACATCTTATGCTGAAACAAGTAAGTTTTGATTTGGTGTGGCAAGCATGTTGGTGCCAGTGCATTCAAAAGGAGCTGGGAAGTTCTGAAGGTCCAGTACTTTGTCTGAAAGGACTAACTGTGCTATACGCCAGTAATGAGTAGTAGGTAGATTGTTTATGACGAGGTAGGCTAAGATAGCTAAAGCAAACAACCTTTAAATACTTGACATGAATGGATTCTATGTAATCAGAATCTTGCTCATGTTGGACTAGTAGGAAATGTGAACCAGCATCATTTTCATAGCCTGTGAAATCTGATAAAATTAACAATATTCTTATTTTGCACCTGTATTTGGATAATCACTTTGATGGAAATCTGTGCTTTGAGTAGCCTGTAAGATCAATGGAAACAACCGATGTTTCCGGGGGTACTTTCACATGGTGACCTGTAAGTGTCGAGAATATGTTAACAAAACAATGCCTGCATTGTTTGTGAAAGGTAAACCCAAAATTTCATCTTTTCCTTCATTAATGGCAAAACTCCCAATAAGGTCATGACTGCACTTCCTCTCTAGAAAAGTTGAGTCATACCATAGAAATTACTTTAATAAATGTTATTAGGAAGTATCTCATCTTGTGGAAGAGCATGCTGTTCGTTTGTTGGTTAGTCTGAAAGGTACGACAAATTCAATTCTGCTTCTGGGTGCTCTAATTTTTGTAGCTTTTCTTTTTTTTTTTTTTTTTTTTTGTTCTGCTAAGACTATTGTATAAAATATGGGTATCTTCATCTTGGCATATAGAATCTGATTTTAACATTTACTTCTGTGAAAAGAAAAGTTTATTTGCTGAACAGTGTTTGGAAATCATCTCTGACTTTGTCATGCAATTAATACTTGAAGAAGTTGCATAAATAGTAAATGTTCTTAAACATGCCATACACCAAGCCAATTTGTTAGTAACTTTCTCATAAAAACTCAGCTTCAGCTTTTCAAATATTTATATGGTATGAACTGGAGACTGGCACAGTGTAGGAAAAGCAAACTTCTGAAGGGCTGTAACAGATATAAATAATATGTGTGTCTGTGAAAGCTGATATGAAATATTTTGATGCTGTCATCATCAGAAGACATTTGCTCACCTGGAAACTCCTAAGTTTGATGTGAACTTTTTCATATAAACTTAGATTCCTTGGTGAGGAAAAAAAGCTACAGACAGAACATTTGTTTTAGTGCTTCTGTAGTGTTACAGCTTAGACTGGTATCATTTGATAGTGATGACAACTCATTATATGCATGTAATATTCATACATACACATACATATATGATTTTTCTGTGACAATGTTTGAAAAACAATGTGATTCATGTAGCTGATTTACATTCTTTTGAAGTACCGCCAGGACCCAGCAGTTAGAAAGAAATCTGGAAATGAAATATTACAGTAGTGACAGGCTGTGATTTAATATTCCAGGCTTTCTCTATGTTAGTTATTTGCTTAGCCTTAAATCTGATGCACCTCCCCAGTCTAAATATTGACTTGGAGTAAGTTCTCTCGTTAAAATTTGTGTGTTAGTCAAATGCAGATTTGTCCATTTCTGCATCTTTAGACACTGGACAGGTAGATAAAGGTTTTAAAATCTTTAGCACTCCTATTCTGAGGAATTGAACTTAAGGTACTTTAAAGGGACTGATTTTTCTGGAAGATCTGGATATTATTTTCTGACAATGAGAACACACTGAAATGAAGGAACTCAAGTCAGAAAACCACTGTTTGCTTGTAAAGGCCTCATCGGCTACTTACATTATTCTGAGTATAGCTATCATTTAAATTAACCAAGCTAAACAAGAAGGCTGAAAATTTAAGCCCTGAATATTTGAAAGATAAAATTTATGAGGCATTGGAATAAAGTGGCATCAGAGACAGAAATTTCATTATCGTTATCAGGATAATGACTTCAGTGTACTATTTCTTCCTCATGTGACTGCCTGACAGTTTACACTTGCTGAGACTCCTGCGATTCACAGATGCAGAGTACTGCTTTGGCCAAAGTAAATCTCTACCAGTTTGAGAACTGTTTCTTGCTCTCAGGAGAAAAGACTGTAAAATTGAATATAGGCGTTTCTGGCAGGTGAGCTTTGAAAAAATACCACCTTTCAGGACCGATTAACACCATTGCTGTACAATAGCTGCTTAATATAGGTAATGTTTGGCCGGTGCTGTTCTTCTCATCTGTTCCTGTGAAAGCAGAATTTAATTCTTTGATGGTGGGCATCTGAATAATGTCAGTCTTTATAAGGATACTGGCTTTAACTGGAAGGTCGTCTGATTTAATTCAAAGTGATAGGTTTTTCAATAGAGCTTTTGGCTTACAGATGAAGAGGTTTGCTGCTCCTCACGTTTTGACGAGAGCATGGAGCAAAATGGACACTGGCCTTGTGTGATGCCTGTTTGCGCCCCGTTCTTGCTTGTGCTCTGGACCCTTTCTGAACCCCAAGCAAAGCTGCCCCCGTTTCACACACACGTTTAGCAGATTGGAATTTGGCCATCAATTCTATGTTGTATTTGAGAAGCCTGATTTGTCTGACAGGTAGCATGGGGGTTACTGTGTCATCTCTGACAGGTGAACCGGGAAATGGGGAGATGGAGAACTGCATTGTGCATTAGAAGCAAACGCCTGCCCCAGCCCGCAGCCCCCTCTTTGCTTTATGTTGTCTTTGTGGGAGTAGTTTTGGTTATTTGGGCTACACACTTTAGTGTAAACTGGAGTTAAGTGGGAGTAATTTTTTCTGTCATTACTTAGGACATTAAAATAACATTTACTGCATTTATGTATATATATATATATACACACAATGTCACTAAAATAAGCTTGCAGTGCAGCTTGAAAAATGCTTCAAAAGGTAGTAAAGAAAAAGTACCGCTTGATTAGCATTTTTGTTATTCATTAATTATTCTATCAAAAACTACTGGTATACCAGATTTGATTTTATATTACTCTTTGTGGGCACGATTCTCAAATGTGAACACACCTCTTCATTTCATGGCAGCTTTGCTGGGAGCAGAGAGAGCAAGGCCCTTCCCAGGACTGCATCCTCAGCTTTCTGCAAGCTGATGCTCCAGATGGGATTTCAGAGGTGGCTGTAGGCAACTTGCCAGCCTCAGTCCGCTGGCATTGAGTGTCTCGTGCCCCTTCCTATTATTCCCTGACTCGGAATAGGGCTTTTCACTTGTGTAACTCAGGCTGTTTTACTAGCTGTGTCTGCATCATGATTATTTATCTGTCGGGAAGCCAAGACCTAGGGAAATCTATGCCCACATTCTTCCAGTAGGTGAATGGCAGAGCCCACGAATCTGAGCCTTCATTGAGAGCTCTCCCACTACGTGCCTCTGAAAATCCCGGCTCCTGGACTGCAGGGTGCACGTCTCCTGCAGGCGTTGCAGGGCCTGAGCTTGGCCCTTGTATCCTATCATAATAGGAAATAGCTGGTTGTATATCTCAGAGTTCAAAAGGGTAAAAAATACCAGGTTTTGCTTTATAAAAGTTGCTACTTTACTTAGTAACACGTTTCCCTTTGATTTTCACAGTAGGCAATTCTGTGTGGGAATGTTGGAGAGGAAGCCTTTAACATTTAGAAATGCAGGCTGTTCGTCTGACGGCCTGATTGAGATTAGTATCACAGGAAGCAAACTGAAACAATAGCTTTATAATACTGTTTCCATGTTGTGCACAGAACAGTACATGGTATAATTGGAATGCTAAGTAGAAATATCATTTAATTATGATCATCTTAAACATTTTTCAAGATGTCTCCTAATTCTGTTGGCATAATACATTTTTGCCATCATCGCTTTTAAATGTTTGGGATAAATTTAGAACTGATCTTTGTTCATTTCAAGTAAAGGTGTTGGTCCCATAAAGCTGCTGCTGAAAATAGACAGTTTGATGCTTATTGGTAGTGGAACTTTTGGATTTGGGATCTTATGTCCTTTTAGTATAGCCAGAAAAACTGATAACAGTAATTGTCCCCTATTATTCTCTGGTATCGCTAGTAAATTAGCCTAATGCTTTTGAGGGGGTTAATAGATGGCAAAAGAGAAATAACTGTCTTTTGCTAAAGAATGGCTGTCTTGGTTAACAGCTAATATGACAGTTGCTAAGGCTGCCTCGGTCTCTTTTTTGTCTGAATATGAGGAAAAGAGTCCACTTTAGGAAGGCTGTATAGGCATTAGCATGTAGTGCCAGTCATTTTAAGTGTTTATTTGGACCACGCTGATGCTAAAGGCATTACAGGAACCAGAACTCTTTGGTACCAGTGAGTTTCTGTGTGCCAGGACTACAGACTTTTTAGTCAGGGTAATCAGGCAAATGCAATTTTATCAGCTTTCTTTAATCCCATCCCAAATGTGCGGTCACCTGGGTGTCTTTTCTGTGCAGAGATCCAGCAAAGGAAACTGGATGGGAGTTGCTCCTGTGCAGGCAGACAGCAGCGGCAATGGGGAGGGAACAGGGAAGCAGACGGGAAGTTGTTTGGGAGAAGGAGGCCATGAGGAAGCCAGTGTGAAGTTGTTTCAAGGGAGGGAGACAACAGAGCCGGAAAGCCAGCGGGGAGCAGAAGGGAAAAAATAGCTTTTCTCCAAGCTTTTAAGGGAGAGGACAAACTGTAGGGAGAAGTGATGTGGGCATTGTTTTTGAATGTCTGGATAAGCTGCATCTAATCTCAGACCATTGTGGCGTAAAACGGCACTTTAAAAATAGCATGTCTACTTGTTTGCTTTTATTAAATTGGAAAAATAGCTTTGTGCCAATCGTGCTGCTAGGAGTGAGAGTGGAGCTGGCTGCTGAGTGCTTCAGCTGCTTAAAGTGACGTCCCTTTTCTGGGAGGGTGCACCAGAAGGTCCCACGAGGCTCAGGAAGCCTGGTGTGATGGGGTGCTGTGTCCTGCCATTCAACATCGATGGCTGCAGGACTTGAAGCAGATTCCTGGGAGCAGCATCTGAATGATTTGGCTAGGTACAAACTCTGCAATCAAAACAACACTAACATAAGTGTTTTCTTTGTCAAAATTGGTTGTTAACTTGGAGATAAGAGCCCTTCAGGACGCTTCAAGTTTAAGAGTAGCTTTTTCTTGATATATCTAAATTGAAAGCTTTTATTGAACACATTGAGAATATCCCCTTGAACAGGATGTACTACCCTGTCAAGACAGAAAAAAAGAAAAATGGAAAAAAAAAACCAAACAAACCACCCCATTCACTTTCCTTTGATGGAAAACAAGAAACCAGGAAGAGACAAGTCTGTCTCAAAGCTGCTCTCTCTGATGGTCTCTCAGCAGGATGGAACTGCAGTTAGATCTTCCCTAACTTTTGCCTGCCAGCGTCAGGCAGTTTTTACAACCCTCCTCTGGAGTGGCAGCTATAGCCTGGTGCCTATTATGCACAATATCCAAGCAACTTTCTGGTACTTGTAGGAACCAGGATGAGACAAAGCCATGAAAATTCTATGGAGGTGACAATGTGACCTCCAGTAGAAACCCTTTTTATCACTCTCTACCTCTGAACTGACTAAAAAGGCCCCTTTGAGTCAGATCAAAGGTGTTGAGAGGAGTATAGGCTGTTTGCTAGGAGTTTGTTTATACCTGACCAGTTATTTCTTGTAAGGAGACCCTGATTTTGGAGCCTTCAGGCTCGTTCCAAGAGGCTGGACTGAAGGAAATGAGCAAGCATCTACGGAAAAAGTGTTCTTAAACTTGGGAACAGTGCACATCCTGACAGTAGGAATTAATCAAAGCTTGTTTACAAGAGCTATTTTTAGCATAAAAGGTTATCATAAACACTGCAATAAGCATTTGCCATTACAGTTCAAAGTTTCTTGTTGATGAATAAATTCTACTTCGGTGGTTAAAAAATTTTTCGAAATAGAGCTGATTAAAAAATACTTATCAAAATTTAATACATGGACTGAAAAATACTGTATCAAAATTTGATGCAGACTAAGAAATACTACCTTGGGGCAATATGAACGGTGGATGACCCATCAAACTGAGACATGGGCCATGGTTGCTCTGTTCCTGGTTCTGATGTAGCTCTGACAGTCACCCCAGGGAGGCCACTGCACTTTTCTGAGGCTCTCTGACATGTTTCAACATGTCCTAATCTCACACAGGCGGGGATTCTCCCTCCTTTATAGTGTTCCCAGCGCTACATGAGCACAATCTTGGCTGGGATCCATAAATGTAACTATAATATGAACAATAATATTACAACACTTCATTCTGCTGAATGTGCTATTAATTTATAGTTAAACTGGCATATTTGCAGTCTGGTCTCCCTGCTATACTGTCATGGTGCCTGAATTGAGATGTTCCCATTAGTAGAGGGGAGATGGAAAAAGTTGTAGGAAAAAAACCAAGAAATACATCCTTATTTCAAAATTTAGTTAGCAGCTATTTTGAAAAGCAATGCTGACAAAAAAACCCTAAAAATTACGGTAAGACCTGGAAAAGTTCTTTCAAGTCTACATGGGGTGCTGCTACCTGGATAAAGTGACCTCAGACCTACTGGAAACCGAAGGCTGAAGTTTTGCCCCCACCTCCTCATGCTAACCTCCCACTTCCATTTGCGCCCAACTTTCTCAAGTGTTTTCCATCTGAAGCTGAATTTTCTTATGCTAATGCTCCAGTCCAGCCCCAAGGTAAATTAATGAAGAAAATCTAAAGCAAAGTGAAAGACAGTAGAGATTTCTGGGGCAGCTTGCAGTAGCCATGCCTTTGTTTTTCTTGTGCAAAATTTCTAAAGCAAACCGGATTTTTGCTAGTGGCAATAACTGAATTGCTTCTGATGTATCAGTCTCCTAATGTGTGTATATCCTCTGTGTATTAGTAGGTAGCAATTTTCACAGGAGAAAGGGAACAAGCTATAATGCTGTAACTGCAGCCATATGAGGGACTGTTATTTATTATTTATATTACTACAGTTATACCGAGTTACCTGATACAGGGCATACTCGGGCCGCCACAGTGATGCCCAGCGTATTTCTTTGCTGTGGACTAAGGATCTTCAGGTAGCTAACATGCTTCAGGGGTTTAGCACAGATGACACCTTCTAGGACTGTGTGTTTGCAACCACCGCAAAGAACCCGGACGCAGCAGCGGATGTAAGCGCCTTTGGTGCATCTCCCAGTGCCTGGGCTTCCCTGGGCAGGCTGCCGGGGGATGCTCGTGGGGGACAGGCAAGGGCTAGAGGGGCAGCAGCAGCACAGTGGCCCATGGAGGTACTTGTCACCTACCTTTGTGTGCTAGGTAGTGCCTGCAGTTTCCTCGATGCAGCTGTTCCCTCTTTGAAACGTGAGCATGCCCTATTAAGTACTACAAGAAACCTGTTTCTGCCAGCTCCCCTTGCAGGCTGGGGCTGCTAAGGGGGAAGGAGGGGATGCAGTGCGGTTTATTGAGTTACCAGGGAAGCTGGAGGGTGTCTGCAAAACACCTTGGTTGTGCTTTTGGGTTATGTGAGAGCGGGTGCGCAGTAGCACAAACCCTCTTCCCTCCCTCCCTCCTCCCAGTCCACATTGCAGATGCCTCCAGCTGGACGAAGGTAATTTTGATAAAAAGAGTTGAACTCTGATCCCACAACACCCTGTAACTGCGTGCCTTAAAGCTGACTATATCTTTAAGTGCTGTGCTCAGCTAGGATGTAAAGGGTTTGAACCTGCAGCCCTGATGTGAGTGGTCTTATGTCCTCTGTGTGTGTTTGTGTAAGTAATATAATTTATATACATGGAAAAGCAAACTTAATCATCTGATAATACAAGTAAAGTGTTTGTCTTTCACTGTTGGAGGCATTTAAGAATACAAATGCTTTGAATAGCCTTCCTGCCTTTGAATGGTCATGTTTTGTTAATGCAAACTTAATGAGCTGGGAAAAAAAAATGGAAAGGAGGGTCTGGGGTTAGAGCTGAAAAGTCTTTTTTTTTTTTTTTTTCTCTGAACCCACACTTGGCTGATTGTCTTGGGCTATAGCCATGATCCCTGCTGAATAAACCATTTGTTTGCTTCCGGAAAAGTAAAAAAAGACCCTTGACATTCTTTACACAGCAGAAACAAGCTTGGGAGCAGATGGTCACTTACCTCTTCTTTGTTGGGTTTTGTTTTGTTTTGTTTCCCCCCCCTTCCCTAAATGTCATTATGGTCAAAGTGCATACTATTCAAATATATTATTGTGTATTTTCTGTATTTTAAATGCTAGCCCTGATGTAATTTCCTGAAGTCAGTTGCTTTGTACTGAGGAGGAACTGGCCCCTGTGTGTGTAGTTAGAAGAATTGCAGTGCAGGGGCACGAAATGATAAATCCCCAGCCTGTGCTGGCCATCCCCAGAGAGCATCTTCTCTTCCCTGCTGCCAAGTGATCGTGTTGAGAAGCAGAGGGTGATAAACCAAGTGCTCCCAACAGCTCTGGGGCTGAATCCGTTTGTTCCCTTGTTTGCACAATGGGTAATGGGCTGCTGCCAGGGAGGAGTGTTGAGGAGCAGGAGGAGGATGTAGCAGCAGCAGCAGCCAGCATCATTTTTGTCACCACTCATCTGTTCCAAACAGCAGCTCAGTGGGCTCTGCCTTGCAAATGCTCATGCCTCTGCATTTGCTCGCTGTCCATCCTTAGGCACTAGCAGATGCAGCTGCAGGAAGTACATAGATCGAACTCATCCTTTAATCATTGCTCATTAATACTTCAAAGTAAAAACTGCATTAGTTTGGCTCAGCCTCTTCTGTATCCAAAAAAGTACCAACCCAAGCAACTTCTAATAATGTTTTACAAAGCAATACCCCATTCCTCTTCTAAACTTCTTCCAAAATGAGTATTCTGACAAGAAACATGAAGGGAAATTATGAATGTGCTGTTTCAGGGAAGAAAAGACCAAAAATGAAGTATTTTTCTCAAGTGCTAACAGTATGTGTACTAGCGAACAAAAACTGTATGCTGAAAGTGCCATGTTAAACCAACGAAGAAGAGCAACTTCTCCAAGAAACTCATTGAAGAGTCCCGCTGTTCTTGTGAATAAGGCTGACGCTATTATGGCTGGAGGCTCTGGCCAGCAAAATCAGCGGTGGGCCCAGCCTGGAGCACTCCTGCGTGCCACCAGGGAGGGGCACAGAGAGCAGCGTCGCTGCCCCTCCTCTCACATCATCCTGGCTGCCTCGGGCTATGGAGCACCTTTGGTCTAGATGGGACTTAGCCATGGCCTTGTATCTTCAGCGGTGTACGGCTGGAGTTGGTTATTCTTTATTCTGAGACGATAAGGGCTTTTTTTGTTTGTTTGCTTTTTCCTCCCGAATTTAGAGCCTTACCACTACACATATTTGCAATGACTGATTGCAATGTGCAAGCTAAGTGACAAAACTATAAAGATAAGCTCACCACAGCATGTCTGAGGTACACAGACCAGATGTGCTATATTTAAATATTTTTTTAAAAAAAAAAAAAAAAAAAACAAAAAAAAAAACCACCCCAGAAGTTTCATGGAAAGCATGTCAAGAAATAATTGGCCAGCTCCTGCATAGAAAATTTTTTTATATTAGTCATCTACAAATCATCTCCTGCAGGCTTCTTATTCGTGGAGCTGAAACATGCTTAAAAGTGTGGAAGGGAAGGGGAAGAGTGCTGAGTGGACACTTGGGTGACTGGCATTAGGAGGAGCAGTGTCTCTCCCTCCCTCCCTGCCTGTGGCTTTGCCTACTTACTGCTTCCCATCACAAGAGATGAGCAATGTGGAGCACACACAACGAGGGCATCACAGTGCCATCAATTGTCTCTACAACAAAGCCAAAAAGCAACAGGAAAACATGTAAACAAAAACACCCCCTTGAATAAACTAGCATGGCCTTAGATTTCAGCACAGCAGCAGCATGTGTTTCCCAAAAATTGGTAAGATGTCCTGGGTTCATGAATCTGCACAGGCAAACGTGTGGGATGTAAGCGGGTTCTGAGGCTCTCCTCCTTGCGGGACAGGAGAAGTGTAGGTGGGTGACAAAGCTTGTCAGAGCTTGGTGGAGTGGCATGTAAGGAGTTCTGATGTCTGCAGATGAAAAAGCAGGTATTGGTGGGATGGATCTGTGTTTTTCCGAGGAATACTGAGATTTATGGGGCGAAAGAGAGGTTCCCCCAAAAGGACCTAAAGGGAGAGGTTTTCTGCTTTTTCTACTAAAGGTAGTGTTAACAGGTGCCTCCATACTGAGTGAAGAGGTCTATTTAGGCATGCTTTGTAGGAACAGTATTTGAACTTCTTAGAAAACTTGACCTGATGGAAAAGCCTTTTGTGAGACGTTTGTCAGGAATGCACAAATTTACTTACCGTCTGTAAGATTTGCCCTATACCTTGTGCCTGTTACGAGATACAAAGGTTGCATGTGGCCAAAAGAACATGCACGAAAAAGATGCGCTTCAGTGTCTAGGTATATAGGTGTTACATACTGAAAACATGTCTTGCAGAACGTGCTAAAGGTGAATAGAGGGTCTATTGCATTTGCCAAAAAGTTTAGAAAAATATCTCCTGCCTTTCTAGTGATAAGGACAACCCTTTCATGCACTGTTTGGAAGGTCCCACCAGAAGGGGTTTGTGGAAAAGAAATTCTAACAGCAGAAAAATATTTTGTTGCCTTGCAACTGGATGTACTTGCATTGAAAAAGGCTGGCTAGGGTGCTGAGGACTTAACATGCTTTTTTTTTTTCTCAGTATGTGCTGACAACGAGAATGAACTAGAGGCAGACCAGCAGATGGACAACTTGTACCTGAAAGCTTTGGAGGGATTTATTGCCGTGGTGACACAGGATGGAGACATGATCTTTTTGTCAGAGAATGTCAACAAATACATGGGTCTTACCCAGGTAACTTGTTCCCTAACACTTTCCTGTCTTTGTAATACAATTCCTAGAAATGAGTCCTATGCCTAAATGCAGAAAAACAGCTGCGTGTCACTGCAAAAAAGACTGGAAATAAAATGTCTTAATTTCTCAGGCAGGTACCCTGCACACCAAACAACAGTGGGGAGTTTTCCCTCTCCCTTTCTATCAAAGTTGCAGTGTCTTTGGTGATTGCAGACTTGCAGTCCTAGATATTACTATGCAGAGGAGAACAGGCGTTTATTCAGCTTGTGCCTTAGATATGGGACAGAGGGGACAGAGCTGCTCTTTTGGGTCTCCTCTTTTCTGCTTTGTGGATTGGGAGTTTTCTTCTTCTGTGTTGAAAATAACCAGTGGTGTTGACTGTTAACTGCACCATGCAAATCCAAAGATAGGGAATTGTTGGGGAGAAAATGAGAAGTTATGCATAGGATAAACAAAGGGAGGGTCACAGGATTTGTGTCTGTGAGCATCCTGTCAATGCACTTAGTTCTAGTGACCAGTTTCATCTGAATAGGTGGTATTTAAAAACAGATAAATACCATTAGTTGCTTTTGTTTGGCTAAATACAGTTCTTACTTCTGCACAGGTGGAATTAACTGGACACAGCATTTTTGACTTCACTCATCCATGTGACCATGAAGAAATTCGAGAGAATCTGAGTCTGAAAAATGGTAATGAAAATAGAAAAGAGTCACTGTTTGCTTTTTAAATTACCAAATGAAGTAATTGGCTGACAGTAGAGATTTGTTAGTCATGGTAAAGGGAATTTTCATTCCTAGAGTAGTCATTAACTGTTATTCAATACTTTGCAGATTTGTTTTGCCAAATATTGTTTATATATGATAGCACTAAGAACTGTTTGTTTAGTGTTTTCCTTTCATCAAGTTAAGACAGGCATAATGTTTTCACTTGTAACACTTTGTGAACATTTATGTGCTGCAAGCTAAAACATAGGTTTTTAAACGCACAAAGTCCCATTTAAGTTCCACTTAAAGTTTTAGGTTTGAGCTCTGCAAACTGCTCTTCAATGGTCCATGCATCTTTGATGGTCTCTGCAGGTAAATTACCTGAGAATTCTAGTCTGCTATTTCTATTGAATCCTTCATGCTTATAAATAGAAGAAATCAAGAAGCAAAACTGAGAAAACTCATTTGCCATTTTCCTTATACAGGTCCAGGCTTTGGAAAGAAAAGCAAAGAGATGTCAACTGAGCGCGACTTCTTCATGAGGATGAAATGCACTGTTACCAACAGAGGCAGGACTGTTAATCTCAAGTCTGCCACGTGGAAGGTACCATATTTTAGGCATAATAAATATTTTTGATGTAAAAAGACATTTTGGCATGTAGAGAAAGTATATGCTAAGTTTGTTTCTCATTCAAAACCCATTATTTCAGGTTTTGCACTGCACTGGACAAGTTAAAGTATATAACACTTGCCCTCCTCACACTCTGTGTGGGTATAAAGAGCCTCTTCTCACCTGCCTTATAATAATGTGTGAGCCTATTCAGCATCCTTCAAACATTGATATCCCCCTGGACAGCAAGACCTTCCTGAGTCGCCATAGCATGGACATGAAATTTACCTACTGTGACGACAGGTAAACCCCTCTGATTTTTCCTTTCCGTGGGTGTTTCTATCTTCTTGAACAGAACAAGCAGTCCATCCGAATGTTCTCCTGTGTGGACCTGGAAAGCAAGGACGAGAAGTACAGTCTATTACCAAGACAGCCATTCAGAGGCTTGCTTAATCCATCTCAAATCTCAATTTAGGCAAAATGGTACTCCTGCTGTATTTCTTCCTCCTGCTGAGTGAGGAATTCAAGTTCACTGGCATAAGATGAGGTAACTTAGAGCTATAAGCGTTAGCTTTTTGGGTTTTAACAAACTGAAGAGCGCACAGGATTTCTGTTCTCATTTTTTAGAGAACATCTCAAATGGCATGCCTTATGGACTGTAGTCAAGGACTGGTTTATGGTTGGTTTGGCCCAGGATGCCGTTGTCGGTTAGCTGGAAAGTACTTTACGTCTAGATTAACTAAGAATTGCTAAGGCACCCAGAGCATCTGCAGCTCTGAAATGGGGTTGCAGCCTCTTGCTCACTGAAAAGCAAACAATCTTTGCTGGTTATCTATCTGCTCCTTTTAGTGGCAAAATGAAGGGGAGGGGAAGATCTTGGGTCAAGCAAGGGGCTGTGTCCTCCACTCCCCACACTTCCCTCTGGATTGGAAAAAATGGAGATCCCCCTAGTCTCCACCTGCCTGATTTCCCCTGGGATCTCCATGGCATTTGATACCATCTGCCTCTTCTCTCTGTCTACATCTTGTGGTAACCACCTTCCCTGCGTGTGAGAGAGCCAGAGATCCCTTCCCATGAAGTGTCCTCCTGTTTCCCCAGAAAGTCCTGTCTGTGCTACTGTGGGTTTGGTGTTTGGGGTTTTTTTTTAAGTTTGAGGTCATCCTTGAATTTAATATGAAGTTTTCTGTCTAATGAAACTGGTCTCCTGATATTCAGAGATGCTAGCAACCGCTGAGGTCTGTAGGGTTATCAGTGGGATTATACGTATGCTTGCATTTTACGCAAAAAATCACGGGATTGAGATCTTGGTTATTTTTTTCATCCTTTGAAGGTTTTTAAAAACTTGTGCTAAGCAAGATTATTATTCTGAACAAGGTGATGAAGCAACTGTATAAACTAGCAGTGTTAGCAGCTGTGAATGAAAGCAAGATTACAAGTGTGAAACTTGTGACTGACCTTCTGCCCTCTCTGAGAATTTAGCAGCAAGTGTGCTGTAACTAGAAATGTCCTCTGATGTAACTGGAGTAAAACAGACTTCTTTTTTCTTTTCTTTTTTTTTTTTTTTTACCCCCCCTTGTTAATACTTTCAGGATGAAAATATTGAAATATCAATAGGATTTTGCTGCTGTCGGGGGAAGCAACAATATGGTAGTGACTTGTTCTTAAAAGCAATGTACCTCTGAATTACTGGGGCCATTCAGTGGCAGGCTAGAGGAGAGTAACAGAGGATTTTGCTGTATTGCAAATGTCTCTGCCAGACTCAATGCATAAGCAATTATAAATGAGAATTAGAGGGACTGCTACTATCCCATTAAAGATACACATGTTAATTTTAAAACGAATGACGTATTATGCCCTGTCTTAAATAGTGCGAGTTGATTTACAGGGAAAACTTTTCACATGGCAGTGGAATACAACAGCTTCCTCTGGAGGATTTAACTTGTAGGGAATTTCAGAGATTTTTCTTCAAAACGAGGCAACAAAACAGCACGTCTTTTACTAGACAGTTTTGGTTGGATGTTTCATTCCTGTTTTATTGAGATTATGATAAAGCTGTGAAAAGCCAGCCAGGCCAGAGAAGGAAGAGACCTCGTGAACCTTTCAGGTTCTTCCCAGCAGATCCTCCTGGCTCTCTCTCTTCCCTCCCAGGGGGATGTTGATTTCTCTCCGACAGGCGACACATCTCTAGACACATAAAAATGCAAAACACTCAGCTGTTCTTATCAAATTCGGTGCTGCTAGACAAATCGCATTGAAGGAGCGGCTTATGCCAAGAATGTAAATCCAGGCTGAGGAGCAGAGGAGGAAAAAGCAGCATGTGCCTGTCAGATGCCTGAACCCTTTTCAAACTACTCTGGCCTTTCTGCAGTGGCACAGCAGGGCTCGACAGCTCATTTCTCCCCAAGAGTCCGTGTCTTTCCAGTGCAGGGCTGGTATCACTGAGGGCAGCATGCCTCTGCTAGCAGGCTTCTGCAGCGATCTGAGTATCCCCTTTGCAGTTCACCTGGTGTGGACAGGTCTGCTTCCAGGGAGCACTAAGTTTTTATTTTTGAAACATTCCGTTAAAGTAACTCTTAGGATTTCTGAGGAAGTACCTTAATGAATGGCAGCTGTGCTGGACCTTACTAATGGAAGCATCCACCTTCAGCGTGAAGCTTAAGTGGGTACAAAAGAGAGCTGCCCTTGTATGTGAAGCTGAAATTTATCCTTGCGGAAAATGAGGATCACGTCTGTCATCTCCTTAGGAAAGCTCATAGTCTCTGTCACAAAGCAACACACAAAATATAGGCTGGCTACCTTTCAACACCTCGTAACAAAAACTGGTTGGCTGACGTGAAGTGCCTTGATTCTTCTGGCTTTTCCTCAGGAGGGTACGGGGCAGATGCGATATGAAGCAGGCAAGACTGGCCATCCCTCATTTCAGAAGTGTGAGATACTAGCCTGTATATTTTGCCTTCCAAAAGTAATTTATATATGTGGGCCTATGACTTGCCAGTCATTAGGTGGGATATTTTTGTATTCTTAAAACAGCTTTTGCAAGGTGATGAGCCTGTAAAGAAAGGTTTGTGAGATATATAAGTAATAAAAATAGGTTGTTCGGTTAAATGCCTGCTTCAGCCATTCCTGGAGAGAGTTTTAAAAATGTTCCCTTGCTCCACTTATCTTGGCTAAGTGGTTTACAGGAAGGATTATTTTAGCTGTAATACGGAAATGCTGATCAGTGGTACAATTCAATAATCCCAGTGAGGATTTAGTTCAGCTGCACGATGCTTTTGTGTTGGGAAGATGGCCAGCGAGGGTGCTTTAGTCAGGAAAAAAAGGCAAGTCTTTGTACGAAGGCAATTTTTTTACCCTGGTGGCATAGCTGATGCTTGACGTATCTTCCTGTGCAGGGCCGCAGGTGCGATGGGTAGATACAAATGGTAGCAGTATGTTTCTGTGGTGGAAAAATCCACAAAACAAAAGTGAAAACTGTATCTGAATTTGATAGAAAACCCCAAAATGACTTCAGGTGCCCCAGCACATGCAGTCTCAGCCTTTATGGTCTATGCATAACAAAGGAAAACTATACGCTGTGTTTTGGAGGGAACCAGTGTTTTGAAAGCAGCGAGGGAAACGTGGCATTGTAGGTGGCACTGGCTTTTCAGCTTCATCCCTGCGACCTCTCTGAGGTGCTGGGGAGGGGAGAGGGAAGAGGGAAGCACTCCTTGCCTATACTTACTGTGGGTGGCATGTGTGAGGAGAGAGAAGGACAAGGAAACAAATCTATTCTGCACGGGGCGAGGTGTGCAGGTGGCAACTCCGGAGGCTGCGTCACAAACCAGTGCCCTGGCACCGGCACACTGAAAAGCGTATGTTCTCCATTACTTTGAAGGCATGGCTTGCTTTGGGGAATTGTATGTTCCTCGTTACTAGAAGCCCAATTATTCATAGTCTTTTTTGCTTTTTCTTGATTGGAACATTTTAATGGAAGAGTTGAAGAAGAAAAAGGAGCGATGGAGGATGTGTGGTGATTCGGAATAGGATGGTACAGGAAGATGCAATGCTAATGGTGTTGGTCCCAGTTAGGTTTCTCCTAACACGAGTGCGCGTGTGGGATCCATGCTGTGCCTAACTGAGAGGAAACTGAGTTGTATTGTGCTTCCAGTTATGACCCTGAAAAACAGAAATATGCAGGCACAGGACTTTATATGAGGATTTAAGTCAGTTTGCCATTTCACCTATATTTGGGGAATATTTTTCAATTAGGTGAGAATGCAAATAAACATTTGAAAGGACCTCCTGTCCCTCCATCCATGCTCAGGGGGAAAATGCAGTATAGAGACAACAGTGAGGTGATGATATCTGAAGCCAAAGATCCACATTGGGCAAAACTGTTTTTTGGTATATGTCATATTTAGGGAAAAATGACATATTTAGGAAAATATGTCATATTTAAGAAAAAAACACCACCATATTTGTTGTTAATAACGAAACTTTGATTTAGATAGACCAAATGAGTAGGAGAGACAGAGTCCTGGTGAAGTTTTTCATGTACCCATCTTTTTTTTTTTTTTTTTGGTTATTAGAGCAGATACACCTGACCAGGCCAGCTGTCCCTCTGAGGAGTGGACAGGGGTCCCAGGACTTTGCATTTTATTTTTTTCATTGGCCTGGGTTAGAGTAGAAGAAGCCATGAATATTTTCGAGAGGAAATGCAGGTACTTGGCTCGACTGCCACACTGCCCTGCCGCCTGCTCTAGCAGCCTGGCAGAATGCTTTACCCCAGGCATATAGTGGCTGTGTTGGGCTTTATTTTTTTTTTTCCTCTTTTTTTTTTTTTTTTAAATTCATTCTGCTTTAAGTATACCCTTGTTTGTTTGTTCCTGTCAAGACTAATTTAACTTCAATAACTTGGTAACAGTTTGAATACAGAAAGACTTTGTTAAGAGATCCACACCCTCACACACGCAGTCTACACGCGGCCTGATGAATATATACCCAGCTGTTTTTTTTATGAGCAGTAAACATTACAGCAGTCTTTCACAAAGAGCCTGACTTCTCAGTCCTGATGGTTCTTACGATACTATTTTAACCCAAGAAATGGTATACAATAAAAAGCTTTGTACTTCTATAAAGAGACAGAGAAGCACAGTTTTAAGAAAAACCAAAACACTTGAAATAGCTCATCTCGTAGGAGATGTAGCCTTTGAAGCAGTGAGCTTTGTTTGCATTGCCATGTCTCACAGAGATAAAGTAGGGCAAAGTTGTACAAATCTAGAAATAGGATTCAGATTGCTTGTTTATCCATTGTGTACCCTAAGCACAAAACTTTGCATTTACTGGACATCCCAAGAAACGGGTGTATTAAGAGAAACCGAAGTAGTGCTCAAAAAGCATTTAAGTAGTGGTAGCTGGGACAGATCTGCCACTGCGGAGGCCTACTGCCCACCTCTTTGCTATGTTTTCTGAGATTTTGACCTCAGTACATCATGGTGACAAGTTTAGCTCAGAAAACTGAAGTGCCAGTCTAGCAAAATTAATGTTCCCCCAGAGGTATTTGTGTTTTCAGAAACGAGTGGTTTACGGGAGAATAAACAGCCTCTCAGCCCACTTGTCATCTTCAACAAAAAATCATTATCCTTCTAATTAGCACCAATTTAGCTTTTACAAATGCAAAGGAAACACAAAGCCTACCACGGCAGGAATGCCATCCAAAACCACCATACAGTTTGTTTTCCAATTTTGTCATTCCACAGCTTGCACAAAGAGCAATTTTCTGTCTGGTGTCTAAGCAAAAGTAGAAGTCTTGTGTTCTGAAGTCAGTTTTGTAAATGACCCTTTGGTCCCACGGGGCATATACGTTTCTGTGACTCCCTTAGTTATGTACTCCTCCTCATAGTTCCATCGGATGCTTTTTCCTTTGCACTTAGCCCTCTGTGTATTCACTTGGCATTTCATATTGCTAAGAGGCTCCTGTGGAAAGCACGCGGAGTTTAGAGGCTGCACGTCACTGGCGAACCTCAAAGCGCGATGCTCGAGTGAGGTCGGCGCGGGGACCTTTGCTGAAGCACTCGCTGCCTCCTGGCCCAGGTGCTGTTCAGGCTCCCAGCTGTGGCCAGTCTTCTTCTGTGAACATCTCAGGAGAGTCACAGAACGGGTGTGAAGGAGATGGGGATAGCTGCCCGCCTCAGCCCTGGTGCGTAATGCGGCATGGAATTGGCTCATCTGATTTCCAGCCCTGCACTGCCTGCAGCTCGCAGGATTGATTTTTGTGGTTTGTTTTTTTTTTTTTTAAGCTTTTCAGAGTCAGCAGCACCAGAGGAGGAATAAAGGAAGGTGTGATCTGCCAATTCGTGCACCCCAAACCAGTACTGCTAACGATTCTTGGAGAGAGGGTATTTGTTATAGAACAGTGGTATTTAAAAATCTAGGAAACATTGTCAGCTGGTTTTAGCGGGTTTGGGGGATGGGAGCAAGAAACATTCTATAATTTTTTAAAAAATCATTTAATTCCCAGGAGTGTTTGAAGAGAAATTTAATGAATCTGAATAGTGGTAACAGATTAACAGATCAGTTAACAGGGGCATAGAGGCTGTTTAGCCTTGTTGGTTTTTTTGTTTGTTTTTTTTTTTAAAGAAACTACTTTAAAACAATTACTCTTGATTAATATTTCAGTGTTACCAGGTGTGGGTTTAGAATATGGCCAGTGTTGTGGGGTTTGTGGGTAATTCTTTGATAGCTTATTTTTATCTTTCTGTATACTTTTTAGTTGGTTGTAGTAAAAAAGTATCAACCCACCACTTGCTAACTTTCATCCAAGATTACATTAGATCCAATTAAATTTGACATTGTCACAGCAGGATCGCACCACAAGTCATTCTGTGCCGTGGAATGACAAAAAGAGTAATTTTATAGTGAGAGTGCTCAAAACTTTGTTTGGGGTTATGAACAGTGAGGAGCAATTTGAGAGGGGAATTAAAGGATTAGAATAGATGATTTTGCATAGAGATTGCAATTCCTATATGATGAAAGTCCCTCAGCCTGCTGTAATGCATATTTTTTGCTTGCTATCTCAGTTCCACTGTCGACACCCATGAAGGCTATAATGTGGGTTTGGATTTGCATTGGTGCTGCTGGGTACATTATGCTTCTTTTTTTGCCATTATCTTTATTCCCTTTTCCTTCTCCCCGCCCAGCCCCTACTTGGCTCTCAATTCCCAATAACTGGATTAAGAGTAAGTCCTCAGCTTCCTGAATTTTAAAAGCCTTCCTCTCATGATGAGCTCCAAACTAACTGGGATGGTTTTATGATACTATGCTATTATATAACCAAAGGCCATAGTTTCTGTTTTTAAAGATGGTATATTTACACTGGTCCTGGCAAAAGCCTCTTGCCACTGACACCAGTGTGTGCCAGCTGACTGCATAAAGGCAAGCAGCAACTGTATTTTGGGAGCCTTACTTTTATTAGGGCTCCTTCTGTATTTGTTGTTCAGCTCTGATGACCAACTCATTATGAGAACTTCTGCTTTTATTAAAAAAGAAAAAGCAATTTTGGTTTCAGAGAAAAGTTACAGGTTTGACTGGGGTACAATGTAAAAGCTCAGAAGCTTGTCAGTGAAGAGAGTCAAAAAAGCAACTCTTTGAAACCTGATTCAAGAATTTCCCCTTTGTCGGTCTAACTGTAAGTGTAAACAAAACTGTAAACACAAACAGAAGAGTAAGTCTTTAGGGGGAAACCCAATAAAACCAACTATGGTCTTTGCTCAACTAAACCATTATAAACCCAGGTTCGTTCCATGGAAATCAGGACAGAGAGTAGTTTTCAGAGTGACAAAACTAAGGTGTCCTGGGGGTATGAGCTATACAGCTCCGTGGGGGCGAGGGAAAAGCTGACTCAACGCCTTGGCGTTCAAACCATACACAGAATAGCTCCATCTTATGTATCTTCCTTGCTGGAGGGGGATCCAGGAGATGAATGCCATGCTCTTGCTCTGTTTGTTTTACAGTATTTACATGTCTGTCTTGTAGAGACATGCTTGTGTCTGTAGGGCTGGGCTGAGGCTGTCCTTGGAGTACACAAACCTGAGGATGTGTCTCTTAGAAGTAGCAATGCCACTAATCAAAGGTGGTGGTGGCAGATAAAGCCTTTCCAAGGGAGTTAGGTACGAGGCATAAAACTTGGGCACCACCATTGATGGCAGTGACACACGCTGCAAGATGTGACTGTTCCTTGCAAACCTCCTGGCTTTTCCAGGTTCATGACAGCTTAGCAGTTGGTTTGTAGTCGTTCCTGCTACTGCTCTCTGCTACGTTACAGGTTGTTATTGCAGTTTAAAAGCTAGGAGAAGGCATCCAAGAGCATTGTTGACTTGGAAAACAGTAACGTTTCCTTATTTTCCCAGAAAATAGGATGTCTCTGCTTTTGAATTATTTTTTTTACTAACTGTGTTTCCCGTAAAGTTGTGTGTGATGGTATTTCGAATTGAACTGAGGAAGAATGAACCCTTTTCCTCCACCCCCTCATTAGAGAAAATCAACTGCACAGTTTGATGACCTATTTTCATTTATTCAGGAACTTGTGAGAAATCCTGCCTTGTCTGAGTACTCAGAAAGGCTCTGAAAAAAGTCTAGTTTTTGAGATCATAGCTTCCTTTGTGTAAAATCCGACTTAGTTTGTGGATTAGTCACCCAAGTAACCTAATCCATATGCTAAAGTTCTCATATAATTGAGAAACACTAAGTAGAAGAGCTGATTTTCTCTTTTAACTGCCCTTAATTTCTCACCTTGCATTTTTACCCAAAGTAATGATTTAACCCTTTTATGTATGTTTTTTGAATGTACACATACTTTTAGACCTGATGGTGCCAACCACTACCCGCCTCAGGCATCTGATTTTGAATGATGGTAGTTGGGAGTGTCTGCATGTAGTGAACAGCATGAGAACTGCGTCGGCAATGGTTTTCCAGTTGAGACCTTCTATAAGACCTACTGTGCAATAGGTCTGGGAAAATTTGCAACACATGTAATGATATCCCTAGGAATTTTTATTTCATTAGTAGTAAAAGGCAGTTTATTCTGAACATGGAAATATTTCAGAATGTGATCAGAAGTTGTCTACAGCTCCTAATGTGTTCGGAAGTTCAGAATTTCTCATATCGTGGTTGTAATTCTGTTAGTCTAAGGACTAGGGCCGATAGCTGCCATGCACATATAAGCATAAGGCTAAGGCGACCTGAATTTTAAATATGTTTTTTCCTTAACCAAGAATAACAGAGTTGATTGGATACCATCCAGAGGAGCTGCTGGGCCGTTCAGCGTACGAGTTCTACCATGCCTTGGACTCGGAGAGCATGACCAAGAGTCACCAGAACTGTAAGTCACATTCTTACTGTTCTTCTGCTACCAAATAACAACTATCTTGCCCACCCAAAGCAAGTGTGCGAGGAGACTTTCTAAAAGGGATATTCATTATACAAATAATATATACTGCCAGGAACAGCTGCTGCTTGTTGTTGTTATGCTTATATGAACTGCCAGTGGTAGCTGCTTTTTAATGCGTAGTACCGGAATTATTCCAGGAGCAGAGATCAGATCCAAGATCTGCTGCCTCTCTTCAGCAGGCCACACAGTTATTCTTCCCCTCTCTCTCTCACATAAGGTGTCTTAAAATTATTGGATTTAAATCTTCAGTCTCTGTCCTTAGAGTTGGCACTATGGCTGGAGCCAGCATGGTGCACTAAGGTACAGATGACATTTCCTACTCTTGGCTTTTACAGCCACTGAACTAGTATATGGGAGAGTTCTCAGCAACACATCACTGAAACATCTGCTGCTGCTCTTTTTATAAAAACAAAGCAAAGCTCCTAGACTGGAGTCCACAAGCTAAAAAAATCCCCACCTTGTAGTTACTATGATCAGGGTCTCTGTCCTCAGGAACAAGCCTATGACTTAGGTCATGCTGTAGGAAATTGCTCACCAAATAGACTTACAGAAAGTATTTCTGTACTTCCCAGAGAAAAGTAGCAGCATAGAATAACTGTCCGACCTTAAGAGGAAAAGGGGATCTGCATTAGCTCCAATGGCAAGGATTCAGGACAGTGTTGAGCTGAAATGTTACTTCAAAGAATGTTTGGCAGTGATTAAATTTGTGTGCTGTAAAACAGTATTGGTATGAATCATCCCGTGTCCAGAGCTGCTTAAAAGAAAAAGAGAAATCAAACCATACTTGCAGGGAACGGTCTGGGAATGTATTTGTTAAAATTGTTTCTTAGGCAATGTGTTCATGTTTTTAATAGAGAAAAGGAATTAGTGATGTTCATAGATAGGATGTCCGTATCCTATGCTGGGCTGTCGAGAGTCATCCTGAGAAATCGGAGGGTATGCTGCACTGTTGCTTTTGAATCCTTGAGTTGCATTTCTAATAATGGGACAACACCAGGGAGGGAATGAAATGAGAGCTGCGGTCCCTCTGGTAACAGGAGAAGGAGAGAGCAAGCCCTTGTTGATTATCCCTAACTAGTTAATTAAATGGGACCACCGACTCAGGACTTGTCCATGTAAAGATTTCCGAGTAGTTTATAGTACCCATCTTGACCAAGCGTTGCTTGAGGTTGCTTCTCACTCTAGCAACTCAATTCCACTCATGTAGTGCAGAGCGTATGTCTAGGTGCCATTTGTGCCTACTGAAAAGGCCCGTGTCCTGCAAACTTTTGCTGTTGGGCATGAGGCCTGCTCAAGATGCAGAATGGAGGAAAGGAAAAGTCTAGAGGGGGGTGAGTTATACCAGCAAAAGTGCTGAAGGTACTCTGCGCTAGACAGGTTATAAATATTTAGGATCAAACTGTTCCATAGTGTTTATGATAGCACAGGATCAGCATGGATGGTCTTTACTGTTGGAAGCACAGGACCAAAGTCTGTGCTGTGATAAATGCCATTGCCCACAACAGAACCATTGGTTTACATCGCCAGAAAATTTGCCCCCTTTAGTTTTTCTAAGATAAATACTTCCTGTGTCTTCTGGGACAGGCAGGCTTCTTACCAACTTAGAGAACAACCACAAAGGCGAAGTGATAGCAAGCTGTGACTTGAGAAAACAAGCCCTTCAAATAGGAAATTCCTAGGTTTCATAATGTATGCCATTGAGATAATGTCTAATGCACAGGGTAACCAAGCAGGTATATAGCTTATACACAACTTACTAGTTCTTCCTAGCACATAGCTATACAGAAGTTATTAGTTCTTCCTGGCCATGGTCATTTACACATGGAAAATACCTACTTCAAAATTCATGTTCAGCACACTTGTGTTTATTAAACAATGATTTCTTATTAGAAATATGCTATTTATAGACTATATAGTCATGCAATAATACAGTCATCAATTCTGACAGTGCCAACCATTTAGTGTTGTAAAGATGCAGAGGAAGGAGACTGAAATTTGAAGACAGAGAGGGAGAAAAACCTCAACTGAGTCTCTTGGATAGAAGCAGAACTCCTTCCTTTTCCTTCCTTCTAATTTAGTGATAAATCATGCTTATTGCAGTTTTACTGTACTGCAGGGGAGTTTGGTGGGGTATTTTGTTTGTTTTTCTTGAGGTGAAGTAACAACCTCACATTCAAGCAAGTCACAATAGTGTTCGTGTTCTTGGCTGGAACTATAGTTGCATATAGAGTACGAAAGTCTTAATTAGTCACCATCAAATGGAAGATTAGAGTGCATTTGGCAGTATTGAGCATACCCAGTTTTCCACGTTACGCAAGCAAGATGAAAATCTCTGTCTTGTTACAGAAATCTACACAAAAGATGAACTGTAGAGCTATATTTTTTCCAATTCAGCAATTAATAATCTAGAATCGCTTCCATTTAAGGGTCTGGTCTTGTTGCCATTAAAGCCAGTGGGAACTTTGCTATTGACTTCAGCGGGGAGCTGCGTATCACCACCTGGGACCTGCTGCTTGGTGTAGTATGTAGCAGAAGTTTGACAAGCCTTGCAAGTGAATCATATTTCTCAAGTGTCTCTCAGCAATTAAAAAACAAATTTTGTGTTCAGTTAAATTCATCCCTGCCTTCTTCCTTTCTCCATCTAAAGATAAAGAATATCATTGGAGCCTATTTCATTGAGATGTTACTAGTTCTGTAAAGATACAGGTAACGTATACTTAAAAAAAAAAAAAAAGACAGAGAGAGAGAGAAAAGTTAAGAAGTTCACTCTGAAGGCAGAACCTTAAATGCAGCGTTGATAACGAAGTCAGCAGTTATGAGCATATTGGTAATTTATGAGATTACCCCACGGAAGGATTCTGCTGTACTTTATTATATCAGAACACGACATGCTTTGAATAATAATAATAATAAAGATTAAAGCAGTAAAAAGCTTCTTTGTAATGTACAGGCGCCTACACTGTGACTCTTATTGATGAGCTGATGATTAGGAAGCAGTGTAATTATGTTTCACAAGCAGAGCAGAACAGTCCAGTCACTAAAACACTTTGAAATGAAAGCCTTTTGATTTTGTTCCACCAGAAGTATTTAATCAATAAAAGTAATGTTCTACTTTGTCTAAATAAATTAAATGAAGGATGATTAAATACTGCTAGGAAGAAGACAAACAAACTTCAGAGATAGAAGGATAGACACAGCAACAATTATCTGCAAAACAGTTGTTGCATTTCACGGGCCTGGATTTGTATGGTGGCAATGTAGGAGAGACTGACAATAGCTAGCTTCTGTTAATGGCCACATTCATAAGGAATTTTTCTGTACATAGACTGCAGAGTGGAGTTTCCAGCCTTACTGAGTCAAATTGCATTATTTTTAGGGCATTAATTTGATGGCATACTGTCTTCAGGCATAAAAGCTCTTTAAAAGGAAATATTGGCAATGTGGTCAAAGGTTTAGTTGAGCCAGTTCCCACTTCTGCTACTCAGTGTGACTACATCTGCTTACAAATACAAACTTTTATTAGTATGAGTACCGCTTGCATACTCCTGCCCTAATTTTATTGCTACTGATTGACAATATTTTTCCTCAACTGACAACTGTGAGTTGCATGACAGTATTCATTGCTTTTAGGAAAGGATTTATAGCAGGCAGGACATCATAAAACTTTACGTCTCAGAAGTCCAAAGCCCCATGCTGAAAAATCATTCTCTTCAAATATTACAAAATATTTGGGGATGGGGTGGGGTGGTGGATTGACCCTTCAAACATCTAGACGAAGCTTTAAACTGGAGTTGTACTATTGTCAGTTTATTGCTTGAGAAACAGAGGTCGGTTAAAAAAAAAATTTTTTTTGAGTTAAATAAACATTCTTTGATTTGTCACATGGGTCTTGGTTCCTTCTCGACTGCTGATTTCAAGCTTTTGCAGAGGAACAACACAGTTCAAGCAGAGAAATACAGTAGTTTAGCTTTATTTTTTTTCTCCTAGGCAAAAGAGTCCCATTTACTGTTCTTAATTTTGATACTTTTTTAAGAGTTATATTACTTCTTCAGTCTCTTAAGACCAGTGCTGCGCTAGTGACACCACTTTATTTGTGGTGTTGGTATCATCTCCAGCTCCTAACTCTAAGGTATAAAAAGAGATAGGTATAGATTTAAACCGTGAGATTTTTTTAACTTTTTGTGAATATAGCTTTTAAATCATCTGACTCTAGGGCTTATCCATCACCTAAATAAGTTAAATAGTTTCCTAAATAAATTCACTTTTCTACAGATCAACTTGGGAGCCTAAACTGAGGCACTTCTAGAACAGGGACTCTCAAGAAACATGCAGTCAGCAGGCTTTATTTTGGGTGCAGCTGGAATCTTATATTAAATTTAAAAAAAAATCCCATACGCTGATCTGAATACTTAGACCAGTTCAAGGATTCAAATGCCAGAACTCAAATTTCCAGTCTTGAGTGGAAACCTCAAATGAACAGCCCCTTTTATATTTAAAATGGCTGAATTTTCTCAAAGTAAGTATCCTTGCTAGCAAATGTCCTAGTGCGGTTTTGCATCATGAAAACTCAGACGTGGATTTATTTAAAACAAGTGTTATATATTGTGCCTTCCTGTCCTGCTGCATTATTTATATCTCTCTGCCCCCTTTTCTCAGTGTGTACAAAAGGTCAAGTAGTGACGGGCCAGTACCGAATGCTTGCCAAGCACGGTGGATACGTATGGCTGGAGACTCAAGGGACGGTGATTTACAATACTCGCAACCTACAGCCTCAGTGTATCGTCTGTGTCAACTATGTGCTGAGGTAAGACAGAAAAACCATATATGGATTCACGTGCTGGAAGAAATGCAATAATCAGAGGAATTTTTGAAGGATCTATTTATTCAGTGGTGTTGTTCTGAAATCGGTTTAGTCGTGTTTGTTCAGTCTTGTTTACCGATGTTAGACATCGATGAAAAATGTGGCGTGCCCGTTCTCATACACGCTCTTGAAATGCACCACAGCCTTTCTCTTCTGCAGCGTGGCTGCTGTGCTGATACAACGGAGTGTAGAAAGCCTGCACTGAGGATTTTATTGTGTAACACAACTGCTAATGTGTTCTGTTTCTCTAACGCTGTGACGGAGAGGTAAAATTAAGTAGTAATTGTATCTTATGTTGCTAGGAGAAGCTGTTTACTGCCTCAAAAATCAGGACCAATCAGGCGTTTTGCCTCTGTCTGGCAAAACTCAAGTATTTTTTGGCCCTAGATGGGGCCAAAATAGGAAATACTTATTTGAGTGATAGTCCGGGTCATTATAGCCTCGACTACATCACTTTAAAAAGCAGAGCAACAAAGCCCCGAGTATTCCCACAGAAAGTCCTGACCACGCTCTCTGCGTCATCTGAGATGGTGGTGCTCAGCAACGCTGGAACCGTGCCTCGCCTGTCGAGAGCCTGGCACGCGGCCGAGAGAGGCCAAAACGCTTGTACAGGCCCCAGCTTTAGACAGTTCGTACTGCCTACATTACCCACAACTTTTTAGAGTGCAAAATGCCTAAAACCTATTTTCTTGTTAGTGAAATTGAGAAGAATGATGTTGTGTTCTCCATGGACCAAACGGAATCGCTCTTCAAGCCTCACCTGCTGACGATGAGCACTGCCTACAAGAGTGGCATCCCCGAGTCGGAGAAGAGCGACTTCTTGTTTACTAAGTTAAAGGAGGAACCAGAGGAACTTGCTCAGCTGGCACCAACACCTGGCGATGCCATTATTTCCCTGGATTTTGGTTAGTATTTGTATAAATAATTTTTGTGCAACAAAGAACCACGTGTGAGCCTACATTTAGAAACTTAATAGACAAGGTCTCTTTGCTGTGTGTACAGATCGGGAGTAATGGCTGTAAGAGCCCATGTGCTCGCACCAGTGGAAAATTTCTGTGAATGAGAGCAGAAGCGGGCTTTCTTGCTGACTAAACAACATGCATTAAGTCTATGCCAACTTATTGTCATGGCAACTAGGAGCAGTGTTTACTTTTAATGAATAGCTGCAATTATATCATAACACAGCACAAGCTAAAAGCATTCGTTAATATTGTTAAAACTCCATCCAGGGACACAGAAGTTTGAGGAAGCCCCTGCCTTCACCAGTGCTGTTTTAACACCAAACAAAGCATGGCCAGTGGAAGTGAAAAGCCACGCTGCTCAAGGTGAAACACTGACAGTACCGTCCTTTACAATGCCTCAGATTGCACCTGGCAGCAGTACTCCAAGTGCAAGCAGCAACAGTAGCTGTTCCACGGTAAGAAGAGCTTTTAAAATACAAAACGTAACGTACTTTTTTTTTTTTTATGTAAGTCACATCAATATATGTAGATGATGTTTTCATGTTAGCAGTCCTGTCTCATTGCTTATTAACAAGGCCCAGTGTATCTATATCTCTCCTGTACTGCATATATCTTACACATCAATAGCGAAAACATCAAATGGGAACTGTGTCCTGCCTTTACCTTGCAATCCTCATTTTCTGCCAGCTGTCCCTCAGTAATTACTGTAACCTATAAAACAACTAGTAGAAGAAGGTGTTACCACCTTTCATGGAGTTAGCCTTAAATAAAAAGCGAATGTAAAATAGCGTGGTCACTAGCAGCATTGCCCCAGGCCCATCCTCTCTCTGTTTAACTAGAAGCTATAGGCTTTAGAAAGCTCACCCAACTCAGGCTTTTGAGAGTGGCTCCATGGAGTTCCCCACTGAAAGAATGAATGTGCTTTCGGGGTGTTGCCCCTAAGAGCTGGAGCTACTCCTAGCTGGCCTTTACTAGAGGACGCCGATCTTAAAAGAAAGGCAGTGAGGTATCGCTAAACATCTTCCTTCTTGACAAAAGTATTTAAGAGTGTACAGTTCAAGTTCCTGGTCTGAGTCGCCAAAAAACATTTAAACTAAGACAACACCTAAGTTCCTGTATTGGGTGCCTACATTTTGTAGTGACAAGTAGTCTTGTGTTGGAGAAAGCATATGATAGAAGCAGACACTTTGGGTTCTGAGGACACTATATTATGTTCTGGCCATTTGCTTTTCACAGGAAAGGTCTGTTACTACATAGTACAGTATAAACGGCATGATGCTAAGCTAATACCATGGTTTCCTTGCTGCTTATAGCAAATTCTTATTTCTGTGCAGCCAAGCAGCCCAGGAGATTATTACAGTTCTGTGGATGAAGATCTTAAGATTGAGGTGATTGAAAAACTTTTTGCCATGGACACAGAATCAAAAAGTCAGTGCACCTCCCAGGTAAGGAACTAATATTGCTTCCGAAGGCCATAAAAATCGGTCCTCTGCTAGTAGGCAGTACAGATGATGCATGCTGTATGGGCAGATACTGTGATATAACTGGATTTGCACACATCCACCAAAGCGTTGATGCACAACACTAACAGAAACATGCACTTTCAAAAGCTGGGGTGTAAATTTCTATCCCTAGCTCTCTGAAGCGCGTGCTTTAGGCTGTCACTGTGGTGGCACTGCTAAGAAGAAAGAAGCAGCAGAGAACTTTCAGGATTTGGAAGCTTCTGTAGACTAGATAGGGAATATAAGCAGCGGCAATTTTTTTTAAATCTGGCCTAATGAGTAGTGAGTAAACAAACATCCTTTCTAGAACAAAATATAAATAAACTAATTCTTGCAAAATGTCAAAATGAGGAAGGAATGCCCCTCAGAGGTGCTATCTCCTTTAGCTACAAAATGAAAACTGCCATTTTGGCTATATTATTCATCTTACCTCTTGGAGGATTTCATAGAGATATGACAATTACTTGCACATAAAGTAACACACAGTCTCCATCTCCTGCATTCTAATTAGGGTGTAAGTGTGGAAATTCCCTCTATAAATAACTCTCTTAATCCTCCACTATTATAACATTACATCAAGTGAGCTAGTGAAAGAAAGGTGGAGGCCTGATTCAGCCCAACTAACTTTAGATACCTAATTGAAATGCCTTGGTTAAGAGCTTATATTTCTCTAAAGTTAAAAGAAAGGGATAGGCATTGCTGGCTGTCAGCTCAGACCTTACACTCATCATCTCATTCTGTTAAGCCTATGGAAAGTTTGGGGTGCCTGGGGCCCAAACGAGGTGCCTCAATTTGCCAGCGCAATTTGCAGACTTAGGTAGGTGGTAGTCTATGTCCTGAAGAAAATTCATCTAACTCTGGACATAGAAACAGCAATGAAAGCAATGGGAAGAGTAGACAGACAGGAGGAAAATGTGTATCAGGATCAAACTCAGTGCAAGACTTGACATGTGCAAACTTCACTTTTGTCAGATTCAGCATCTGCTTGCTCAGGTGTGTCCCACCTTATCAGCAGCTTTGGTGGGAAAAAATGAGCATTAGAAAAGTGCCCCTGTCATGAGCTGGCTGGTGGGCCAACATTGATTTCCTTCTCTGTTAAGCTTTGGTAAAATGCCAAGAGAAATGAATTTAAATATGACTAGTCTTCCAAGGGAAACAAAAAACCCCAACCAAACAACAGGTTTAGGTGCAATAGTGTCCTTCCAACTACATTTTTTTAAAACTTTTGCATTTTTAGATGCATTTTTTTCATGTCGCTGGATTATGAGAAAGCTATGTTTTCTATTTTAGCACGAAAACCCTTAAGGTCGAACTACATGCCACGTGTCGTAGAGTCCTGGCAGACAAGTTATTCAAAGTGTAATGAGACGCAAGATCTACTGCAGATCACACTGATGTTGCAGGCTGCATGCAAGCTACTTTAGCAAACACTGCTTATCTGGGAGTGTTTTTCAGTTTGTTGTCTTACTTTGCTGGTGACATGACTAACATGTATGCTAGTCATAGAAATAAGACATGTTTAAATAGCTTGCCAGTTTCGTGTAGGTAAATTTGGCATACAGTGATTTTTCAGCTGCGCAGCTATTAGTATTCTGTATTGCACTAACTGCCACAACTACTATTAACTTCTAGTTTCTTTATGAACTTACTTTATTTTTGTGCAGACTGACTTCAATGAACTGGACCTTGAAACATTGGCTCCTTACATTCCTATGGATGGAGAAGATTTCCAGCTCAGCCCAATCTGCCAAGAAGAACGTCCTCTCTCTGAAAGTGCACAAAATACCCAGCAGAGTCTAAGTAGCATGAGTACCATCTTCCAACCCCTTGCTTCTGCTTCACAGAATCAGTTCCTCCCAGAGAAATACTGCCCACAGCTATCAAATAAAAACATTAACCCTGGTCATGGATCCCTGTCATCGGTATTCTTCAACAATGCAAGTAGGTCATCACTGCCACCGTACCATGACCAAGCCACCACTCCCCTGTCTTCGATGGGAGGAAGACCAAACACCCAGTGGCCACCTGATCCCCCATTAGAATATGTTCCTGCTAAATGGAGACTCATGGATAAATACTCAGGATCCCTATCAAGTTCCCCCTCAGGGCCACCAGTACATTCTCCAAGCATGCCCATATATAAAAAAAGGTAAGAGTTTTTGTGGTATAACTATGTATTTTACTCAGAAAATATTTTGGGAGATAAGGGGGGGGGGGGGTCATAATCTTGAAAAATTCTTTTTTTTTTTTTTTTCAATTCAGCTGGAATAAGTTGTTTTGATAGGCATCAGACTGTACCTCTGGAGAAATTAGTGTGGTGCTGTCCCGGGGCAGTCAGTCTGGTGGAAGCAGAAGTGGGCTAATTTTTCATTGCCTGTAAGGATGCATGAATGGATTTCCTGCTGGTCAGGTAAAAATTACCCCAGTAATTTTGCAAGACCTGCTTGGCTTTATGCAGTTTAAGAAAAGTACTGAAAAGGCTTACTGGTCCAGCAGTAAGCTGGGGACCCATTCATACTTTCTTACCTTGCATTGTATTTTTGCACAACAGAAAATAGGGGAGAGGGAGGGATGACGGTACATTTATTGTTGGCATATCTGTAAATACTACAACTAAGATTTAAAATTGCAGGCTTTTTTTCTACAACGCTTCCTCCCGTTGTTCACTTTCTTACCCTTGTGAACAGTATGCGATGAGATGTTGATCAGAGGCTACAGTCCTAGAAGTTTCCTATCGTAGCTAGAAGTTTCTCTGTAGCTCTTGGGTCTTTGGTGTTGGTCACGCTAAAACATTCAGGAAGTTCATAAAATAGCAAGGGTCATTTTAAAACATTAAGCTGTGCGGTTTGCTTTCTGAGATTTCTTGCTGGCAGAAATACCAGTGTCTGAATATGCATCTGGAAAGAGAGGGTTTGTCCCCAAACAGCAACCTGTGTGTTCGTGTTTTGTATGCAAAGCAAGGGGACAGGCGTGGCTCTCAGAACCCTGTCCTTAAAAATCGCATGACTTTCTTTTCCACAGCATTTTTATGTCTGCCTGGAGATCCCTAGGGGCTGTTTATGCTAGACTTGCATTAGTCTTTGATCCCAAAAGTCAAAATTTTCCAAAGCTTGTGGGATGACTAACAAAAGGAAATAAAAACATTTGATGTTTGAGGTCTGTCCACCGTCACGTGTCAAAGACACCTCAAATGTCTTTAAATAAAAGAAGAATCTGTATAAATGAAGAGGATGGTTTAGAATTGCCTCCCTGCTCACTTAGCCAGCGATCTTTTCTCCACAGGCCCCTGGATGCTTTTGGGCAACGAGGCATAGATGTAAACCCAGCAAGGATTGCTCTGTCTAACAGTTTGAAACTGAAGCGACAACTGGATTATGAAGAACAAGTGTTGCAACAGCTGAGTGGGGTAATCATAAGAAATGCATCCCCTTCACAACTTTGGACTCACCACGGTCATTGGTGTAATTATTTGTTTTGCTTTCCTTCACATTCTAGGGAGATGCATCTGTCATTAACCCATCTCACCTAATGTGGAAGAGAATGAAGTTTCTCAAGGGGGAAACCTGTTCCTTGGTTACAGAAAAGAAGTCTCTCAGCGCAAGTGTTCTTACTGGTAAGACAAAAGAAAGTGGTTTTGCAGTGCTTCATATTGAAACACAATTTTAAGACAGGTTGAATAGAAACAAAGACTCTTTCAAAAGGAAATGTCAGTAAGCTCTGTAAATATTAGACTAAGCCAAAATTAAAGATGAGGTTGTATCACTAAGAGCTGAACAATTTAAGATACACTTGGTAACTACCAGGTAGATGGTTTCATGTATGTTCACATCCTTGCTTTGGAGGTAACCAGATCAGCTTAATGGAGATGGAGTTACCTCATGCTGATCCTAGGTGCCAACATCTCAGAGCTAGATCTGGTACTTTCTCTCTGCAACATGGTGTTTCCTTACACAAGCCTATCTTGAGTGCAATACTATTTCCAGAGCTATCGTGCTGTTTCTGAAGTGACTTCTTTGTGACAAGATGTAGGTATGCCATGTGACCATCATGACGAGGATCACTTTGCTTTGAATTGGTATTCTCTACTATAACTATTACACTGGCTTAATTTAACTTTTTTTTTTCCCCTCTGCTATGTGAATCAGATGAATTTGTCTGTAACTCGAGAGGTCTGAGCCAACCAATGAATCAACTGCAGCAGCAGCAGCAACCCACCTGTGGCAGTCCTGGTGAGAATTTGAAAGCAGGAGCGTTTCCTCCTCTGTTTTACAGTTCCCATTATCAGGACTATACTGTCCAGCCAGCTCATAAAGCATCAGGTAAGAGCTGTCACATACAGAAATTGGAAAATGTTGGTATTGAGTTCCAATACTGATTCCATGAAAGAAAACACCTAAAAAAATATGGGGGAGGATGATGGTAAAGTAAGAACCAAATACATATTGCTTCATAGAATGAAAAATTTGTTTTGTTGTTTAGTGTGAAACTTAACGTTTACATTTGTAATATATGAGGAAAAAATATTTTTGCCCTTCATTTCAATTAAACTTAACTTTTTACCTTGGAGGTCCAGTCATCCTCCATCCACACACTCTTGTCTTGTGATGGAATTGATTAAATTGTACTAACCTTTATTGCAGCATTGATACGGAAGGTTTGTAGGTTAGAGTCTCTTAACACATGCCTTCTAGAAGTTAAGGTAATTAATTAAAGGGGACATATGTCTATCCCTTTTAATATACTGGGGATTGGGTGTCAATTTACAAACTGTGTTGTTTACTACAGCTTCCCTCATCTGCACCAGTATTTTTCTTAGAACAGTCTAAATTGGGGGTGGAGGTGAAAAACTGCATGTGTCCATGTGACATGCTTGCAACAGTTTAAGGCAGAGCACTGTATAGGTTTCCTCTGAAACCTGTAACTGCTGGTGGTTTGAGGCATATTGACGTAAACACAAAATGAAATTGTAACTGGTTATAAACAGAAGAGGGAGGCGAGGAAACAAGTCCTCTCTGACTCTCTGTTCTCAGCACTATTACTTACTTCATGAATCTCTTCCAGGTATGACCAGTCGTCTGCTGGGGCCCTCCTTTGAACCCTACTTGTTGCCTGAGTTGACAAGATATGACTGTGAGGTGAACGTCCCTGTTTTGGGCAGCTCTACGCTTCTGCAGGGTAGTGAACTGCTCAGAGCACTGGACCAGGCAACCTGAGCGATCCCGCAATATTCCATGGCCTATACTGTTCAAAACAGCTTCAGTTTTTAAGTATATTTTTGCAAGTAGACAGTTTCTAATACCAGTACACTTTTACAGGATTTTACTTGGATATTGAACCTGTCCACGTTACCAAATAGTGGCCTTTTGAAGTACTCACTTTATTATTCATAGTAAAGAAATACATCTACTGTATTTTCTCTATTGCAATTAAAGTGTTGTTTAGAGAGTTTGATTACCCTCCTCTTATCTCATTACCTGTAATTTATACGCTGAAATTTTCTTCAAATTTCATGCTCATAAAAAGCTGTGGTATAAATGCCTCATCACATGATACTTTGGCTGCAGTACTGCAAAGATTTATTTTTATTGCCAAAGATGAATGAAACAAATTTGATCTCCAACCACAGTTTTTTGTTGATCTGCCAAATTGAAAAATCCTTTGAGTCCTTCTGTTTTCCAGCATTTATCATATTGTAACTTCTTTAATAACTTTTGGAAAAGCATACTAAAGAAAAATCCCAGCCTTCAGCCTCCACCCCCTTCATTTTTATACACTTCGTTGAAAGAAATGTGAATGGTGAACTGCAATGTTTGTGGATATCTGTGAAAGTTGCACATTGTAAGCTTTTCCTCAGAAGCAAGCCACTTCCTCAGCTGCCTTAACCTGGCTTAGCTCTACAGCCAAGGGTGTCCTACAGATTTACCCCAGTGGAGGATTTAGACCTGTGTTTTCATTTGTGTTGGGGTTTCCTGTTTTGTTCTTTGTTGTTTCCTTTATTTTTTACAAAAAACAGATAACTTTTAATTTCTCTCGGGGTCAGTTGTTAATCATGTCTTGGTACTTTTGCTATATCTAGGACGCAACAACTAACAAACAGCTGTTTCTGCTAGATCTCGTAGTATTTGTTATGGTGTTGCCAATATTTCAGGAGTCTGACCAGTGGCCAGTACTAACACCTCCAATTAATGTCACCCTTGTTCATTTTAAATGCTAGCTAGTAATATAATTGCAATATTGAATCATTAAAACTGAAAGTTAAAAGTAGTATTTCCCAGCGTATTAGGCTAACTTAGTTATATAAGTAGACAAAAAGAATTAAGGATTGTGAAGTGAGACAAATAGCTGGCAGGCAAGTCTATCATTTTTACTTGCCTTACATTAATCAGTAGCTGAAGTGTCATTAAAAGGCAACTAGACATTTTCAGAGCTCCTTTCCAACTATCATTAGTTGTCATACACATACTTTTTAAAATGAGGCTTTGAATGCTCTCAAAGCCAAAGGTAGCTGAAAGTTTAAATTTAAACAGTAAAAATAAATATTAATGTAATAAAAGGCAGGTGAGCAGTTCTGACGTTAAAATACTTACATCCCAAGATACAGCTAGGGCTGTATCAGCTTGTTTCCTCCACTGGTATAAATCATCATAGCTTCATTGAAGAACATGGAACACTGGCAATGTACAAAAGGTAAACGTCTGGCCGAGAAGCTTAGAACAAAGATATATTATTCTTTTGAGACTTCCGATTCCACTGAAATCTGGCTTACAAAATTTCTTTGTATCATGCACTGACACTTGCAGAGAGGGAGGCCTTGGGTTCATAGAGCACTTCAGGGTTTGCCGTGTTAACTGAGTCTTAACCATACATACTTAAAAAAGCTGAAGATCTTTCTTCTGTTATTGGTACATAATGTGAAAAAAGATAGTCCCTTATTGTAGGTAATCTTTCAAGAGTGTATTACCAAAAATAATCTGCTCCTAAAGTGAAGTTATTACTGTGTGGAAAAAATACATTGTAAGCATCAAAATCTGATGAAAATTGGCAAGCCAGATTTGACAAATTTGCAGTGGCAAGGACTTAAAGGCTTCAAGGATTAAAGACACTTGACTACTGCTCTTCTGTTTCTTATTTGTGTAGTTTCAGCATTAAAAACGTTATATACCCTAACAGTTTACTAAAACACTCTGAAAAAATATTCCATGTCTTAACATTAATCATACTTTTTATCATAATTAATTATTTCATAATCTATATTGCTGAATTCTTATTGACAATATTATAACTGTATGGGAACTTTAACTTGATAAGGAAATGTATTTTGACACTGATACTTTATTAAAGTATACTGATCCTAAATTCTTTGTGACTCATTTGCTAAGAATTTGTTATTTGTTGTATCATTGTAAAAGAAAAGTATTTATTAAATTATTTATAGAAAATAAAGGTTTGCATTGATCTTTGAAGAATGAAGGAACAAACAAGATCTACCCACATTTGAGAGCTGGGAAGTAGCCCACCAAAGGCCTGTACCACCAACCTTTCTGTAGAGTTTACTCAGCTTTCCTCAAACAGAGAACTGACTGCCCTGCAGACCGCCCCATCTGAAACATGTCCTACGGTTCAGACTGCTGCTTCCATTTCAAAAATATTTCTGTCTGAGGAGCTGAGGGTGCCTTTTGTAATGTTACCCTTAAAAAAAAAAATTAACAAAATGACATTTTAGAGGCTGAATTGCCACAGCTCCCCACTTCAGTTTTTGTGGTGGCAGTAACATAAGCCATCCTATTCTGGCAGTCCTGACAAGCCCATGAATAGCAAAACAGGCTTCCCCCCATCCAAGCCTCTGCTTTACCCACCCCGTCCTTTATCCCAGTGCTGCTGTTAAACATGGCCATCCTTCTCTGTGTAGAAATTGCCAGTTTTGCCTGTGTAATAACACTGATCACGCTGTGGGAGGACAGACACATTAAAGAAATTCATTTCCAAACACCCACTTCAGTTCAGACTGGCCTGTACGCAAGCTGTTGGTGCTTGACCCTTCTGACAACAACTGCCTGTAAAAGACACAGTGCCCAGACCAGCACTGTTGAGCTGCTCAAACAGCAGCGAATCTTCTGGGTAAGTAAGTGGGCTATCAGTCATCACCGCCTCCTTTTCTAGATAGGATGCTCAGCAGGCACAGAAAGTAACTCCTTGCTTCTGATTCTGTTGTAATTAACAGTAATCACACAACACCCAGCAGTGAAGAGCAATGGCCATGCGCCTGTTTTACCCTCCCTTTTAAAGCATTCCATTGATCTTCAGGGCACTTGGACAAAAACTAACTCAGCATGTCAGATCCTAATCCAACTGAGGGTTAAAAAAAAAAGCCAGTCTCAAGCAGAGATTAACCTCTTCAGATCAGTTTTATCTTTTAAAGGTTGTAATCACTAATATAAATTAGTGCTGTCTGTCAGACATAATTTTTTGGGGTGTCCAAACATAGCTTATTGCTAGCACCCTCATGCTGAAGAGCATTTACCACGCCCATGTTCAAGTAGCTTAACGAACATACTAGTAGTGCCTTGAGCTCCCTCACCCCAACCCCTCCTTTCTACTACAGCTAAACACTGCTCATGTTAGTGAGTTTTAGTGCTTTTCCCTTAGGTAGATGAACATCCTGGACAGCTTAGCTCTGATATTGCAAATTACATACCCAAAGCCTGGCCAGAAACCTAACACAGAGATTACATCAATAGCCAAGTTTTGCTCTGCTGAACAGGGATTTATTACAGTTTTTTTAAAGACTTAGCTTCCCCTCCCCCCCCACAGTAGGCCAGCACAAGTGCTTAAAATTAAGTGTAGATCATCTTTCACTGCCTAAAAATGCCATTTCTTGGCATCAGATCTTGTATCTCTAACAGCATAGCACTGATCCCAACTACGTTGTTCAACACTCACTACGTTCTGCTGAAAAATCGGGCAGTTTTGCCAAGCTCTCATGACTGACTTGGGCTTGTCTCAATCTCTGGCTGATTTTCAAGTCTATCATCTTTTTAAAACGCTCAAGCCAACGTTTTTCCTAGACCATAGATTTCATGCAGGTAAGATTCACGCTGTTTGTTTATTGAACAAATGATTACAACAAAATACTATAGGAAATTCTCAGCATCCTGGTATACATTGTGATTGCTATTAAAAATACAAAAAAGCCCAGATAACTTGGAGCAAAGCCCAAGCTATCTTTTCAGTTGAGACACCAGCTCCTAAGCAATACTGAGATCAGCAGACAGTAGGTGATTCATCACGCTTGCCTGCAACAGTAGGCAGGGCACAGGAAAACACTCACTCTAGCAAGCACACAACTGCTCTGACTCTAGCTGGTGAAGGTTTCATCTGTTACTTCTCCCTGAGGAGCTTCATGAAGCTATTCACAGACATGCCAGATTTTTAGTTTGTTTTTTTTTTTTAAAGAGCTACAGTGGAGAATTGAAAATATTCACCTACATTTAAATAAACAGCATTATTTTCTTTCTTCCCCTCACCCAGCCAACTCTCTTATTACAGGCTTCCCAAGAGAAGAAGAAACAATTTCTAAGAAAAAAGAAAATCTAACAATATTTTCTTAGGACAACAAAATCTGTCACACGTCCGTGTTTTGCTCCCTTAGCACAAGCCAACACACAGCACAACAGCCGCCTCTCGCTTACCTAGGGCTGCCTCTGAGCTCACCCTACCTGCAGGGAAGGCAGGTGTGGATTCCCACTCCCCCAGGCTCTGTTCCTTGTGGTTGCTTTCCTTGGTCGACTGAAGCTACAAAAGCACAGTAGGCCGGCTGTAGCAATTGGTATGTACCCCCTTTTTGGGTGCTCACATTAAAATTGGCTTGAAATAAAAAAAAAAAAAAAAGTAAGGAAAAACCTTAGCTACTCAGTTTGGAAGCACCACAGACATTTCTTTTGTCTGAAAGCCAGCCTGCAGTTTTGGCAGCTTGTGATGTGCCGCAGGTCTCACATGGAACATTTTCCTTAAAGAAGTCCTAAATTCCTGTCATGAAGGGGTTACTTAATTCTCTTCAGTCATACCTCTCTGTTAGTAATGTAGTTAAGATGTCTCATCAGGGAACAGAAGCACATCCATGAAGCTGGCTTGCAAAGACTACCTGCAAGCCAACCGGCACCAGCTACTACTGCCTCAGCTATTAGACAGCTCTTTCCATTTGCTACTCAAGCAAGCGAGGGCAGGGTATGGATGAAAAAGGTTCTGCTGGCTCGCAGACAGTATCTCTTTCATCATCCTCTCGACACTGTGCTTCGAGCAAAATCCTAACAAATTTCAGAGGTACGTAGTTTCTCCTGCAGTTTTCAAAATGAGAGTAGTTGAGCAACTTCCCCAGATGGCTGAACTCTGTCTGTAAAGCCAGAACAATCTCCCAGCCATAAGAGGAGCAGTATGCATTTGCTCTTCTAGTCCTAACAGCACCATAGAGCCAACACTAGTGGGAAGAGAATCCGTATTTGTTGTGGTTCCCCAAACCTTCTCCCCATACAAATAACTGCCTGTTCAGAACAAAAATTACACCTGAGATGATAGAGAGAGGCACATACACTTGTTAGAGTGCTTCCAGATGCTCCTATGTGTTTGACGGACACCAACAAGTTCACTTAGGGTGGGATTTCTGAGTCCAGCTTATCCCTCAGTATTTTCAGCCCTGGGCAATCCTTATGCACTCACTCCAGAGTCTGGCTTTGCAGAACTTGGAGAATGCTGCGGTGCCCCAGGGCAGAGTGACCCACAAGGATCTCCCTGTCCAGTTATAACCCGTAAGTCAGGAAAATCAAAGGTTAACACTCCTGCAGACAGTTCAACAATTTTCTGGAATAAAGCTCTTTCTAAAGACATCGACAGGGATGCATTTTCCCAGTTACAACCGTTCATGCAACTGCATTTTATTTTAGATGCTCTAGTGAAAAAAACCAGCAGCTTTAAAGTCTTGCTCTCTTTTTCTCAAGATGCTGGTAAAGGCCAGGTTTAAAGACGGAAGGGGAAAGAGCAAATCAGAAACTGCCAAAAACCCAGACTGAAGTCCACAGCTCCCTGGCATTATTTTGTAGCAGAAATTGCACAAACACTTCCAAATGGCAAACCACAAAAGTTGCCCTGTATGATGAGCCTTATAATCAACACAAATACATATAATTTTAATTTAGACCCTCCTCCATACAGCAGCACCACAACAGTATTACACTGGATCAAATGAAGCATAAAATGAATGTCGTCACTGTCCAGTTTTAGATACGTCGCATGATATCTATTGGCTTTTTTCCTGGAAGAGCAGGCAATACTAACTGTGTCTGTTGCCTTCCTGCTAACACAGATAGTGCTGTCCTCAGCTGCAGCCCCCAAAACACACTGGAGTTCACAGAAAGCAAACCAATGGAAGCTGACTGGGAAAACAGGTTGCTCTCCATTATAACTTCAGCTGCAAACATCAAGATGAGTTTTCCTGTGCCTTGCTTAACTACAGAGAGGCTTGTATTTTTTAGCATGTTTGCACCTTTTAACACAGGTTGTTGTTCACAACTTCAATTTGTTTAATCTTTAGTCAGTTTTTGGAGTGCACAGTATCATCTCTTTTAGGGCCAGGCTGATCACCGTGGAAATCTCAAAGATAAAGGAGACATCAACACTGAATAATTTTTGGTCAACTTCCCCCTCCCCTCTCAAAAGCTCTCTTCTGCAGAAGAGATTCTTTTTAATGACAGGCAACACCTTGAACAACTATGTGTTGGGTTTGCTCTTATCTAGCACTCCTTTCTGCCTTCCCTGGATCCTCAGCAAAGCGTAGTCTGTGCACAGACACCCGAGCACTCTGAAAAGTGGACAAAAACCTGGCTTTTGTAACCATCAATTATATCCTAATATACCGAATAAACACTTTAACTTGTGCTTTCGTTTTTAGAGTGAATTCTCCAACCTCTCCCCTTACACGTTCTCCTTCCCCCCGTGCAAAACCAAGAAGAAAGCATCTTTAGAAAAAAATGAAAGTCACTAAAATACTTTTCTGGGTAACCAGCACAGGAACCAGGAACCAATGAAATATCTGGAACTCATTTAAGTTCACTGGAAAGAGGGAACGTTCAAGTCAACAGTGCTCTCATTCTTCCTTCTGCAACACAGTGCCTGCTGGGCAGGGTTTGTTTGCGCTGAGGTTTTGTATTAGAAACACACACACTTAGCCTAAATATGATTTTGTTTATGCAGGATTTCTTCTGTCCTGTTCAGTGCACAATTTCCACAAAACTGTGCTGAAAATAATAAACAGGGTGAAAAGTGCCTGTGCCCAGTGCTCAAGAACCACAACAGGTGCCTCTGCGTGGCAGACTGCCACGCTGGGCACACTCCAAAGTCTTGTCCTGAAACCTGCTCAAAGCGGGCCCCTCTTCCAAACCTGCTTTCCCTGGTGGGTACGTTGAGACTGGATCCCAAACGAGCCACCTCGGAGAGCAGGAAATGCTCCCACTGTCTCCTGCTGAGCCATTCCCCAGGACATTACTGAGAAAACAGAAGCGATCCTCCTTCCTCCCCCTTCCCTTTTCCCCACCTCATGCCTCCTTTCCATGGAAATCTCTCAGAGTATTTCGATTCTTAGAGGCAAAATCATGTCTTGACTCATGCCAAGGAAATAAATCCCACGTGTCTACAAAGCCTACGCTACAAACCAGTTGCTGAGGGAGTGACCGTACCCAAGCCCCTGAAGAATGAGCCTTCTGTAGCCTATGGCAGGAACTCACGCTCTCCATAGGGCACTCCTGACCCCGACACGGGAGCGCCCAGCGTGCAGGACACGCTGTGGCTGTGCCTGGCAGATACTGCTGCTCCTCGAGTCGCGGGCCAGAAGCACAGTGGCTGAACAACAAGCTGTTCACTTTATGTGCTGTCCCGAACGTAGGTCACCTACATGAAACCCATCTACTTAGGTTTAATGTTGATAACACACAATTCACTTACATGTGGAGCAAGAGGGTAAATAAGCCTGGCAATGTGTTAGTTCTGTGTTTCATGGAAATACTTTGTGGCTGTGCGTTACAGAGCAACGCCACGCATGGCAAAAGGTGCTTAACTGGAAATTGCCCCAGGAAGCTATCCAAAACCGTACTTTCCCCATTCACACTAGACCCCCAAGCTTCACTGCTCGAAGGGCAACAGCATAGCACACCCACTGTGCCAGCGTCCTACCCCGCTCTTCCCAGTGAGCCAGACTGTAATGGCAGCCGCTCGCTAGGACCAAACGCGGCACTGCACGGCCCCCCAAGCACACTTGGGCTCAGCAGCCCTCACTCGCAACAGCTAATTTCACAGCAATCAGATACTTCCCCCGTTTCCTGCACCCCCCCAGCCATACCCTCCCTTTCTTCACTACCAAGATGCCAAATTCTTCCCGAGTGAACGTCTCCAGCTCGCTTTTTCACAACGTCCAACAGCATTTAGAAATCCTTTTCCAGATGCTCTTATTGGAAATGCAGACCACACAATTACAAAAGGAGTTCTGGGATCTTATCTGTACCACCGTGACTCATCTTTGAAAGTAGTATTGCAGCAGCACCGAAACGTCCATTCAAATTTATTTTTTTTTTTTTTTTTTTTGTAAAGTGAGCCACAGAACAAAATGGACGTGGACAGTCATGCAGTCATGCACAGCACACACTGCAGTTGGAGAGGCCTAGTTTTGACAGCATGAGATGTGTAGAACTAAATCAGTCCATACCCAAAGAGATACGGGCTTGTGGGACTAAGCTCTATTAAGAAAACTAGGCATTCAAAACCAAATTTTAAAGATAGCATGTTGTAGCTGTACAGCTAATGCCAGAGACTGGAGACTACGTTGCACTTGCACCACACAGTGCCAATAACTGAACTAATGCTGAAAGAGCAAACTCGCTCTCCTTCAGGATCTTCAGTCAAGATCCAACCAAACAAGTATTTTTGCATTAACCAAGGAAACAGGACAGAGCACGTTTGAAGACAGAAGTCAGCAGGATACAAAGAGGCTGTTTTGAAAATAATGCGAACTATTCTCTTCATTTTTAAAGTGGAAACAAGTAGAGTGTCATCCATTTCTACCCAATCATAACATATTCCTGCCCAACATTTTTACTACTGATAATTTGTTACATCTTCAGATTTTTCTGCTCTATTTAGGGGGAAAAAAAAAAAAAAAAAAATCACCTGACTGACTGACTTCGATTTTTTTAGCTTCTTGGTGTCTCCCCTTAACAGCTACAGAAATGTAATTTACAGGCTCTAAAAAATGAGCTACTTTGAAAACTTAACTTGTTAAACAGCTCAGAGAAGATGGCTGTCATCCTTTCATTTCCAAGCAGCAGTTTGTATAGATTTTAGTACAATCAATTCATGTCTATGTCATGTTTCATTTTCATGCTTCGTTTTACAACCCCATTAATCAGACTAATGAGGTTGAACGTGAAAAAATCCTTTTGTTTCAAGCTGAACAGCCTCTGAAACCACAGTTATAATGGTCTGTCTTTACTTGGTCTTCCTGTTTGCAAGTAATAGCAAAAAAATGGCATTACAGAATTTTTCTGCTAAACCTTAAAGGCAGAAAGCCATCTTATTACAACATCCCCTGTAAATTACAGGAGCTCAGGCTGTATATTGATGTAAGGGAGTCACAGTGCCTTCCACTTTGTGAACATGCTTAAATGAAAATGAAATCTTATTAACTGCTTTGGTAGGGTCACAAAGATGTTCTGTATGTTCCAAATCGGTGGCTTAAGACAGTCCAGTGAGCCAAAGCCTGTCTGCAGGCAGGAGGGGGTTTGCGCTGTGCTGACCACGCTCCCGCTTGGAGAGTCCATTCCCCCCACACCGTGTACAACGTGTCTAGGACCCGGGTAGGGACTGGGGCCCTCCTGGTTCATTAGCCCATCTAAACCATGAGCCACACGTATATCTATAATCCATGGCAGGAGACAGAAGCTAGAAGGGAAGGTGGAAATTCCCACTCAGGGATTCATTACAGAGCTATCCTAGGCTGCAACACAAACCCGCCAGTGCTCCTCAGAGCTTTTTGTCACGAGTCAATAGCAGTACAGAGAGACGCACAAAGAGACTTACAAGGGAACGCACGCAATTACGGGATGGTGCCACAAAAGGCAACACTGTCAACACCCCCCACCCCCCCCAACTTCAATAAACGTGAAATAGTAATCTCAAAACAGTCTTGGCTTGAATTTGCTCATTTTTATACCACATACAAATCTCCACCCCACCCTTGCTTTGGAAAGCAAAGCAGTAGTCACAGTATGTAATAGTAATCAGGGAAAGGCTTGTTTCTGACCCGCTAAATGCCTAAGTAGCTGCCCAGACTATCTGTTGATCAAGTGACAAGCACATTGCAGAGTTAGGAGGTCACAGGACACTCCACCTTTACCATCAAGGTTACTATGGGTGTCACTAGACCTGCCCAGTATGAATCTGTAAGGTTCAGCTGTGATTCAGAGCCATCTGAAAGGTGCTGGATATACCTGTAAAGGGCATGGAGATTGGGAGGGAAGGTGGTTATCTTTTTTTAGCCTGTAGCATGACGACAGCACAAGCAGCAGAGCGCCATGGTTTAAATCTGGGAAAAGGATGGCTCCCATTCAAAACATAATGCATCTATAGACAAAATCCAGGCAACCCATTTCCTCCTAAAGCTGTAAGCCAAGCATGAGAAATAGACTCCTGCTATAATACATCCCAGGCTACAACAGAAGCTCTAAGTCCTTCACACGTCACCTGTAACATCCCGAGTTGAAAGTCAGTGGGGCTTTAGTGCATTAGAGGTACCAATCTCTAAACCTCCTGGCCCCAACCAGTCCATGGGGATGGAGTGAAGTTTTATCATGCCACAGCAGGGGCCAACGCTACCTCAGTGTTGTGGTTTAACCCCAGCCAGCAACTCAGCCCCGCGCAGCCGCTCACTCACTTCCCCCCCACCCAGTGGGATGAGGGAGAGAATTGGAAAAATAAAGTAAAGCTTGTGGGTTGAGATAAGAACAGTTTAATAGAACAGAAAGGAAGAAACTAACAACAATAATAACAATAAAGTGACAATAATCATAAAAGGATTGAAATACACAAAACAAGTGATGCACAATGCAATTGCTCACCACTTGCTGACCGATGCCCAGTTAGTTGCCGGGCAGCGATCCCCCCTAGGCCAACTCCCCCAGTTCATACACTGGGCATGACGTCCCATGGTGTGGAATACCCCTCTGGCCAGTTTGGGGCAGCTGTGCTGGCTGTGTCCCCTCCCAGCTTTCCTGTGCCCCTCCAGCCTTCTTGCTGGCTGGGCAGGAGAAGCTGAAAGGCCCTTGACTGAGTCTAAACACGACTGAGCAACAGACGAAAACATCAGGGTGTTATCAACATTCTTCTCATACTGAAAACCAAAACACAGCGCTGTACCAGCTACTGGAAGGACAATTAGCTCTATCCCAGCCAAAACCAGGATACTCCACATGGGGTCTGCCAAGTTAACCTTCAGCACTTTCCTAGGGGAAAAGGAGGAGCATCACTGGTGAGAAGACAGAAAAAGGCTGTTCACCTCCTGCCCTTTCCCACTCTTGGAACAAAGACACCCATCACATAGAAGCACCCTCCGTATCAGGTGGAGCCTGCCTGCAGAGGCAGATGTAGGAGGACCAGGGCAGAGCACGCAGTGGGTCACAGGACCGGTCTGACGCCTGCTACCACCACAGCACGTGTACATGACTATTAGCCAGAGCCTACATCCACCCACAGAAACTAGACTTCGAAAGTACTTTTGTTTTTCTCCCTCAGAGGAGACAAACCTGAGCCACTCATCAGCAGTACCATAGCAGGTAAATAACTGAGAGCTGATGGATCTGAAGAGGTCTGTGCAGAAAAAGCATTTTAGCTTTCAACTATCTCAGGTGATCCTCTGATGTTTAATTAGGAATAATTAAAGAACAAACAAAAAGCCTGAATCCTTTCATGAGTACTTCACAGGTATACACTAGTTATTTCGAACGGGAGCTTGGTTCCAGGGTGGCAGACTCCCTTTGCATAGGAGCCGAGGAAAAGCAACCTAATCTGTTAAAGAAATAGAGCAAAAAGGTATCAGATTTCTTCCAAAACCAGAGATATTTTTGAGAATAAACTGTTTAGTAAGCTTAGACAAGATGACTGACTAACGACAGACAGCAATCCCCCACAATCAGCCTCAAGACACAGGTGTTATGAAAAATCAACATGTAGCTTTACTGAAGTTTTTTAAACACTGTACTGCCTCCCAGACATGGGAAATGAATAAAACTGCTTGAGCAGCTTGGGTTTGGCATAGAAAAAGAGAGTTAATTAAGGAATTGGGTTATTCCCAAACTGTGCTGTTTAAGAAGCCCCATTATACCTGCTGCACAATAGGTGGGATCCATTTTCTTTCAGCAACGCTTATGTCAGATGTTAATTCAAGGCTGTATCGTGTTTAACAAATACTCCCCTAAGACAAACTACCTTCTGCCTAGAAGAGGCAAATCACGTCGCTGGGAGTACCGCGAGGGGAAGCTCACTAACCAGAGCGTGTGGGTGAAAAGCAGGTGACACGGCAATGCCCGTCCAAGCAAGTTTAGAGGTGGAAATATCGTTTAGAGTCATCAGGGATATGGGAGGAGCAGTGGAAAAGGATGATGGCGCTCCTCAAAGCAAGGGAGCGCAGCCTTTACCATCCTACTACACCTCCTGAGTTCTCTCTCGGTTTTGGCACAACCCGTGTTTTGCCCCTCCAGAGGCCTGTGCCCCAACCTGAAGAATGTCCCCTCTGTGCTGCTGGCTGCAGCTCCCACGCTCGGCAGAGCGGGGGGTAGTCACCACCTCGGGAGCATCCCCCGGGCACGCTCATCCTCCCACGGGGACACAGCGGGGAGGACGGGACAGAGTCCCACGGCTTTCACGCAGCTGTAAGGGCAGCAAGCCATACGCAACTGGTAAATCGGCAGACACGTCGCCTCTCCGGCAGATGTGGAAACAGCCTGTGGAGGCCTTCCCGTGTGAGGGCGCAGCTGGTACGGGGGCTGCCCTCGCCTCCTGCCCCCACTACGCCAGCTGCGCGGCCCAGCTGGGCACCCCTCTGGCCAGGGGGGCCTGGCACGCACTGGCACGGGAGGGAGGGCATGGCAGACAGGGCCAAAAAGCAGCACGGAGAGAGGACAGAAGAGAACAGCAGCACCCCCGCCACAACACGGCACCTCCTCTTAGGAAGCCCATGCCCCAGGAAGCCACGGGGACTCGCCTTCCCCCTCCGCGGCCACAGAAGCCTGCTGGCTGTGCCAAAGGGTGTCGGGGCAAGAGGCAGGAGCATCGGTTTCAGCAGGAGGACTAAGAAACGGAGACCATGCCAGCCAACCCCCAACGGCAGCTTTTGCCTCATTTTAGCACCAGAGGTCTGTAAACCTTCTGAGGGTGCTCGGGAAGGTCCTGAAGGTCAGTCTCAAGGCTACATGTGAAAATTGAGAGGGTGTGTTGCACAGGGGACAGCAGATTCCCAGCTGCTGACCACGGGAAGGAAGGAGGCTCTGCAGCCACACGGGGAAGAACCAAAGGTGTGGAAGGAGGATGGGGGTGGGGGTAGCACCCCTTTTCTTCCTTGCCTCACTGGTCCATTTAGATTTGAAGCTCTCTGGTGCGGGGATTTTCTCTCCCTGCTGGTTTTCAAAGTACCTCTGAGGGTGGAACCTTGAAGCCATTCGTGACTCTACAGAAATTTCCATAGATATAAATAATACAAAGCGAGAAAGAGGAATTTTAGTCACGGGATGAGAATGTAGAGGAGGTATTTAAAACAGCCTTTACCTCTAAGCACCTACCACTCACCAGTAATGCTTTTAACACTACTGCTGTGCACTTTTTGGCTTAGCAGTGCATTACATCAGCATTACATATGAATCCTCTAGGTATTTTTTCATCAGCTTTTCATGCCCAGCCCATCTTGCCTTGCATCAACAAAAACAACATTTCACACAAACTAATCAATGGCTCTGCTGATCGGAACACTTTTTAAGTAGAGACAAAGCATCACAGCTTCACGACAACTCTCTTCCCCTGCATTCCCAAGGGTGTAACGCTCCCCCTATTTGATAGGGCAACACTTGCTGTCTTCAGCATTTGTGTCACTGTTGCTAAGCAATCACCAATAGCTAAGCTCCCAAATTCTAATCATAAATAGTGGCAGTGGTAAGTCCATGAGCATCAGTTAATACATATTAATTTAAACCACACAAACTACAGCCTGACGCACTGATTGCCCTGGACACAGCGAGATCCAGGGCAGTTAGCAGACCCCCCTCATAGCAAGCTAACAGGCCTGCCCCTGTGAAGTTAAAATGCTGAATTTCATCTAGAGCTCTAGTCTTGCAGATGTGCCTTCACCACCTTCTGGCCCAGCTGCTATTCTTGCAGTTTTTAAATAGTCTGGGGGAACCACCATATCTTTCTGAAGGAAGTTCAGCTGCACAAAGCCAGCAAAGACAAACAAAACTAAGTAACAGTGACTCAGTTCCATTTCAAAACTAACAGCCATACATTGCTTGGACAAGGAAAACCATTTGCAGAACAAATGATAGTCTACAGCCCACCAGCAGGAAAGGTCACATTATTGTTACGGTTATTTTTCATGCTTAACCCTTCCCATCTCATTTGCTGTTCTCTTCCGTGTCCTCAGATAGTGCAGTCTGATCTCAGCGTAGAGACTTTCTGAATTCAACAGAAATACGTGAAAGACTGGGAGCCTGTTTCACTGATCTAAACGTAGGACAGGGACCTTAAAACTGTCCTGAATTGTAAGAGACTCAGTTGTTAACAGCCTTAGGAAAGCAAGAAATAAGAGATACTGTGCTACTCTAGGATTTTGAGCTACAGCTCCTTAATAAATTTAAGTCTATTCCAAAAATTTTTCAAAACTTTCTGCAGAGAATTTGTCAAGAAATGCTGCAGAGCATCATGAAGGGAAGAAACGTAAGAAAAATAATCACTGAAACTCCCAGAGTACCATCTCCCCCCTCAATTGCTTTAGTTCTAAAAGGATGGGTTTAGCAGCAAAATACTTATGCAGCAGGAAATACATAGGGTTATACACTTTAAAGGTTATGATGGGGGGGGGAATAAAATGACAGGTTCACCCCCAACATATTTTTCAGGCAAGATTTTGGACCTGAAGAAGGGTTTACACATCCCAAAGTTAGTTTTTGGGGAGTAGAGTTTAACACAAATACGTTGTGAAACGGAACAATATAATTTGACAACAACAACAACAACAAAAGGAACATCACAATATCATCTCATTTATTCTTGGAGCTTTTTGTTACATTTTCTCACCCATCCACCTTTCATACTTATTCCAGGGAAACACACAGCAATAATTTGTGTATATTTTACTCTACAACCTTTCCTCAATATAAAAACATTTTTTCTTGAGGCGTTCTTATTAGTTCCTAAAGAAAACATTAACATCAGCAGATCTGATCGCAGACAAAGTCTCCCCGATGGTTAGACAATGTTTACGCTCATAACAAAAACACCATAACAGTCTGAGCCCTCTGGGATGAGTAAGCAGAAACGAGTATCCAGACCATTCCCCCAAGTATCGTGCCATATGTTTCTCCATTAAAACAACTGTGCGACACACAGTCGAAAAGCTGAACTTCCTTTATGCTGCTCCAGTAAGCAACGGGTAAAATGACCTTATTTTTTTTTCTACACAGCTTGCCCTTTAGCAATGTTCTTTTGAAGGACAGCAAACCACGGAAAACGAATCCTATCATCCCCCAAGGATCCCTGAAACAGTTTGGCTCTGATAAGAAGTTTTTAATGGGCTCTTCCCAGAAGCACGCATATTTTCTCATAAGCATTTACCTAAGAAAAGTGAAGCAACCAAGCACACAAATGCCTGTTTATGTAAGCCCATTCATGTGCAAACATGTGCACGAATACCAAAGGCTGAGACTTGGGATCTCATTCGAAGGTACTTTGAGTGAAAACGTCACGACTTAGTGCAAGCAAACAAGAGCTTAAAACCATGGGTTCTGGGTGCTGGAATTTAAAACTTCCACGGCGAGAAATCGGTCTTGACGTGATGACACAGGGTCGCATTGGGCTTCTGAAGGTATCAAGTGTTTTGCATATATAAATGCTGACAATTCAGTTAAGTAAGTCTCAGACATACATAAAGCTAAATTGAATTTAGTTACAGATAGACCGCACAGTATATAAAGCTTGTCCGCTTTCAGGTTTATATTTGTAAAAAAACCCCCCATAAATACAGATTTTTCTTCTTCTCTGTGCTACTCAGTTTTCCTATAGACTCCACAGACAAGATGCATTTCACAGAGTGGATTGTTTACCTTTCTCAGGGATGACAAAATACAAATGCACTCTGGTCTAGAGACTGAATTATCTGTGCAAACATATGATTAAGACGATATGGCCGTTTGAGCATACTTACGGCTACAAACCCATCCCATTCAGAACATTTTCAAGCATGGCATAAAATGCAAAGAAAAGAAAAACTCATTACATTTTGCTATCCATAAAGACAAGTTTTTAAAACGCTCTTCTGAATCCATCAGAGAGAAGAGAGGACTAAAGCTCCTTCAAAATATTTCCCCGCATGGTCTCCTTATTTATGGGGAAACTCATAAAATCCTCATTGGGATAGTAATGCTCCCACAATCGCCGAGATGCCTTCTGACGTGTTTATGAAGGAGAGTCAGATGAATGACACAACTACGTGAGGGTTCAAGTAATGTTAGTCCCAAGATTATGCATTTCCCTTCCACTGTGCCAGTGGTAAAGTACCTGTGACCTCCCACTATAACCTTGTATTTCCTTTCCTCACAAAACTTGCTAGCAAAGTCCCAAGTGCCTGAATTTTGAGTACCTGTGATGGAAGAAAAGCCTCTAGGTCATATTCCCAACAAAGGAGAGCTAGACTTTTTGAAACAGATCCAGATACCACTCGTAATGGCCCTTCTTGATGAGCAGAAATCACTGACTAATGATGCCCAAGAGGTATTTTTCTATCCTCTGCAAAGCTGCTATCTCTTTCAAGATTCTCCATTCTCCACTACTGATGCACATTTCTATCATCACAGCATATTGTTGCACCTTATATTCGGTGTAATTTCCCCTCAGTTTTATGCCCTCTTCCCCTAGAAAGATGCCAAGAGTGACTCCATCATACCATGAACCAACTAACTTTGCCAACAGGTCAATAGCAGCTGCTCCTGAACATCTGGCTTAACCCGTTGCTGGGAGCATAATTATCACTTACAATGCTCAACTGCCCGAGATGTTGGCAAGAGTCACCATTTCTGGTATGCTCCTTTTTTACCCATATAATGGGCAGCAATTATCAGAGATAAACTAGAGATCAGAAAAATCCCTTCCTTCTAGTCCTAAGTGGTAAGAGCTGTCTTCTCAAGATACAACTTTGTATGCCTTTTGGCTACAGCATTCATAAAAAGTCTTTGAGTACCAGTCTTTCTCCTGGTTCACTCTATTGGCAATGACAAGAAGTAGATTATTACACAGGGCTACTCGGAGCCACCACTGAACTGCCCTGAGGAAGGGTCTGCCTTTGATCTTGGTGGTGAATGTACAAAGGCCTGATAAAACAGACACAGTCAAAATGAAAGAAGATGAAAGATCTTTGGACTAGCTAATTTACTGCTCATTTTGCTTATTTGGTTTCATGCTCTCATCCTTTGCATACCAGACAAAACGCAGACTAGACCTCCCCGATATCTCAAATTTTGCATGCTCCACACAGGGTTGACTGATAGCCCAATGGGTTTTGAGAGCATACTAGGACCGATATTCCTCCTGAAATCAGAATCAGGGTTTCTTCTGTCTCGATTATGAGAGTGTGAACTGTTCCCATTGTAATATTTGACATGTTTTAGATCATCTCCTCAGCTGAAAGTAAGTTTGTGACAGAGAGAAGCTGAGAAGGGAAAGGAGTAAGTGAACTTCTAATATTGCTAAGAAACTGCTGGACAGGCAATAACCTTGTGTTCCACGGTTTAACATTTATTGGCAAATAAGCAAGCTGGAAATTATTCCCTTCTTTCACGTGGCTTCCTGCCCAGTAAGCAGGTTTCCATCCAAGTTCTTCACATCTTTTCTGAACACGAGTTCCTCTTTGTCAAAAGTGATCCTATCACCCAGCCTAAAATGTCAATCACAGTTTGTGGCCAAAGGCATGCTTGTCTTGTCTTGAATTCACAGGTCCCTTGTCTCCATAAACTGTCTTTGTTTTTATTCATTAGCTCATCTACATAACCTTGTTACTGGGGGACAAAAGGATGTAAAAGCATTGCCAGAGCTATTCCATTACCTCCTTCTCACCCCCCAAATCAGCTTTCTCCTCTGTATTCTGTGAAAAATAAGCTCTACTGCAGAGCTGAAACCTACTAGCCCAATTTTAAACTGCATTCTTTCTTATCAAGTATGAAGATTAGCTTCCTCTCTTAAATTTAGGGGGTTTTGCAAGGTTGAAGTATTCACCTCCTGTGTTTTTGGTTTTGTTCAAGATTTTTCAGGCTTGAATTCAGAGACTAACCATGGTTTGCTAGGAACTGGGAGAGAGCATGCCTGAGAGTGAACTCGTTCACTCCTATGCCCACTGGGGATTCTCATATCTTACAAGCTATTTCAACACTATAAGCCACTTGAATTAGTCTAGCTATTCTTCTTTTGTTTACTGATCCTAAAACGTCTTCATAGGCAACGTCTTTTTCTAAGGATAAATGTTACCAAACCATTGTGGAGACTTCGTTAGTAATCATATCTGCTTTGCCATAAGCATGGAAAAATTGAGCAAAGAATTATTCAGTTCTGGTCAGAGAAGCATTCAAGCAATTTTTTATTATATTTAATTCACAGCTAAAATGTAAGTTTAAATATAAAAATGTAGCGATGCAGACTTCAGCTTGTGAGACTGAAATTTATCCCTTACACCAGGCATGAAGCTCCAAGGTAGCTCAGACAGGAGATTACACAGGCTCTTTTTGCCTTAGTTTCTCTGAGAGTAAAGTGAAAATAAGCACTGGTCATTACTGAATATGACAAAGTACTTAGAGACTGAAATGCTCTATGTAATATTCCTCATTATAAAGTGCACAAATGTTCTTCCATCTTCGATATTCACAGTGAGCATTTAAAGGCCACGAAGCTGAGGAGCACATTGTTTAACTCTTCTCCCAAATGCAGCTGTCGGGGTGAAATAAGAAAAATGCTTCTCAAACTGTTTTTATTGTACATATCTACAGGACATAGGTGAATACCTGTGTGACCTGCTATTGCTTTAAACACAAAAGAAGTGTGGATGCAAGAATGACACCCAGATTCTAGTTTACAAGCAAGCCCTATAACCTCTTTCCAAGTCAAGTATTTCAGAGCGCTCTGTCTCTACCTATTTGGTGCTTTTCCAATTATTTCCAAACATATAGCCCATCTCACAGAAGTTCAGTATTTTCGTCAAAAAATTAAAAAAAATTTTTTTCCAGAAGACAAGTGTTTTACTGGGCAATGCCAACAAAATAGCAGCTCAACAAGACTAAGGACATCAGATACTGGTCTGGTAAACCTATGGCTTTCAATTCTGCCTCTGATTGTGGAACAGCATGGATTCAGTAGAGCACAAAGGTATTTTCTTGTGTCAACAGAACCATAGAAATGTTCAAATACTTCTCATACTTTGGCTTTAGTGTCGTATGATACATCTGTTGCTTTTAGTAGTCATGTCTCAATCCTGATTCACATTCAGTGAACCAGGTGAACTTGATTCATGCCTATGCAGGTGGCCACAATCCAGGCTCACCAGCTATCTCATACACCTACAAGATCACCTGTCCCAGGCCTCTTGGCTCACATATGTTGCTTAATCAAGCTGTATAGTGCACCTTGTAACAAGATATCTTCCCTCTTCCAGGAGGCCAAAAACATTATCAGCCCTTCAAAGTTTATACTGACTTTTCTGTATTAGCACAGAGCCTCTGCTAGCAAGAGTAACAGGGACCTCCGCTCAGGGCGATTCAGACTTCCTGCACTGTGTTCAGGGTGTGCTGGTTTTTAGCCTCCAATCTACCTCCAGGGTGCTGCAGTCATTGCAGACAGGGAGCTGCGTACAAAACTCCAAAGCCTTTTGTTTGCATTGCAGAGGGCAGAACCATAGCTGCATCTCTTCCTTCTTGAGAACAGGAAGCCCTTAGAGGGTGGACAACAACAACTAATACCACTGGTGGGATGATCCAGGCTGGGAGCATGTCATGGTTTAACCCCAGCCAGCAACTCAGCACCACACAGCTGCTCACTCACTTCCCACCAGCACCCAGTGGGATGGGGGAGAGAATCAGAAAAATAAAGTAAAACTCGTGGGTTGAGATAAGAACAGTTTAATAGAA
>JAVKLA010000054.1:3961167-3981897 GCA_034782735.1 Sagittarius serpentarius | reverse complement strand
CGCTTTCCTGGAGATGGCTGAACACCGGCCTGCCCATGGGAAAGTGGTGAATGAATTCCTTGTTTTGCTTTGCTTGCGTGTGTGGCTTTTGCTTTACCTATTAAACTGTCTTTATCTCAACCCACGTGTTTTCTCACTCTTACTCTTCTGATTATCTTTCCCATCTCACTGTGAGAGGAGTGAACCAGCAGCTGTGTGGTGCTTAGTTGCCAGCTGGGGTTAAACGACAACATGGAGGCTTCTACTTCCGTTTTCAAATGATAATCTCTTTTGCTCTATTTTCCTTTCCTCTTATCTCTCCAAACTTGCTGTCGCTTTGCCAGCAGAGCTGAAGTTAATGCATAGCAGGAAGGTATACTGTTGCCATTATTTCTGCTGCAGTTATTGCCATATATTGCAAAATTTTACTTTTATTTCCTTCTTGATATGATTTTTCCATAGTTGCAAGGACACAGTAGGGTATAGAACAGTTTGGATAACTGTATATATTTAGAGAGTGAAGGACATTCACGCCTGAGTAGGAAGTCTCTCTTCACAATGTATTTCAATATCTGAAGATAATTTCTTTATAAAGCCAAGTGCATCTCATATAGGCATCTGTGTTGGAGGCCAAATTTAGAGCAGGATGTTAGTAATAAGGGATTGTGAGCAGGTGCAAAGAATTCCATGCAAAGGTGGGTTTTTCTGGTACTCAGGCATTGCAAGTTCCTACATAATATTTAATAAATGGGAAGGTCAGCAAATGGAGTTGCATATAGACACTTACCAGCTTTTTAAGTCCCCTCAGGTTAGATGACCTTCCAATACACTGGATCACAGTGCTATTGTTTGGAAAAATGGGAGAGGGCTGGCAAAATAGTTCCTTAGACTGCAGCTTTTAGGCTATCAAAGTAGTCAGGCAGTCTTCCTTAGACACCTCTTATGAAATAAATGAGTACCTGCTTTGTGGCACACACACTATTGCTACAGATTTTTAAGCACTTGGGTTAATTTGTGTATTAATGGTATGGTAAGAGGAGTTATCTCCTCTTTACATATGGGGAATTGAGTCACTGACTAAAATAAATGACATCCCCACACCTGATCTTTAGTCTTATGCTTTATCTGTGCAACCATCCTTCTTTGCTCATATTTTCTCCCTCTAAATAGTGCAGCAGTAGACAAGATAGAATTCTTAGAAAGGAAACAAGGGTCACATTTCTCCTACATACTTTGCCTTTTAGTTATAAAGTTACTGATGTACAGAGGCATTCATACCAGAAAGAACTGCATGCCTAGGAAAATCCTGAGTAGATACAACAACTAACACATGCACAATCATTCTCCCGTTGTGATCACACTGGAGGTCTTGTGCATGCACTGGACAGTCAGCGTATAGTGGCAACATCACTACAACCTCCAGGATGCCAAACATTTAGAAATTCCAGACAAATGGCCAAGTTCCTCTTTTTCTGGTTGGACAAAACTTTCGTGCAAGAAAAGAGTACACGTTTCAGTGAAATTAAAATACATATAAACCTCGTCAAATATAATGGCCAAAAAAATTATCACCAAAATTCCCAAGCTCTTTAAAGGCTAAGCTGCCTCCTCTATGTTTTTTTTTTGATCAATTCCAATGAACCATTTTAAATTATCCTAGCTAATTGTGCTTCAGTGTTCCTGTTAGTGAATTTTGATGACCACTCAGAATGTACATTTGAATTCCCTGAAGATAAGAACAAAACACATGGGCTGTATATAGTGGATAACAAAGACAATACTACTTAAGCTATACTGAGAGAAAGTGGTCTAATTTTACTGTAAAACTAATTCTTTTTCTTCTTCTACAGCTTGCCTAATAAACTCAGGATCAGTTCCTGTGTCAGCACTTAGATACTTCATTTTCATGAGCTGATTTATCATGGTTTCTTTTCTTTGTGCCCATGAAAAGAGCTCTTCCATTTTGTTAAAACAGTGCAAAACTATTCACCTGTAAGATTTAATTACCACATACAAACATACATGCATACATACTTGATTATTTTAAGATATTTGTATGTCATGAATGACAGAACAGGAAATACAAATATTTCTGTGACACATTAGGGCAAATTAATTTTCTGAGTGATGGCTTGTTTGAAGGATATGGGTGTTATAGTAATTTATGATGATATGAAAACCCTCTAGGGATCAGAATATCATCTAGAACAGGTCAGCAAACCTCATTTTTTTCCATGACATTCTGCTATTTTTCATCATCTGAGAATTTCGCTAGAATATTTCACAACAATTCTGTGGCACTACAGATAAAGTTGTGTTCTTTTACCTGACAAATAATACTGAGACCCCCAAATCCAGGTAACTTCTTACAACAGTATTTCATGGGACAGCGACAGATCTGTTTCATTAGGCCTACATTTTGGAGCTTCCTTAATTTCAGACTTTACTCTCTACTTGTTAAAATTCTAACTATACTCCAACAAAGATAATTTCTTGAAGCCTGGGTCCAACCCCACTCGCTCTGGTGAAAAGGTGCAGCCTGGCTTCTCCCAGGGCAGGTATTAGGACAATGCTGCCAAGATGTGTAAGCTTGAAAGAGAGTTGGAAGATAAGAGTAGAAGGCTGTGTATGTTGGGTCTGACTTCTCTGAGTAAGCAGAGAAAGCCAACAAGTACCAACAACCAGTGCAACAGCACCACCAGTTTGATTTTCCTGGAACTGTATACTAACTTTGCACAGCTGTAATTAACATGACAAGATCTGAGACAGCACAGTATTGCTGCCATGGTATTTAAAGGCAGCTTTCGGTCAGAAATAATTATATGGGACTTCAGTAATATCCAGAGTTTCAGTATGGAGTTGGTGGTTGGGTTTTGGTATAGGACCTTCAAGAACCATTAATGTATTTAAAATGGCAAAAGACTTTTTTGTACACCTGAGAGGTAACTTCTGCAGTTATTCCAGGTATTAGAAATAAGCTCTGAATAAACATAAAATTATTTGCAAAACCTGAGCTACTTTTGGTGCTGGTTTCACTGCAGTCAGCATATCAGTCACTGAAGAATTAACGAAATTTTTGCTTCCAGGTGGACTGCTCCATGTTCTAACCCCCTTGGTTAGGTTCTGGGTCATTGATGGAGTCCGAGTCAAGAAAAGGCCAGTCCTAAAAGATGAATGCCGTCTTTCTTCTGTTGGCTTTGGGCCATCACTATAGAAGATGGTTTCTCCCATTGCTTACATCTACATGAGTTTCACAACTGCCTGCACATCTGTTGGAATATAGGATCCCTTCAGAGAATGAAAATCAACTGACGAAATGTCATTTCATCCTATGTAGATGTTGGTTGGGTGGTGTCTTATGTTTCAGGTAGTTCTACTTTCCTCTTCATAACCACAGTTTACTGCATTCCTTGCAGGGATAGAAGCACTTTCAATAGCTGGCAAATCTCTTTTTTTTTTAATATTCAGGGCATCTGTGTTCAGATGAGATGATTCACTAAAATGACAGCGTACCATATCTCTGCTTAGAAAACTTAGCATATATACTGAGAAAAGAAGGCAATGGAAAAATAGCTATTTGAGAAGCCATCTCCAGTGTTCTGAGAACAGAGAGGTACCGTGCATGCTGTTAGCAATCACACCTGTGCTCAAGCCTGAGACACCATCACAGAGCTGATACCATGATTTATTTGGATACCTGCTTTTACTCTCCTTCTACCCTGAGAACCAGCTCATGATAACAATTGCACTTAGAAGCACCCCCACACTAATGCCACTCACATTAAATGTCAGCCTAGTTACTCAGCCTGCTCCGTCTCATACTACGTGGTCAGAACTGTTTCAGTATGACATTAGCGTTTGAAATATGTTTCTCAGTTATCAGCAATCCTCCTCCGAAAAAAGATAGTTATTACTTCAAGGAGAAAAAATCAGTTCTTAAGCCATCAAGACTACATTTCTTCCTTTTTTTTTTAAAAAAAATACACATCTGACGTTTCTATAAACTTTTTGGGATTATTCTTTCCTCTTTATGATTAATTTTACTGAACACTAATAATATGTCTGTCTTGATATAAATATGTAGATGAGTCCCTTCTCCCAGGACGTTACCATATAAGCTAAGGTCAGATGATTCAGTTAAAAGCTCAAGTTGTTCCTGGCACAGATCTACTTCTGTAAATGGAGCACATTACTTATTTACACGAGCTGATTCTTTTTTTTCTTGAAAAGGGAGTACAATTACAGTAAGAGGAATGGAAGCACAACAGTGCTTCATAGTCTGGTGGGTGGAAGTTGATAATTCAGGACACACATATAAATAGCAATTTGGGAGATGACACTTGGTGTTTTAGAGAAGCAAGGCAAAGAAGAAGGCATGAAAATCCTTACAGGACAAAGATACAAAAGAAGAAACAACTCAAATACACAGACTGAATAAATAAAGGAAGCTAACAAATAGCTTTAAATGGCAATTGCCCCCGAAAAACAAAGCAAATTAATATCACCAAGACTGAACTCCCTCACGGAGAAGCTCTAGGAACAAAGAACAATAGATGACTCAGAGAGGAGCAAAAGAGCAAAGAAATATTAACTGAACATAGACACTCTTGATGTGAAAGGCAGTCTCTGTCTTCAGTCTGCATTTGTGTGTATTGCATGGCGAGGAAGCCAACATTGCACCATCCTAGGGCACGCATCCCTTGGCAGAGTGTAAACCTGCTAACACCATGTCTCTCAGCTCCCTTCACATTAGACAAGTCCTAGAGAACATTTCCCTTTTGGGGATTTCCACTTACTGAAAAACTTCAGAGCAACACAAGAATATCCATCCAGCATTCCCAGCTGGCTCCAGGTCTTCATACTTAGCCTTTAATATAACTCCTGCTGAGGTTTTCTACCAGCATGGCTCATCTTCATCATCCAGGCTATCTGCCTCCTGTTCCCTGAAGGCAACTACTTACAGATTCTCTGTCAGCTAAAATCTCTAGAGAAACTACCTAAGTACACCCTTTTTCCAAGAAACAACTCGAGAGCTTCCCCTTCAACACTTCTCTGAGACACCTAACAGCTGTTCTTCTAATGTTAACTGGAAGGTCTTTAGCTGGTAAGGACTTGGCCCCATTCTCCAGCTTCTCTGCTGCTGCTTCAAGCAGCCATCTCTTCAAATGCAACATCATGCAATAGCAGGAAGGGGAAGAGGGGAGGGTCGTATCATAGCCTATAGAGCACAACTCAGGAACGATGCTGGCCATCGTAACACAGTCAAGCCTCCTTTACCCATCAGTTTTAAAGACAATACTATAAGGAATGACAGTCATATAAAGAAGAAAAGTGCTGTATCACCCTGAAGTGGCCTGCTGTAGTTGTCATTCTTGCTACCAGATAAACTACTGTGGCAAAATAATAACAGCAAAGAAAACATATAATTCTGACATAAGGCTTGGCAAACCATTCTGGAGTAAGTCCAGGAATGGCCAATGGGTTTGAACAGCCAGATGTAAAAGCATGAAGAAACTGAGCTATACAGACAAAGACATAACAGACTTGAGGGAAGTGTCTATCACCAATACAGTTACAAATATTCATAGTATTGGGAGATGGAGCACACACAGCACTGAATAGTATCATGCTTTGTGTCTCCAGTTAAATAGCAATTAGATCACTCTGGAGTGGATATGTAACTGGACAGGAACAGCCAATAGGAGACTTTTCTCCATTACTCAGCTTTCTGCAAGAGCACTGTATATTCAAAAGGCTGTGTCTGGGGCTGTGTGTGTGTGAATAGTATGCATAATTATAGCCTATATTGTCTAGGTGGCCACATAATATATTATCAGTATCCAGAACCAGGCAACAGCATCACTAGATGTGGGAAGTTCATACACTTACTCTTAGACACAACTTATCCACCCTTGCCCCACCCGCAATGGGGAAGCTAAAGGAGCAGTATCTCGTCTAGAGCACAAAGAGGAAATGGAAACCCAGAAAAACCAGTCTTGGTGAGAAAGCAGAGAACATCTGCTGCAGCACTGGGCTGCACGGCCACCAGCTCACCAGGTGAACAGGGTATTTGGTGTTTGCAGACAAGCTGCACATGAGTCAGCAGTATGCCTTAATGGGGGACGAGGGTCAATGGCATACTAGGCTGCATTAGCAAAAGTGTAGACAGCAGGCCAAGTGAAATGCTTATTCTCTCTGTTCAGCACTTTTGAGATGACATCTGGAGTAGCATACCCAGTCTGAGCTCCCCAGTACACAAAAGACACTCAGACTGAAAGAAGTCCAGCAGAGGTATCCTAAGATGACCAGGAGACCGCAATACATAAATGAGAGACCTGGGTTTGTTGAGCCTACAGAAGAAAAGTCTATGGGAGGACCTACTTGCTGTATTAATTACCTACTGAGCAGTGGTAAAAAAGACTGAGCCAGATCATTCTCAGAGGCACACAGGGAAAGGCTGAGAGGCAATAAGCACAGGTCACAGCCAGGGAAACCCTGATCAGATACTAGCAAAACTTCACTGTGAGAATGGTCCAGCACTGGAGCTAGTGCCCAGAGAGGCCAAATGATCCTTGTGATCATGGGCTCAGAGTCACTTTCAGGTGGGAAAAGCAATTTCCAGATCCTTGTGTGGGGAAGCATTTAGCTGAGCTTTAACCATCAGTCTACGAAGGGAGTTACCTTCAGCCCACCAATTAATAACAGCTTGTTTCTGTATGTGCCAGTGTCTCCATGCTGACCGGCTGCTTCACTTGCAGTGCTTGCTGGGGGAACTCAGTCTGTGCTGGGAGCTGCACTTCTGGCTCAGGATGCCGGAGGATGTAGGTTGCTGATGTGTGAATGAGAGGGAGAGGGAGGTGTGAGATTTGAGGGTGGTGCAGGTTCACATACCGAGCTGAGATGCCACTTCGTAGGAGTGAAGAAATACAGTATGCTATATAAGAGGTCTGTCTTTTTCTGTGTATATGCATTTTCTCTCATGGAAGGAGTCAAACATACCCAGAAACTCAGTGTCTCATAAGTCAGATTTGAAAGTCTCATGTTTTTCAATCACCTATCATGGAAAAAGGGGAAGAAGAAAGTACATTTATGTTACTGCGAAGATCAGAGAATGCAAAGACTGTTTTGTAAATATTAGAAAAGTGTCTTTATCAATAGTACCGTGGCCATCAACACTATGCACTTTCTTTTATGTAAATCATGGTATTCCTTAGAAATCGACTAACTGGGAATGAGAATAAATCTTTTGCACCCATAACATCTCTTGATTTTAGTGCCATTTTGGCGATAAATGCCATTTCAGATCATAGACATATGATGTGTTAGCATTATGCTTGAGTTTTCAGAAAGTAGAGATGAGGTTAAAGGTTTAAAATCAATACATACCAGAACAATGAGATATAATAGCTACTAGTATATGACCAGCAGGTACTATGCTGGCAGTTGTAACAGGAGATAAGAAAGAAAATAGAAGGGAAGAGATTTTGAAGCACAGTCACAGCTGGTTCACACTCAGTATTTGAAGGAAGTTGAAATAGAAAAGAAAGGATGCTCAGAAGGAAATACCTATCAAAGAGAAAGGAACCTATGTCAGCTCTTCAGAATGGTTGATGGGTTCTCTATTAACTCAGATAAGCTTGTTGCTATGAACAGTTTCAGAGGCCTTTCAGTCTTTATCTGTATAGTCTGAGATTTTCCAAAAAAGGGAAAAAGCAACATGACTAGTTCATTGGATTTACCTGTAGGTAACCCATTAGGATAATGTATGGAAAAATACACCTTAAATGAACATTTGCCAAAGCTGATTAAAGAGCTTTCACTGCCAAACAATCTGGAAGACCTGGAATATCTTTGACACATGAAAATCACAGAAGATTACATACAGCTGGCAAGCATGTGGTGGGATTCAGAAACAAACAAAAAAAGATAACTAAATATAAAAGTTGTTTGAGGAGGAAATAGAGAAGGTATGTCAAGAGTCAGGTCCCAAATCAATAAGCAAAGATGGGAAAAGGAAGATTGGGCAGGACACAGAAGGAAGTATCATACCCGGATCAGTTGTTAAGTGCTTCTGCATTTTGTTACTGTCTCCTTCCTTCAGAAAATACTCTTCAGAAATCCTCTAAGCCTGTTTAAAATTAGATTGGGGAATATGCCAACAGTGCAAATATATTCACAGACAAAGCCAAAACACTCCTTCTTGGGAAGCTCAAGTAGATGAAGTAGGTTATTAAAGAATGATGAGTTCTGCCCTGAAGGAGGAAGGTTTAAGTTCAGAAGAAAAAGAAATTAAAACTGAAAAATTATATTCAGACTGCTGAGAATAATTCATTTGATGGATGACTTCAGTGTTTTTACCTACCTCCTAAGGAAAGTTAGCTCACCAAAATGATCACCTGATATGGACTGTTCAAGGCCTTATACCATCAGGTCCTCATTCCCCCTTGCCTGACAGAGCACCCAAACTTTAACTCCTGTTGACACGGGCCTATTATGTATTTTGTCTATTTTGCACAAAATAGAGCCATATGAGCTGCCTCCCTCTTTAACAGTCCTAATATCTACTAATCCAGCAATTAGACTTCTCACTTGGAGACATGTGGAGATCTCAATTCATATCTCCACTCCAAATCAGATGAAGGATTCAAACAAATCCAAATTGTACATTTCAATTTTCTGAAAAATGTCACAGCTTGAAGCCCTCATCTCCAGCAAATGTGAATCTAGGCAAGCGAAAAGCTACCTCTGAAGAAACACAAAACAAAGTCTATTCCTCCCCTTAGCATTTCCAGATGGTTATCTTGAAGCGTCAGGATACCGATCAGCAACTTTAAATTCCATGGAGTTACTGTTGAATGCTATAGTTCCTAAGTCCCTCTCTGGGTTTTGTCCTTCATATATCCGCCTCAAAAATTAAGGTGGCAGGTATCTAAAAGTATTGGGGCACCTAATGACATCTCCATGATCATGTGAAGGTTTAGTCAGCATAATTTTTCAAGAGCAAATAACCAGCTTAGGTGTTAGGCTCTCATTAGCTAAAAAAATAGAGGTGCCAAAGTCATTAATTGGGTATTTGCATCAGTACAGCTAAAGATGACAAAAAACATAGATCCTGTACAACTGATGCACAAGATTAAGAAGAAATACTATTAACTCTGTATTTAATAGATGAAGATCTGACACAAAGCTCTCAGATTTTTGTGGGTTGTTAGGGTTGACCTTAGGTTGTCTAAGCTGAAGAGAAAGTCTGTGGAGGTCTGGACAACAAAACCAGTACCACTGAGTCTATTCTGTTTTTTAGCCATGTGATCATCTAATGAGATCCACAACTGAGCTCACACTTAGTTCAGTTTTTAAAAAGTTTAAAAAACCCAAACAAACCAAACAATACCACTGCTATATTTAACAGCCCTACGTAATTTACTGTCAGTCAAAAATGTAACACATGGTGGAGAGGCAAATAAGATTTATTTTAAAATCTTTTGAGAGTGATTCAGTTACAGCAGGTCATTCCCCCCACAAAAGGCTACATTATTCTTTCTGCATGGTAAATTCTGTAGAAACTTCTTTGAAATGTTTTAATGCAATCTATCAGATTCTTTTCAGGTAGTGAAGGTTATTGGGCATTTTCTTGCTTTTCCAATACAGTATTGCAAGACTTTTGCATATATACACTTTGAAAAATTTTATCTAGGCTTTCTTTTATCATTGCTCATGATGTTTTCCTACGAATAGTTCTTAGTGCCATTGTTAAAAATGGGAGATATCTGCAGTCCCTTGTTTTTCTTTGTGTTTGTCACACAAAGTCAATTGAAACTACCTCTTTCCAGTTGAAATTTTCCTTGCCTGGACTTAATCCACTAGTGAAGCTTTTGGACATTCTAAAAAGCATTGCTAATATTTTTTGAATACTGAGGTATTTTTCCACAAAGACTGATACATACTACTTTGAAGAGAAGGAATCAGCAGGTCAAAGTCTGATCCAGTGACCACTGAAGTAAAAAGAAACGTTTCTATCAAAAGCAGTGTATTTTGGCAGAGATTCACTAACGTAATTGTCCAAATTTTGTCCATATTACACAAGCTCTGTCCTACTAGTTCAGCTGATGTCTACAAGGATGTCATCAGTTCTGGTAAGATTTCACATTCTCATTCCAGCATAGCTCTAATGTAGGTGATAGATAAGTGACACATTCCTTGGAAATACTGTTTTCCATCTGAGTCCTGAAAACAGACTCTTTGTCCACCTTGGGACAGCAGTCATCTATGCTGAGCATCTAGCACCTGCTGTGTGCATTATGCAAACCAATGTCATCCAAACTGAGTGGGTAGTAGCAACCCCACATGATTGTTTCTGTTGGCTGTTCTGGACACCTCCCACTCACAGGCTTTTCTAGTACCTGCTTCTTATAATAAACTGACAGTAGAAATGATCTCGTCCTTTTAATTTCGTCTGATTCCATTAAGTTTGGCCTACAGCCTTCACCTATGGATGAAAGGGTTGGCCTATTTTGCCCTGTGATGTGTCCGCCACCTTTTCTTTCATTCTCAAATATGCCAGATGCTGTAATTTAAACTTCCTTAGGTTTCTTTCTCAACAGTGCTTACTTCAGTACCTGCATGGCAGGGTCTGCATTTAGAGATTTCAGTGATGCAATGTCACAGGAGATACACTTCCAGAAACATTAAGGGAATGTTCAAAAGATGTCTTCCACTGTACGATCCTCTGAATGACTCCACTGTCACTGGGACCTAACTAGCTTTACCGACTCAAGACCTTTCAGTACCATGCTTTTTGCTAGCACAAGTTCATTACATAGAAACCTAAGTTTTGGTGGTTTTATCTTTGCATACCATAGTTATATGGAATAGATATATTCTGTAATGTGTGAGTCTTGCTGATACTGGTAATGTTAATGTTTTAGAATGGGCCATTTACATGCTGTCTCACTTTATTTGTGCCTTACTGTGGTACTTCTTCTGTATCCACTAAAAGAATTCCACATACGTTGTCACTGTTTGATAAAAATATGACAGTATCGCTGCTGCTGAGATTCTATCCCATAAACTGTTCTCCAGTAATACACACTCTGTATCTTGTGTTTTTCTGCATACTTGTGAGGTATATTTGTGAAACAGTGAAAACCATTTTGCACTTCATACACATTTTCTATATTTTCTCATGTGCATGACATTCTTGCTGCTGCATATGAGGCAACTCACATCTACCGTAAGCCTTCTGTCTCTATGCCCTTACATGATTTTTATCTTATAATGATGGATATGGCTGGCACCATCCAATTTTTTCCTTATCCCTTTCTTCATGGTGAATCTGATTGCTGGTTATATTCACATTTCTATTATAGGTACATTGTGATGGTGCTATTGAGTACTTTCATCTGTTCTTCTGAAATGGCTTTGACACTATTTTTGTTCCTCTTTTAATAGTTTTTTCTTTATTTCTTTTGGATATCCATGAAGTTATCCAACAACAACTACATCTGTCAAAGTCCAAGCTTTTATAGTTTTCCCTGTGGAAAACAACAGGCTTTGAGTAGTTTGAGCACCCTCATCAGTTCTATCTGCTTCTGTGAGCTTACCAGCATAGACTCATGGTCTTCCAGGATTTCTTTTTGCCCAATGTCTATTACAAAAGAAAATTGCCTGCCTGTCAGATATTTTCCTGCCTCAGTTCCGGTGAAGATCAGTTCTCATAATTACTTCCTCTTTGTTTAGTTCTCAAAGTCTGTTTCGCTTCATATTCTGCAAAAGGGAGCACAGCTCATCTTTTCTTGTTTTGACGTTCTCTGTTCTCTTGATTAAAACTGTTTGTAAGAAATGGAGACTCTAGGATGGGGCAGAATAACCAGATATTTCAAACGTACATTTGTGCTTAGCAGTTCAGTTCACAGGGAGGAAAGAAACGGCAAGAAGGAATCAATCAATACCTTAGAAACCCTTTGGGAAACCCACTGAAAAACATTCACCATCTATCTAACAGTGACAACACTTCAGTGTTTGCTGCACGTCTGTTATTTTAATCTGACTAAGACTCAAACTTCTTCCCATTTTCCCTTCTCTCTCCTCCTCTCATCAGGGATGACAGCATCATCTTCCTACTCACTAAGCATAAGCAGGGCACCATCTTTCCTCATCCCCCCTCCAAGACTGCCTTATATCTTGGCTCTGTTTAAATCTTATCACTCCTTCCTCCACAGCTTTGCAAAGACCATCATGTTTTGCCTGAGAGACTGCCAAAGTGTTTGTCAATGGGCTGATAACCTTGTTGCTTGACTACTGTCACCTCCACTTTTCCAGCTCCATTGCCTCCAGCCCTTTTGCCACTCAAGTCTATGCCAAACACTACAGCTGTTTTCTACTTCGCCTTTTGCTGATGTCTCCAGCTCCACCTTGCTTTCTTTTTACTGTCTTGCTACTTTCAACATAAGCTTCTTTCTTAAGGCTTTAAAGACTGCTACAAAGTAACAACACTATGATAATTAGATCTCCTTTGGTACAAAAATGACAATGCCACTGCATGTTATTCTGCTAACAAACATCTCTGTGAATATCTTCCCTGATGTCTCATGATTGATGTGTGACATGATATGAAAATCCCTACCAGAACCCAGGAAAAATTCACCAGTGTATTCTCCAATTTCCTTCTTAAGTCTTTTCTTCTCCAGGTCTTCCGGTTAATCATAAGTATTCTGGAGGGTGAACTCAGACCACTCTGTAGCACACAGAATCACATGGATGAAACCACATCTCCTCCACCACAGAAGCCAGGAAACAGGAGAGAAAATAGGAAAGATGGCTTAGTAACCATAGCTTTAAATATGGCCTCAGGTAAACTGCATCCTGACCTGGCTCTGCTCCATACTGCGTATATTGGGAAACTCAGCGTCATCCAGTTTTCCAGGCTGGAGAGACAAAGGGCTCCGCAACCCCGCGGGGACAACCCTGGTGCAGCGGGCAGGTGGCAAGGGCAGCACAATGGCCAGTGAGGTCAGCGCGGCCGCTCCCTGCGCCTGGCGCTCAGCTTGGATGAGGGGCGCTGAGCTGACCTCAGACAGGATTCAGAGAGTCCTCTGCAGGGAGAATGAGAGGCTTGACAGACAGAGGCTGCTATTTATGAGCCCAGCATTAGTTTCTCTGATTTTGTACCTAATTTCTCAATGGTAAGAGTAATACTGTCTTGTTTCATGTTTACTCACTCTTTTTTATGTAGACTTTGAACTACAACAGAATTTAACACCTGTGACAGGGAGAATTTACCTTTTCTGTTTGATATTTTTTAATGAAAGCTCTTGTCCAGGTTTCCTGCACTTACTTGCTAAATAAACAGATCTTCAGACAACATCCATCAGCTTACCTCAGCTGACATCACTTTGAAAGGGCACAGAATCATGCGAGTTTACACATGATAATGAAAGTACCCAAGCAGTCCTTTCTTTAAAACTTCATACGCAGCTCTAAATAGATACCTCCAGTTATAGTCAATATGAAATTGTTCTCTTCTGAAAACAATGAGAAAGACTTTAAAGGTTTAGTCATCAGGATACAGGGCCTGGAAGACAGAAGAAGGTCCAAAGCAGAAAAGTCCATGTGACTCAGAAGTGAGATAAGCTTCAAAAAATTAGGTGGGAGAGAAAACAGTGTAGTTTTCTCTAGCTTTTTTTCTGCTTATAAGCACAAGTGACCTTTGATTTGAGACAAGGAAGGTAAGCGTGCCACAGTTATCCTACCAGGCATTCGTACCATCACTTAGAGCTCAGTCCCACATTACTGGTTTGGCGTTTGGCATTTGGCACAGATGACAGGGGAAAACATTTCAAGCAAGGGAAGGGACGACAAGAGCCTCTTAAACTGATCATTAAGTTTGTGAAAAGGATAGTCAATAAACTGGTTAACATTGATAAGCTCTACTCCACACAGCTTAGAGATGCTAAAATATTAAGAAAAAAAGAAAAAAACCACACTGTAAGAATGTAAAATATATGGTAACTCCAGTTAAAAAATGCTGGAGCATTAATAAGCTAAAATCTTCTTACATTGAGAGGGTAGACCTATTAATGACTCCGGTTTCTGTACAGCTGGTTCTTGCTGTATGAGGATTGTAAAGGGAAGGCCCTGGGTTAAATCTGCACCCTGTGTAACACCATTCACTAGATTTGTACAAAGATGACAAATTTGACTTTTATCTCATTCTCAGTTTCATTCACTGTGACCCCTCTGCCTTTTCCATCCTGATGTCAGGAATGTCTTCAGTTTAGTTTCCCTTATCTTATCCTTATCAGTAACAGAATGGATAAAAGACAAAGCAGCAGAGAAACCGGCAGAAGCTCCTCTGTCACTCCTCAGCATGGCTTCCTCCTGACAAGCAGTGACTCCCTTTTCCCTCTAGCCCAGCAGAGCTGAAGGAAGGTTCCTTTTACCTGTCACAGTCTTCTGCTCTGAGATTTGACTAAAGGAAGCAAGTCCCTTTTCCCTTCCTTGCCCAAAACTGTCACTCTTCCCAGATGCCTGCTGGCTCTTCAGTGTTCCCCAACAGGCAGGTTCACTACAAAAAAATCTTCTGTATTTTTCTTTCCAGATAACTTGCTGTGTGATAACCTTGAAGAATCTGCCATACCCTCTGCAAGGAGGAGCAGAGGCCCACAGCTCAATCTCTCCTTCACTCCCTCTGGAGTGTTTACATACAGCCACTTATCTTTCCAGAATTCCTTGCTGTAACTGCCTGCCTGGAGTGTATAGCCCCAAATTTCTTTGGTTGGAGGGCAATATAAGTGAGGCACAGCTGAAGTCGGTACCTATATTACAGAGGTCACATTTTTTTCTGAGGCCAGGGAATACTCAGTCAGCTCAAAAATACCCTGTGACTGAATAAATTCTGAAGAAACTGAAGAGGAGATTAGAGGACCAAATCCCAGGCAAGGGAAAACAAGCAGTTGTGATGATTAATAGACACAAGGACAGCTCATAGGAAAAGAATAATGAGACATGGAGCATGATGTAAAAGAAACAGGCCAGATGGCAGTACAGCTGTGGGGAAACTCGGCTAGCTCTGAAATGAGTCTTCAGTTATTCAGACTGCTGACTGCAGATCCAAGCCACTGACTGCAAAAAAAGCCCTGGTTGTCTCAAGAAAGTGGCAGTTTGTTAACAATTACCCAATTGAGAGCAAAGTGGAGCAGGTGATGCTAAGAAATCTACTATGACACGTCTGATGAAGAACTGTACAAGAATGTCCGCGGCCTCTCTTTCTTCCAATAGCACAGATTTAGAGATCCTTTAGAAAGCAGAGTTGTAACTTAAACCTTAAGTAACAGAACAGATAATAACTTTACTCTGTACAGGATTATCCAGTTGACATCAGTTCCAGGAAGTCTTTTGAGGTCATGCAATACCTCCATGGATGACTCAGTACAAAAATAGGAAAATGAATCCATAAAGTAGTGTTGTGAAATAGTATGGAAATTCTGTGATATATTTCATGAACACTTGTAGTCTACTGGTGATAAAGACCACAAAGGAAAAACTTAACACTAGTCTAATTCAATTATCATGTGACTCAGAATAATTCTTCAGGGACACCAGAGCTCTCATGTTAGATTCCTAGCTCTTATGCCAGATTTTGAAGCAGCTACTAGCTACCTAATATACAGCGTGATGCTGTTATTACAATAGTTAAACGGAGCAGCATTTCAGTCTTGCAGTCATGTGCTGAATAGAAGTCCCAGAAGTCTCTTTTGGGTTACTGGGCTATGAACCAAGAACCAGTCTCCAAAGGAGTAAAAAATGAGTAGCAGCAATGATTTCAAGTGACTTCACATTCAAGTTCCTAGAAACTGTGTATTATTTGACTCGTCATCTGGGATTTAAAGAAAAATTCTGCAGCTAATACAAAAATGTCCAGAACATTGCTGTTCCTGCCTGTGCTACTAGAGAAGAAAAACAGCTTCAAGCATAAGAAAGGCAGAACTCTGTGCCAGAATATTCAGGTATTCAGAGAAATTTTAGTGTACACCATCAAACACTAGCTGAATGGTTTGCCTAACTAAGGTCATCAGTCTGCAATTCACTGGCACTCTCCCATGCAGTTCTAGTGGTTTTCAGTGGATCATGACAAGTGTCAGTGCCAAGTGCTTGTCCTTGAAATATTAACGGCTGTAATTCAGATGGGTGGTCGACTGTCCACCACTGTACGAGCAGTGCTGAGGAAGGCAGAAAAAACACATTGGATTTTCCCCACCTGATTAAATCATCCTCTGTATGTCATTTATTTTTGCCGGTTTTCCTACAGCCTGTTGAAACATTACAGGACATCTATGTGCTCCAAGACCAGATTGCTTTGGTTTTGTACTGCTTCATCATCATGCTCCTTATCTACACAGGAAAGGAACTGCTGTTCTTTTCCACTGAGAAGCATCAGTTGTTTGTTCTTGTACTGACTCTATTATATCTAACTAAAAATCTCTGGAATTATTTGCTTGCTATTAGTTCTTCCTCTCCCATATCATCCTTCACTGAAATTCCTGGCCGTAATCCACAATGTTCAGATATAAGGATGAACAGCACCTTATGAGAAGGATTAGCCATATGATATGAGCCATTGGTGTTTTTTTTCTGGTACTTCACTTTTGGAGAACTCATCCTGTCCTCCCGATGCCCTGTCAGCACTATTTCACTGATAATAAACTGCTTCCTTTATAAAAAAAACATTTAACTAATTGAGTATGGTATAAGAATGGATGAAGCAAATATATACTACAACATTTCGTCAGCTTCTTGGGAGCTAAAAACCTGTCTTCTCCGATGCTATGTGCAATGCCGTCCTAAATATCCCAAGCAAGAGAATCTGACTTTACCATGGGACATTATTCTAGAATATAGCAGCTATTGCCAGGAACATCTGACATTGTACATTTCCCTCTCCACACTTCCATGCTTTCTTTTCCAGGTATTAGTCTTAAAGTACACCACCACCAAGGAAAGAGAAGGCCATGACTTTTAACAAATAATGGCACAATCTTGTGCTGTGCTCACTTTAAACAGCAATGTCCAGTTAGACTCACATTAAAGAGATTTCTGTCAGACTCCTTGATTCTACATGATTGCTAAGCAGCAAAAAAAAAAAAAAAAAGCAATCACTAAGCAAAACAAGCAGAGAAAGAGAAATTAACAGAAGATCAGGGGATCAAAGAATAGATCAGGGAAGAAAATACTAGGAAAGGTCTGCTTAAAGGAAGGTTGAAGTTCCCAGGTAAATTCCTAATGCACTGCTGGGATCAACAGAGCATGGCAAGAGGTTATTCTGGGAGCCGAATCAGTTCACTGAGACAGCCTTCATCATTTTTATACTGATTAGAGCCAACTGAAGGGTATAAAAGGGATTACATGGTATGACAGCCTACAACAGCTGAGAACAAAACTAAGTCAGTTCTAGTCTCATCTTTCTAATTCAGGCTGCATTAGACAAAAGCCGCACTGTGAGCCTAGAAACCATTTAGAAAGAGAATATTCATACCTCACTCCAGTCATAAATCATACTGCTCACTTTTAAAAGTTCTCTGTGAGCTTCAGCTTGGCGCCACTGTAAACCTATTTAGGCTAAGCAAGCTTGGACTTTGGCTCAAAATGAGCAAACAAAAAGAAGAAACATGTATCAAAACCTCATTCCCCACTCCCAAACTCAATTGGGTAAACAGAACCAGCCATAAATCCTGAAAATGTTCTTGACCGGTTCTTTTTTATTAAACTGTATCACCCACGCAAGTCTGGGTTATCAGCTAGACACACACACTAACAAAGAGGAAGGACTCTTAGAGCAACTAGAATGCGAGTTAGGAACGTTATGCTTGATTTAGAGTTTGATGCAGAAGAAACAGATTTTAAATCTGCATTACTGGCTGAATGCTTTTGCTCTGCAGCTAGGTTGGCATTCTTCAGTTCAGGAAGAAGAAAGTTTCTGCCATGCTGCAGTTCCAGTCCAGTAATTTGCTACTGCAAGGTGAAACCTAGATACCTGTTGTTCAAGTGTGTCATCCCTTTGCACCTTCAACTGTCTCTGTCACTCGCCTTGTGAGAGTCTTTGTGGCTTCTAAGATCTCTACAATCTCTCTTTCTACCCCCTCCATGACTTCCTGGTCCATCCAGCTGTTCACTGTCTACTAAAATCTCTCTCTCCCAGGGATAAGTGATGATAAAGATAAATATTTCATAATCTGCAGATCACTTAAAATCCTAAAAGAAAGAAGAATGGTAGGCCTAGTTTCCCTGACAGACTCTGGTCTCCCCACACAGGTTCGTTTGTTTTTTTGAAAAAAACAAACCAAACCCAAACAGATTATTTGCTTTTTTGAGAGAATACGCCTGATTTCAATAGAAGGCCATAAGAAGGTTCGTAATTGTGTTGAAGATGTGGGTCCTGAAAGGATTTCTTACCAGGAGTAAGAAGTAACTCTAGCTGATCTAGAGGACTGTGGATGGCAGTGAAAGAGCTCTGCCATTAGTTAAAGAGTGAAGAAATATGCTGCCAGTTGTTGGTGTGGCTTGTGGCCTTATCTCCGTCTTAGTCCTTTTAATCAACATATTGCCACAACACTTCTCATGGAACAATGCCACTGATGACGGTTCGTCCTACTATCTCACTGAAAAAATTACGTTCTTACACAGAAACTGTGATCAGAGCTATCCTGTGGAAAGTTTCATACATGCTTATGCTTCTCAGTGTAGACAATAACCACATTATATCCACACTTATAAAGAGCTACCTTTTTTTTGCAGTCCAGTCCTATGACTTGTCACTAAGGTGCAGCTGAAACACAACTTATAGTGGAATAAAGGATAGGAATCTTGCACTAAGCAGCTTGCAGCAGCAAGGATTCTTTGCTATTTTCAAGACTACAAACTTTTGGGAACACAGTAGAGTGAAGACACTGACAAAAGCCTAAATATTTTGCCATAATAGAATGCCATATTTGTTTCTGGACTAACATCTGCCTGTTACCAAACAAATACCTTGGCTATTAGAAGAACTTAGTGTATGGTGAGATGTATGGAGACTACTTCCTTTCTCTTTTCAGGGTAAAAGATTGAGAGGACCTGACCGTATGTAAATCAACAGATTTCTGTAAGTGCCTTGGCAACTCAGAGGCAAGAAGAATATTAATTGTTTAAAAGCTGAAGTGAGGACATGTGAAAAACATGCAGAAAACCCAATTTAGTCTCTCCAAATATGTCTTCCTAGAGTCCCTTATCATCACGCCCTAAAGCACTGGTGAACAGTGACAGTTTTATAATTGTTTTCAAACACAGAACATTGTCCAGCCATTTAGACTGACATCTGAGATGACTCTTTGCACAATGTCAATCCATTAAAGGCTAAACTTAGATGCTGCAATAAACAGCAGTTGTGGAGACCAGGGTTAGGCACAGGTCATTCTATGCCTTCCAATGTTCTTCAAATCTTGGGGGCAGAAAGGGTGCAGTCTGGTCTCTGGCATGATTCAGAGCAGCCAGATCTGCTTAAAATTAGACCCTGCTTCACTGAGCCAGTGGCTTTTGTGGAACTGTCTCCTGTCCTACTTCCTTACTCTAAGGGACATCACCTTTGTGGGTGAATAAGGGTTGATTATCTCCTCAACAGAGCACTTTTTTTTTAGGGAACCCTGTTAATTATCCAACTTTTATAGCTGCAGAGTGATGGCAGCTGAAGCAGACCCAAGAGTCAGGTCCTACACGTTATTAAGGATTCCTTTCAGGACAGGAAACCAGTTTGCTACTCCTCCATTGTTAATTCACTTTCCTGGGCGATGAAATGAGCTAAATGGCAGGTGCTGGCATGTGTAGTGGAAGTGTGTGTAGTAACAGGAAAAGTGGATGAAAGCTGCTACAATAAAAGAGAGAAGAAATTGAAAGAAGGAGCAGCACCATGTGGACAGGAAAGAATTAAGCAGCAGATTTAGGGTGACAGGCATGATGATGCTGTAAGAAAAGAGGAAACGACATGCTGTTCAGCATACATAAGTTATGCATAACCATAAAATGAGGATTGAAACAGCCTTCATTAGAATGCCTATGAGGTGAAGCAATCCCTACGGGACATAAGGATAACAAAGCAGGAAAAATAACTGGCAATCGTTTTTAAATACCTTTCACCATTTCAAGTCAAATGATTTCATATTTTCCAGATGCCGCTTTTCTGAGAGCTTACTTGGCATAAGGAGAGACATACCCGTGTATAGACCCCGTGCAACGGCTAGTTACTAAATGCATCTGATACAAAATCCATTTTGGAACCTCTATTTGGTATTAGGACACATTAGAAACGGGCTTTTACTCTGCTCAAAATGCCGCCCTGCACTGAGAGGAGTACAGGACCTTCTGGGTGAAAACCAGCTGTTCTGATGTGAAAATCCCGTGCGTTTCCTAAGGATATTGGTAACAGCGAGCGGAGTCTTTTCAGCCACGACGCCGGTTACCCGGTGAAATGTGAAGACCCGTTTTTCCTCATCCCGGGGGCCGGAGGGGGGTCGTTGGACGGCGCAGCCAAGCCCGGGGCTGGGGGGCAGAGCCGGGGCATCTCACACGTGCAGGCACTACACCGAGAGCAGCCGGGGAAGGCGGGAGGTGCAGGCAGCCGGAACGCAGGAGGGGGGCAGTCAGCGGCACACAAAGCCTGATTTAACCGCGCGGGCTCCGACCGCCCGCAGCCCCGGCCGCCCGCCCCCGGGGCGCCGCCGGGGG
>JAVKLA010000054.1:3925505-3960983 GCA_034782735.1 Sagittarius serpentarius | reverse complement strand
CCGCTCCCTGGGGCCGCCGCACCGCCCCCCAGCCTACGGGAGCGCCGGCAGCCGCGCGGGCTGCCCCGCCGCGGGGAAGCTGTTAGCCGGCCTGCGGGGCCCCGGCCGCCCGGCGCCTTCGCCCGGCTTCTTGCGGCTGCCGGGAGGTCCGAGGTACTCGTCAGCGGCCCTGGCACCAGCAGTCGGACCCCGCAGAGGCTGGGATGTGCTGCCCGTACGCAAGGAGATGGGCATCGCGCGGGAAGAAATGATGGCCTGCAGAGGCCGAGATGATAGAATGGGACGAGTCCAAGTCCATATGTTTAGGGATGAATAATCACAGTTTATGCTATGAACTGGGGCATCGTCGATTCGGCAGCGACCAAGAAGGAAGGATCCAGGCTATGAGCTGCCACTGATGCAGCTGTGAAAAAGAGAAATGTAATCCTGGGTATTTCCAGTATGAAATGACACAGTAGAAGTGCATTCAGGAGACCACAGCTGAGGTGCTCCATGCAGTTCTAGTTCAGCCATGCTGATTCTGGTCACTCACATTTAAATACAGGTGAACTGGGACTAACATACCTGCTGAGAAGGCTTAAAAGGGAGATAAAGAGAATGGACCGTTTGTAAACCTTTGCAAAACAAAGACTGAGAGCAGATACAGTCGCTTTGCATAAATACCTTGGGTGACTTAAGCCTGAGAAGGGACAAGAGCTATGTTAGCTAAAGGTGAAGTGTTTGCACAAAAGCAAACAAGGTGTAAATGGGTCAGAAATATGTTTTGGTTGGAAAGCAGGAGATATTTTTTTTTCCTGTAGAGAGTGATAGCCTGCAACAGCCTTTCCATGGAAGTAGGAGGGGAAAGAATACTGAATACTTAGCTAGCTAGAGCTCTATCTCTTCGTGACAGAAATTATATGCAGTCAGAAATTATATATGTATTTGCAGTAGCAGGGGAACTGGACTTGAGCAGGGTGTCCTGTCCAGTCTTCTTAAATGGGCCAGGAGTGTCTAGATACCTGTATTGGGTTTGCATGGCAAGGTTTTGGCAGTGGGGTGGCTACAGGGGTGGCTTCTTTGAGAAGCTGCTAGAAGCTTCCCCTGTGTCCAACAGAGCCAATGCCAGCTGGCTGCAAGTCAGACCTGGGGCTGGCCAAGGCCGAGCCCATCAGCGACGGTAGTAGCGCCTCTGGGATAACAGATTTAAGAAGGGGGGAAAAAACTGCACAACAGAAAACTGCAGTGGGAGAGACGAGGGAAAACAAGTGAGAGAAATGTCTCTGCAGACCCCCAGGTCAGTGAAGAAGGAGGGGGACAAGGTGCTCCAGGCGCCAGAGCAGAGATTCCCCTGCGGCCCGTGGGGAAGACCACGGTGAGGCAGGCTGTCCCCCTGCAGCCCGGGGAGGTCCGTGCTGGAGCAGATCTCCACCTGCAGCCCAGGGAGGACTCCACACCAGAGCAGGGGGATGCCCGAAGGAGGCTGTGACCCCATGGGAAGCCCGCGCCATAGCAGGCTCCTGGCAGAACCTGTGGGCCCATGGAGAGAGGAGCCCAGGCTGGAGCAGGTTTGCTGGCAGGGCTTGTGACCCCACAGGGGACCCACGCTGGAGCAGTCTGTGCCTGAAGGACTGCAGCCTGTGGAAAGGACCCGTGCTGGACCAGTTCGTGAAGAACTGTCTCCTGTGGGAGGGACCCCATGCTGCAGCAGGGGACGAGAGTGAGGAGTCCTCCCCCTGAGGGGAAAGGAGCGGCAGAGAAGTGTGATGAACTGACTGCAACCCCTATTTCCCATCCCCCTGCACCGCTTAGGTGGAGGAGGTAGAGAAAATTAGGAGTAAAGTCAAGCCCAGAAAGAAGGGAGGGGTGAGGGGAAGGGAGGAAGGTGTTTTAAGATTTGGTTTTATTTCTTATTATCCTACTCTGATTTGATTGGTAATAATTAAATTAATTTTCCCCAAGTTGAGTCTGTTTTGCCCGTGATGGTAATTGGTGAGTGATCTCTCCCTGTCCTTATCTCAACCCACAAGCTTTTCATTATATTTTCCCTCCCCTGTCCAGCTGAGGAGTCGGGGAGTGATGGAGCAGCTTTGGTGGGCTCCTGGCATCCAGCCAGGGTCAACCCACCACAATACCACAGTGATAAATCATGCAAATAAGTAAATACATAAATAGTAATGACTTTTCTAATGTACTTATCCAGGGATCTCCAATGGCTATGCAAACACGAATGCCAGATACATACCTATCACTCAGGAAAAAGCTAGGCAAGTATTATTAGCTTTATGTCGAGCTGGGAAGACTGAAGTATAGAGAGGCTGAGTATCTGGCATAAGCCTATTCCAAAGGTTTTATTTTCAGTGACTGCAAAGCCCTGGTGGGCTGAACTCGAAGCACACACAAGCTCTGGAGTGCAAACACCCATGTAGAAAGCTTTCCTAGAGCAACAAGAGGTCTATACCTGCCTGCTTTAAGAACTGTCTGCTGCTTAAGACTGGATGAAGGACCAGTCAAAGTTTCTTGGGAGTGGCCTATGTTGTACTGTCATACAGTATTCTTTATATCCTGGGGATAACAGAAAATAATCAGAAGCAGCTATGTCAATTAGAGTAGCCTTGAAGTGGCTCTGTATTTCACTTGACGACATCACAATAATGGAAGAATTCTCCCGCTGAGTGAAAGAACAGTGTGACTGAAAAATAGGCCATGTGAATAAGTGGCAGAACTGAAAGAAAACCACAGTAACACTAACTTCTAACCACAGTGAATTCAAGTCTTCATTTACATTCAACCAGCAACAAAAATGAAAAAGCCTGTTACTTTGCATCAGCCCTTGTTCACTGGCCCATCCTTCCCAGATATTTGTCCATGCTTTCAGCCCAAGCCTGTAAATATAGGCAGTCTAGTGAAAAAGCAGACACTTTTCTTTGCTAAACTTGGCCCAGGAAAAAAAAAACTGGCAAAACTCAGTGACGGGCTTTTAAGAATTTATCAAAGGAAAAGTGTTGTTCTACCTGTCTAGGCACATACCTCATAAAAAAGGTCAGCTCTCAGAATGCTCATCTGCAGTAAGGAAAAAGATGAAGTCTGCCCTGCTCTCACGTGATCCTTTATGTTCCACACCCCACCTGTGTTGTCTCAGACAGAGCTAAGACTTACAAATCTTCTCACCTAGAAACCATCACTGTCCTATTATATCTGAGTTCTGGGTTGAAAACATTAGTGTACAGCAAATACTACATCTGTCTGTAATGGGTTCTCTGTTGTCTTCACTCTTCCACCACAGGTTATTTTTCTGTTCCTTAAATACCCAGCTTCTTCCCTTAAGCATTAGAAGAGCCTAGCAGAGCCCTAGCACCTTAACTTTCTAGCACCTGCAATACCTGCAGCACTCCACTTAGTGGTAAGCTGAACCAGACCTTCTATGATGCTGGGTAAACCTTGGGAGTTGTTGCGGTTTAAGCTCAGCCAGCGACTAAGCACCGTACAGCTACTCACTCACTCCTCTCCCCAGTTTATATACTGAGCATGATGTTCTATGGTATGGAATATCCCTTTGGCTAGGTCAGGTCAGCTGTCCTGGCTATGATCCCTCCCAGCTTCTTGTACACCTGCTTGCTGGCAGAGCATGGGAAACTGAAAAATCCTTAACTTGGGATAAATGCTACTTAGCAACAACTAAAACATCAGTGTGTTACCAACGTCATTCTCACACTAAATCCAAAACACACTGTACCAGCTACTAAGAAGAAAATTAACTCTATCCCAGCTGAAACCAGGACAGAGTTTATCCCAGTTCTTTCATTGGTTTGCTACAGAGTTTGTACAAGTGAGTTCCCTTGTGTCAGGGCATGTGGAAAAATAATAGTTCAGTTTAGTCTCATGATGTATGAGTGCCTCTTGAGTCAGGAAAGGCTGTCAATCTACTGGAGAGAAAAGAATTCCCATGGAATGGCATCTGTTTACATGCAGTTTTGTTGCCGGTGAGTTATTGGACAGCTTCACCTCACAATTTTTGATACTATTTATGTTTCTACAAACAAATCTCTACACTTCAGTCCTTTACCTGGGAAATGAAATGGAAGAAATAAAAAAAAAAAAAGGCTTTAAGCAATCTGTTTTCTACAGCAGACATCCACATGGCTTTTCTTTGTTACAATTTTTCCTTTCTGTGTGGCATTCATCACGCTGACACAGCACATGTGGCAGAAAAAATTCTGGGCTGGGCTCTGTCCCATTGATGTTGAGTCATTTACACCAAGTGAAAAGGTCCTCCCTGGACCTTTATAAATGATGCCAAATGCAAAGCAGTGGACCATTGTATATTGTGTACTTTCTCACATATTCTAGGCTTCACATTTTGACACATATAGTATAATTTTCCCATATTTCTAGTCAGTAGTCATGTTTGTATTTAGGCCTGCATCAAACTATTCCATAAACTCATGTGTGGCCAAAGCTTGTCTTAAATAACTAAGAATGACAGGTACGAAGATCCATTTATTTGGATTTTATGAATGCTGGATAGATAAGGTTATAAAATTGCTGTATCATGGAAAGGTTAAGGTTATACTGAATCAGCAATTTGCTACCACAGCTGGTGTCATATAACTCCCTGAAAAGGGAAAAAGATCGAAGTGAGGCACTGACATTAATAGCCTTACATTTAAATAGGACTGTCTTAGAAGAAATGTATGGCTGCCCTTGCACCCTGTGGTCTGTAAGAGCTGGGGGTGTGTTACGGAAAAATCCCAGCAAAAAAGAAAGAACAAAGAGCAGGAAGTGGCTTTTGAAAACACAGATGTTAAAGAGTTCAGGGGACTCAAAGGAGCACACTTTGAGTGAGGGAGGACTTTTGACCATTGTATTGAGCGAAGGAAAAGGTAACTTGCTCTGGGAGAAGGAGATGGGTTTTGGAGCATACACAGACAATCTATGGCAGACTCCCTCTTGGGAGGGAAAGGGGCAGGAGGGAAGAACATGAAGCTAGGCAGATTCACCATGTCACAAAGGAAGTAGGTGTGTGAAAAAGATGGAACACAGGAGTATGGCTCTTATGGACAGATGCAAGAAATCCAAAAGTCTACAGTGAAATCCTTCCACAGAAACTAAAAGGCATGTGTCCCCCTCATCAGCAGAACCGTATTTTTACCCAAGAAATCTGAAAAGTTGTGGATCTTTGGTTTGTTGTTTTAATTTCAAGAGCTTGCTTTCTTCCGTCTTCCAGTTTCCCGTATCTTCAGTCTCACTGTAGTAGGATGACTGTTCTAAATTACCCAGTCTTGGCCAACAGCCCCACTTGCAAAGTACTCTCCAAGCAGTGTAACATTAGGGATAAGCTACACTCATCACCATATGTCTGTGAATAACCACCTACTCTGGCTGCTTTTCCCCATGGAAAGCAGAATAAGTGCTGGGCTGTGGTAGGAACCCAGACAGCAAGGTAAAATTGTAACAGGGAAAGGAGCACTTTCACAGTGATGTCCTTCAGCTGGCGATTTCCTGGTGTGATGAGTGTGCACTGAAGTAAAACAGAGCACAGTTTAGGAGGCTGTTTCTTCAGTGTTGCCATGGGGCTGGAATGACCATAGCTACACCCTTTAGCAGTGAAACTTCAGTTTTATCTTCACCTTGTGAGGAAAACTGAGCCGCAGTGCAGCCAGTATCAGTGACTGGGGAATGCAACTTTGCCTGCCGAGAGCAAGCAGAGGGGGCAGACGGTCCTGCTCTGGCTCCCCTGCGCAGCCCTCGGCCCCAGTGTAGACTTGCCAAGCATCATCTCGGGTTTTCAGTGCCAACCCTCTGGGGACTGGCAGGCAGTTCAGTGCCCTGTTTTCTGACTAGTGGTGACAGGAAGGAAGGAGAGGGACTACCTTAAGGAGTGGTTAGCTACTAAGTTATTATGGACTGGCAGGACTGTACGCTCTGTCAGTGGTCAGCGGGATAAAAGCAGCTCAAAGCTTTAGGGGAAAGATGGTTTCAGAGACTTATACAAATGTCCTGGGTGGGGGGTGGGGAACCCAAAATAACAAAGCCAACAAAAAAGTGGTGCAGCTGCACTTGCTTTTTCATTATCTCCAGACTGGGCACTAGATTTTAAGAGAAACCATGGGAACTGAGCCACCAAATAAAATTGCTCATAAATGTAAATTAAAGCACATTCAATCACAGGTGCAAATCTAACTGTTCAGAGAGTACAGTTTAGGTTGTATAAATGTCTAAGCATTTCTTGTGTAAGAGCAATAAGGTCCCTAAAGGTCTGAATAAATAAGGCATATTTACCAATAATGAAGCCACAGGTTCTAAACGATCACACAATCTTTTCAGACATGTGAGGGCCTTGTTAAACTGTGATTTAAAATAGGCAATAACTAATTTTTAAGGACCCTATCTCTTGGTGACATTAGTCAGTCCTGAGCCATTGTCTCTGTCTAAACAGGGAGAAGCTTAAGTGCTTCCTCTTTTCAGCTATGAAATGTAAACATTTTTATGAAGGCAGAAATTGTGGTTAACATGCTACGTGCTTGAAAATACATTAAAAGTCTCATGACTTAGCTGAAAGCAGCTGACAGGAAGCACAGGAAAACAGGAGCTCCTCAAAAGACATCAAATATCTATACCAAAGGTATGTTTCTCTATACAGGTTATTCAGCTATGAGGTCTCAGAAGACAAAGCCAAGTAATGCCTCTTCACAAATGAGCAGAAAGCCTGTAGTCTAGTAACAGGGACCTCATCTGAAAGATGAGAAAACAGCCTGGTTTAGAGAAGGGACAAGACACATCTTCTATCTCTTATGTGAGTGTCCTAATCCATAGGGTTGAGATAAAGACAGTTTAATAGGACAGAAAAGGAAGGGAAAATAATAATAATGATAAAAGAATATACAAAACAAGTAATGAACAATAAAATTGCTTACCACCCACCAATCGATGCCCAGCCAATCCCCAAGCTGTGGTGTCCCCCAGCCAACTCTCCCCAGTTTATATACTGGGCATGACATCACATGGTATGGAATAACCCTTTGGCCAGTTTGGGTCGGCTGTCCTGGTTGTGTCCCCTCCCAGCTTCTCCTGCATGCCCGGCCTCCATTGGCAGGGCAGTAAGAGAAGCTGAAAAGTCCTTGACTTAGTGTAAGCACTGCTCAGCAACGACTAAAACATCAGTGTGTTATCAACATTATTCTCATCCTAAATCCAAAATACAGCACTATACCAGTGCTGGACGTGGAAGTACTGGAAGTGACACAAGGTTGGAAAAAGACTATAGGAATGGCCTGTGTTGATGGCAGCTAGATTAGCAAGTCATCAGGGCCCTGGCACACATGCATGTGCAACTTCTCACAGCGCCCATGTTGAGAGACAAAGGACAGTAAATCCTGATTACTCACAGAGGTGGGACAGCATGGACAGACTAATCAGTGTCAGCTCCAAAAGAATACAAAAAAGCATATGCAAAACTAGCACATGGTCACCAACCTGCAAAGGACACAGATGTGAGGAGGACCCAGTAGCTGATGTCATTGTCTTCTGCATCATTGCTAGCAATTCTGGCCAAACTGTGTTTTGGTGCCAGTGTGCTGGACAGACTGCTTGAACACTTGCACACACCCCTCCAGTGCCTGACTGCTCAGCAGGCTGCTTGGGCGCACACATCCTGGTGGTGCTTGTAGGTGGTTGTGAGAGCACGTTATGTGAATAAATGACATCTGTTTTGTTTCAGGTTTTGATTTTACAATAAAATCACCTTCCCCTCCTATAGGGTCTGCCATTGAGATTTGCTACACTGTTAATACAATTTTGCAAAATTTCCTACAATATTTCTGAAAATTTAGACCATATGACTTTGTGGTCTTAAGTGACCTCCAGAATTTAATTTTTTTGTGTTTGTTTGAGTTCACAAAGTGATTTCTATTTAAACAGTTTAAAAGGGAAAGTTAGGTCATTAGTTTCATTTACAGCCACTGGTTTAGACAACTTTTAAGCAATTCCAGTGGGTGATGCCGAGCACTGTAGCTATCCAATTGGATAATGAGAATGAACGCAAATTGAGTCATTGAGCCTGTCTGGTTTTAATAAAGCAGAGAAAGACCTGTGGCCACCAAGATGCTGCAGAATACAGTTTGCTGAGCAAATAGAGAGACTTGTTGACTACCAAACAAAATTGAGGGGTGCTGTATGCATCATTGTGGCTTAAATTAATGACAGAGACTCTCTTACTCAAACATGCATCATCAGTGTGGGTTTTTCTCTGTGGACATCTGAGCAAGATTGAAGGCAATGCCTACCAAGTGAAAAAACAGGTCTGTGATTTTTATTAGTATTGCATAGGAGATCTATATACTAGCAGGAAAACAAAGAGCCTGATCTCACTCTTGGGTAAAAAAGGATAAAGTTATACATATGTGTGTGTGTGTGTCTATACACACCCATATGTATAGGCATCAACAAATACGGCTTTTACTCATCAGAGTTACAAAGATGCCAGTAAGCATAATCGTGACTCAGCACATACCTCTAAGTTTGTGTTTGAAAGGATATTAGCAGGGCAATCAATAACTGAAGAATTTGAACAATCTAGAATCTATGGGTTTTTTAATGGTGGTCATTACACCATAGTCTTCTTCTGACATTAAAATGAGATTTAAAAAGAGAACTGACATACATAATCTCAACCTTTCTATCTACCCCCCACCATAACTGCTGGATGTCAGATTTGTTAAGGTGGGTAGTAGACTGGCCTCAGAACTACAATACCTGAGCTTGGATTTTGCTTATTCCACTGGCTGCTTTACTAGTCCACAGACTAGTCATCTAAGCCAAAGTTTAAAAATCATCAGCCTAACACTGGTATTGCACTGTCATTAGTGCTTAGATACCCCTTTGTGACCTTTGATCCAAAATCACAAGCTCAAATTCAGTTTTGCCTAAGCAGAGCTCTGATGCTTGCAGAAAGCTCATTCTTGTTCTGCGGGAGAGCTTGGTGGCATTGTTCAATGGCATGCTCTCATATCAGAAAGCAGATGTATAAGGCAGAGAACATGTATCAGAAAAAAGATCAGAAAATCTAAAATTAGCCATCACCGTTAAAGTAATTATTTTGCTGAGACTCTTCTATCAGATGCCACTGTTAATGGCACTCATACCTGGACAGCAAGACGTAACACCTTCCCAGGAGAAACACATACTCTTCCAGGCAACTTCAAAAGTCTGAGGGCTAATCTGTGCCTTAGATGCTGCTGCCCTGCATCACTGCTCTTACACCAGACCAAAATGACTCAGCACCTCCTGTTGCTTTACAACAGCAAACTCAAACCTTGTGTGGAGTCCAGAGGTGGTATTTTTTTCTGCAGTTGCCTCACAGCAGCAGCCAGTGGTGAACACTGCCTGCAGTGTAACAAAGCTAACAGGCAGGCTCTGAGGCATCACTCCTTAAAGTACCATGGGCTCCTTCTATAGCCCTCACCAAGTCATTTAAATGCAGCATCCAAATCCGTTCATTTCTAAGACAGATCCTGATTCAAAGCTCATTTATCTCAAAATACAGTAAAATACCAGTATGTTTTGGATTAACTACAATTTTTTAAACAAAAGATAAGGTCATTTTAACTATAGATTTTGTGCATGTGTGTGTGTGTGTGAAATGTATATATGGGCTAAAAAATTTGAGCTCTTGTATACAAAATTTAAAACTAAAATGTTCTTTCAGCAATGTTTTTTCACTTTTATCATAACTTTATGGCTTTCAGGAAACACTTTTTTCCTATTTCCATTTCAAAAAGAAACTCTCATTAGAAAATATATTAAAAAAGAAAATGCAAAATAATTGGCATATTTCAACCAGCTCATCCTGCCTTGAAATCTGTTCTGGCATCATCACGCAGAGGTAAGTAATCTGCTCAGAGTACCCTCTGCTGCACGGGCCCCTCTGGGCTATGAAGAACTAGTTTAGGAGCTCCACACTGGCTTTTCTCCCAGCTCCAGCATGCAGGGAAGATCAGGAGCACAGCTGGCAGGCGCTAAGCCCTGGGTAGTCTCTGCTTCACAGGACCTTAAGAGGCACAGCGCAATTTACACTGGCCCTTGAGGCGGCTCCGGCTCACAGCAAGAGTTGTTGCGGCCCCTGCAGGACTCCGGAGTGTGAATCCAAAGGTAACTTCAGCTAATGTTGCTTCGCTGCCTGCAATCGTTCCCCTCCTGCCTGAAGTGCAGGAACTGGGTAACAGCGTAAGATCAGTTAGGTTCGTCTTCAGCCCTAGGCTATAGAAGCCCTATTTCTTTAATTTTTTTTCACTGTGAAAGCTGGATATACAAATCAAAAACAGTACTGCTGGCTCTTTCAGATTTTATTCTGAATCACGGTCACTAGTCATGTGATTACATGATTACACAATAAACACTTCCTTTTCAAGTTTCCAGCTCTCATAATTATGAAAACTCCAGAACAAGACTTGGAAGCCCAGAAACCAGATGACAATTTAAAGGGCTCTAAGGCTCTTACTTGCTTAAAAAGAAAAATCTCATGAGTTTTAAGCCAATAATGATTTTGAAATCTGAGTTATGATTTTTGAATACTTGGGCTTAGCAAAGGTGGTGAAACTACTAATTTTGTAGCACTAAAAATGTTGTGGGTGCAGTTCTGAATACAGTTTTGGTGCATACACTGTTCTTTGAGAAGCACCTTGTGTAACGGAGAGGAAGAAGAAACAAATATTGTGCAGTGGTTTTTATAGCAGCTGCCCTTTTTTAAACTGAATTTTGTGAAACATGTTATAACAACAGCACTTCTCACTGTAAAAGTTGCAACTGTCTCACGGAGGCACTAAGTCTGAAATGCTATCTTTGTATGTGGGTTTGTCAAAGTCTATTCTTTTCTTTCATTCTAATAGATTTTCTTTGTGGCTCAGTTTTTGCTTGGCTCCCTTCTTCTGTCCTACTACCTGTGCAGCACAGCAGAGCCTCAGGATCATAACAGTGAGGAGATCACTTCCATATGAAATTAAGGTGGTTCAATAAATCTTGAATCACAGCTGACCAAAAATATCCAGTTTCCTTTCTGTGGGTACATTCACAAACTGCACATAACTTCTAAAACTTATGGTCTTTACCTCAACTTGCTTCAAACTTCAGGGTAAGGGACACATCTTGACTGTCACAAAAGTGCTCACTGGGCTGTGGTTTTTGACAAAGATGAAACTGGAGAAATTCTATAAATGTTGCCAAACAGACTGTTGCTACCAAAGACACATATCATGGTTAAAGCCACTGTTTTCTCTCTAGCACTGTGTTATACTTAGAAACACAGGTTTGGTTCTTTTCTTAGTAATAACTGTTCGATCAGAGGGGCTTAAACAGTGCTGGATCAGAAGACTGGGTAGTTTGGGACAATTTCAGCAGATGCTAAAGAGCCAAAAATACTGCAGTTAAGACATTTTTGGAGAGAAAACTTAGAGAACAAAGCCTGAAAGAGTGAGTGCTCCATCTGCTTTCACACTTCTCTGTGGCCATCACCACCTAAAAATGCTGTGCTGCAGAGACCATTTACACATGGAATATCATATGTTGATAATTTTCTTTTTTGCCAGGCAACTGGATCAAATAATCAGTTAATAATAAGCAGAAGTAAATCTCACATGAGTATCTAACAAGAAATTCCTGAGGACTAAAAGTATAGTCTTAGAGATTAGTTGCTTTCCTTCTTATGTATAGATATTCACTGGACATATCATCAGCTAATATGTCCCAAGAAAGAGACACACTCTTGGAATTGACACAGTAACAGACTGTCTTTGATTTTCCTGTATTTTTTTTCTGGTATGTACCTTTCAAATTCAGAGTTACCTGCTACAGTTTTAGCAAGGACAGAAATTCAGCTGCTTTGTGGCTCTCAATCTCTGCCAGCCACTAATGTGAGAATTAGATGAGGACAAACCTTCTTTCTGACAAGAATGGCATTTTCTCTAAACATGCTTTGTTTTGAATCCTTTTAAAGGTTTCCAGTATTCCAAAAGCAAAACTCCTTGAATTGCATACAGAACAAATGAAAGTTTCCAAAAGAACCTTTGCACCTTTCTTTTCAAGAAAGTATTTCCACTTCAATCTAAAAATAATTGCAACAGCTTTTGAAATTCCAGGATCATGTCCTTCCTCTCGTGACAAAGCATGGAGTAGGGAATAAGTGGGACACCATCTCCCACATAGTTAATATTTCTTTTCCAGTGACTAAAGAATGCAGGGCTGAAGCCTACTGTGGTGCCTAAAAAAGGAGCTGACAATTACTTTGAGCACTGCCTGGCTGAGGAACTCCTGGTCCTGGACAAAGAGCATTTACTTAATCCTCTTGGTACCACCTTGGTTCTTTGTGGACCCTAGTCCTTGACCTTTGGTCATCCCTTCAGCACCTTCAGCTCTGTTCTCTTCCTTATCAGTTGACTCCAGTGAAGTCCATCTGTGAAGCCTATAAAGCATGGACTTAATGTAATGAATGCATCTGCCAGCACCAGTTTTCTGTGCTGAGCCTTGGCAGCCACAAGGAACTTCAAGTCATGGTGTAGTGGCTCTGGCTCTGTTTAGCATTCACCCTGCTACCCTGTACAGCATAAAAGGCAAAGCTTGGTTCCGTCTTTTACACTCAACCAGGGCAGCAGCATCTTATGCAGTACCTCTGCACTTTCAAGGACACTAGAAGATAGAAGTTGGTGGTTTATGTAAGTGATACAATGTGCACAGTACATACAGGAAGTGACATTGCTGAAGTTATCACTACAAGAGCATTGTTCTGAAGCATTACCATCATATATATATTTATAAACAAGAAATAAGGATGCTTTATCATTTACTGATACTTCTTTTTGGTTAAGCGTGACAATTGTATTGGAATCAGGGCCTAGGAATCTGTGTGTTTCCGTCAGGGAGAAAAATCTGCTCACATACAAGTGAAGCCACCTGCCTTTTGTGAAATTCAAGTGCAAACTCCAGTTTGCAACTTCTATAGTTGAAGTTAAACAAGTTGCTAACACAGCCTTGATGTGTCACTCTGTGTTATTTACCTTGCTCATCATGTTCTTTCAAGTCAGAATGGGGAACAGTGCAAACACTGCAGCAAAAGGAAATACTATGAGGAAAACTGCCTGGGTTTTTGAAGGAACCCACCACAGTATTAGGGAAACACTGGGAGGATAACAGACTTTTCTGTCCTTTGGTGTGATTAAGCGCATAAACACTCTGGGTTTAAGGGCACATTGGTAACTCAGATGTTCTGGTATTTGAAGCCGTAGGATGTATGTCAGTTTAAGTCCAGACAGCCAGGGATTAGTATCAAGGCTTATTTTAATACAGAAGCCACACAAGATTAAAGGAACTACTGGCTTTTCTTCTTATACAGAGAAGATGAAAAAAACTCCTGGAGAGCTCAAGATTTATGCATCATTTAAGTCCTGTTCTGATGCTGCTAAGTAGAGCATTGCTATGTGCCTCTGCATAAAGGTGACCTTAACCCGGCGGGAGTACCCCAACGTGTTTATCTGGCCCCTGTCCAGACATGTAAGAGAACTGAAAGTGTTTCTAAGGGCAGATTTATAGCACCAGCAAGAACCTGATTAAAATCTCCAAGAATTCTCCAAGGTTTTTTCTGGCAAAACCCTCAATCCCAGTATTTTATTTAAATATTCCTTGAACTCCGGTACTGTGTTACATTAAAAGTGTTTGTATTATTTAAATATCTTCCACATGACTATTTATAAATCTCGCTTCTAATCTAATCCTTCTATTGAAGTTCTCTCTATTTTAAATTAAACCTCTACATTGGGATTATACAGTTTATTGCTGATTTATATCCTAAATCACCGGCTTTCTACAGTCTTCCAGAATATGACCCAGACTGCAGGAGCCTGGCATGCTGGGGATTTTACTGGAGCCTGCACACTAGCAGTCTTCACTGGACACACGCAGATTAAACTCCCAGTAAGGTCAATAGCACTGTCCCCCTGTTATTATTAGCAAAACAAAACCTCTGTCTCAAAGAGTTTAAAATCAGCTATATCAATTATGATCCTCTAGTCTGACTTCTTTCAAAGGATTGACCAAGTAAAGTAACCCAGGAATTCCTATTTAAAGCCCATAGCTTTCCTTTGAAAAGTAGTCAAAATTCTAGGAAGGCATCCTCTCTTGTCATAGGGACTATGAACAACAGGGAATTCAGTACACCCAATACCCAACTATTCTTCACTGTCAAAAACATGCAGCTACAGCCTGAACAGTAGCAAGACTTTCAGATACCCATAATAGGCTATTTCTCTCACTTCTAACTTTTGGAGTCTTCCTGTCTGCCTTACCATGGAGTTTATTGCCAGTCTATCGCCTACAAAAAGGCAAGCTCCTCTTATTTTTTTTTACCCCTTAGGGAAATTGTATTTTGACCAGCAATCATGACACTGAATAAAGGCACAGAATCTATGAGCTCTGGATGGCTGTGACTCTGTGGGAGCAGAAAGAGTACATTCATGGCTATGAACGGCAATGCTTGACATTCAAGCTACCTTTCCAGTTGCCACTGCCCTCTACATCTGTGGGTCCAGAAAACCCAGGGTCTGTGCGAAAGCAAGCAGGAAGCATGTTCAAACCCCAGCCTTTTCTATCAGCACAGAACAGTCACAGACTAGTTCCTAACAGAGACAAGAAAGCAGGATCAGTATATTGCTATGGGTCTGAGGGACAGATAAATGTCACACCTAAATATTCATTGAGCTATTTTAATGAATTAGCTAAAAATATGGCATCACACTGCGTTAGTTCAACCAGTGCAGCTGTGTGTCTACGTGCATACTCTGTACTGCTCTGGGGGAAGCTTTACCAGGATAAGCGAGGTTTAAAGGGACACACAGTTAAACTGGTGCAACATCATCCTTCTAATGAAACTGATACATTTCCTCTGTGTGATGAACTGGTTTTGAGACCCCACTGCTTTGTCTGCATCATCATTTACACCTACAAGAAAAGGGTACCTTACCAAATCAGCAGAGGGGATACTTCTTATCAGACCAAAAGTTCCCAAGGCGACTCTGCAAAATCAAGGCTAACCTAATAATGTCTTAATGTCTTTCCTGGTAGGTTTCTTATTTTTAAAGCAATCCAGGAAATGGCAGGGACTATAGGTCAGTATGATTGATCTCCATAAGCCTCTGAGTATGGGGGTAATTGCTTATCTGACATGCTTCTGTTTCCATCCAGGTTTCTTAGCTAAGCAAATTTCTCTGTGTAAATAATCTCATCAAATGACACAGGGACAAATACTGTCCAGCCTGTACTCTGTATGCAAGGTGCCAGCAGTTCTAGGACACTGTATCTGTGGATCCCAGTGAAATGAAATCCTGTCCAAGAGTCCATATGACTACTACCATCTGACTAAGCACAGCAAAGGTCCTTGCTGCTTCCTCCAGTATAACAGCACTAGAGTGGCTCTGGGAGGGAGGCTGTGATACCCTGGTGTCCTGCCTACTAGAACAGTCGACTCCTAGTAAGCTACAGCCCTCAAAGGCTGTCAGCCTGAAAGAGAGAAAGAATACTGAAAGGATGCAGTATTTCATGGATTCACCCCTGAAACATGGCAGGGATCAGGCTCCAGCTGTGACACACACATATAACATTTGGGCTCTGCAATTACTCTGTGGTTCACTGTTACGGGAAGTGCCAAGCTACGGAAAACGGAAGGCAGAAGGGGGTGAAAATGGATTGAAGGTCTATTTCATTCCTTCTGCCAGATCCCCTGCCAAACATACTATGCCAAAAAGGTCTAATTCCTGTTCTTTACTCCTTCAAGATCTGCCATCTGTGCCATGGGCTGCATGGAAGAGTATATGCTCCACAGAGAGCTAGCTAGCTGTGAATAAGCAGAGATCGTATTTATCTAAGAACTCCCCTTCCTGAGTAGCCTCAATGGCCTGTCCACAATGGAGTGCAAATTCTTCCCTTGCTGTCTCTCTTTATCCCCAGGAACAGAGAGTCCAGGACACCTATATGTTTTGAGGTAAACAGAGACCACAATGCCACTCATAGACACATGAGAGGGGCTCGGATCTGTCACAGTCCATCTGGTTGTCAGATATATTCTGATAGCTAAAAGAAACATTATCCCTTACTTTGTAAGAATAAGCTTATTTACTCAAGCTTTTTATACGAGGCATGACTCTAATGCTGTCTGCTTTATTTGTTCTGCAAGGCAGGAAATCTGCAGTCTCTCACTGAAATTATAGCAAGTCCCCTATTTGCTGTGTATATGTTATGTAAGAGTTACTATTCTGGGCTGTGCTAAATTTAAATGAGAAATCTATCAGGGACTCCTTCCAGCAACTTGGGCATTGAAATGTTCAGGAGGATCTCCTGCTTTGATTAGGCAGATTACAAGCAGAAAAGCACAGTTTAGAAGCTTAATTTAATTCTCAGTTCAAGTCAAAAGAGAAAATTGTAAAGCCCTAGATAAATTGTCAATGATACTGTCATTTAATCTACTCCCAGAATAAAATTTCAGTTACAGTGACACATAACATTTATAAGGGGACATACCCTGAGGCCCTTCACCAATAAATTAAGTTCCTCACCTAGACTGGCTGGCGGGGTTCTGGTGTGTAGGTGATATAAAACCATGGATGGTCTACAGTCAAGCCATGTAGGCTTACTGGAAACTTGTAAAAATAAGCTTTCTTCATTCCTGAATGTTCATGGCTTAGGTGGGGCTCACACAGAGACCTTGTACTGTTTTACCTCCTAAAAGTGATTTTTAACTACTTCTAAGTGGTTAAAAGTGTCAAGTGAATGCAACAGAATATGTGTTAGATTGTTTGATGCTTTCCCCCTAACAGCATTTTACTAAATAACAATAGTAATTTGGTAACTACTTAATTTACCAGTGCTAAGAGAATTAAGAAAAAAATGAATTAAACACTAAGAACTAGATTTTCAAATGTTTACAGGCACCTAAATGTACGACATAAACCTGTAGAAACCTAGATGTTTTGATCAATGTTCGTAACACTGAATACAGGCTGTCTCTGAAATTTTTAATTCAGTGATATAGGACGATGGATTGCAAAAAGGCCTAAACAACACTTTTTAGAAAGCTTTAGTGAGAAGGCGGGTAAAGCAAGACTCCCCAGGGGATGATGCTGTGACAAACAGGTCAATACCTGAAACCGTGACTGACCGCACTTTGCTATCTACCCTACTCCAGGCCAATCTCATTTAGTTCAAATCTGTCTCCAAAGAGTATGTAGGCCCTCAGAAGGTGCAGGAGCTTTCTCTCCAGTGTTACCTGAGCTGCTCCGTGCCTGCTGTGTCAGTGTAGCCCGGCAGAGGCCTGTTCAAAACGGGGTAAATCAGGTTTCTCAATCAGCCTCGGGGTGACACCACCAACCACCACCAGCATTTGAGGAATGATGGTGCTGGTCAACAGATTATTTTTCCCAAATCCTTGCTTGCAATTCAGTGTTTTAGCAGAAAACACATTATTACAGGCCAGGCTTAAAGTGAAAAAGGTGCCTGAAGATTTTAAATCTTGCTGAAATTATGGGAGCTGTATTTTCAGCCACGTGCACTTAGAAGGACTTAGGTGTAGGCTCACTCTGAACAGGAATAATGTGTGTTTATCACCACGATGTTTTACCCGTTCAGCAACCAGTGTGTTGTAGTGTGAGAAGCAGTCCTGTGCTGCTCATGTGGTTTCCACTGGGAACATGTCTTCCGATACACTGGGAAGGAGCTGGGGCTCATCGAGACACCCGAAATGCCCCACACTGCGGTGGCAGCTCTCTACACCACTATGACTCTCCACCCGGGTGCACACCCGGCACAAGGGGGCATCACAGGGGGGCTGCTGAAGCTGTTGGTCGCTCACTTGCTGCATCGAGAAGCAGGCAGTCCTACAACGCTTTGAAATGCTTTTACTTCCCTCCGTACAAGAAGGGCAACGGCTTCGTCAGCCGGCCTCCTCTCCAGGGGCTGGCGCCGCCGCCGCCTCCCTTCCCGCCTGTCTCCTGCCACCAGCCCTCAGAGTCCACAAGATGGCGCCGTGCCGGGCAGGCGGCTCCCAACATGGCCGCCGCGGCAGCAGCGCGTCGCGGGAGGTGGGAAGGGGGCTAACCCCTTCGACATGCATGCTCGTTTTCTACGAGGAGTCTTCTCCTCTGCCTCGGAAAGGCCTCCTGACAGAAAGTGCTGGCTGAAAGCATCCCAGAGCCTCGGATGTGAAAGCCCGGGCCTTTGGCAGGGGTGGGCCAGGACAGGCAGCACCATGGCCATGGTGAGGGCTGCATGGGGTGTGCTGCAGGGGCAGCTCCCAGGACATTTAGTGACTGCAGCTGCTTTTCAGGTCCCTAGGAAAAAGTCGAGGCCAAACGCGGCCTCCCACCCACGCTTGCGCCCTGTGCCTCTCCAGCAGCGCCTGTCACTCACATACCCGACACAGAAAATGACAAGAAATGAGCTGGTTTGAAAGAGTTAAATCTCAGACAATCCCTAACCAAGGCTTCAGTGTGATATTCAAAAGTTTTATTTATATTATTTCGCTTGTATCCTTGTCTTTTCCTGAATTTTCTTTCTTTAAGGATAATTCTAATTATTTGCAAAACAGAGTTAAAACATAAGACATCTTGCTGACAAGATCAAAGCAAACCTTGAACAAACTTGTTAGACCTCTTATATAAATCACTAATAATAGGGACTCAGGATGCCTAGTACCAGATAAGCACCCAAGGACAGAGCAATAAATAAGTCAATGGAGAAAAATTAATCAAGGAGAAATAGATAGTAAAGTTGTGGATGGACATTATTTGAAATAAGCCTGTAAAGATGAGCCACTGCGCAGAATCAGAGGAAAGAGTCAACCAGCAGAGAAATGAGGAAGACTATCCAAGACCACCAAGAGACCCCCCAAAAACCACCAAAGGAAATGACTGTGCACGCGAATCAGACATTTACATGTATTAATGAGTTCCAGAAAATCTCATGTTTATGTAAATAAATTCTCGGAAATCTTATACTTAATAATATATAATCTCTGAAAGTTTGACAACTCATCAGGGCACTCATGGTGGAGCTATCCCCAGTGCTACCCAGCGCTGCAATAAAGAATGCCTCATAATAACAACTTTTAGTTGTTACTCTGTTCTTTTATCGGAACTCTTACACAGCCGCAGCTAGCCTCCCACTTCGGTGAAAGTGCTTAGAAAGCGAGGGGATTTGAGTGATGAATTTTTATTTCAGGTTTTCTTCCCTAGAAGCTCAGGAAGGGGAAAAGGACCAAGCAAACAAAACCAAAATACTCCAATGATCTCCTGCAGCTCTGCAGAGCTTGAACCCCTGGAGATGGTCTCAAGTGCCATGGAGGAGAGGCACTGCACTTGCTGGGGTGCTGGCTCAGTCACCCAAGCATATGGCAAAGGACTAGAAGACATTTGCTTGTGGTCAAGTGGTAGTACCTAACACACACATAGAGCTCCTCTTGTCCCCAGATTTTCAGTTTGCATTTTCTTTCATTTAATAAACTGAATAATCATATGAAGGTCTTCAGCAAAGTCATGTAACAGCTCAGCAACAAAGCACGGCTCAAGCAGCAGGCCACCAAGTTGCTGGCTCTTTGGGGAATGCTCATGCTTCAGTTGGGATAATCAAAATAATGGTTACCACATCTAGTCAGAGCTTTCTAAGCAAAAGCTTTCCTGGAGCTGAAACCCAAACATGACTGCAACCCTGTTTATCAAAAGCAGAGAATTCCCATGCTGTTCTGATATACTATCAATGTTAACAAGGCTAACTAGGATCTTACTGCTCCAAGGCATTACCACTGCAACTGGTAGATTAGAGTAACTGTGCTACTTTTCAATCCAAAGAGACGGTAAGCAACATCAAGCAAAAAAGAAGAAGGTCTAGAGAAGAGTAGTTGTGCAGAAAATTCTTAATTTTTATCTTTGAACAGCACTGAAGCTGTATTGGAAAAGTTTCAGGTCTGTAGTCTACGAATAGCTGCAAATAGCAGATGTATTAGTGAGAAAACTCTAAAAAATACAAAAATCCCTGCACTTTTAGAACGCTTTCCATTACTCAGCAAGTAATTGTTATTGTCATTTCATGCAAGGCATAACTTGCCATGGGGGTCAATGCCAAAGCTGGGATTTTAATTTAGAACTTTTAAATCTCAGCCAGCCTTTGGTCCCTGTGTAACAGTGCTGTGATAGAAAATTATCCCCACAGGTCTGACTGCACCTTTGGAAATTTCCAAGGTGGGGTTCCCCTTCAGACTGAAGCGGTGTTCGGCTATTGAGAGAGCATCATCCCATGTCTTCCTCCCAGAACCCTCCTGGGACTATGCATTATCCAAAATCTACACAAAAAGGTGTGGGCAGGCTTAGTACACGCAGTACCCCTGGAAAATCTCCAGAAAATTAAATACTGTTCCAGGCTGCTACATCCTCCTGTGAAATCACCTTGCCAGAGCATCCGGAGTGGCTTCTGGAGCAGAGGCAGGGCAGAGACGACCTCCTCATTGCTGCAGCATCCTTCCACAGATCCCTGGAGGACATCTGAGCTTGCAGCAGCCCCATTGTCTGCAGAGTAATCCTGTGAATGGATCATGGAAGCATTCTTTCCTCTACTGCCCCCCCTGCAGATTTTTCCTTAGGAAGGGATAGTCTAAGACCATGTGACTTGGGATTCAATAATTTTACCCTAATATTAAGTGTAGTGTTCTTCCCAAGTGGAAAAAAGAATTTTGCTTCACTGCTGCTGTTGAGCAGCTGCTTAATAGCCCGTACAAAGTATATCTCCGTGTCCAAATTCAGGCTTCTCCTTTAAGTAATTTACCAACTAGCTTTCTGTAAATGCCTTCTGCTTATTTAAGTGCCAGCACTGCCCTCATCATTGGAGGAGGAGGGGAGAAAGCCAAAATATGAGGTCATGTTCTAGTCACGTGATTGCTGCAGCATCTGTCAATTGTGATACAATTACTAAGCCATAACTGTGCATTTATGACATTCAAACCTGCTCAGCAAAGCCTCTTCTCCGCCTCTAGTGCCTTTGCCCTTTCTGTACTTAGGCATCATCTTAAAAGTTGTCTAAGCAAACCTGTATGATAAATCACAAAGCATACATTTTGGCAGTCGTCTGTTATACCGAATATTGCAATATACCAGGAAAATCATATTCTAATTAAATCCTTTCCCTGTAAAAAGCTTCACGGCAGTCTCTTGAGTGGGACTGTTTAGAGCGGTAAGGTTAACCTCAGTGTTTCAGAAGAGCTCTGAGCTTGCTAGGCTGAGCAGGAGTAAACACAGTCTCCTGCCTGGAGGGGCTGGGGATTGAAACTCTTTTTCCAAGCTATCTAACTGAGTGATTCTCACCTCAGCTGCAGTGTGGTTGCTTAGTATATGCCATCACTGGATAAAGTAGTAGTTTTTTCAGTGACTATTTTATGACTACAAGAATAGCCAGATCTGTTGTGGGTTATGTCAGGCGGTGCAGCAGCACACCAACGTTTTCTCTCTCTCTGTAGCCTTCCTTCTGTTTTGCAGACTCAGAAGCATTGCAAGCGCAGTGTGGACAGATTCCCATTATTTATGAGTTTCCATTTTTATTTGGTGAGCTATGGCAGAGAAGAATGGGTACTGACTGTATACTAGGTAACCCCCCAATTATTAGAACCATATATATATTTAATTGCATAGGGTCCAGCAGAGACCTATTGGTTGCAAGTAGTAAATTCAGCAGAACTGTACAAGTCTTTATGGATGAGCCCCTGTGTGACACAGATTAATCACTATAAAAAACAAATGCAGAATTTTTAGGAAAAATATAAGAACATTCATGCTATACCAAAGTTCAGCTAGCTCAACATCTTGTCATCAACAGGGGCCAAGGTCGATGCTCATGGATTGTTTATCTCTGAAGAGTGTTTCTTCTCCTTGAACATTGTGTCACCTTTTGCCAAAGTTGAACAGTTTCCTGAGTCAGAGGTTGCATTTGGATCATCATATTTAATAGCCAAGGATGGAATCATCCTCCACAAATCTTTTCAATCTTTTTAAAGCCCATTTATCCATTTTTGCTGCTGCAACTGATGGCTATGTGTCCCACAACAGTATTAAGCACCATGTTAAAGCAATTGTTTTCTGTTTGTTTAAAACCTGCTGGTAATTTCCTTACATTTCAGTTCACATCAGTTCACATTTATCTCATATATTAAGCACCATGAAACTATTAGTCACATTTCATGAGTTATAAGCTGATGCATATACATGACTCTCTCTCCACTCAGCAGAGAGTCAGAGAGAACAGTAAGCAAGCTATTGAACTGGTGGGAAGAAGGACAAGGATCTTTGCTGGCAGCATTTGAGCTGTCTCTGACGCTGGTAATGGTGATGTGGAAGATGAACTGTACTCTGTAGCTACCCCACAATACCAATCACATGTCCCCAGAAGACAGAAGAAATGCAGTAAACAGGGAATGATAGAAGAAATTCGGAAAAGGAGGAATGCAGAACCTCTAAGGCTCTGGTAGCTATTGATTGGAAAGGGTGACTATAAAGGAGAAAAAAAGATCCCCAACAATTCCCCTCAAAGCTCTGAGTCCCTTCTGCCTCTGTGGGCCCACTGGAGAGAAAACAAAGGTACTCAGCTCTAAGCTCCTTCCCATATTCTCTAGCTTGAAGGAGGATGCTTACCCAGGTGGCAGTGAGCTGAAGGTTAGGATAGGCTAAAGATCACAAGTCGATGAACATACTAAAGTGTCTGGAGAATGTGTTGGCCCATAATGCTTCCGGGTAGAAATTGTAATCGCTGGGAAATTTGTGATCCCTAAATAATTTTTACAGAGCCTACAAAAAATTGGCAGATGCTAGTTGATTAAGATACTATATAAGCGAGAGGTTACTGTGAATGCTGGCAAGGGAGAAGTTGAACAGGCCTTGAATACAATTTGCTAGCAAAATCCTTAGTGACTAACACAGCTCTGATACAAATATCAATAACAGCAAGAATGAGACCATCCTTTACATAGCTAAATTTGATCAGCGTCATCCAGTGCTTTAGTGTTTTAATTAGGACGTGTGTTATGAATGTGATGTTTGCAACCAACAGGGGACAGGAATTGCATCACATCCCTTGGCAGAAAATGTAATTGTATGTCTGTAGGCACTTGATATACAAGAAAATTCAAGAAAAAAGAACAGCAGAAAACAAATAAGGGCTTCATAGTCTCTCCTAGGTATAGCTGTCTCCTAGGTGGTGTGTAAAATGTAGCATGGAAGCTGAAGTCATCCCCGCAGTATTTAATGAATTAAGAAGTGGTGTCAGGCCCATCTTCTCACTTTGGTCTGTTAAGTGCAATTCAGGCTGCAGGCTGCAAGTTCTGATTGTGTCAGCTGTAACAGTTTAGTGTGTGCTCTTCTGTCCTCTGATTTTCTCCTTGTTGACTCTTCTCGTGCATCCTGCATCCCTGCAGCAGCTGGGTTTTTCTCAGGCTGAAATCTTGAAGAAGGCAACATCTTACTGTAGGCCATAATATGATACAGCCTCCAACTGCAGCAAGGTCTCCAGGAGTTGTATTACCGTGAATGCATTCATTTGTATATGTCTTCTTTTGCATTTGATAAATAAGCTGCACAATGAGAGAGATTTCCAGATGCAAGAAATTCTCTGAGAGCTTCCTTAATAGAAAAAGCATCTGATGTTTGAAAGAGCGTAGTAACAAGTTGGCACTGCATCTAAGCCTTTTATAACAGTTTGATTCACACCCTCTCTCCAAATGTAAATTAATCCAGATTGGGAAATGTTGGAAATCTGAAGCAATGTATGTAATTTGGTACTAGTCTAGGGGTGGGGAGGGAAGAATAAAAGAAAATATCCTGCTCAAACCCTTTTATGAGCATTAAGCCAATTTTTTTTTAAGCCTTCTAATCTTGAGGCTAAGAGTGCTGCTAACCCAACAATCAGAAACTGAGAGTCAGACCCCAAACTTCCATCCCCAGACCTGCTGAAAATGCCTCTAGTATTTGAAACTTTACAGTTCACCTTTCCACATTTTCTTCACAATCAGAAGGGCAAAAATTTTAATGGAACCAAACTAAGTTGGACTTATGAAATTATGACTCCAGAGCACAGATTTTGAGGAAAAATAAACCTCTCTAGGTTCTTAATAAAAACAATATGATAAAAAAATATGCTTCCTGCAAAAAAGAGCTTGCTATGCATGTATAGGAAAAAGACGCGTTTCCACGTTTGGAAATACTTTGTTCCATTTGCATGGATATTCTCTAACAGGGTTGCATTTTTTTTTTGAACAAAATTTTCCCCTCTAATGACAGCTCTTTAAAAACCAGGCCGCTTCCCATTAAAATGTTCCTAGGCATACCCTAGAAGAGCACAAAGGCTGGCATCTTGCAGTCAGTCAGACAGGTGGCAGGGAGGCTTGCATAAAAGCTGCCGTTTAGTATAAGCACTCCTCTTCTGGTTCTGCTAGTGCTTTTTGCACTTAACTCTTATCCACCCCCTTCTGAAAGGATGAGTGGATCAGGCCCCTAACCTAGGGGCTGTTTGGGGGGTGAGTATATATTTGTACAGGTGATGCAAATGAGATTGAAGGTATTTTGGTTAGTCTAGATTACCACTCGAGAAATGCGTGACTTAGCGAACAGGACTGATTCACCATGACTATAAGAGAGGTAAATCAATGAAGACAGCAATAATTTTGCAGTTCTTGTGTTAATGCAGCAGCATTGCATGCAAACACACAAAACCAACTTCCACATAACTATGCTACATCCAGCTCTACTGCCAGGAAAGAACTTGAAGTTTTTAACTCGGTCAAAATTATCCAAGATTTTGGAGTACTCTGTAAGGTCGTTCATAATTACGCAGTGTTACTATCTTAGGGGGAAGGTGGCCTATTTTACTTTTCTCTGATGTCTTTACTGTATGGACTGTTATTTCTGCAAATGCTTATGTCCCTAAGTTCCTGTCTGCCTCTTTGAATTTCTCATAGTTAGTAAGATACTAGAGCTCCACACACAGGAAGCAGCAACTTCTTTGTTTTTTCCAGCTAGAGGACAACACAAATTGTGCAGTTCCCTGTCTGAAAACATTAAATAGAATTTTCTACTGGCTTTTCATATAACCTGAAGCAGGATGACCAGTAAGGGAACTGGGATTTGTTTGAAGCCAACAGACAAATCTAGAACAACTCATCAAGCTTGAAATGAAAAAGATTTACAACCATTACTCTCAGCATTTTAGTAGTCATTCTACTGAATGAATGGTCATATTACTTACTTCCGGGAGAGGAAGGGGGAACAAACCGGAACATATGAGAAGATGTCCAGTTTCACTTAAGAATTTGTGAATTCAGAAACAAGCCCATTTTGACTTGGGCAGAAACAGCTCTCTGAAAATATTTTGCCTGGTTCCAATCACACTTAATCACTGGTTGACACAGAAATGTTCCTCAGGGGGAGTGTTGGAGCCGTCTGTGCCCGAAACCCTTTTGTTCCTCTCTTGCACTCTTGCACTGCTCAACAGCACAAAGGCCATGTAAAATTTATTTCTAAAGCAAGATCTGCTTTGTTTGGACTTGTCCACGACCAAATTCAGACACCACACAAGCTGATGTAACTGGGCTGACTCATGCCACCACTGAATTTTTTTCAAAGTCTGTTACTGTAAGGTAAAGTCGATATCAGTTTTGTCTCCTTGAGTTCTTGTTATCACCCAGCATCAACTGTCACTTTCTGATAATGGTTTAATGAGTGAAAGGAGCAGTGAATTTGGTAGCAGTGTGCTCATGCATATTTGTGAATACATGAACTGCTGAGGTGTTTTGTCATTCTTAAGTTGGCATGATAATACCAGTTTTCCAATGGAAAACATTTCTTTGTGTTATTCTTTTAAAAATTACATTTTAAATGCTTGAATTGATCTTTAAAACATTTTTTCTTTGCCCTTGTCACCACAGCTTTTTCCAGCCATCCTGGGAGGAAGTCTTTCAGGTTGTGGAAATGGAAGGTCGGGCAGGTTGCAGCCACCTTTATAAGGCAGCTGTGGTACACAGTTTACATCACAAGATGGAGGAGGTGAGAGGTGTGCATCCTGTTTCCACTGACATCGCTGATCCTGCACCCCTGTTATCCTGTCAACATTACTGATGTGCCACAGCATTTCCATCCTATTTTAGAGATGTAGAAATGAAAACTTAAGTGATGAGTTCATGGCTGAGTTTTGATAGACCTTGGACTAAAGGGTTAGATTACCTGTAGTCCTAGCTCAAAACTTCAGCTTCACTCTGTCATCCAAAACATAGCCCCATACTAGCTACTATGAAGAAAATTAACTCTACCCCAGCCAAAACCAGCACAGTCATGTACCACAAAAAGAGCCCACTCAGGTACTTCTGAAAATCCAGCTGTTAAATGTGACAGTGAGATCCACTGAGTATTTTGGGATAACTATCCTTTTTTCTTTCTTTCTTTTTTTTTTTTCCCATAAAGATAGAAGCTGAGCTCTGTTGAAAACTGGTGCAGTGTTTGCGGCTTCAAACAGTTACACATACACTTTTAAAAGCTAGTTTCTCTACATATACTTGCTAAAGAAGCCTGCTCATCCTTAGCTCGGTGTTTTCTGACTGCCATTAAAAACAGAACCCATGAAAGCAATAAAGAAAATAGCAAACCAGTGGTGAACCCCACCACCGGTATAAAAGAGCCAGTCAGCAGGAAAATGTTCAAAACCAAACCACCACCCCACACATAGCAAAAAAACCCCAGCCTCATGCATCTGGTCTCTAATAGAAACTTCAGGACTCCAGTACCTTCAGATTTTTTTTCTCATCCTGAATCACAGACCAACACATTGCAAAGATGCTCTCTCAAGCCATATTTTGAAGATCAAGGGAAGAGTGAATTTCAGGCCCTTAAAGCATCTTTCCTTCTTACTGACTGACAAACCCCCTTAATTAATGCAGAGTTAGGATTTCCTGGGAGTAGCTGGAGCCCTTATAAAATATCAGCTTCAGCAAAATTCAGACTTTCGGAAGCCTGGAAGTACAGAGTTTAGGTCAACATTCAGGCAACCTTTATTTTTCCCTCCTGGGAACTGGCAATAGGAATAGGGAACTGGCAGTATTTGCTGAGTGAGTATTGCTGTGTCAAATGGTAGCAGACTCAGTAAACTATGACAGTAGGAAAGATGGGAGGCCATACCTCTCAGATGGGGGTGCAGCCCCATCACTTCTGTGGGAGGGATCAAAAGAACAACATATATATATATACCCTGAGATAGCTGCGTGCCTCTTTTCATGACTGAGTTCTGTACGTTGAGTCAGCTCTGGGAGACAGAGACGTTTTAGCCACTGGCACTTGGGAAGAGTAAAGTAGGGAAAATATTCGGTGGTCTTAGTAATATATATGTGACCAAATATTGATATCTGATGAGTAGTGGGAAAGAAAATATTGAATTATTATGGAATTGTTTTTAGGAAATTGTGTCAGAGTATGTGTGTAAAGGAAATGTCACTGTAAATACAGCCTACTTCTCCAAAGAGAAGGTGTGCCTGTGCTATAGTAGTTACATACTACATTCTTTGAAAGACACTGACTGAAAAGGTGAATTATTTCCATTACGGATATATTGAGGCATTGCTATAAAGGTTGGAGTTAATATTGCTTTATCATCCTCTGCATTTCCTGGTTTCTCAGAGGTTTGAATTATGCTGAGCTCGACTTTATGGAAGCAAGTGAGCAATCTTAACTGTACGTTAGCAAATCTTTTCAGCAAAGTAATGTTTTTAATAGGGACATATTTTTTGTAGATCTTAGAGGTTCTTTAGGTGATTGTAGTTACTATTACAATGGCACTTCTGAAATGAAGTAAAGGGAGCCCTGTGACTCTGAAGCCCTGTTCTCCATTGTTATATGGAAAGTCACCACTCACTGAAATATTTGGAAGGTAAGTTATCAACAGTGTGATGAGGGAATCCTCAGAAATTATGGTTCTATGTTGATTACAATAAACACCTAAGATGAAAATGATGGGTCTCCCCTCTTCTCCCTCCCCTCCATTTCCTATTAGGATATACATAACCCTGCCTGAGAAAATTTCCAATATGTTCTTCTCTTCCAGCCTCATGAAGCCATTAGCTTTCTAGAAACTACTAGCACTTAAAGAGTTTCTCTTTGCTCTCTGATACTCTGCTGTTGCAGGCATGCTTCACAGCGAGCCACTTATAGCCCCATGCTCCCCTCTGTATTCTAGATTCCCCAAGTCTGGACTTCTGTCCTCAGGTCTGTTTTTGAATCCCCTCCAGCATTCTCCACATGCCACACTACATGACAAGTTGTTGAAGAAGACAGTCAAGGAAGGACATATCCTTTTCCTCCTAGTGCAGGGTGGGTTTAGGTCCTAGAGCAGGACTGAGCAGGGGTACTGTGGGGCTCCCCACCTTCCCATTCACTTCTCCCATTTTCTGCCATCCACCCCCATTTCCCAGTATTCCATCCAGCACCGTTCTTTACCTCTGCATGACACTAGACTTTACAAGGCACTTCACTAGGAAGCTGATAACTGGCATGGGTTAAAATATGGCTACATTTTTCTGTGTGAAACACCCTCAAATCAAGGAAGATGTTTGTATCAGCATTTGGCTTTACAATTGATCTTAGTGGTATACAGAAGATTAACTAGTTTTGGGGCTTACTTCCATCTATCAAGCAGATCAAGAATCACCTTCAAAGAAGCTGATGGAAGAAGTTCAGACTTCATGAAAATTCAAACCCAAATCCAGACTTCATTAAAGGCTGGGGAAAATCCAGAGGTCAGCTTTAGGCACAGATTCGTTTGTAATAAGTGGAATTTAAAAAGGTGCTTTTTCATGTATATATGTTTAGAGCTGGAGGATCTCTTGGGTGGTTAGTTGTTTTTTTGCATGGAGGGAAATACCAGATTTACCAGAATTAATCAATAACAAATACTGGTAAGAACCAAGGGAAATAATTTGCATTGGAATTAGTACATCTCAGTAAAAATGAGATTCAGAACACATAGGCCTTGCAATGATGACATCTATCCTAGTAAATTAAACAAAGGCAGGGTATATTCTTGAATGCTAAGACTCAGTTGTCAGCACTGTAATATCCCTAGAACATTTTTGGGTGTAGTTTCGGGTGGAGCAACACCAGGACTCTCCTGGGGAACTCACCAATGCCATGCAGAAGTCAGCTTTGACAAGGCACCATTCCCAACAGGGTATGAGACATCAATGTCATGGACATGGCCAGATTATGCCTGCTGGTCCCAGAGCCATGGAATAGGCTCAGGCACAATTTAGTTTAGTTGAAGGGTTATAGCTTGTGGCCTTTTTGGTTCCTCAAAGGTTGCTCTCATTTAGCTAAAAGGAGAGATTGCTAAAGCTTTAATTTTACCCTCCAAGAGCCAAATCTGGGATAATGACAGGCACGAGCAGCAAACTGAGACATGACATGGCAGTGATCCTGGTGCCCTCTGGAAATCTAGTGCACAGTGAAGTACAAAACAGGAGACCTGTTATCTGACAGATTCATCGTACGATGCTCTTAGCTTCCCGTAAGGCCAGTAGAACTGGAGGATGATTTGTAATGTACAAAAAGACGCTCAATTTTAACTTTCCAGAACTAGATATTTCAGGGGATTAGCTTCGTTGCAAAAGACATGGTGTCAGGAAGGAGTCAGTATTCCCTATGCAGATCCTGCCCTGTTCCTGTAACAAGAATACATCTTCTGATCTCTGGTATTGAGCCCAGGTTCAAGATCTTATTTCATTCTTCTTTTTTGGTACACCATGGTACATAATAGCCATGCCTCACTATACAGTCTTCAGCAATGGAATGAGTCAGAGGTGTATATTTCTCAGCAACCATGAAAGGGATATACTTACACTTATGCTGATGTATGGAGCCATATAGGTAGCATCAACTGAGGATGTTAAGTGCTCAGAGGAAGTGTTTGCTTGCTTAGTCCTCACTTCTGTGCCTGGGAATGGTGGTGACTCTAGCTGTACAAAAAGCTCAGATTTTATTTCCAACAAAATGTCTGGTGAGCTGCAAGTAATTGTCACCAACTTGGTCTGAGGAAGAGAATTGCTTCTTTTTGACACTTAGCCCAGTGTTAAACAGCTTAGTAGTGATTTAGTCTGTTCAGGCTCCTTCACTGAATAGGGAACAGCGCCAAAAGACTGCTAGCATCATCTACTTTATAGTTTAATACTATAGCTTGAAATCTCAGACTTTTCAAGAAACCTGTGGGAGGTAGGTGCCCTAATGTCACCAAGTTTCCACGGGATTTATTCTCTCCAGTGCTTTAAATTCTTGTGTAGAAAACAGCAATATAGAATAGAACAGAACAGAATGGAATATTTCAGTTGGAAGGGACCTACAACGATCATCCAGTCCAACTGCTATTTTTGTTGGCCTGAATGAAACACAAGCTTAATTTTAGGCATGGACCTGGGTCTGTGGACTTCTCGTATTTGAAATTAAGTGCCCTCTCAGAGGTTAACTGAATCAGACAGTTTTGTTGCTTTTTTGGATGGCTGTTTCTTTTTTTAATCTCTCTTTGACCCCTACTTTCCTATCCATCATTTATTTCCTCATTCTTCCATCTCCCTCCGTTTCCTGCAGCATCCTTCACCCTGCTTTGGCTTTCCCCCTCTTTTTTCCTTCCCTTCTCCTTCAAGAACCTTCCAACTGTAGTAAAGTAGTGTTATATTTAATGTGTTTCTTAATTTCCTAAGAGGAGCTGGCAAATAGCATGCTAATGGATTTGGCAGCAAGCACTAATTTGGGACGTATTACAGGGGTCAGCATGGGATAAATAACCCTAGAGAAATCTAGAAAAAGATTAAGTAAGGTCTTAAGAAACTTATTTGGGGAAAACCAATCAAATTCACAGCTGTTTCTTAAGACAGAGAAACCTGGAAAGCTGGGCACATACCCATGGTTTGTATCAGCTCACCCACTCTCCTTTTTATGTGTTGCGTGCTCGTTGAATTTCTTCAGGGTTTGGACCATAAACTCTGCAGAAGAGAAACTGTTTTCTACTCTATATTTGAGCAGTCCCTACTCAAATCAAACACTTGCCTTAATTAAGGACATGAGACTCTATTGTGATACAATGGAATTATTATTAATAATAGTGTTGCGATACAGCATTGCTGCAAAATCAGATGTATTCTTGGAACATACATCTAAAAGAATTGCAGCTCAGAAGTGGACAGCACTTGTTGGGTGGTTTTACTTGGACGATGATGTTGAAAACTGGGCACTTCATTAATGAAAATAATGACAAAGAGATTTCAAGGGAAAAAAGGTAGTATGAGTTAGAGGGGAACATATTATCTTACCATAGTTTAGCATGCCATGAGCATGAGGGAGGGCATAAGCTGTGCAGATGATGAAATTTCAGTTTTATGAACATTTTTGAGATTTATCTTTGTCCTAATTAGGAATGCAACTATTGAAATGCCTTAAAAAAACTTCTAGAAGAAAAATGAGGCTGATGATTGAAATGTTTAATGATGTCACCTTTTCATGTATCTATATTCTAACACTATGCTAACTTAAATTGAAACCATAGTGATTTAGAAAAGAAAATGTTTTGCTCTAAAAATATAAAAACTGGATGCTTTGAAGCTGCCAGAACATTTTTCTGCTTTTCTTAAAACATTTTGGTGGAATTAACGTGATTTCAAAAAGTATTCACCTCAAAGGAGCTGCCTGTTCAGAGAAAAGGGTTCCACTGATGTATTTTCTTTGACCATCTTTAAAGCTCCTGCACTACAGCTATTAAGAAAAAGCACATAGAGTAGTGATTGAGACACCTTCCAGTGTCTAGTGCCAAATTTATTTTTAAAACACTGTACCTCATTCTCAGCAGTGGGCTTTAGTTTTGGTCCTGGTGCCACTGTTTGGCTACTGGTGAGCCATGTATAAAGTCCACTCAAGACTCCCATCTCAGTTACATCCATGCAGAAAGGATGGAAATTATTTAGGGTGATTAATAAAGTATCACAAGCTGTAATAGCGTAACGGCATAACATGAGACAATTCAAGAGACCTGTGAAGGAGCTTTCCATATAGCGGACCACGCTAGGTTGCTCCCTGAACAGAACAAGTGATGTTTCCCCTGCTTGCGACATTCAGCGCCATTCTGGGAAGAGGACCGCTACAGGTACGGTAAAGAGCCAGTGTGCTCTAGCAATCAGATGACTACAGCAGATGACCTAAAATGTGTCATCCTGTTTTATTCTGATTTTATATACTGCATGCCTTTGCTTAGAGACTTCACTGTGTTCATGAAACAGATTATGAGGGAAGCAAGCACATAGTCCGGACCCTTTAAATGGAGAGGAAATTAGTACCAGTGCTCTTGTAAATGACTAAAAAAATATTTGGGATAGAAACTGACATGCAGAAGGAACTGGATCTGCAGCTACTGAATTGCTTATCCATTTTTGGCGCATGAGAAATATGTGATTTGTTTCCTCTATGTTAGCTGGAATACATAAGCATTCTCTGCATTACATAATCTTGTGTAGAGAAGCAAAAATGTAATGATCGGATTCATAAATTGTAAAAATGGTGTTCTCACCATTTATAACAACAGTAAATCATTCCGACTGAAAGCCAGGCTTGTGTTATGTCCATTCGGGTGTTACCTTCTGCTGCTTAGGGACAGCTCTGCTTGAAAATGAGAGATTGATTGGTCTGAAAGACGATATGCTGCAAACAGGGCATTCACACGACATTGCCCTTTTCACTGACTTTCCTAAAGACTTAACATTCCTTGTAAGTCTAAAAGTTTTTTTAGAGAATCATAAACCATGGCTCCAGTCCTCCACAGACATGGATGCCTGAAAAAATGGATCCTCCGATGGACTTTTGCAGGACTAACTTGAGTGTTTTTCACACATCACTTCGAGCTTTGGCTGGGACTTGGCATTTTTAGGGGTGTTTCCTCAAATATTGGCAACTCCCATGAAGTCATTTCACCCAACACGGGAAGATGTCCACCTCTGTAGTGAGAAGCACAGCCACTCTCTAGGGGTGCATATCGGTCTCGTGATGAAGTGAGGCACCGTGGCCTATCTGGCAGGGTGAACAACGGGATTTGGACAGAGAAACGCTGGAGTGTTCTCACAAGAAGTAGCAGCACAATTGATGAAAATAACCATATTTTGTAAACTTTGAGGTTAAACTTAGATACGTGTTAATAATTGAGGTGGACAGATTTATCTTTTCAAAATGTGCTTAGACGATTAACATTTCACACTGGTTTATTTTACTACCTTATGAAAGAAGTTAGGGAAAAATGGTTAGATTTAGTGTCTCTAATAAGGATATTTAAAATAACATTTGTCACAGGTAGTTAATTATTTTAACACATTTTTTACATTTGTACTGCTGAAAAATGGAAGCATATTACACAGATCAGGCTGTTAATCTATCTGAAAGAAGGACGTGATTCCTGGTAAGGTATTCATTGTGCCAAGACACAGCTGAGTTGAATTCCTCCACTGAGCCACGTCAGTTGACACCAGCAGAGGCTCTAACACATTCTTAGGGAGCTGCTGAAATTCAGAAGACTTTAAGAGAAGGAATCAGCTTCCAGGAACGCCCGGTGAGAATAGTCTCCTTGTTGTTGCACCCTCCTTATCACACTGCTGTGGGTGCTTGCTCGAAAACAACATCTGCAAAGGGTGAAAAACAAGCACAGGAAACAGGCTGTGGATGAAACCACCTGAGCCCTTACAGTCCTATGCCCCTGCGGGTGATTCCGTAGAGCCGTATCGGCCGTGGGGCTTGTGTGACGTTTCATGAGGTCCCACTCCGGCAGCTACGCAACTCCCCACGGCTGCGCGACCGGCCAGGCTGGTGAGGAGAGCTGAGGCGAGCGTTTCAGTTTACCAGTTCCATATCTTAATTTTCTCTAAATATTTAGTGCAGACTAATTGGCCATCCTTTGTCTGAGAGGGATGGGGGACTGCATGAGAATAATTTGGCTGAGATTGTGCAAGTTCAAAATGATGATTACAGGATTTGAGAAGCAACACTAGCAATTAAGCAAGCGGCAGACCAGAGGAAGTTATACTTCCCACTGATTGCGCAGGCGGTGGCCTGGGATGCTGTTGCCCAGGGGTGCAGGTGTTGGGTGCTCCTGAACACATACGTTGGCAAGTATAGCAAAAAGGAAGTGGATGTCACCTGGGCCACTGAGTGTTGCAAGCTTTCAACAACCTCATGGGTACCTGGGAACGTCTAACCTCAGGTAGCGTTGAGTCAGATCACTGTAAAGCAGTTTTCCTGGACCTAGTCCCAAAACCCATCCTCTGAAATAGCTGCTCGTGCAGGGCATACCTGCTCATTAGGCAAAGTTGCTCTCCAGGAGACCCGTGCGCCGAGTTCTGCGCTGGCTGCCAGCTGACTTCTCGGTAAATCCATCTTTCTTTTATGGCTGGCCTTTTAACGAAGGGCTGAGGAAATACCTCTGTCTGCGCGTGGGTTTGGGTTGACGCTCTCTGGATGAATCAGGAGGAGATTGCAGCAGAGCAGGCTTGCACGTCCTGTTTTCCCCTTCTGTGGTCTGAAGGCATGAAAGTTTGATTGACTAAGCTGAAAAACTTGCAAAGTAGTAACTTTTCTATTTTGTCCTGATTTGAAAACATGTTTTACTGAATATTCAGATAAGCTTTGTGCAATGTCGGATTTGCATTTATTTTCTCCCTCAAGCACGACAGATCGAATAGAAACACGAACAATACGACACAGAGGTCTCCTCGTGGTTTGCGCTGTTGCGTGCCGTCTTTTGTCGTAATTGGATAGGGCTTGTAGCATAAACCTGCAAAAAAATGCAGACTAAAAAGGCAATTGTCTTCCGTCTGACTGTATGTGTATTTCACACCATTTGAAAACATGAAGTCGGAAGCAGCTTGCTAGGGTGAAAGCCTGGTGTCACGGAATGGTGGGATCTTGGCCATTGAGACGAGCGGGAGCACGATTGCACTCATTTTTCACGCCGTATCTGACCTCTTTAGCTCTTGTCCTCCCGTCCTTCAGCCTTTCGAATGGGTACTCGAGGCTGTTGAAACCACACGCGCTGGTGTTCTCAAATACACGCCCACTCCTGACTTTCACACCCGAAGACAATAGACTCGGCGCAGGAAAAAAAAAAAAAGAATTCCTTTCTCGTCCCGTTGATTATTTTCATACTGACTCGGTTACGGGCTAACGCCAGAGGATGCCACCGAAGTTTCCTCTGCGCGTACGGGCCGGGGGGGTGTCAGCGCAGCGGAATTCACGAGCCCCCGCCGCTTTCTCGGGGCAGGAGCTGCCCGCAGCGCCCGGGGAACTTGCGGCGCGTGCCTGCTCCCCGGGCAGGGCTGGCTGTTGCTGTGCATGCGTGTGCGGGCAGCGCGGCCGGGGCGAGCGGCCGCTCGCGCAC